>CM076579.1:926695489-927295489 GCA_034641835.2 Pinus albicaulis
GTTGAAGGAGCCCTGCAACTACGTACACCATCCATTAACTCACTGATTTGTTTCTTCTCATTCTCCATCCTAGTCACCTTACTTTGAAGCTCAGCCATTGTATTTTTATGTTCTCCTTCAACTTTGTTTATATATTCTTCCCATGTCTTGCAAAGGTCATGAATTAAGTTTTCATGCAAATGGAAAGTATTAGGTTTCCCTTATAAGAGGGTATAAATAGGGAAAATTTGTCCGCTAGTTCCTCATCCTCTGTTTGTACAGTAGTGCCTTTGGTCAGTTCGACCTCTGGTTCTTGATCCTCTGTTTGCACAATAATGTATTTGGTCAGTTTCATCTTTGGTTTTGTTCCTATGTTTTCACAACTATGCCCTTGGTCAATTTCATCTCTACTTCTTGATCCTCTCTTTGCAAAAACAATGTCACCGGTCAATTTTTTTCCAAGGGGTATATTTTCTTGGACCCCTAGATAATGTAGAAATTATACAAAAACTATGTATATCAATGGATTCAATCTGATCATGTGATCTACTAAAGAAAGATACTGAATCCTTCTACAAATCAATTGCGGAAAATAAACATGATCGAACAATCACACCAAATAAAAGAAACAAAATCAAACCACAACAGAGATATTTTTTTGGGGAAAGCTTACTACTCAAAAACCCTCTATCATATATTGTATATTCCACAAGGAATCATGAAACAATTACAATGCACTCTTCTCACAAGAGTCTCCTGTAATTTTTCTATCGTCTCACACTGATCTAGACAAAATCGGGCCAACACTTAGCCAATTATCGGCCTGTCTTCAGCCTGCCTTGCTCACACAATTCCTGATGAATGCAATCCCTATTATTTAGGAATTTTAGCCTTCCTCAACTGTGCAGAGTATCATGGGAATCCTGTGGCATTTTAACTGCATCTGGGAAGTTTTCTAATATCAAAAATAATAGTCAACTTCTCTTTAACCTTTGTCTCAATTGGCTCTCCACTGGAATTGACATGCATGCAGCTATTATTAGTAAATCATCATTTGCATGGCAGATCACTGACTGTGAATGAAATAAGATTTAATTCACTTGATCTCTCACTAGTGCAATAAACAGTTACAATTAGTTCAACTGACTTTAACTCACCTAACTGAGTTAACCGATTACTCATGCATTAAACTAATGTACTTAACTGCAACTTGAACTCTTAAACACATAGAATCACCTAGCATGCCTCACCAACTACCCTCAACTCAAAATTCATGAGCTAACTGAGTTTATCACACTTAGTTAACTATTACAAGTGATTATGAAACAAAATTACATTTTATTGTCTAATTTAATTAAGGGATAATTAAATTTGACACATATCCAATTTATTAAATAAATTGAATTGCACAATAATGTATCGCTAGGACCCATCATTACATGACCTGTGGTCCCACACTAGTGTAGGTGCTGTCATATTTCTTTTGGATGCCAATTTCACTATTTATTGTTGCAAACTTCAACACTCCCTCTCAATAAGCAAGGAATGTCCTTGCATGCGACATGCAACTCTTGCATGCAACACTTCTCTAGTGTTTCTCACACATGCAACACTTCCCTAGTGTTTCTCGCACATGCAATTTTTGCATGCAACACTGCTGAAACTGAATAGCCTCCAAACAACTGAATCAATATAATGCACCTATCATTAGAGTCTTCTGACTGCTGGTACCTACTTCACATGTCCACTTGATTCTCTGCAGTGTTGACATCTCAATCCATGCACTATGCATTGCTGCCAACTCTGATTTGCGCTCCAATATTCGACACCTATCACTCTAATTTTTGTCTTCCTGACATATGACTGCATCAATATAACTAATCCTGCTACTGATTTATTATGGGCTCCTCATAGCCAGGTTCGATCCATGAGACGCACCATCTCTAGAACCCTGCCCAAATTTCTTCTTGGGATTAATTTTTCACATCTCTCCACCTCAAACCTGAAGGTATAGCTGCATGCACTCCTTATTCCCATATGGCTCGAAATTTATCTACTTGAGTGGTTTCTACCACTCCATGATCCTCCCCATGTGGATGATCCACATCTTGAGGTTCATTCTTTAGAACCAAGAGTTCCTCATCTGCATGCAAATCAAGCTCCCTCTCAAGGGAAAATCGCATGGCTTTCTCACACTTCCCATGCTACATCCCTTGCACGTGTCTATCTTCGCAAGATTACCCTTTGGAAGCCTCGTAGAAATATGTTGCATGACCTTCAAAGCTCCATGGTGTAACTCACCCTCATTCAAGCTCACCACTTTGTCTACTTTACCCATCTATGTTGCGCAGCCATCTACATCAAGTTTATAGAGTTTCTTCACACGAATCCCAATATTCTTAGCTTGTCTTATGGCTTTGTGTCGAAGGAAAGCTTTCCCTTCACTCAAAACCACATCATAGTAAGTCTATCCTCCAACATTGCGGCTGGAACTAAATTATTTTTCAAGCCTGGTACATGCATTGCATATTTTAATAAGAAGGTTTTACCTGAATGTCTCTCAAAGGTAACTGTACCAATCCCGTTATCATTGTACCATCTGTCATCACCCATTTCGATATGCATCTGGAGGTCCTTCTCCTCCAAGGCACTGAAAAGTTATTTGTCTCCTTTCATGTGGAAATATGCACCACTATCCAAGTACCACACTGATCCCATTGCACTTGACACCATGCATGCGATGAGTGAGAATTCCAACTCAAATTGCAAGGCCAAAGCCTCACCAACTGCAGATCCTGAAGCCTTCTTGTTCTTCTTCTTTTGTGGAAAATTACTAGCATTATTTCCATGCTCGTGATAGTGAAAACACTTCACTTTGGACATGTCTCGCTCCTTACGTTCTTCGTCGGTCTCAGATTTGGAATAGGATTTCTTTCCCTTCCCCTTATTTTCCTTACCCCCCAAGGCGCAATTTTCTTCATCATCTTCCTTAGATGAAGATCCATCCCTAATATTCCGCCTAAATTTTTCTTGCACCAAATCCGACCAAAGTCATTCCCAATTCGGCATCTTATCCCTCCCATTGACATATTCCTAATAACTATGCCAACTCTTGGGAAGGCCTAGAAGAGATAGGCTCACCAAGTCATCATCTGCGATAGTAATTCCTACACTCCAAAGATCATCTCGACATTGGACAAACATGGCCAAGTATACCGGAATAGTGTCACCTTTCTCCATTTTGATTTTCCTGAGCTTGTCCTTCAATGCCAAATTTATATGATCATTGCTGCTCTGAAATAGATTTTTCAAAGCCTTCCACATTACATATGGAGTCACTTTTCCATGGAGACTTGAGACAATGTGGTCTCGTACTCCCTCTAGTAAGATCATCCTCACCCTTGCAACCTTATTTTTCCAAGAATCAAGATTTGTGGCATCTGCTACAGCGAGTTTGGGAACATCACTATCAATGAATTCTTTCAACCCATTGTCCTCCAGTACTTCCTCCATCCACGCAATATAATTGGATCTTCCCTCGAGTGCATACTCCAATCTCAAGCCATTGAAATCCATGTTGATCTTGATTCGCCTGTCGCACCAAGAATATTTTTGCAAATTCGAATTCTATTCAGTCACAAACTCAACTTATCCTCCACTATAGTGATTTCCTGTGCTATGATACCATGTATAAATTATACAAACATTATGTATATCAATGGATTCAATCCGATCATGCGATCTACTAAAGTAAGAGATTGAATCCTTCTAGAAATAAATTGTGGAATATAAACAGGATCGCACAATCACACCAAGTAAAAGAAAAAAATTCAAACCACAACATAGATATCTTCTCGGGGAAAGGTTACTGCTCAAAACCCCTCTATCATATATTGTATATTCCAGAAGTAATCATGAAAAAATTACAATGCACTCTTCTCACAAGAGTCTCCTATAATCTATCTATCATCTCACACTGATCCAGACAAAATTGGGCCAACACTTAGCCAATTCTCAGCCTGTCTTCAGCCTGCATTTCTCATGCAATTCCTGGTGAATGCAATCCCTATTGTTTAGGAATTTCAACCTTCCTCAACTACGCATAGTATCATGGGCATCTTGTGGTGTTTTAACTGCATCTAGGCAGTTTTATAATATCACAATTGATAGTCAACTTCCCTTTAACCTTTTTCTCAACTGGGTCTCCACTAGAACTGACATGCATGCACCTATTAATAGTAAATCATCAGTTGCATGGAAAATCACTGATTGTGAATTAAATAATATTTAATTCACTTGATCTCTCACTAGTGCAACAAACAATTACAACTAGTTCAAGTAACTTTAACTCACCTAACTGAGTTAACTGATTACTCATGCATTAAACTAATGCACTTAACTGCAACTTGAACTCCAAAACACATAGAATCACTCTGCATGCCTGACCAACTACCCTCAACTCAAAATTCATGAGCTAACTAATTTTATCAGACTCATTTAACTGTTACAAGTGATTATGAGATAAGATTACATTTTATTGTCCAATTTAATTAAGGGATAATTAAATTTGACACATATCCAATTTATTAAATAAATTTAATTGCACTCTAATGTATCACTAGGACCCATCATTACATGACCTATGGTCCCACACTAGAATAGGTGTTGTCATGTTGCTTCTGGATGCCAATTTCACTATTGCTTGTTGCAAATTTCAACATAGAAGGTATATCTATGACACGAATGGGTATGGATTCTCCAACTTGGGCCAAGCAATTTAATATTTAAAAACATTATTTTTGTTTGAGCTCACTTGTTAGGGTTTTACCTGTGTTTTGAAGTTGTTTATTTTTAATTTGGAGAACCTTATTCTTCCTTAACAATGAAATATACATAGGAAGATATGAAGGGGTACTTACTATTTTAATTTTATTCTTTTTCAATTCTAGTGTGGTGGCTTGGTCCTCCTCATCATCCCAATACAATAATCAAATTTAGGAAAGGGAATTTCCTCCATATCATTTGGCTACTTATTGTATGTACTTATTGACAGGGATTCCTATTTCTATACCATTAGAAGAAACCTTCTCAAATGGTTCTTTTGTGTTAGCAAGGTGTTTGAATCCTTGTTCCATGAATCATTTTTACATGCATATTTTCTCCATGACTCCTTATTCCATCAATACATCATGTAGATGCTCTTGTGTATCATCAAGGGAAACAAAATTTTATGTTTCTTCTGTAACAATGGGGAGGGTTTTAGGAAGTGCAACAAGGCAACGTCTCTTTTTCCTGTTATTCTTTCCTTTTGGAACAATTATCGGGTGGTTCTTGTACCCTCTCAATATTTTGGTGACATGTTTACTCCCAATATTTCTACTTCATCATCATCATCATATTTTTCACCGCATTTGTGTTTGGAATTAACAATAGAATCCTTGGAATACCTCATATTTTGAACACTGGATGACTCGTTTTCCATATGGAAAGGTTATGTGTGAATTTATAAAGTCCTAGGGTCATGGGGAAAATTTTCAGCTGGGAGGTCATGGGGTAGAGTTGAAACTTTTAGGGAATCCTCTAGCAATTTAGGAACATCATAATGCAATGGTCATCCAACTAGTTCATCCAAGGTTCTTCGCTCCCTTTACAGCACACTGACCACCGAAATTTTAATGAGGAAATGGTTAGACAGGGTTTCCAATGGCCACTTTGATTTCTGTATCGATTGGGCCATATGCTCTAGGTATTTTGCAAGAAAAAGGGGAATTTTAACCAACCTACCATGTCACGAGTGGTTTAACAACCATAGGTGTTGGTGATAAAAAACTACAGGGCCTCCCTTCGAACGTGGAAACATTTTGGACAAGTAATGTAGCATCATTCTAGGGTTTTGGTAATCCCTTCCTCACAAATCTTGTGTGTATCTTCTGCAGCCATTCACCTGCCTCAAGGAATTTCTATAAAAAATCAGGTTGGGTTTTCAGGGTGCATACCATTGTTGTTCCATCTCAGGTAACCCATTCACTTCTATAATTTATTCTTCTATCACATGCACAATTGTCCCTTCTACCTCAAATATTTTGTCCTTGTAATGCATGGAAAATTCTATAGCTATGCCATCATCATACACCTGTAATATGTGAACATACTTCATCCATCCGACCTATTCAATCAATGGTATAATGTGTTGAAATTGAAATTTGTGTAGCAATTGTTTGTAGGTCATTTGTGAACCCTTAGGTCTCCCATATTTAGTCAGAGTTCAGAGTTGCTATGGATGTGTTTAGAAAGTGCAACAATTTGAATGTGGGAGAAAGGAAATAAATGGAAGAGTTTAGGGTAATCATGTAATAATTAATAATGTAATCATGTGGTGTTATCACCTGATCTGAACCTCAGGCTGAAGAAAGGCAAATCAGGGTAACATCTAAACCACGCTCAGCCTTGTAGCTAGCCCTACAAGGTCAGGAGAGGGCTCTATCCGTGAAAAGATATTTAACAAAGTAAAATTATGAACTGATTTTAGGCCAGGTATAATAATGGGAAAATGTTTTAATGAATGAATTTTTCAGGGATGGATGGAACAAATGGGACAGTCTGAAACTGGGGAATTAAATCAGAGATACAGGGTATTTCATGGGGCAAGATAGGCAGGAAATTTTAGCAATTAAATTGAAATAATGATGGGGTGGTAAGACTGGTGAGGAGCTGAAAAGGGCATAAGAGATGTATCCTTTTCAAACAGAAGAAAACATAGAATATTGAATGATTTCCCAAGGCAGAGCATAAAAGATGGATTCTACCTATCTATCTTGAAAGCATTCAACCAGAGATGTTTATGAATGAATGGTGAAACATAACAAATTTTACATATGAACACAAAAGAGAGAACAAATGCTAAAATTCATACCACATGGATCCCACAAATCAGAGCTGCATTTCTCATTAATTCCCTGTCAAACTGTTACAATGGAGCGCAGAGCGTCCTCCTTGATTTCCACACTATTCTCCTACTTACTGACTTACAGACTGCTTTAAAAATGATTCAAAATTACATTAAATAGACCAGAATGTGAGGGAAGTAGATCCACGGAGAAAGGGAGTTTGTTTCACTGAAGTCCGAACATAGGAAAGAGACCAACAATCTGTTCCTGAAAATAATGAACAGCAATACATTTTGAGCCATCTGAAGATTTCATTGTTACATCCAACGAATGAGAAGAAGAAATCTATAAATAAATCTCCTTTAAATCGTTGTTGAAGATGTATTATTGTTTCATATTTAGTTTCTCGGCCCTTTGACTGTTTCCTTTCTTTTTGTTTTGAAAATATCTTTATATGCCGAGAAATGCCTTTGAAAATAGCAAAACTGAATTTTATGCCTTTAATGAAGGAAAATACTCATTTGAGTGGAAGGAGTGAAGGGAAAGGAGGTGGGTTTCAAATCGCAATCGCAATCGCAATCGGAAGGGAGGAAAGGGATACAATATATAATAGAGCAATTGAAATATGATATGCGATGGTGCAATCGCAATCGGGGATCGGAGCGGGAGCATGTCGCAAAACTTGCGATGCGATTGGGGGGAAGTGCGATGGAGGGAAGTCCTTTCATAAAGCCAAAATGAATATAATATTTGACTTTACAAAGTAAAAGGCCCCTTTTATTTTGAATGGGCAGAAGAGGTTAAGGTGGGGTCCACCTGATCGCAATCGCAAAGGGAGAAGGGGGCGGGTTTTAACATGTTTATGAAATGGAAAAACGCGATGCGATAAAAAAAAACTTAACAAATATTGAAATTTTCTCTTTCGCATTTACAAAGGGAAAACCTTTTTATTAATGAAACGGGGTGGAAACCTTATGGAGGGTCTAGCTAATCCCAATCGGAAGATCTGAGGGGGAGTGGGAAAAAATGGACTTTGGAAACGCCGATTGCGATGGCGCGAAGGTTTGTGGATCGTTCGATCGGATGGGTAGATCGACGATGGAGGTGCAATCGGGGGTTTGCAATCGGCAGGACTCAATCGGGTGTAACACTTTATGAAATCACCGATTGCGATGGAGCGATGGAGTATGGGTCATCCGATCAGAGGGGTCGATCGACAGCGGAGGAGTAATCGGGCGGAGTCAATCGGGGGGATTCAATCGGAGGGGATAATTTGGAAGTGCTGATTGCGACGAAGTGATTGCATATGGGCGGTCGGATCGTTGATCGGATCAACAGTCAGGATGACATCGGGCGGGGCTCAATCGGAGGTATGGCAATCGGGAAGGGTGAATTGGAGCGCGCATAAGCATGGTGCGATTGCGATCGGAGGGGGAGTATAAAAAATTTAAATTTATTATAAAGTTAAAGGGGAAGGTGGGGAAGTGGTTTGTTTAATCGGATTAAAGGAAACGGGACTTTATAATAACAAACTTTAAAATGTTATTATAAAGTTTAAAGGGACATGAGGGGAAGTGGTTTAACTAAATCGCATTGGAGTTCTTGGGTCAAGGAAATTTTGCATTGCGATTGTGTAATCGGAAGGGGAAAAAGTGGGGGGGGGTTTATAAATAAAAACATAAAATTTTAATGAAATAAAGTTTTAGGAAGAAATTGGAAAAAGGGGAAGGGTTAGGGTATAGGGGACTTTTGTTCACTTAGGCATAAATTTCAATCCAGGAGTCAGTTTTGAGAGTGTAATATACCGTTGGAAAGCTCTTTCCGGACTCTTTCTGATGGAAATACTTAGAACATGATTCTGGACTAAAAATGTTGTGGAAAACCTCTCTGAAGGGCAGGGTGGTAACTTTTTGGAGATAGTAGCTTCTAAAGTGTGACTTATTACATATGATGACATAAAATTACATAAGAGATGATAATAAAGGCAAAGTATCATGTTTTCACCTCAAAACATGGTTTTGAGGCGAAAATTACATCAAGCTGAATAAAAAATTTCGTTGATCTTCTCAGGTGCTGTGACTTTGAGTTTATTGACCTCCTCATGACCTTGCTGATATTTATTGATTTATTGACACTTTGACTTATTAATTTGACCATGGGGAGACCCTAGAACCTAATGAGACCAACCCTATGACCTAATAATATGATTTTGAGAGTGAAATTGACTCATGACTAAAGACCATAGAGAGGAGAATCAACAAGTTTTGCATGAGGGAAAACTAATGAAAAACCACTACTATCAATGAATCCATGACCTAATGGAATGGTGAGAATTTTATGGTATGGGACTCCTAATATGCAAATGCAAAAGAGAAATTTTGATCACTGATGGTAGTATGACTAGACTGACACTAACATTGGCTCCAATGGGGATGGTAGCTCCTTGGAGGTGCCAAGAACACCATAGACCTAGTAGCCTTATCCATTGGGCATGGAGTCAATAGCTAAAAACCAAACTGAAAACCAAAAGAAACTCTACTCGACAAACTAACTCAAAAATGACTCAAAACTAACTAAGACAAAACTTAAAATTTGAAGCTTGATGGAAGTACATGACCAAGACTTGAGGTTTTCAAATCCTGATGATAACCACCTGCGTTTCTTACAAGAAAATATACCATCAGGTTATATCAAAATGCCAATGTAACCAATCAAGCAGATGCCTCCTTGATTGATTCTCCTGATTAGATTCTTTGGACAACAATAGATACTTGCAATTGGGCATCCAAAAACATAGTTGACCATGATCTCCTTCATCACTAAATACTGCAATAATTAACTTCACTGTTGACTGCAATAGATTCGCCACTGGATCCTGAAAGACATGAATATTTACCTCCTGCTGAAGAAAAAAGGTGTCTTTTTCTCTTGATTCTGATCTCTTTTCACAATGTACCTCAGTAAGAGTATGTTCCTAGTCTTCAAAAAATT
This sequence comes from Pinus albicaulis, assembly GCA_034641835.2. Lineage (NCBI taxonomy): Eukaryota > Viridiplantae > Streptophyta > Pinopsida > Pinales > Pinaceae > Pinus > Pinus albicaulis. The sequence goes on from CM076579.1 coordinate 926,705,347, forward strand.
CTGAACAAGTAGGTGAGCAGATTTCTTCTTGAAAAAACATTTCAAAACATGAGACATAGGAAGAAGAATCTGAATAGCGGTCATGAATTCTCTGATCTTCTGTAGTCTGAATATATTTTTGGTCATATTCATATGATATGACAAACATATTGTCATGTTTCTCATCAGTCATGAGAGAAGAAAGTTCAGATGTTTTTTGAAATCCAAAACTGACATTTACCAAATATTCATCCAAAGAAACTTTTTCACTTACTTGAACAAAGATCTCATCTTGTTTTTCATAGATGGAATGGATTACCTCCTCGTGAAGACTTTTTTCTGGTAGGATGGGAACATTTAGTTCTATGACGTTGTTTTCTTCATTTGAGGTGGCCTCAACAATACAACTCTCCCTCATGGGATCTAAAACAACATACTCTTCATTATCACATTTTAACTCTAGATATGGTTTATCTTTATCACTATGTGAGGTCGAAACATCATTTTCCTACATCTCATCCTTTAGGTCAATCAGATCTGAAATAAAACCTTGTCTTTCATCATCTTCAGCTATACAAGGATATTCGGCCTGCTGATCTTGATAAGTATCCTCTGAGATTTCTCTATGCTGCTGAAATGGATTTTCATAAAGTGCTTCCATGATTTCTTCGACCATGATTTCATCATCTCCATAAAAATTCTCAAGATTTTCAATGAAACTATTAACACGTTTACAACAATTCCGCACTAATACTATAGATGGACATGATTCTTTGTACGCTTCAAAGAATATTATATGAAAATATTTTAAACAATAAATAGAAGCAGGTGGCAAACTTTCATGCCAAGAGCGAGCTTCATTTTCCAGAGTAGCCATGAACATCTTCATCAAGCAATCTTCAGGAAAATCAATCTTTAATTTATGCACATGGATGTGAAATTTCACCAGATGAAGAGCAGCATCATTACCTTTCACATTTATGAACATAGGAAAATTCTTAAGCCAATCCACCTTGGGAATTTTATTTGGGAAACCTGGAATGTGGTCTCGGCTCATGGGATCATACCTTCTTGCAACACTTGCCATCTTAAAACAAAAATCTTAAAGCTACTGGTCTTCCTACAGTGGAGTCACCATGAAGGATTTAATTTTCTGGATCTTTCAGTGAATGGAGTCACCAGGTGAATGATTTCATCCTTCATATGCATCTGATTGTTGTTCACCATCAACAATAATATCTAAACTTTGTCGTTATTGCCAGGGAATATATTACTGGGGTGATTAATCTTTTGTTTTAAATATTCCCCAGCGGAGTCGCCAGAAATTTTATCGCCTGATCTAAACCTCAGGTTGAAGAAAGGCAAATCAGGGTAACATCTAAACCACGCTCAGCCTTGTAGCTAGCCCTAAAAGGTCAGGAGAGCGCTCTATCCATGAAAATATATTTAACAAAGTACAATTATGAACTGATTTTAGGCCAGGTATAATAATGGGAAAATGTTTTAATGAATGAATTTTTCAGGGATGGATGGAACAAATGGGACAGTCTGAAACTAGGGAATTAAATCAGAGATACAGGGTATTTCATGGGGCAAGATAGGCAGGAAATTTTAGCAATTAAATTAAAATAATGATGGGGTGGTAAGACTGGTGAGGAGCTGAAAAGGGCATAAGATATGGATCCTTTTCAAACAGAAGAAAACATAGAATATTGAATGATTTCCCAAGGCGGAGCGTAAAAGATGGATTCTACCTATCTATCTTGAAAGAATTCAACCAAAGATGTTTATGAATGAATGGTGAAACATAACAAATTTTACATATGAACACAAAAGAGAGAACAAATGCTAAAATTCATACTACATGGATCCCACAAATCAGAGCTGCATTTCTCATTAATTCCCTGTCAAACTGTTACAATGGAGCGCAGAGCGTCCTCCTTCATTTCCACACTATTCCCCTACTTACTGACTTACTGACTGCTTTACAAATGATTCAAAATTACATTAAATAGACCAGAATGTAAGGGAATTATATCCACAGAGAAAGGGAGTTTGTTTCATTGAAGTCCAAACATAGGAAAGAGACCAACGATCTGTTCCTAAAAAGAATGAACAGCAATACATTTTGAGCCATCTGAAGATTTCGTTGTTACATCCAACGAATGAGAAGAAGAAATATGTAGAATAAATCTCCTTTAAATCTTTGTTGAAGATGTCTTATTGTTTCATATTTAGTTTCTTGACCCTTTGACTGTTTCCTTTCTTTTTGTTTTTAAAATCTCTTTATATGCCGAGAAATGCCTTTGAAAACAACAAAACTGACTTTTATGCCTTTAATGAAGGAAAATACTCATTTGAGTGGAAGGAGTGAAGGGAAAGGAGGTGGGTTTCAAATCACAATTGCAATCGCAATCGAAGGGGAGGAAATGGATACAATATATAATAGAGCAATTGAAATATGTTATGCGATGGTGCAATCGCAATCGGGGATCGGAGCGGGAGCATGTCGCAAAACTTGCGATGCAATTGGGGGGAAATTCGATGGAGGGAAGTCCTTTCATAAAGCCAAAATGAATATAATATTGGACTTTACAAAGGAAAAGGCTCCTTTTATTTTGAATGGGCAGAAGAGGTTAATTTTGGGTCCACTTGATCACAATCGCAAAGGGAGAAGGGGGCGGGTTTTAACATGTTGATGAAATGGAAAAATGCGATGCGATAAAAAAAAAACTTAACAAATATTAAAATTTTCTCTTTCGCATTTACAAAGGGAAAACCTTTTTATTAATGAAACGGGGCGGAAACTTTATGGTGGGCCCAGCTAATCGCAATCGGAAGATCTGAGGTGGAGTAGGAAGCAATGGACTTTGGAAACGCTAATTGCAATGGCGCGACGGCTTGTGGGTCGTTCGATCGGATGGGCAGATCGACGGTGGAGGTGAAATCGAGCGTTTGCAATTGGCGGGACTCAATCGAGTGTAACACTTTATGAAATCACCAATTTTGATGGAGCGATGGAGTATGGGTCGTCCGATCAGAGGGGTCGATCGACAGCAGAGGAGTAATCGGGCGGAGTCAATCGGAGGGGATCATTTGAAAGCGCCGATTGCGACGAAGCAATTGCATATGGGCCGTCAGATCGTTTATTGGATCAACGGTCAGGATGACATCGGGCGGGGCTTAATCGGAGGTATGGCAATCGGGAAGGGTGAATCGGAGCGCGCATAAGCATGGTGCGATTGCGATCGGCAGGGGAGTATAAAAACTTTAAACTTTATTATAAAGTTAAAGGGGAAGGTGGGGAAGTGGTTTGTTTAATCGGATTAAAGGAAACGGGACTTTATAATAACAAACTTTAAAATGTTATTATAAAGTTTAAAGGGACATGAGGGGAAGTGGTTTAACTAAATCGCATCAGAGTTCTTGGGTCAAGGAACTTTTGCATTGCGATTGTGTAATCGGAAGGGGAAAAAGGGGGGGGGGGGGGGTTTATAAAGAAAAACATAAAATTTTAATGAAATAAAGTTTTAGGAAGAAATGGGAAAAAGGGGAAGGGTTAGGGTATAGGGGACTTTTGTTCACTTAGGCATAAATTTCAATCTCGGAGTCAGTTTTGAGAGTGTAATATACCGTTGGAAATCTCTTTCCGAGCTCTTTCTGATGGACATACTTAGAACATGATTCTAGACTGAAAATGCTGTGGAAAACCTCTCTGAAGGGCAGGGCGGTAACTTTGTGGAGATAGTAGCTTCTGAAGTGTGACTTATTACATATGATGACATAAAATTACATAAGAGATGATAATAAAGGCAAAGTATCATGTTTTCACCTCAAAACATGGTTTTGAGGCGAAAATTACATCAAGCTGAATAAAACATTTCTTTGATCTTCTCAGGTGATGTGACTTTGAGTTTATTGACCTCCTCATGAACTTGCTGATATTTATTGATTTATTGACACTTTGACTTATTAATTTGACCATGGAGAGACCCTAGAACCTAATGAGACCAACCCTATGACCTAATAATATGATTTTGAGAGTGAAAGTGACTCATGACTAAATACCATAGAGAGGATAATCAGCAAGTTTCGCATGAGGGAAAACTGATGAAAAACCACTACCATCAATGAATCCATGACCTAATGGAATGGTGAAAATTTTATGGTATGGGACTCCTAATATGCAAATGCAAAAGAGAAATTTTGATCACTGATGGCAATATGACTAGACTGACACTAACATGTGGCATCGTTTAATGCAGTCGTCATTTGGCATCAATTGTTACTTATTGTTGTTCTCACGGAAGATTCCCCTTGTATGTAATCAAGAGTTGTTGCCATGACAATCACTTGAATGTGAGAGCGACTAATCCATTAGGAATTATTGCAACTAATGCAATTGATTTTCGGTCGTGATTTTCCATCATAATAATTTAAAGTTTGTTTACGTGAAAATTTGTGGCCCCGTGCACCATTACACTCACTCCTTAAATTATGTGTCTTAAAAAGATTGGTTACAATTTATTAGTTATCCTTGAATGCATATTATAATTTTGTATGCTTATCAAGTTAACTTCATTGATTCATAGGTTGTCCATATTATTTTCATTTTTTTGTAGGCTTAGTTGTTGTTTCTTTCATGTATGTTAAAATGTGCTTCAATTCAATTCACTTGATCTTGCGGCCAATGATGTTGATAATGGAGAAATTAACAACAATTGAAGATTTGTTTGGTTATTTATACAATTTTGTCCCTTAAATGAAGTTGGATCTATAAATTGGAAAAATTCAAGATATGGCAATTGACTTTTGCAAAGTCAATATCTGTGAAGTACACATTAAATAATAATGATTTATCTATAAGCTATCTTGGTTTCCTTGTAACTAAAGGTATCTCACATAATTTGTTATGTTAGGGGCTTCTTTAAAAATTCAAGCTCATTAGACTTGTGTTAGCGAAATGTATAAATTTTTCACATGCTATCATGGATAATGAATGAATGAATGTTCCTTGTAGTTGTTTTTCATGTTACATCCTTGAAAATCCATTTATTCTAGCTAACTAAGTATAAATTCCTATACTAGTTATGAATTTTCCTACGATGACAGTGGGACTTTGTCTGAAGCTATTCTTGTGCCCTCTAGCTTTAGTTTATTTACTAGGCATGCTAGTTTGTGTATAACCCTAAGCATCAAACCCTAGATGCATACCCCTATGTGAATTATGTAGGGAAAAACCCTAAGTGAAAAACCCTAGGTGTAAACCCTTGCATTATTAAATATGTTAAACATGGGTAATGAAACCGTAGCATTGCTTGTTAAAGATGAAAACCCTTGGTGCATTAAAAATGCATTCTTAAAGGAAGCACTCATATGCATTGATGAAATCCTACTATGACCACAGAAATGAATGCTTGAATGAAGCCCTAAATGAATATGATAAGTGCATGAAATCCTAAGAATTCACTAATCCCTTACCCTAATGGATGAACAACACATGTGGAGAAACCATAGCATGAAATATGGCCTAGCAAGATAATGTCATGAGGCATATATAAGAATGTCAATATGATGGAAAAATGTAATATTCCAAATGGGGAAAAATAGGCTCAGTAGGGAATATCTTAAGATATTCCACTATGTAATCACAGAAATATGGAATCACACCAATAGATCTAAACCAGAGATAGACTGGTAGGGCATTTACTGGTTATATCACCTCCAAAGAGAGGGTGAAAACCAGAGGCTTCCTGGCCCGTTCCAGACTCTGTCTATAGAAGATTGGTGAAAAACAGCAAGTGTGGGAATGACACACTCCTCTTATATTTTTCTTCTCTTAGGAACCTTATATCTATAGATCTGAAGAATGGATCCAAAAGAGAAGCAAAAACCAAACAAGGGAGAAGCGAGAAATTCCACTCTCAGGAAAATCTGCAATAGGCTCAAGGAGGATGTTGTATAAGCAAGCCAGTGTAAAAATAACACATACCAGGGTTGGGTTCCCTTATTTTAGGTTGTTTGGGACCTCCATGCAGAGTTTCAGCAAAAACAAATGATTTTAGAGGGCTTAAAAAAATCTCCCACAATCAACACTAGCTGAAAATCAGCTAAAGGAGAGAGTTGGGTTACTAGAGAAACCCTCCTTCAGGAATTGCGCAGTTTCTGCTGGAAGACACTGGAAATAAGCCATTAAACTCATGTTATAGTATGGCAGCAAGAAATCAGATCCATAATGAAGTCTCTTTGTAGAATCATTATAATTTACATGAAGCAAGAGCAAGAATCCTTTAGAAATTATAGCAGAAACACATGGAAAAGCTACAAGAAGACTTGACAGTGTTTTATATGAGGAGCTTCAGCTGTTGTGGGTTAAAAATAAGATCTACAACTGATAAATGGATGTAACATTAGATCCATGCCAGATCTGGAAACTACCCAGCCATCTTAACAAGATCCCCTCGGGGTTTTATCAAAATAATGCATAATAAAGTGTAGATCTAGCTTTTAATATACTGAACTGTAGAAAACTTCAAAGATTTCTGAAGATGGCTTTCATTACATTAAATATCAGATCTGAAAATGAATAGATCAGCAAGCTACTTTACAAATCTCAAGGGAGAGGCAAGCCTCAATCACCAGAGAGCAGGTACAATAAGAGATACAAGTAGTAGTGAAACATGTACATGAAAATAACGCAGTTTATGGAAGAAACTGCACAGTAGCTGGAAATAACTGATACAACAGATAAGAATTACAGATCTGAAAGTGAAATTAGAGTAAGATCCTCTTCCAGGTGGTCACAATACACCCTCCCTGAGAGAAATCTCCTCTAAACAACTAGATCTTGCAGATCTAGTTCCCCCACTTGCTGCAACTCACAAACAGCTACAAAACCCTCAACAGGACCAGCACTGCTATAGAGATGTAGCTTGGCCATAATGCCAGATAGTGGAGAGATGCATCACAATCTCTTCCAAAGAGCTACTCCATGAAAGGAGAGAGGATTCCTAAAAAGGAAATCCTCTTCCCTTAGGCTAAACAGCCAAGAGACCAGAGTTGCTGCAGCAACTTCTAAAATTCTTCAACAACCTTTGCTTGTTGCCTCTCCTTCTTTTTATAACATGAGGGCTTGCCAAAACCCTAAACCATCTTCTTCAAATTATCCTCTTTCACACTAGAGATCCTCTTCTAGAAGTACTTTGTGCTTGATGGATAAGCTTCCCTCCAAACTACGATGTAGGTGGGGCCCAGTTTGACCCATTCAAATGAATTTCCCCTTTTCACACTTAGGGGTGTTTAATATAATAGCCCAGATTTGTCCCCTTTCATATTGGGCATGTATTTATTCTCAACTTAGGATTTTAATAAACCTCCTTCTCATACTTTTATTCATGAATAAAACAAACTAAAAATAAAATGCAATATTCCCATGAGCTGCAAAAATTGGGAATATTACAAAAAACCCTAGCTACAAGTTCAAAACCTTAGATTCAAAAACATATATTCAAAACCCTAGGTGCGTTGTATATGAGAAAAATTTAAGTGAAAACCCTAGGGGCGTTATCTAGGAGAGAACCCTAATTGAAAATGTTTGCATTATTAAGGATGGTAACCTTGGGTAATGAAACCATAGCATTGATTGTTGAAGATGAAAACCCTAGGTTCATTGAAAATCCCTTGGTAAACCAAGCCCTCATATTGCTTTATGAAACCCTAGAATGACCTAAGAAATTAATGTAATAATGAATTACTAAATTAATATGATAAGTGTGTGAAATAAAAGTATTAAATATTTCCTTACCATAATGGATGAATAACACCTTTAATAAAGACATTATTAATAGATTAAGAAGGCATGAGGAACAAATAGCATGAAATTTTCCATAGAAAGACAATGTGAGAAAGCATATATAATAAGCACTATTATTGCCCATGGAATGTCAATATGATGGAAAAACCCTAGCTACAATTCCAAAAACCTAGCAAAAAGTTTAAAACCCTAGCAACAAGTTCAAAACTTGTGCAAAACCATAGGTGTAAACCCCTAGGTGCATTGTCTACAAGAAAACTCTAAGTACAAAACCCCATGTGCGTTGTCGAGTAGAAAAACCTGAGTGAAAAACCGTAGGTGCAAACCCTTGCATTGTTAAATATGATTCCACTAGAATTCTTCACCTCTCGTGAACTACAAAATTTTGAGAAAGAAAGAGAGTAAAGTTTCTTGGTGGAATATTTTAGTGGTTAGAATTCTGTGAGGGCTACTTCTGTGGTTATAATTCTCTTTTGCATCAAAACATCACAATTTTCATTCTTTATTTACACCTTATTAAAAATAACAACCATTATAATAAAAAGAATAATTAAAAATGAACTATAGTTTTTTGAGTTGTCATTAATATACACCAACTAGTTTAGGTCATAGGGCCTTGGAATAGGTGAGTGGAGAGCTAACTCTCTAAGGCCATTCAAAATTCCAAACATAGAAGTTGATTAATGAGTGAAATCCAGCCTCGTTAAGTGGATCGGGAAATCTCTCCTCCGTAGAGTCAAGTGTGAGGGCAAGTGAAGGCAGAGAAGAGAGATACCCCCTCTCCTCATTTTTGCATCCTGACCAAAGACCGTTCAGCCCGGATTCCGATACGAACTGGTGTCCATAGTTTCTATTCCTAGGTATCACATAGATGAATGTCGGGGGGAATACCCGTGGTTCCTGAGGTAGACGTTGCATCACTCTCATTAGTACTTCTGTAGGGTGCCCTTGTGAAGCTTGGGTACTTGCACCAGCAAAGGCTTTTGTTAGGAGGTCAGTGTAACTATTTTTGTTACCTTCACTAGTAGGCCTCGAGTGCAGTTACCCTAGATTATTCTCAGAAGGTCCTTATATTCACTTTATTTTATTTTGGTGTCTGGTCCTAATAACGCAGAGTGGAAAAACCTGAAGGCTGCTTGATTGCTGAATCTTAGGGAAATTTTTGTAGAGAGTGATATTTTCTCCAAGATTTCCATAGCTTTGTAATTTTTTGAGTCTAAATAAAATCTCATGATTATTAAAAGTGGATAATGGATCAGTTCTTTGATCGAGGAGGCTTTGTGGGATTTCTCCTGCGAGTGTTGAGCCTTCTTCAAGAAGGTGTAGGAGAAATTCTGTTGGTGATTTCCAACCAGTAGTTGCAAACGCATCAGAGATTGATCCTCTGCTTGGGGCTATTGTTTCTGTGGGTGGTCCTAGTACTAGTCATTATTTAGAGAGGAGTACTCCAATCCTTTCTCAGGTCCTTTTTTTGGTAGAAGAAGTTGAGGTGGAAGAAATTCCTCAACCTCCTTTTAATCCTTCGTTTCCTCTTCCTGCTAGTTTTCCATATTTTCTATTGTACATCAGGCCTCTGTCTCAAATACTGAATAGCCCTCATATTTTTCCTTATTTTCTTTCGATGGACATAGCTGGGAACACAACTTCGGCTATGAGAACTTCGAGTGTGCATACTCCTTGTTCGACTGAGGGAGGATGTACCATTGCTATTTCAACCATCACTCTGAGTGCTGTAATTGTTGTCTCTACCTCCATTCCGTCTACGAGTGGGGGCACCCAAGATTTTGATTCCCATTATGGTCCCTTCTCTTTTGAAATGACTTCTAATGCAATTCCTCTAGTCCCTCTCACTGCCACTGCAGTTGTCTCCACACCCATTTCTTCTATCGCTAGTGAGTCATATTCTTTTCAGGGTTTCCATTTTTGAAGTGGTAATATTCCTCATTTGAACCCTTCCTTAGGTTCTTTTCCTTTCTCCACTCAAGGTCAAGGTTTTAATCCTTTTCTCAGAGTCCAAAGCTCTAATGGTTTTCAAGGTTGGAACCCTGCTTTCACTGGGTTTGGAACTGGGAATCAAATTTTGTATGGTCAACAGGGGAATGTTCCTTTCTCCTCTGTAGGTGCTTCTTAGGGTTTCTCTCCATTTGTTAATTCTTGGAGGGTTTCATATTTATTTAACACTTTGATTTGGGGGAATATCCCTATTTATGGTAACCCTATGATGGGAGGGGGTCCTACTCTGAATTCTTATGGGTCACAAGGTTTCTCTTATGGTTCAAATTTGTCTACGAACAATCCATGGAAACCTGGTGCCTCGAAAAATCCAAGCTATTGTTTTCAGAATGTTGGGAATCCTTCCGTTGGTGGATGGAATTCTCAGTCTCCTCCATGCCTAACTTTTTGGAAACCCTAAATTTTCCATATTTTTCAAAATTGACTTATGATCCTATTTGATATAGCCCAGGTTGGCCTTCGGTCCCTACTAAACTTCCATCATATATTCCAAAATTTTAAGGGAACTGGTGAGGATCCAGCCAACCATGTTACCACTTTCCATTTATGGTGTTCGTCGAACTCCCTCATCGATGATATGATTAGGTTAAGATTATTTCAGTGCATCCTAACTGGAAACACTGCTAAATGGTACACTGATCTTACTAGGGGAACTTTTGCTTTGTTTGGTGAGTTTGCTACCATGTTTCTGAACCATTTTCAGTTGCCCATTCGATATGATGTTGGAACTAAGCTTCTGGAAAATTTTCAACAGGATAAGGCGACGCACATTTCTAACCATATTCAGGAATGGAGGATAAGGAAGAGGCTCATTAAAGCACGTATTCCTAATGAATTCCTTCTCGAATGGTTCCTCAAATCCTTACAGCCAGAAATCTCGAGGATGTATCTCTTTCTGGGGTATTCTCTAAGGAGCAAGCTATATTTAGAGCCTAGCATTTGGAACTGATATATTCTCAGTATGGGATTCTTAATAAGAACTTTCCTTATTCTCCTCATTCCAAAGTGGATTTATCCAAACCGAAGCCATATCCTCATGCTGATGGGATTTTCGGTTCGATCGATAGTGGCATGACTAACCTTTTGAATCAATTTCAGTAGTTGTATCTACAATCTGCTCCTTTTATTCAGGATATGTCATCGGTGTCTACTCCTTCCTAACCCTTAACAATAAATGTTGTTCAATCTTATAATCCTAAAGGAAATCAACAATCCGAGGGGAAGAAGAAGGGACAAAATAAAAAGAATAAATATAAGGATGGGAAGGGTAATGCGAACAAATCCAACGACAATGTTGGAGAGGATGAGAGAGAGGTAAAGAAGAAAATCAAGTTTCCATGCAAGTTATGCACTAGAGACCATCTCACGCATATCTACCCTAAGATTCAGGATGCTCAGCGCTTGTTAACTCAAAAGGGTTCCTCTAGTTCCCAAGTTTTTGTGACTAGCCCTTTTCCCCAAGGGCATCAAATGCTTGTTGGCACGAATGAAAATACTAGAGCTTCCGCAAGGGGAAACCAAGAAGGGGAAAATTCCTCAAATGTGTAGATGATGAGTGGTCACGTTGATGTCGCCACAAGATCGCATGATTATGGTGAATCTGAGTCTTCGAAGGCTAAGGGTGCTCCTGATACTTCCGAGCCACTCCATATTGAGAGTCCCACAGTCGAGCATATATGTCACATGCCGAAATGTTCCGCTAAATGTTTGACAATCAACCCTAATGCCAAGGTAGCCAAAACTACTCCATTGTAGAAGATATGGCTCGGATTCCTGGTGTTATGTCTCCATTCGAGGTACTCCAGTCATGCCCAACAAAAAGGAGTCTGTTGCTCATTGCAATCGAGGAAATAGATCCAAAGAAATCTCTTATGGTCACATTTGATATGTCAAATCTTAAGAAGAGACTACCTCATCACATGGCTTTTCAGATCAAATCTATGTATCGGAAAATCAATATTTTTCAAATGCTAGTAGATGAGGGTGTTTCCACATGTGTCATGTCTATCTCATGTTGGAAAGCCATTGGATCTCCTTAAGTCATTCCTTCACCTACGCTTCTCATTGCATTTGATCGTCATTCTCACAGGCCACATGGAATTGTTCTAACTTTGCCCATCTCTGTTGGGGGTAAAGTTGTCAATGTTGAAGTAGAGATAGTTGATGCCAATTTGGACTACAACCTTCTATTGGGGCAAATTCTGATTTATGAGATGGATGTTATTGCTTCATAATTATTTTGCATCCTGATTTTTCCCCATGAAGGGAGGATTGTCATTGTTGATCAGATGGACTATTATCCTATAGATCCAAATGCATCTTCTGACTCTACTATTCCTTTGGTGAATGATGCCAAGAAACCTGGGGATAGTTTATGGGTCAGAATGTATACCTCAATGATGGGTACCTTTGATCTTCTGCCTCCTTCCATTCATATCAATTTTATTTCATCCTCCAGGGCTCCTACTCGAAGAGAGTTCTTCCAAACTCATTATTTTTTAGACCCTTGGACCTTACCTTCTCCTACTTCCACATTAGAAGAAGGTCAAGTGGGTGGAATGGCATTCCCTATATCTGTAGCAAATATTGCTTATCAATCTATTGTTGACTCTGCAGATTATGATCTAGTTTCTCTTTCCTCGGAGGATTTGGATGGATATGTGGCTCTGGTTTGGACACTTAACTCATATTCGGCTCAGGATTGCCTCGATATTGTTTTACCAAATGAAGAGGCTATCGAGGCAATTATTGGTGTGAAAATACCATGGGATGATTTTCATCGTTGGTCCTATTTTCTACCAAATTTGCAAGAGGTTGAGTCAATATTGTCTAGACCTGTGTCTTCACCCGATCCTGAACCCTTTGTCCCCAGCACAGATTTTTTTTGAAGGGAACATGGTTGTCATTTCTAATATGATCCCGGTGAACATTTACAGGAATCCCAACTTTATAGTGAATGTTTTCATCAATGATAAATTTTCCCCTGAGGAGATTCAGACTTATACCGATCTCTTTCAAGAGTTTCGTGATGTGTTCACTTGGTCTTATGAGGAAATTCTTGGAATTGATCCATCTATTGTCCAACATGAGATCAAGACTTATGAGAATGCTAAGCCTATACAGCATAAGCTTCATCGATTCAACCTTATGAAAGTCACAACTATCAAGGCCGAGGTTGAGAAGCTAATTAAGGCAGGTTTCATATACCCCGTTCAATTGACTAAGTGGGTTTCGAATCAAGTGCCTGTGGACAAGAAACAAGGAATGATCAATGTCTACATTGATTTCAAGGATTTGAATAAGGCATGTCCAAATGATAATTACCCCACACCTTTTATTGATCATATTATTGATGAGTGTGCAAGGAATGATATTTTCTCCTTCATGGATGGTTTCTTGGGATACAACCAGATTACCATCCGTCCTGAAGATCAGCACAAGACTGCTTTTATTTTCCCCTGGGGTACGTTTTCATAAAAAAATATGCCTTTTGGTCTTAAAAATGCTGGAGCTACTTTCTAGCGGGCCATGTCTTATTCTTTCCATGATATCAAGTATATCATTGAAGCTTATTTGGATGATTTAGTTGCTCATTCTCGAAAGAGAATTGATCATCGCTCTCGTCTTCGACAGATTTTTGAAAGATGTTGTTATTACAAAATTTGTTTGAAATCTAATAAGTGTGTTTTCAACATCACATCCGGTCGATTGTTGGGATTCATTTTGTCTACTAGAGGGATTCAAGTAGATCTCTTCAAGGTTGAGGCAATACTTCAATTGCCTCCCCCGTCTTCTATTCGTCAACTTCAAAGTATTCAAGGAAAAACCAATCTCTTGAGGATATTCATCGTCAATTATGCTGAGGTTACAAAAGGATTTATGAGGTTGTTGAAGAATGGAATTCCATTCTTGTGGGTTGACTGTACTCAATGCTCGTTCGATGCTTTGAAAAAGGCACTGATCTCTGCTCCTTTATTGAGTCCACCTGATTATACGAGAGACTTCCTTTTGTATCTCACCATGGAAGAATCTATTATAGGTATGGTTCTGGTTCAGGAGGATGATGTTCTTTGTGAGCATGTTATTTATTATCTAAGTCGAGGGTTGGTAGGTCCTGAAGTGCGATATTCTCCCATTGAGAAGTTAGCTTTAGAAGTTGTCCATGCTGTCCAGCGACTCACACATTACATTCTCCTTCAAAAAAATAATGTTTTGGCAGCATTAAATCTGTTTCAATTTGTTCTCAGTAGGCGAGTGATTGGGGGCAAGTAAAATCAATGGATTTTCATTTTGCAGGAGTTCGATCTCGAATTCCTATCTTCCAAATCCACTAAATCGTTAGTATTTGCGGAGTTGATCTCTGAGTTGCCTTGTGGAGATGATATTATTCATGAGGAGTCGTTCCCTGATGAACATATTTTCCTCATTTCTTCGCAAGATCTTTGGTATGGGGATATCATTGTTTATCTCCAAACTTCGAAGTTTCCCTTTTCTTTTTCGAAATATGAGCATAAAAATTGCTTCACATGGAAAAAAATAATCTTATTATCAGTGAAACTTTGTATCGTCGCGAGGTCGACTTAGTCCTTAGGCATTGCTTAAATATCGAAGAGGTTGAGGTTGTGCTAAATGATTTCCACAGTGGAGCTTATGGTGGTCATTTATCTAAGCTTGCTACAAATATTTTGTGTGCCGGATATTTTTGGCCCTCTATTTTCAAATATTGTGTTGAGGTGGTCAAAAAATGTCATCCTTGTCAAGTTTATACTCGGAAGATGCGCACTCAGCCAACTCCGCTCTTTCCTGTTATCACTGTCGGTCCGTTCACTAAATGGCGAATTGATTTTACTACCTGTAACCTACCTCTGGAAAAAGGTCACAAGTGAATTATCGCAGCAATGGACTAATTCACCAAGTGGGTCGAGGCTATTGCTACTTTCTCGAATGATGGTGAAAAATCAACCCTTTTTTTGTTCAACCAAGTCATTTCTCGCTTCGGTATTCCCTAAGAAATTGTCACTGACCATGGCAGTCGTTTTTAGAACTCTATGATGGATAAATTGGCTCTTAAACTAGGTTTCCAATAGGAGCATTCGTCTCTGTATTATCCTCAGGCCAATGGGCAGGTTGAAGTCGTGAATAAATTTTTAAAGGTTATCCTTCAAAGGAAAATCAATAAAGCTAGGTCTAATTAGCATGTCATGTTGTATCCTACACTTTGGGAATATTGGATTTCAGTTAAGACTACAATCGGGTTCACTCCTTTCCAACTGGTTTATGTTTTTGAATCAACCTTTCCTTTTGAGTGTTATATTACTTCCCTTAATATGGTTATTGATCTTCTTCCCGATACTTCAAGTCTCGAAGAACGCCTTGTCTATCTAAAACATCTCAATGAGCAGCGTCGATATGCAGCTACGATTAACGAGGCTCATTAGAAAATATTGAAGGTTTGGTATGATAAGGTTGTAAATCCTAGAGTTTCATCTAAAGGTGACCTTGTTTTGGTCTACAATCAAGACAAGGATGCCTTGGGGGCAAGGAAATTAAAATCCATGTTGTATGGCCCTTTCATTGTCAAAAGAGTCCTTAAGAAGGGAGCTTATTATTTGGTTGACTTTGACGGAAACGAGCTGGCAAAGCCCAGAAATGGGCTCTATCTTAAGAAGTATTATTCCTAGTAATTTGCCTAGAATTTTCCTTGGTTGTATATATTGTATTTTTTGTGCATATTTGTTTATCGATTCTAGTATGACCTTGATGTTTCTTATCTACTTTAGTAGGTGTGTATGGATGATATGAGTCATTTTGGATTTTCCAATGGTGCTAGTTGACATACCCAGAATCTTGCTTCTGCGGGTTGGGTAATCTACTATCCATCCAGTCAGTTGCTAGTCTCAAGGGGAGTGTGTATTGGTCCTTCTTTGAACAATGTGGCAGAATATACTACTGTGATCAATCTTCTTTCGGAGGATATGTCTCTTCGTATTAGTTCGTTAGTAGTGTACATGGATTTGCAACTGGTGGTTTCACATTTGAATAAAATTTATCAATTAAGAGATCCATTTTAATATCATTTATTTTTTAGGGTGCATTTTTTGCAAATATAATTTAATTCTGTTACATATGTTTACATTCCACGTTCATAAAATACATTTGTTGATTCATTATCCAATCAAAAAATCGATTGGCACATTAATAATTCATTACATTAAATATCAAAAAACATCAATAATCATTGTATTTATGAGACAAACACATCATAAAAACACTCTGTGTGTGTGTGTGTGTGTGTGTATATATATATATATATATATATATATCAGAGTTGTGTTAAAATATATACAAAAATTGGACAATTATGTCCTACAAAATTAGGGCTTATGCCCGATCATGTCCACCATCAAAAAATATAAAGTTCATCTGGTCATCCTAAAAACTTTATCCCTATGGGCCCTGCCCTGGATAGGTGTCACGGATGAACACTATGGAAGTATTCACATGGAGGAATAGTCACACCCAATCGCAACGTACACCAACCGCACGTCTCTGAACAGCCTCAGGGAGATCCTCTACTGCAGCCATAGGGACATGACAGGTCAAACCCTGCAAGTTCCTCTGAATGGCATGGAGAACTCTCTTAGGGTCCTCTGCGGCATTCTCAGCCTCTCTTCCATGACGCATGTGCCTCGGTAAGCCCTCAGTCTTGACTGGTCCAACATCTGTAATAGGATCAATAAATTTGTAAGTCCATTGTCCTATCAAAAAGATTTTTTCATTTTCATATTTTTATTGAAAATCCAAAATTTAATCAAATAATCAAAAATCATGTAAATGTGATCTTACCAATCACTCCCTGTGCTTCTTCAGGTGGTAAGGGAAGATCAAAATCTAGAAAACACTTGAATATCCATTGAATGAAACACTATAAAACACTTGTATATCCATTTATCTATAGATTTGTGCTAATTAAGTCTCTCACGAGCTAAATCTCCAAGTCAAAAATTATATTGGGTTACCTTCGACACATTGGTAACCATGGAAAATGATCAAGAGTTAGATACTTTCATAGTCTTCCACACCAAGTTAAGACAAAAATATTTTCTATTAAGGCTCTACATTCTTCATTGAGCATCAAGATTGAACAAATTTTTTAAATGAATTAAAATACTACTCATTAAATTATTAAAAGTTAATTAAAATGAGCATTAGTAGAACCCCTTATCTTTTGGGATTTTGTTGACGGTGTTGGATACCACCAACATGCAGGGGATATCCCCCATGTGAGGTCCCAATTAGACCTCACAATTTTTGGTTTAGGAGTCCCATCCAACTATATGGTCCGGACACCATTGCAAAGGGTTAAGAGATACACCTTGGTTACAACACATACACAAGAGATCGCAAACACCTCTTTCGGGAAACAAGTATGTAAGCTTTGCATGACACCAAATGTAGAATGCACAAGAACTTCCACGAATAGTAAAGGGAAATGTGCTTCCTATTAGGGAAGTAATAGTACCATCCTAAGGGAGACCCGGGAGCAAAGAGAAAGGCTTGTTGATTTACCTACAAATTAGTTCACAAGATAAATAACAATCATGGAAACATAATAGAACTTATTCAAAAATATCCATATCTAAGCAATGAAATAGTTCATTAGTCTTAGTATGTAATTACGCCAACATATACCGCAAACATAACAAGAATAGTATTACTACATCCATGATACATGCATGAAGAATTATATGCTCAAGGAGCTTTTGATTAGGAATGAAATATTCCAAATACATTATTACATAGGTGAAACATTAGATCCAGTAGTGGAACATGAATCCATAACTTGCTTCTCCAAAGAATGATCTATCTCCTATGTGATACAAGAGAAGCCAATGCAAGACTCTAAGAATCCAAACCCTTTTCTTGAGTTATGAGGAGCCATTTATAACAAATGACAATGACTTTTGAGTTTCCTCATGACTATTCAACTTCTATAACCTATGGGCTTCCATACAACCTTTCACATTCTATATATGACATTTTACATTCCACATATTTCCCTTAGATTTCATTAGATTAAACTTATTACAGAAGACAAAATACATATAAGATGATGCCTATATGAGATAAAACTACTAATATGACAAATATTTTTTCAAAAAGACAATCCAGTTGCTTCTTCATGGATTTCATTTGGTAAAGTATGTATGCCATGCCCTGAATTTCGTAGCAATGACTTTGATTCAAACTAACAAGTCCACTGCAAACCGCATCTTCACCTCCAGTTCTTCTGTAAATATAGATTTGGAGATTGATTGTACACTATTCCATAGCTATGACAGCTTCATGTGACCTTTAGGTGGTGCGATGGAATATTGTAGAATAATTTATTTAGTGATCTCCAAGCCTTCTTATGTTGATGTTTGCTTGATTCACTCAATGTACTACCTCGCTTCCTAAAAGATGATTTCCCTACCTCTTAACTCTCCAAGTTATCCCACTGAAGGATTTTTGTGCTTCTGTGCTAGATACTCTAAGCCATTTTGCAGACAACTATAGACAGCAATAGTGTTAATCGACTGTTCTCCAATATGGATATAATTTTGATGGTGGAGTCTTAGTTTTACTTTGTCTATTTCGGCGGAAATATTGTCCTTTCTAACCAACTGTTGCGGAACATCTAGATATTTGGCAGCCCATTCTTGGATTCGATCAACAACTATGTTTGCCACCTTTAGGAGTTTTAGAACTTCTTGTGTATTCTTCTATTTACAAACAAAGGGTGCCACCACTTCATGTAGAAGTATCATTTCATCATAAAATGGTGCCATGGTGTCCTCCATTGGCCCCAATTCCTCCTATATGGCTAAATTTCATTATGTTGTATTAAATTTGTGGCAAGATAGTTTTTGGTTTTCTATAGCGAGTTGTTCCGCATGTTTCTTAACTACAACTAACTATATCCTCAATTGTGAATTCTCATTTAATATATATTCTGAGTTCCCTTGTGTTGTTGTATCAAAAGCAGCATTAGCTGCCACGATTTCCCATGGATTCCTTCTAGAGTTAGCAGTTATCACCTTTTTAGTCGATACCGAGACCATATTCTGAGGATCATTTGGGAAGCATATTCACGTTTATTTCACAATCATTTTCTTCAGTTGATCAAATGCGGCATTACACACATCCATGACTCTATCTTCAGGTGGAGGTTTGATTCCCATTTCACCAAATGGGAGATGACCACCCGTAAGAGGAAGTTCTGCAGGGGAACCTAGTTCATCATCTATGGGTTGGATGGTATCATCTTCCTCCAAGTCATCCTCTATTTCTTGAGTCAATTTTTCTTAGTCCAACCTTTTTTTTGCTTCCTCCTCTTGTGACTACCTTTGTTGTTGTTCTTCTACTCTCCTTATTTATTCTTCTTCTTCATGTTTCCTTTTGATAAATTCATCTTGCTTTCCCTTCTCCTCTTCCACCTATTGCGAAATTTCCTCTAGTTCTCTCCTGTCCTATTAAAATTCAATAGCTCCCCAATTCAGTGGCTTTGATTTCCATTTTATGCTAATTTCCGTTGTTGGATAATGCTTGATCCTTTTTCTAGGAGTTGCAATATTTACTTGAGCAGTTTTTTGTGGTGCATCTTGTACGTGTACATCTAGAGTTGGTGAAAATTTGGGGTAACCGGCTTAGATAGAGACAAATCTATGATGGTTGTGATGTCTGCCCATGAGGTGGAAACACTAGTTGAGGGTTGAGTCAATATTGCCTTTGTAAGCCCTAGATTGGTTTGGATTGATGTGTTTGATGAGATCCCACATTCATGCTTGGAATATGTCATGGGGGTGATTGGCTGAAGTGAGACTTGGCTCAGCCAATCTATGGATGGGTGGAACATGGAAACCGCAATTCTTTCTTCCTTCCCCCAATCGACATCGGCCACCTCCCTCCTTCCCCTAATCTTGAGTACATCCATCGTTCTGCTTCGGGATAAGAAGGAAGAATATAGTGTCGTAGTTCTGTTGGGGCATCGGCGGGAGGTAGCTCTGTTGGAGACATCTAAGTCACTTCAAACCATCTGCTAATGCGAGTAGGACATCGACCGAAAATTGGAGGGAGGGAGGTTTGTCTTCTAATGCCAATTTATTCATCGTGCCAGTGTATTCGTCGGCCCTACCTTCCTTCTGGGGTCCTTTCCCACTGGCACTTCTACAATCACTCATCAGAGACATAAAGGCCGGATATAGATGGATATAACGAATGATGAAGCAGTTTAGAAGGAATATGAATGGATGAGGATAGAAAAAAGTTGATCGCTTTATTTTCATTCGAAAGAATCTAAGAAATACGAATCCATTTCCATCCTCTCCAGAGAATGGAAGGCGGGATCGAAATCGACACAACCTTATTGAGCTCTTTATAGACTTATTCTGGTTATTTATAAGTGTTTGTTTGTTTTTAGTGCCTGGGACAAGATCTTGATTCGACCTCTCCTATTGGTCGCTTTGTTCCTTCCTATCCTTTTAGTCGAGTCACTTAACGTACCTCTCCCGATGGTCGAGTAAGAAATTCCTATATTTCCATAATATAGAGATCATACCAATACTAATAGATATAGTAACATTTGAAATCATAAATATTAGTTATAAGTAATAAAAAGGTGTATTCTAACAATCCATAACATATATGGAATAAGGTAAATATCTTGAAAAAGCATGATAGTAAGTAGTGTTCCATTACTGTAATAAGCTCCATGACCATAAGTATTAATAACATATGGAGTTATACTAACTTCTATCATATATGCTCTAAGTTGCATCATAACCTAAGCTATTCCCTTATATTTATTATATAATATACATAAGGGTTAAGCTATAATGAACAAGGAGTTGATCTAAGCTTTACACAATATTGTGAAGTAACATGCTATAAAGCCCATACATAACAAGTAATCTACATAACACAATGCTCTGTTTCCACTATGTTGATTCTATATCTATATTCCAATACCAGTGATGTGATTAGGGGAATAAGGCTAGGCATCTCCGGTTGTTTTTACATTCATTAATGAAGAGCTCATTCCTTTGGTATTTGAAGTATAATTTTATTGGTTATTATGTGGATTCTATTGTTGTTGTATCCATGGTATTTTTGTTGTTATTATGTTGGTTATAAGCATGTATTTTATCAGTGATGATGTATGGATCTATCCATGTTTTTAATTGTAAATGAATGCACAATGTATCTATGGTCAAATATATTGTATTGCAGCTAAATATGTAAGGGAGAAATGCTTCTTAGCGATTCTCATATAAGTATGAGACCCTTATTCTTAAATTTGATGTTTACACCTGTAGACTCAATTTTTGTGACATGTTTGACAAAATTCATGTCATGGCTAAGAGGGGTCTAGATGATTTCTTGTTCATGTGATTGCTATCGTATCATTTTCCTATTGTTATTTATCATCCCTTAAGTTTTCATGAAGTTTTATGCAGTGATCGGGGATCTAGGCCTAAAAAGGTGGCTCAAATCACAGAGTTGCAGGCACATAACTAGGCATTTGGGGCCCTAGCCATAGGCATGCTATTTTGTGCCTTGGGCTATAGCCTTTTGGATGCAAGCATGCAGTATTATGCCTGTTGATATGACTCAAAAGGGCCAAATTGGCAGTATGACCTAGGAATGAGAGGCCTTAAGGGTTGGGTTGCCTCTTAGGGGTGTTGTTGATATTGTACAAGGTCCTTTGATGTGTTTTATGTCGGTTCCACTTCCTTAAGGTCACCTTCGAGGTTGAATCTCATTATAGTAGCCTCTCGTCACATGTTTACCCTAGTTAGTTGGTTACTTGGGTAGATGTGGGAGGAGGGTGTTACAGCAGTGTACATATGGCGTTGTGTACACATTGTGTAGGTGGTGTCATGTACGTGTGATTTTGTGCACGCGTTGTGCATGTGGTGCTATGTAAAGGTGGTATTGTGTACATGTTGTATATATGGTACTATTGTACATGTGGTATTGTGTGCATGTCGTACACATTGCGTTGTGGGCATACGGTACTATGTATGTGCATTGTGCAACCATGGTATCGTGACATATGTATTGTGTTGTGTTGTACATTGGGTGTAGGTGTATGAGTTATGTTGTGCATTGAATGTATGTGTATGTATTGTTTGTGTTTTACACTAGTTTTAGGTGTATGTGTTGCGTTGTACACCTGATGTATGTGTATGTATTGTGTTGTTGATGAAAAGCTAAACCCGCTATAAGCAGGTTCACCTTTCAACTTACAAAATGAGCCTAAAAACTCAAAGTGTATCAACTACTGGTTCATAACACCGATACTTCGATCCTGAGACCTGTGGGTAATAGGCCCATCACGCTTCTGCTTTGCCACTCTGATGGTTACATACAGACATACACATGTATCGGGAGTACTATAAACAAATAAATCGATTTATATAACTCGAACAATGTGAGCGAGCCTCTTTCCATCCGAAACCAAAACCTCACACTTCACTATTGTGGTCCACATATGTATACAAATACATTTCGGATGTTATAAAATAGAGTAATAGCATTTTAATAACGCCATGACCAGTAACTCCAGTCCCACCTGTTCAAATCTCGATTATTTAACAAACGTTTGACCATTGCAAAATGCTGGCCATACCTTACATTATCTCCCGGGCAGCTTTGGATACGCATACGTTTGGATCTTTTGCAAAGCTAATCGGAGGGAAGTCACGTTATTTCCACCTCAGAACTTTAACGCACCAAAGCTACACGATGTAAATGGTTTTGTGGATATGACGTGTCCAAAACTTATTTGATCGCACTCTAATTTCTGAAACCGCTTCTCAGCCCAAAGGGCACGCGAGACTAGTGGTATTACTACCAAAACCACTCAATCGAAACACTACAACAAGAGCATAAAACCATACAGAATTCACTATTCAATCCTCAACGGAATTCTATGTTGTGGGTTCCTAATTCGATTATGTCAACCGAGTCCTCCATCAATTCAGTTCAACCAAACAGAATTCGAGGCCAAATTGATCACGCCCAATTGCAACTAAACTCTATTGTGTTATAGCGGACTCTTCAAACTAGAGATTCAATGCACATTCAATAATCTAGAAATTAAAACCCTTGCCCTTCATACGTCATCGATTCTTCGTTCATACAAAGACTGAGATTTAATTGAAATAAACTTAAGACAGAATCATACAAACATTTGATTTACATCGATCCTGTAAGGATCGATGGTCAATAATCATTGAAATGCACTCATAATGAAACTGTAGATAACTCATATGTAACTTGCACGCATTAAATGAACTACATAATCTAAATTTAAGTAACTCAGCACACATATACAGACACCCATAACTCAATCCTTCTACTATATACAAAAATATCCTTAACATCTAAGGCATTTCAGCCTTAGCAACAAAGTTCACATAGGACTACATCGTGCTCACTCGCTCCCTCTCTGACATTATAGTCTCGCTATTTATATAGATGTTACAAAGGTTCGTGAATCGGCTGAGACCCACAGTCTCTCTGTATTGCAAAAACAACACTTCATCTCCTTAACCGCACACATGGAAAATCATTTCATTCAATCAGTTACAAAATTTAGTATCGGTTAAAAAAAAATTGTCCCAATTTGCATGACCGTTCGCATACCCAGCTTCAGATTTGACTTGATTCAAATCTGTCCGGATGCCGCTGCATCAGACTCCCGATGCACAAAAATTTATGACCTTCTGGTCATATGTCTTCTCTAACTGGCAGCAGTTCTACCCACGTCATCTATGGAACTGCTCCTTGTGATCTTCCTGTAGCAACATCTCCTGAACAATTCTCACCCGCATCCTCTATGGAATTGTCCTCTGTGAGCTGCAACAAAACCTCTGCAATAGAAAGTCCTCCCTGCTACCAGATACCTCACCAATCTTCTCTCCTGAGCTCCAACTTTTGGCATCTTTTTGGTTCTCTCCTGTGGAACCATCTGAGCACTGCTGCTCTAGGCTGCTGCAATCTTCTCACCTTCCTCTGCTGCTACCTTCACAAAACATAAAAATCACAAGCTTACAAATCTTCACAAAACTGTACCTCTTCTTCCTCTGTACACGAACTCCTTCTCCTTCGCAGGAAATCATTTCCCTGCTCTGATACCACTTGATGAAAACCTAAACCCGCTATAAGCAGGTTCACCTTTCATCTTACAAAATGAGCCTGAAAACTCAAAGTGTATCAACTGCTGGTTCATAACACCAATACTTCGATCCTGAGACCTGTGGGTAATAGGCCCATCACGCTTCCACTGCGCCACTCTGATGGTTACATACAGACATACACATGTATCAGGAGTACTCTAAACAAAGAAATTGAGTTATATAACTCGAACAATGTGAGCGAGCCTCTTTCCATCCGAAACCAAAACCTCACACTTCACTATTGTGGTCCACATATGTATACAAATACATTTCGGATGTTATAAAACAGAGTAATAGAATTTTAATAACGCCATGACCAATAACGCCAGTCCCACCTATTCAAATCTCGATTATTTAACAAACGTTTGACCATTGCAAAACGCTGGCCATACCTTACATTATCTCCCGGGCAGCTTTGGATATGCATACGTTTGGATATTTTTCAAAGCTAATCAGAGGGAAGTCACGTTATTTCCAACCCAGAACTTTAACGTGCTAGAGCTACGCGATGTAAATGGTTTTGTGGATACGACGTGTCCAAAACTTATTTGATCACGCTCTAATTTCTGAAACCGCTTCTCAGCCCAAAGGGCATGCGAGACCAGTGGTATTACTACCAAAACCACTCAATTGAAACGCTGCAACAAGAGAATAAAACCATACGGAATTCACTATTCAATCCTCAACAGAATTCTATGTTGTGGGTTCCTAATTCGATTATGTCAACCGAGTCCTTCATCAATTCACTTCAACCAAACAGAATTCGAGGCCAAATTGATCACTCCCAATTGCAACTAAACTCTGACTGTGTTATAGTGGACTCTACAAACCAAAGATTCAATGCACATTCAATAATCTGGAAATTAAAAACCTTGCCCTTCATACGTCATCAATTCTATGTTCACACAAAGACTGAGATTTAATTGAAATCAACTTAAGACAGAATCATACAAACATTTGATTGCCATCGATCCTGTAAGGATCGATGGTCAATAATCACTTAAATGCACTCATAATGAAACTGCAGATAACTCATATGTAACTTGCATGCATTAAATGAACTAAATAATCTAAACTTAAGTAACTCAGCGCACATATACAAACACCCATAACTCAATCCTTCTACTATATACAAAAATATCCTTAACATATAAGGCATTTCAGCCTTAGCAACAAAGTTTACATAGGAATACATTGTGCTCACTCGCTCCCTCTCTGACATTACAGTCTCGCTGGTTATATAGATGTTACAAAGGTTCATGAATCGGCTGAGATCCACAGTCTCTCTGAATCACTCAAACAACCCTTCATCTCCTCAACTGCACACATGGCAGATCATTTCATTCAATCAGTTACAAAATTCAGTATCGGTTAAAAAAAATTCGTCCCAATTTGCATGACCGTTCGCATACCCAACTTCAAATTTGACTTGATTCAAATCTGTCTGGATGCCCCTGCATCAGTTGTGTTGCACACCGGGTGTAGGTATATGTGCCGTTATGTATATGAGGTTTAGGTGTATATATTTTTTGTTGTTGTACAACATCTGTGGGTGTATGCATGTGATGTACATTGTGTGTATGTGTATGTGGTTGAACAGGAGAAAGGCATTGGGTGCTTGTTGGGTGTGGAAATCGATCCTGTGTGTACAAAAGAATAAAGGCAGAAGTAAGGATCGATGAAGGACAAGTATATGTATTTTATTTCAGTCTTGTTATGCATGTGATCTTTTATTCTAAATTATGATGGTTAAATGTGATATATGATTATGGTTTATGGTGATTTCATGTGATTCATGATTTTAATTTATGATGGTTGTGTTTTGAGCTAACCAGATGTGATATGTTTATACATGATGATTTGATCAAACAACTAGTTTGACTTTTTGTGACAGGAAGTGAATAGAATTGCAAGTGTACCTTTTTGACGAGCTACCAATGAGGTATGATGTTAATTTATTTCAATTTATTTTGAATTTAATGGTAGTTATGTGCTTCATACAGGAAGCACAAAAATTCTCGGTTGGGTGGTTGAAATTTATTGCAAGCATTAGAAGCAACATCAAAAGCAATTGAAATAGGTAGCAGTATGTTGGTAAAGCACTTCAGGACCAAGGCCATTGTGGTACACTAGTACCCAATAGTGTCCATTGATTTCCATGAGTATGCTATGACCAGTATGATGGTTTTGAGGCAAGTATATGCCTTGGTTATTTGACCTTTCGATGTGAGGAAGCCTTGTTAAGGGATGGATAACCCGGGATAGGGATGCCAGGGAACTTGGAAGGTGAATGAATGCATGGAAGGGGATGACCGGATTGCCCGAGGGACTATGTATCATGGAAGGGAAGGTCGGGAATGGATTTGTTTTGTTCATTAGCATTTCCAGATGGAATCATATTCACATTGGGAGTGTGCCCTGGAATAATGAGCCAGTAATTTTTCACTGAGAGGACAAGTGGTGTAGGATTGTAGCGCTAGACATTGGATGCAGCTTTGAATTTGGTTGTGGATTATGGACTTCCTGAGAAAGAGGTGATTCCTAGTATTACTTTAAGGGTGGATATCTGTGCCTATGGATTCCCTTATTGTTGAAACAAGCATCGTATCGTTTTATTTCTTGGTTGAGAAAATGTGCATATGTGTATATTATTGTAAATACCGTATCGAGCTGGATTTATAAATCTCCATAGAAAGTATGGTTTTATATATGGATTTCATCTTAAATATTGCAACGATTTGTGTTATAAAGATCCATAGGCAGTATTTTTTTATTTTCGGCAATTTTCTGGTTTGTAGGTGTCATTGAACACCAAGGACAGTGTTCCCCCAAGGGAGGGTTCTATAATAGCCCTAGTGAAAATTCCATGTAATAAAATTTTATAAAGGAAAAATAGTAACCACGATTGATGGGATACTTATTGCAATATTAATGTTGGTAAAAAAATCCTAGTGGGTGTTCATTTCAGTTATTATGGCTAAAGAAAATTGGCAAAGGCAATGGAAAAGACTTTGTAACGGAAAGAGGCGTCATTTGAAATTTATTTATGAAAATAATGGATAATGGGAGAAAGGAAGGTGAAAGGTCACAGGTTGCATGTGAGGAGGAAATTGAAGAAAAATAATGTAAAATAAAGAAATTATAGGCCTCATTGATAAAAAGGCTTATGAGGATCAGTGGGCAAGATTTTTCCCACACTTTTTCAGTTCAATTTTGGAGCTCTCTCATTATTATCCCTATCGCACTCTTGGACACTTAGAGTTTTATTGGAGCATTTTGGCGTTGGATCAAGAAAGGAAAAGAACGAAAGAGGAAGGAAGGAGCAAGCAAGGAAGAGCAGGATCAAGCAGCTACAGTAGGATTATTTGCAGGTATCGATTTGCATGTGTGATTTCCTTGCTAGATTTGGCATGCATGGTATTGTATGTGGTTCTTTGTTGTCATGGCATGGAATTTTCAGTTGTGGTAGTTTTTTCAACCTAGCCTTGCCATTTCCAGATAACCATGGTGTGATGGGGTTATCATTTTTTGGTTGAGTCAGATTACTGGATGGATTCAAAGCTGAGTTAGGTGGATCTCTAAATGATAAAGCACATGTCCTAGTAACCCCTAAACCGAAATGTGGGTTATGGTAAAGCCATATTTTTTGTGCCTAGGTGGGCCTAGGAATCCTCGATTGGTGAATGGTGGGATATACGGTAAATCCTAGAGGTGGGTGCTCTCCATCAGGCCTAAGAATCCCAGGATGGGATATACAGTAAACCCTAGAGAGTGGAGCCTCAGTTTAGGGCCTAGTGATCCAGTGTGGATTACAGTAAAGCCTGAGAGACTAGGAGACATGAAAATTCCTCATGGTGTAGGTGGAGAAATTTGGTGGCATCTATGCTTGTTTTTGCCTTACACCTCTAACAAAATTACTGAAGAAAGATGCATTTTTTGGGATTCCAAAAGCAACTAATTCCTTTGAACATATTAAATAGGAAATGTGACAAACTCTAGCTTTAGCTACTCCAAACTTCACAAAAACCTTTATGGTGGAATGTGATGCCTCAGAAAATGGAATTGGTGTTGTTTTAATGCAAGAAGGAAGACTCGTTTCTTTTGAAAGTCATAAAATCAAGGGAAAGTATTTAAACAAACCTATTTATGAGAAGGAAATGTTGGGAATACTACATGCCCTAAAGCAGTGGCACCCTCACCTAATGGGAAGACACTTCAAGGTAAATCATGATAGTCTTAAATAATTTTTGGAACAAAAAATATCTTTAGAAGAGCAAAAAAAATGTGTCCCTAAGATGTTGGGTTATGACTTTGAAATCATCTACAAAAAAGAAATATGCATTTTTCGGGATTCCAAAAGCAACTAATTCCTTTGAACATACTAAATAGGCAATGTGCCAAGCTCTAGCTTTAGCTACTCCAAACTTCACAAAAACCTTTATGGTGAAATGTGATGCCTCAGAAAATGGAATTGGTGTTGTTTTAATGCAAGAAGGAAGACTCGTTTCTTTTGAAAGTCATCAACTCAAGGGAAATTATTTACACAAACCTATTTATGAGAAGGAAATGTTGGGAATACTACATGCCCTAAAGTAGTGGCACCCTCACCTAATGGGAAGACACTTCAAGGTAAACTCAAATCATGATAGTCTTAAATACTTTTTGGAACAAAAAATATCTTTAGAAGAGCAGCAAAAATGTGTCCCTAAGATGTTGGGTTATGAATTTGAAATCATCTACAAAAAATAAAGATGCATTTTTTGGGATTCCAAAAGCAACTAATTCCTTTGAACATATTAAATAGGAAATGTGCCAAGCTCTAGCTTTAGCTACTCCAAACTTCACAAAAACCTTTATGGTGGAATTTGATGCCTCAGAAAATGGAATTGGTGTTGTTTTAATGCAAGAAGGAAGACTCATTTATTTTGAAAGTCATCAAATCAAGGGAAAGTATTTACACAAACCTATTTATGAGAAGGAAAGGTTGGGAATACTACATGCCCTAAAGCAGTGGCACCCTCACCTAATGGGAAGACACTTCAAGGTAAAATCAAATCAAGATAGTATTAAATACTTTTTGGAACAAAAAATATCTTTATAAGAGCAACAAAAATGTGTCCCTAAGATGTTGGGTTATGACTTTGAAATCATCTACAAAAAAGAGAAGCAAAATGTTGTTGCAGATGCAGTCTCAAGAATGGATGAGGGTGTGGAATCATTTCTCTATGGAAATTCTATTATCCAACCTGATTGGATAAATAAAGCAAGGGAGGAATGGAAGAATGACGAAGTGGTGTGGACACTTGTTCAAAATTTGCAGCAATATTCAATGCAATTGATATATTTATCTAGAAAAATGATTCATTATGGTGAAAATATCACATATATCTATGTAAGAATTCCCAACTCAAACAAAATATTATATTGGAATTGCATGCCTCTCCTTTAGGATGGACTCGGGATTTTTAAAAACTTACCACAGGGTCAAGAAGGAATTTTTTTGGGATGTCCTTAAATTTTATATTTAGAAGTTTTTGGAAGAATGTTTGGTTTTCCAACAAAATAAAGTTGAGACGATTAAGATCCTAGGTCTATTAAAACCTTGAACCATTCAAATTCAACGTTGGGAGGAGGTCTCAATGGATTTTATCACAATTTTATCCAAGTCCGAAGGAAAGAGTGTCATTATGGTTTTATTTTTATGTCTATAACCATACAAACAAATGTCCCTCAATCAAGCTAAGAAGGATAATAAATTATCACCCAAGTACTATGGTCCTTACAAGGTGTCGCAAAATATTGGTACTATGGAATACAAATTGGAGTTGCATGCATCTTCCCGAGTACACCCAGTTTTTCATGTTTCATGCTTAAAGAAGGTTATTGGTGACAAGCTCCCAGTTCAAACAATATTTCTATAACTTGATGAGGAAGGAAAAATCATATTGGATCCTGAAGCAATCATGGAAACAAGAACTCGATAGCTATGGAATCGATCAATTTCATAGTATCTCATTAAGTCAAAGAACTTACTTGTTGAATATTCCATATGGGAGGATGATAATTTATACATAATCATCTAGAACTGCTCAAGAATTGAGGATAACATTTTTTTTTCAGGAGGGGTCATGTTAGGTCCCTATAATATTAGTGTAGCCACCTTTTTGTTATTGTTAGTGTATCCCCCTTATTGTTATTGTTGTGCCCGTGTAGCCACCATATTGCTATTGTTGTGCCCCATAGAAGCACACTATTGTTATTTTTGTACCCTTACATTATTATTGTTATGTAGGCTTTGATTATATTGTGACCCCTTACACTCCTATATATACTAAGGAGGTCTTTTCATTTTAATCATCCAAGAATTTTTCCTTTATGTGATGTAAAAGGAGGTTTCCCCATCGAAGAGGCTTATTTTGAAGTCGTTGATCTATTTCTTTTTCTATTTTGTGATCTGGTTACATAACGCTTGTGAAGCCAAGTCTTTGTATATATGTATTAATTTTTTTAAACCACGTCCTTGGCGACTGCTTGAACCCATACAAACACATGTTTAACCTATATACCAGTTCTATCTTACCCTTCACTACAAATCCTTCTAGTCGCTTCATGTAGATCTCTTCTTCTAGATCCTTGTGAAGAAATGTTGTCTTCACATCCAACTATTCTACCTCAAAATAAAAAGCAACATCAACAGATAAAATTAATCTAATAGAAGCTAACTTGGAAACACAGGAAAAAATATCACCAAAATCAATTCTCGGCACCTGGGAATAATCGTTTGTTACCAACCGAGATTTTTATTTCTCCACCTTTCCTTTTGCATTCATATTCTTCTTAAACACCCATTTGCTGCTAATGGGTTTCCTTCTAGCTGACAATTCCACCAAATACCAAGCCTCATTTTTGTCCAAGGCTTCCATTTCTTCAACCATGGCCTTTTTCCAAAGTTTGTTATCCTCTAAATCCACTGCCTCCCAAACAGTTATAGGTTCATCAACAGTAATAGATAAAACAAATTTTGAACAGAAAATAGATGGAATATACCTCTCTTTCTTCCTTCTCTCTCGAACTGACCTCCTCAAAATTGGAGTGTGTGGCTCTTCCTCTTCTGATTCCCTTTCCTTTATAGAGTCTGATTCTTCCTCCTTCATCTCAAGCTCTATCTTCTTTGGTTTGTTTTCATTTCATAGGAATTCATGTTTAATAACATCTTTCACTTGTCTAAACACCACATCTTAACTGTACACAACCTTCCTTATTTATGGGTTCCAAAGCTTGTAACCTTTTAAACCATCCTTATACCCAATAAATGTGCACCTTTCATATTTACTATCGAAGTTGGTTCTTCTCTCCTTTGAAACATGTACATACACATTGTAGCCAAATACCCTGAGATGTGAGAGAGAGGGTTTCTTACTAGTCCATACCTTTCATGGAGTCTTATCCTCCAACGTTGATCAAGGTGATATTTTAAATAGGTAACGTGCAACATCCACTGCCTCTACCTAGAATTCCTACCCTAATATAGCACCAATGACCATGCTTCTTACCTTTTCCATCAATGTCCTATTCATTCTTCCTTCAACTCCATTGTGTTGAGATGTGTATGAAGTAGTATTTTTTCATGTTATATGACACTTCTTAGAGAACTCTTCAAATTCTTTCTTGCATAACTCTCCACCATTATCTATCCTCAACACCTTAATCTTCTTCTAAGTTTTTTTTTCCAAGAAATCCTTAAATTCTATAAAATTTTCAAAGACTTCATATTTCTTCCTTAGGAAATATATTAATGTGTTCCTCTAGAAGTCATATATAAATGATACATAGTATAGAAATTTACCCAATAATGGAATCGACACAAGTCTAAACACATTATTGTGCACAAGCTCTAATATCATTTTTTCCATCTAATAGTGATACCCAAAATTTTGTATAAATTTCTGATTAGAACTCCCCTCATCAATACCAGTGCTCCCCGAACCATCTTGTAGATATCCTTCTTGAACATTTTTTTTACACCTGCAAGATCCATCTTACTTATATAAATTAGATTTTTAGCCAATCTAGGAATGTGCTGAACACCTAAATGTGTTCTAATCCTTCCACCTTGCAACTTCAACTTGAATTTTTTGTGTCCTATGATTATGGTATTCTTATCATCACCTAAGAAGACATCACCACCATCATATTTCTCATACTCGCAGAACCACTCCCTATGGGGAGTCATGTGAAAGGATGCACCTGAGTCAATCAACAATGCCTCATTATCTATGTGTGTACTTGAATAAGAAGCCAAGCATACATACCCACCTTCATCTGAGGTTTTTTTTCCTCTACAAAAGGAGTATCATCAAATCCATTTCGTTTCTCAGGATTTTTAGATCTACAATAATTTTTGCAGTGCCCTTCTTTTCTGCATTTCCAACATACATTAACAAATTTTCCTAGAGATTTATATCTCCTTCTAGATTTAGATCTCCCGCTCGAGGACTTATTTATGTTTTTGTTCAGGGACCATCCTCTTATAGACAAGGCATCTCCATTCCGACTCTCCGTGTTTTTTGGTCTCATCTCCTCTGACAATAAGGATGAGAATATTTCATCAAACTTCAAGGCAGTTGTATTGATACCTATAGAAATAACCATACTATCCCACGAATCTAGTAGAGAACACAACAGACTGATGCACTTATCTTCATCTAAAATTTTAATATCAATGGATAACAACTGACTTACCACAATATTGAAGGAATTTAGATGCTCTATCACTGAGTCTCCATCCTTCATCCTCATGTTATACAATTGTTTCCACAAGAATAGTTTGTTCACCAAAGAATTAGATTGATACAAAGTCCCTAATTTTTCCCACAAACCCTTTGTTGCACCTTCCCCTGATACATTATTCATAATTATCCCTAATTCGTAACTTCAAATTGTCAAATAATTTTTAAGAAGACAAGTCATGAAAGGTAGAAAGTTGATGATAAGGTTTAAAATAAAATTTAAAGGGAGTTCCCTAAGTCTAAGGACTTGGGAATAGTTAAAAACTCAACAAGTAGCAATTGTTGGGTATGTGTTATATTCTTTCCACGACTAGTCACGCACGGGGGGGTTACAGGAGGGGCAATATTTGGTTCTTATTTTTCGGTGGGCAGACCCGCCTATGGTTTTGTGCATGGGTTTGCACATGGTTTTGGGGCATGATGGTTTTCGGCCCCTGGTATTTTGTAGATACGGTCAAGGGAACTATGGTTATGTTCTAATCCGGGGTTAATGGATTGGGGTTTATGTATGCTTCGGCATGTATATATATGTGTTGTAACACTAAAAGAAATATATGAAAAATCAAGTTGGTCGTCCTGATTTGGGATCTAGGGGAAAATCTCTGGGTATATCTATTTTATGTTTTATGCTCTTGCTATTGTTTATTTTCTGTTTTTAAGATTCGTTTGCAGATAATTTATGTACATATTTAAAACCTACATTTGGTATCGGAGCTGTTTCGGCTTCAAGGGGACGATACTGAGGGTTTTTTTGCTCGGGCCTGTGGTAGACCCTGTTCAGTGGGAGATCTACGGGATCGATTCTTGTAGTGAAAGATGACGAGCAGTGGAAAGATATATATTGAGAAATTTAATGGTCAGAGTTTTGAGTTGTGGAAGCTCAAGATGGAGGATCTGCTGGTGGATAAATACCAGTGGATCGTGGTAGATCATGGTACTAGACCAATGGCAATGTCATATGAAAATTGGAAGAAGTTGGATCGGAAGGCGAAGAGCACAATACGGTTGTGTGTCTCAGATTCGGTATTGTTGAATGTATCTGGGGAAGCTACGATGAAGAATTTGTGGGACAAACTTGGGACTTTGTACCAATATAAGTCTCTGGTGAATAAGTTGTTCCTGCGGAAAAAGTTGTATAACCTGAGGATGAAGGATGGAGACTCGATGACAAAGCATCTAAATGCCTTCAATACTGTGGTAAGTCAGTTGTCATCTGTTGATATTAAAATCTCAGATGAAGATAAGTGCATCAGTTTGTTGTGTTCTCTACCAGACTCGTGGGACAGTCTGGTTATTGCAATAGGTAGCAATACAATTACCTTGAATTTTGATGACATTGTCTCAGCCTTGCTGTCGGAGGAAATGAGACGGAGAAATATGGAGGGTCAGAATGGAGATGCCTTGTTGAAGATGGCAACAAGAAACAATGAAGGAGGCATCCTGAAACATCTTTCCTGATCCTAGTTGGAAAGTGATCACCTAAACTAGGTGGGGGACCACACAGGTGATTTTTGTCGCAAAGTCTATTTTTAGACTATGTCTATTTTTAGACATATGGATCATGATCTATAAGTTGCGAGATGTTATTTATGGATGGTTGGTCATGTTGGTAAAAATAGATGGACCTCTATTTTTAGACATATGGGTGGTTTCTATTTTTAGACTGCGAGGCTAAAAATAGATATGTCGAATATTATTAGCTCTTAATAATATTTGGACTCTAAACATTATCTTATTCTCTTGAAGCACTTCAGTTTTATGCCTGGATGTGGCACATGTAGCTGACAGAAGGAAATACACTTTTCCTAGGGTTTAAGTGAAGCTATTGCATGAAGACTTCAGTTAGAACTCATGTGACAGAGTTTGGTGGAGTTGATTGAGGAAGTTAGTGGAGTTGTATTCATTTTAACTAATCTAAACATAGTTGAGCTTTTTGTATCCAAGTTAACTAATAGATACAATTAGTGAGAGTGGTGTGAATTAATTATTAATTAATTCACTAATTATAAACTCATAAATAAACTAAAGAATACATCAGTTAACTTCAGTGCATGTACAGTTTCAGTGGAGACCAGTGCAGAAATAGGTGAAAGAGCAGGTTAACTATCGGTTGTGACTACACTGTTGCTATTTGCAACACACAGATAGGTGGAGTAATCAATGAGGATTGCACATCCAGGTGGTTTATCTATATAAAGAGACCATCCCATAGCATTGAAACATGCAATTGAGGTTGGCTATCAAGTGGCTAAAGGTTGGAGCATGAGTTTTGCTAGATCTAGCTTGATAGTGTGTAGCATGGGAGGTAGTGCATGAGAGCTTGCAAAGAGCTTTGTACTATGATTGCTACATGATCTCCATGACATGTATAATATACAGATAGTTGGGGGTTTTCAGCTTTAAGCTTTCCCATGAAATATTGTGTTCATATGTGTGAATTTTTATGGCTTTAATGTGTGCATGCAATTGATTTTATTTCCGCATGTGATGATCAATGGTAGAAGAGATTCTGTGTTATGCATGAAGCTAAAATAGTGTGTGATCAGGAGAATCTCGGTGGATAACATATCAGTTATTCAAATTTCTACATGGTATCAGAGCGATATTGATCATTGGAGAAATTGCAAAGCATTGAAGCGGTTGAGTTTTAGGATAAACTCAAGAAACATAAAGATGGAGAAAGCTGGAAATATACATGCATATTGTATATAATTTTCTACATGGAATGAGAGCGAGAATTTTTGGGTGCGCGAGTTTGTAGGGAATATCTGAAAATTTTTGGTAAAATATTTTCAGAAACAAATAGCATATTTGGATTCCTTGTGAAAAAACACCCAAATTGAAAAAAAAAATCGGTCGAATCGGAGCTCGGATGAGGGAGATATCATCGATTTAAAATCAGCTCTTTTTGTTAGAAAATTTTGCGACGACGGAACAATTGCAATGTGCGCGAGCCAAGAATGTACATGCACTGAGGTACAAGATGCATGCAAAGCTTTGAGGTGCAAATCAGAGGTTAGTGACTTGGTGGTTGAGAGGGAACCTCTCAAAATGCAACGTGAGAAGCAGTCTCAGAAGGTTGTGGAGCAGCCACAACTGGAGATGCAGAAGAATCTTTATAGATTTGATGTAGATGGGATTTCTACGGAGCTTCCTACTGTTGGGAAGTGCAAGAAAGACATGCAATTGAAGCTTGAGAGGGAGCGGGTTTTGCATGCAGGAGATAGTGAACCTCGGGGTGTGGAGCAGCCACAAGAGGATCATGGAGTGGAAGAAACCACTCATGCAGAGAAATTTCGTGCCAGATGAGCAGAGGGAGTGCATGCAGCTATACCACCAGGTATGAGGTGGGGCGACATGCATGATTAATCCCATGAGGAGATTTCTGGGCAGATTCATGAGATGGTGTGGATCTCATGGATTGAACCTGGCTACGAGGTGCCCATAGCATGGCAGTAGCAAGATCAGTTGGAGTGATGCAGGCAGATCAAAGTGACAGTGTCGGATACTGGAGCGCGGATCAGAGTTGACAGCAAGTGCAAGAGTGCATGGGTGCAAGAGTTCAACAGCGCAGTGGTTCCTGATGACATGTGCAGTTGGCCAAGCATAAGTCGAAGACTTTGATGATAGATGCTAGATGCATCAAGACTGATTGAGTTGTTTGGAGCCTATTCAGTTTCAGAGGAGTTGCAGAGCAGATGCATGGAGTTGCATGGCGCGTGCAAAGGGTGCATGGCACATGCATGGAGTTGCATGGTGCATGCATGAGTTTGCATGGCGCATGCAAAGGGTGCATGGCGAATGCATGGAGTTGCATGGAGTTGCATGGCGCTTGTGAAGGTTGCAGGGCGAATGCATGGAGTTGCATGTCGCATGCAAAGACAGTCCTTTCTTGTTGAGAGGGAGTGTTGAAGATGGCAACAAGAAACAGTGAAGGAGGCATCCCGAAACATCTTTCCTGATCCTAGTTGGAAAGTGATCACCTAAACTAGGTGGGGGACCACACAGGTGATTTTTGTCGCAAAGTCTATTTTTAGACTATGTCTATTTTTACACATATGGATCATGATCTATAAGTTGCGAGATGCTATTTATGGATGGTTGGTCATGTTGGTAAAAATAGATGGACCTCTATTTTTAGACATATGGGTGGTTTCTATTTTTAGACTGCCAGGCTAAAAATAGATATGTCGAATATTATTAGCTCTTAATAATATTTGGACTCTAAACATTATCTTATTCTCTTGGAGCACTTCAGTTTGATGCCTGGATGTGGCACATGCAGCTGACATAAGGAAATACGCTTTTCCTAGGGTTTAAGTGAAGCTATTGCATGATGACTTCAGTTAGAACTCATGTGACAGAGTTTGGTGGAGTTGATTGAGGAAGTTAGTGGAGTTGTATTCAGTTTAACTAATCTAAACATAGTTGAGCTTTTTGTATCCAAGTTAACCAATAGATACAATTAGTGAGAGTGGTGTGAATTAATTATTAATTAATTCTCTAATTATAAACTCATAAATCAACTAAAGAATACATCAGTTAACTTCAGTGCATGGACAGTTTCAGTGGAGACCAGTGCAGAAATAGGTGAAAGAGCAGGTTAACTATCAGTTGTGACTATACTATTGCTATTTTCAACACACAGATAGGTGGAGTAATCAATGAGGATTGTGCAGTTCAATCCAGGTGGTTTATCTATATAAAGAGACCATCCCATAGCATTGAAACAGGAAATTGAGGTTGGCTATCAAGTGGCTAAAGGTTGGAGCATGAGTTTTGCTAGATCTAGCTTGATAGTGTGTAGCATGGGAGGTAGTGCATGAGAGCTTGCAAAGAGCTTTGTACTATGATTGTTACATGATCTCCATGACATGTATAATATACAGATAGTTGGGGGTTTTCAGCTTTAAGCTTTCCCATGAAATACCGTGTTCATATGTGTGAATTTTTATGGCTTTAATGTGTGCATGCAATTGATTTTATTTCCGCATGTGATGATCAATGGTAGAAGAGATTCTGTATTATGCATGAAGCTAAAATAGTGTGTGATCAGGAGAATCTCGGTGAATAATTCAACAAATTATTCAAATTTCTACATGCCTTATATGTACGAGGAAGGTCCCAGAACATAAACAAGAATAAGGTTTCGAGTGGGATATCAAAATCTAGAGGGAGATCTAAATCTCCTGGAAAGTTTGTAAAGGTGTGTTGGAAATGCGAAAAGGAAGGGCACTACAAAAAGGACTACATATCTAAAGCTCCTGAGAAAGGAAAGGGATCTGATGATGCTCCTTATGAAAAGGCAAAAACTACCTTGGATGAAGGTGGGGATGCATATTTGGCTTCTTCTTCAAATACACATGTAGATCATGAGTCATTGTTGATTAACTCGGGTGCATCCTTTCACTTTACTCCTCACAGGGAGTGGTTCTGCGAGTATGAGAAATATGATGGTAGTGATGTCTTCTTAGGTGATGATAGGAAGGCCAGAATCGTCAGACATGGAAAATTCAAGCTGAAGCTGCAAGATGGAAGGATTAGAACACTTCTTGGTGTTCCGCACATTCCTCCATTGGCCAGAAATCTTATTTATGTAAGCAAGATGGGTGATGCAGGTGTAAAAACAGTGTTCAAGAAAGATGCCTGTAAGATGGTTTGGGGAGCACTAGTATTAATGCCGGTCTTTCGGATTGGAACTCTGTACAAGCTTTAGGGAAGCACTATTATTGATGGGTGAAATAGTTCTAGGTTTCTCGAAAGTGGAGCGGAAAGCCTAGCGGCCTCTGGAGAAAAGACCATGCTATGGCATCAAAGGCTTGGACATATTGGAGAGAAGGGCCTTCGGATACTGCATGGAAATGGTATGGTAGAAGGTATGTCTAATAGCTCTCTGGATTTCGATTTTTGTGAACATTGTGTATATGGGAAGCAGAATCGGGTGAGTTTTCCTTCTGGTGCTAAGAGGGAAAACAAGATATTAGAGCTTGTGCACAGTGATGTGTTTGGACTTGTGTCGGTTCCATCATTGGGTAAGTCTATGTACTATGTTTCATTCATAGATGACTTCTCAAGGAATACATGGATATATTTCTTGAGGAAGAAATCTGAAGTCTTTGACAGATTTAAAGAATTTAAGGCTCTGGTGGAAAACCAGACAAAGAAGAAGATAAAGGCGTTGAGGACAGATAATGGTGGGGAGTTATGTGAGAAGGAATTTGAAGAGTCTCCGAAGAAGTGTGGTAATATTTGGAGGTGTAGTCAGTTGGATGAATAAAATAAAGTCTGTAGTGGCTCTTTCAACTACAGAGGAAGAATACATAGCAGCCACTCATGCAAGCAAAGTAGTAGTTTGGTTGCAGAGATTGTGTTCAAGTATGGGGTTGGTGCAGCAAGCTATAAGGATATACTGTGATATCCAAAGTGCAATTTTCTTGGCTAAGAAACCTGCTTATCATTCAAATACAAAGCACATTGATGTTCAATATCACTCTATGAGAGATATGGTTGAGGCTAAAAGGGTGTTGTTAGTAAAGGTGGACACCTTGAATAATGTTGCAGATGCATTGACGAAGTCTGTGAGCACTCAAAATTTCTCTTGGTGTAGAGAAACAATGGGTGTTGCAAGCTGGGCTAATGACTAAGCTCTCCTGTGGCCCCTTGCGGAAAGAAAACAACAAGTGGGAGAATCTTGGGTATGTGTTATATTCCTTCCACGACTAGTCACGTGCGGGGGGGTCATGGGGGGGCGATATCTCCCCCTATACGTTGCGTCGGGCGTAGCAGGGGGGGTGGCGCCCCCTTTTTTAGGGTCTGGGGCAGCACCACGAGAAAAAAAAATTGGTCCTTATTTTTCGGTGGGCGTACCCACCCATGGTTTTGTCCATGGGTTTGCACATGGTTTTAGGGCATGATGGTTTTCAGCCCCTGGTATTTTGTAGATCCACCCAAGGGAACTACGATTATGTTGTAATCTAGGGTTAATGGATTGGGGTTTATGTATGCTTCGGCATGTATATATATGTGTTGTAACACTAAAATGAATATATGAAAAATCAAGTTGGTCGTCTCGATTTGGGATCCAGGCGAAAAACTCTGTGTATATATGTTTTATGTTTTATGCTCTTGCTATTGTTTATTTTCTGTTTTTAAGATTCGTTCGCAAATAATTTATGTATAGGGTTAAAACCTACAGCAACACATTGGGTGAAGCCATGAAAATTTTCTAGAAATTGCAGAGTTATGAATCTAGAAGTACAAAAAAAAAATATCTGATCCTCACAAAAATCCAAGTATTATATGAGGGGGTATGTAAAAAACATTTCCTTGCAAAGAAACTAATGATCATTGTAACGAACAGATTCATGTTTCTAATTAGCAATAACTAAAGAAATAATGATGGGTTTATTTCCTTTATAGCATGATGTAATGCTCCCAACTAGAACCATAACCATGAGGATTATTATTTGTATTTGGGCTAAAAATATTTTCCTAAACATGAAATAAAGTGTCCATTAGGTGTTTCTCTACTTCCCATGACTGTCCATATCTCGATGGAATCATCACATCATCACAAAACGTGCTCCACTATTAGCCATGAATCCATAGTATTGGTGGAGATTATATCCATGACCTAACCATTACTTATATTTCCTTTACCAATTATTGTATTTTAAAATTTTATTGTACCAATTTATTAGGGGGGGGAGAAATAGTGGCCCTTTTTGATAGGGTTGGTCACCTTCTATTGGAAGTTTGTAAAAAAATCCATGCTTGAGTATTAGAATATGGCCCTTTGATTTTCATCCATATAATTTTTTGTTTTTATGTTTCACATGACCCGAATTTAGTGTATGTGAATAAATTCCTTTGCTAAGACAAATCATTAATCAGATGAGGCAATCAAAGAGCTAATTACTCAAAATGTTCTAGGTCTAAGCATTATTTGAAATATTCTCACAATTTCCATGATTCACATTCAAATCAACTTCGTTCAAGACCATAACCAAACAAAAACATGAGGATTTTGTTAGCCTTTACCTCCTTGCATGGATGGAATTTGAGGGCATAAAATAAAAGGAGAGGAAGGATATATTCATCCAAATAAATTTTTTAAAATAAAATTCAAATTCAAAACAATTTGGATAAACTATTGTAATAAAGTAATCACAAATTGTCAAAAACAAAGGAAACCACAAAAAAATGATATTATACAAGCTAGTTTCCTTATGTGGAATACCATAAGAAATTCATAGATAAATACAAACTAAAAATTATAAAAGTAAAGCAAGAAAACACTCTATAAAATCAACTATAAGGCAAATCACTAAAAGTGGAAAAGCATATTTAAAAAATACATTGAATAAATCCTAATGAACTACTCCTATCCTAACTACTTCAATGCATCAAAATCAAGAATCTCATATGGTGAAAGGTAGGACTGTGGAGGTTGAATCTTCGTATTGTTTATTCAAGGACAAAAGAATGAAGTGTGTGTCATTTTGTGACGTAAATTGAGTAAATAAAGCTTCCATCCAACAATCAATTATACCATAAGCATCATTATCATAACCTTCAAAATGGATTTGGGAGATAATTTAGCCACCTATATCAAAACTATCATTGAGCCATCTTTAACTTTATTATCATTGAAAATTTGCTTAGGGTAAATAAACACATCTTCCAAATGCGCTTGTTATTCTTTGATGCTAGGATACTGGGTTAAAAAAATCCTAGCATATAAAAAACTCGTGTGCTTCCTTCAACATTAAAAATCTAAAAAAAACTCTTAATTAAACAAAAACATTTGATTCAGCTTCAAATAGACATAATGGAAAGAGAGTTATACAAACAAAAATACTGATTGATATTAACAAAAAAATTTAGACTCAATCATTGGCTGAATATTACAATTGATGGCCTCTCGGCTCTCGGCCCTTTTACAAAAGCTCTCAAACCATTTCTCTCACTCTCTCTATATTCCTCACTTCCTCACTTATTTTTCATCCTCGCACAATCCTCCTATTTATACATAAATACGAATTTATTCCACTCCATAATTTCCTCCACACAAATCTCAACTAAAATCTAAATTAGATTTATCTTTTTTTTTGGACCCAACTAAGTCCCGTTTATGGAATTCCTAATCCCTATATTATCTACCTAATTCAACTCCACTCATATCCTTTAATTTATTAAAATAATATTTACAATAATCCTCACTTACATTTTTCTCTCTTAATTTATTAAAATGAGCAAAATAATTAATAAAATAATTAAAACACCTCACCCCCTAAATCACACAAATGAATAATGAAAATTTAGCTTTGATGCTCCTGCATCAGACTCCCCATGTATAAAATTTTCCATAGATTCCTGCCTATGATGTCTGTTGCTTTTCTGTAATAATGCGAAAGCCATAAGTCCTGATGACTTGCTCCACCAGGATTCCAAAATTTGTTCTGCCGCTGGTCCTTCAAAGTATCAACTCAATTTGGTAACTCATCACTCACTCTGTCAATCAGATTCCATCGGCTTCTCCAACACTTTCTTTCGCCAATTCCTCGGAGTAATTCCTCTTTGTCGAATTCTTTCATCCCCAACTGAGTTGAACACTCAACTTTCTGCAATGAAAAATAATCAAGAACTCCTTCTTTATTACAACTATAGTCTTTGATTTCTTTTATAGCAACAATTTTCTCATCTGGTGTTGTACCTGCATTCATCAACAAACTGTTAGTTTTAAAAAGATAAGACCTTTCGGCCTCTTTTGATGCTTCAAGCACCAATCTCCCATCATCTACTTTCTGGATTTCAGTAGATCTTGTTTTGAACTTCTAGTTGCTTTCATCTTTATCCCCATGGTGCACTATTTTTGTTTCCTTTATGTCTCTACGGACATAACTTTCTTGCTGCTCCTGATCTTTCATCTCAACTCCAAATAATTTCTGCTCAATTTTTTTGATTTTGACATCATATCTGTTAACGTAGTTTTTTGTACCAACAGTCACATCATTATCTGAAAAGTTATAACATTCATTCAACTCTATAAATTCTAAAAACATTTCATCCCTATCACGCATAGTAACTGCAATCTCTTCTAGATCAGATTCTACAAGCTTTACTTCTCCCTTAGGTTCCTTAAGCCACCGTTCCAAGAACTTGATTTCCATGTGAAATCTTTCCAGCACTTCATCACAACCTTCATTCCTAGCTTCATTCTTTTTTTGGCAATCTTCCTGAGTTATCGTGTTTTCTATTTCATCACACTGCAAAATTCTGTTAGCAATTTCATTAAACAAATACATTTGTTTACCTCCTTGGAACATCTCTTCGGCATTTCCCTTATGCTTCTGCTCCATAACAGCTTCAAGTGGTTTTCTTACCCCAAACAAGAATTCATTTATGATTTCTTCCTGCTACAACAAATCAGTACCTTCCTCCTCTGAAAGGCATTCTCCATTAGACTTTACCTCAAGATTTTCATTCTTCTCTGTGACAGTTTCACCAGACTGTCCACCATCTTTCGCACATCCTGCAAACATACATAAACTGTGAGATTTAAAAATGCAGGGCTTCATAGCCTCATCTGCTTCTCTCAACAACACATCTTCAGATTCTTCTAAACTATTCCAATAGTTCATGAGATCTTCCTCATTTATCTCTTCACCCAGAATTTCACCCTGTTCTGGGCCACAAATGGAAACTTCCATTTTCAACTCAGCCTCTCTGAGTTCTTCACATCCCATTTGAACACTTATCATCTACTCGAGCTTCCTCAGCTCTTTTTTCAGCTATATTTTTACATGTTGTTCCCTCTTTGCGTGTAGTCTCTGCCTCTTTACTTTCTTCCTCATGGTCCAACCATGTGTCTGTTCTTTCACATTTCTCTGCAAAAATTCCATCAACAATTCAAGGTGAACTATTATCTCAGCCTTCTCCCTCTCATAATCTTCATCCGTCAACTGCTAACATATGCCATTTACCTTGGAATTTTCCTTCTTCTTTCTTCTACTGTGGTCTTCATCAGATCTTCTGAAATGACTATCACCAGTCATCGTCTCCTCCTTTGCGAACTTCATCTTTTCACGTGTGGATTTAATTCAATCCACTTTTCAACAAGCCTCCATACTTTTCATTCACCAATGCAAGCTCTCTTCCTCCGCTTTATCACTTTCAGTTCTCTATCTTGGAATCATCTCTGGGCAATTCTCTTGCTTCACTTTGCTGCAAACAACACTTTAGTAATACTTGTGTTACAATGACCAACTCTTTGGGTGTCGGTCCCCACTGATCATGCACCCAATTACATTCAAACCTTTGACTTGGTTTACGACTC
This sequence comes from Pinus albicaulis, assembly GCA_034641835.2. Taxonomy (NCBI): domain Eukaryota; kingdom Viridiplantae; phylum Streptophyta; class Pinopsida; order Pinales; family Pinaceae; genus Pinus; species Pinus albicaulis. Next base: position 926,749,504 of record CM076579.1, read on the forward strand.
TTTGACTTCAGACTTTACACCAACTCTTCATCTTGGATGAAAAATACTCAATCTTAACTCAAACTTTCCAAACTTTCATTTGACCCTAACCTCTATTTTGACTTCAAGGCTTGACCCAATAATTTTACAATAGTGGATATTTTGACTTAATTTAAGTTATACAATCTTCCAACGAACATACACCCTTAATATGTTTTAGGATGTAAAATTTTCACTCTCTTTCATACTTCATTCTTATGAAAAATCATCAGTTTCCCATTATCATTTCACATGATGCTAAAGTCTTTAACTTGAAATGCATTTCACTTTCCCAAGATTTATTTTATGGTGAAAATAAATAAACCATTCAATTTTCAACATTCAAAAATATATTTTTGAATTATCATACCTTATGCTCCCATTAAGGTTATTTAATAAATCTTTCCCTTGCATTTGCAACTCTCTGGATTCCACTCTTCTGTGTCGTCTTTGTCACTGTGAATACTCGCATCCCCTTCATACCATAAGCTCGTCATTTTAGTGCAAACATTTTCCTGCACTTTTATGCACCATACAACATCAATTCACATCTCTTCACCTATGTACAGAGAACAAGCTATTCATAATTCAACCTCTTTGACGAATAATGTACAACTCGTACGTTGTGTCCATCCTGAATAATTCCTCCTTAGATGTCGCCACATGATGGTAAAATAAATATTCTACAACATCAAGCAATTGTTTTTTCAACCTTAAACACAAATCAAAATAATTCTCCCTTTCCAACTACAAGCTTTGGTCCAAAATGACTTAGCCAAAACTGCGAGGAATTCACATTATGCATAATAAACCCTCTCACATAAAAATGCATACTTATTTTTATATCACCCAGGATAGCGCATTTTCCATTCATTTATACCTCTGCATTTGCAACATTTTCACTATTTCATAACATTTACAAAAGATCAACTTCTCAAGTATGGAAAGGAAATTTAATCATCCAGATTTTAAAATACCTCTACTCAATGAATATTGATCCATTCAGTGAGCACTTACCTTGAATCTTCTTGTGGTTGAAATGATCCAACCCTTCTCTCGCGTATTCTTTTAGGAATACATTCAAGCCTCTACAGACTTAGTCTCCACACCAAAATTCGATGCAATCAACCAATGCACACTTTAGTATTGCATGTATCAAGAAATTATAATATATATAATTCCAAATAATTTAGACTCTTCATTTGAATTCCTGATTTACTTTACTTTGAATGTGCAAGGTCCATTCTCTCCCCAGCAAATAAATCTCTACCCAGCAACTTTGCAGCATAAATCTTACCCAGCAACAATGTTTTTAAACCTTCAAGGTACGCAAAATATCCCCTCTTAGCTTAAGCCAAGTTCCCTCATCTCAATCTCTCGGGTTTCTCTTCAATTTCAATTTCTTGGTTTGAAAACATGAAACCTTAATGTAACGAAATATCCTTCCAAGATTACACTCTCCAAAAACGTACATGAACTATTTGCAAAGACCTTACCTCGATCAATCCCATTGACCTTTTCTTATGCTGGAAAGTGGTACCGTGGAAACACTGAATCCATGCCTTGAATATTCCACTCGAACCACACCTCTTTCAAGCCCCACACATGCCTCTTTTTGAAATGCATTGATACGACTGGAAAATTGATGTAGATCAACAAATTTTCACTTTACAATTAGTATAGTAAAATGTCCAATTTACTAAGGCCCAAGTTTACTCTTCAAAACGATTCATTTTCTCATCACTCTATGTGCAACTCTAATTTCCATATCCATTTTTTTCCATATAATAATGACCTTTATTTCCGCTCTACAAATTGCAAATTTCTTTGTAATTTAAACTATATAAATGTCATTCAAAAAAAATCAACTCAATCCTTAAAGCATCATTGTTGAATATATAACAAGGTAATCAAGTTTGTTGATTTATTGAGGCCCACTACCAATATGGAATTTTCTTAATAAAATAAGCACCGCAAGTTGTTTGCGTCCACGGCTTCACAAACCACCACAACAATCAAAATAAACAAAATACAATTCCAACTCTACAAGTCGTAATTTCATTTTGTGACTGCACTGTTATCAATGTAATTACCATACCATTGCAATGCCAGCAATGAAAGACTCAGGACAGAGAAGAAACAACGCCGTACATATTTCTCTGCAGTGTTGAAATGCTGCCATATGAGCCGTCTTACCAAAGGCTGGATTGTGCTTATGTGTTGTGGCCAGGATAATTAATCTCTTACAGCCACTACTCATATGCCCAACACAACTTCGTAAGAGTTTAACGTTGGATTTACATCATCGATTCCCATACACTTGCGTCCAACACCTAATACGGCCTTCTCATAATGCATCAAAGCTTCCACAAAATGATCCACATATCCACCAGATCGCTACAAACGTCCAACGCTGACTCTATTCAATCCTTCAAGGGAAATAAGAGCTCAAATTTCATTCAATCAAATATGTTCAACTGTAACACATTACCACCCTTTCCATGCTTATTTCATTAGACATAATGCTCATAACCGACACCACTGCAACAACAATGTATAATATTTCAACACCAAAACAGAGAAGTAGCAGAGCTTTCACGCAGAATGCAATACTTGTAATGTTTCTTAAGTGCCACACTCTGAATTATAAAGTTATGCAATTCGAAGCACACCCCTAATCGCATCACACCAAGCAATCAAACAAAACAACCTCAACGTAGGAGAGACTCATCCTTCAACTCATCTCCTTGCTCTGATACCAAATGATACCAGGATACCGGGTTAAACAGATCCTAGCATATAAAAAACTCGTGTGCTTCCTTCGGCATTAAAAATCTAAAAGAAAATCTTCATTAAAAAAAAACATTTGATTCAGCTTCAATACACATAATGGAAAGAGAGTTATACAAACAAAAATATTGATTGATATTAACACAAAATTTCAGACTCAATCATTGGCCAAATATTACAATTGATGGCCTCTCGGCTCTCGGCCCTTTTACAAAATCTCTCAAACCATTTCTCTCACTCTCTTTGTATTATTCACTTCCTCACTTATTTTTCATCTTCACACAATCCTCCTATTTATACATAAATATGAATTTATTTCACTCCATAATTTCCTCCACACAAATCTCAACTAAAATCTAAATTAGATTTATCTTTTTTTGGACATAACTAAGTCTCGTTTTATGGAATTTATAATCCCTAGATTATCTACCTAATTCAACTCCACTCATATCCTTTAATTTATTAAAATAATATTTACAATAATCCTCACTTACATTTTTCTCTCTTAATTTATTAAAATGAGCAAAATAATTAAAACACCTCACCCCCTAAATCACACAAATGAATAATGAGAAAATTTAGCTTCGCGATGCTCCTCGTATCTACAATACTCATTGAAAAACAAGGACTAAGTATCTTTATTATTATATCTTCAACTGGAGTTTCAAAAACCTTGGACTTGGTATTTTCTTGGTAAGAGGTATTGTTAATGGACAAAAAAGCAACATTTACAATATTTTTTACTTGTTCTTATTGGAAATTAAACTTGGGATTATAAATGGGTGGTGTATCCAAATACATTGTCTCCATATATATGTTAGCATTCTAGGAAGACTCATATGACATAATGCAAATAAATCTAGAGTCTTCAAACCTCTCATTAGTTGAGATAATAAATTCTCATGACTCCATTAAGCATCACTTCTACTTTGTACAATAAATATCACAAGAGTGTAGTACATAGTATTCATCTTTTGATTTCTTTAGAGGTTCATCTTCTGGATCACATTTTATTGATATGGAATACTCATTATGATATAGGCTTGGAATAGAACTCTCATAGATTGGTGCCTTCTATATATTTATTTGATCTTGTGATAACACTTCTTCAACCACATTTTCAGCCTCATTTCATGTTCAGCCCAATGAGTTAACTTCACATATGCTACTACTAGTGGGGTTTTGTGATAAATGTGAGGATGAGAGATTTGTTTGTGAACACTCTTAAATTGGTTTTCATCACATGGAAAATTTCCTAAAATTGTTTCTAGATTGATTTGATCCGTGACAACTTATATCAATCATGCCAGATTTTTCTTTCGAAGTAAGGAAAAATATCCTGCATCTAACATTTTCTTTAATATTTTTTAGTTAGAGAACAAGTTTGAATATGTTATAAAGTAGTTTTGTTACCCTCGTCGTTAATTTTTTGTGAGAAAATATTTATATTTTTTTGTAATGTCATGCAATGGTATTAGAAGACTCAAAACAACGTTATCTTTCCATGTAAGAATTTTGGATGGAGCCATGTGTAGTTAATGTATTCATGAAAATAAAGGCTCCATGTAGCTTACCTTCCAATCTACTTTCTTTCTAGCACTAAAATGTTAACACAATAAAATGTCTCTTGTTAACCTCAAAGGTTCACCTACAAAAAGTGCCTAAGTAGACCTTCCTTCCTTGAAATAGTGAACCTTGTGGTAATGGTATGGCTACCATAATCCAGGTATAAAATGAAAATACAATAATCACTATGATATGCAACTAATTAAATCATATCTAATAAGAGTAACAAAATATGGAAATGCTATCTATGGCAAGGAGAATATTCCACCTCTACCACTAGAAATAAACCTTTGTTGGGACTTTACAACTCCCTCTTGTAGTGGAACAATATGATTGATAAGAGAATTTCATTTTCATGTAACAACATGCTAAAATGAGACAATATAAAACATGTAATGTTAATGATGATGATCTATCAACTAAAGCATATATAAATCAGGCTCCCTATAACTACAAAAAGGTGTACAAGCCACTAAGAGACTCCCTATTTCATATAAAAAGTTAGAAAGCATATGATAAGAAAGAACAAACACAACAACATGAGATTTGTCCACAATTTATTATACTCATACCAATAAGCACCAAGAAAATTAAGGAAGGAAGGAATCACCCATAGCCAATCCCCACTCATAAGGAGTATTATAACACTTCCTAATTTTGGCCTCTTTATTAACATATGAAGATAGCTTACAATGCCAGAAGAATTACCATTTGCATGGCTATAATGGTTCCATATAAGATTTTATAATGATAATTGGCCTTCCCATATAACCTGACATCCAACCTTAAATAGTTTTATCTTGATGCTAAGATTAATGATAATAAGGATATACTCTATTTAAACATTCAATATTACACAATATTTATTCTACTTTACATGAAACTCACAACTAACCCACTTGTCTCTGTGTGACTATAATATAGCAAAGATCTCACTGCTATAGGTAATGCTTAATAGGCTCACATTACGGATTACTATTTAGGTTAAGACTTACAATTTTATGCCCGATTACTTTCTTAAATTTGAGACTAGAAAAGGGATGGGCCCTCACTTTGTTTTTCATTTTCCTCTCATTCTTACCTAAATGGGAACTTGTTGCTCTTTTCCTTTGTTTCTTGATCATAGGTGAAAATATTTTGCAATATTTCTGTGGGATTTCATCCTTAACATGTCACACATATGCCGCCATGTTGTATGCACATAAACCACATTCATTAGGTAAACGTGGTCTCTGTCTACTTAACACTTTAACGGGTGCGCTTTGAATTTTTTGTTTGGGGGATTGCTCTATTAGGGTATTATATTATTATTGAGGTGCACTTTTATGCTTATCGGGGTGCACCAATATTGTATCATTATGTTATTAAACATATGTGAACAACAACGGAGGACTTTCCTCAGTTGTGCAATGAAATCTTAAACAACCTTTATGGTGAGAAAAATATTCAAGTTTTTTTGTAAAGATTTCCAAGACAACATTTGATCCAAAATTAATGTACCTAGCCACAAATGCATTCATTTGAGATTCCTTATACCATATTTTATTAAATTAGAAATGATAAAATGCATGACGTCTTCACTAAAAACAACATTAACATCTCCTCAATATCATGTTTGGGCTTGTTAGCTTTATGCATGGTGTTAATTTTGCTTTATTTTACATGAGTTTTGTTATCAAATCTCTTGTTCACGAGTGGCTTCCAACACTTTGCAGACTATGTCTTCTTTCTATTAATTATTATTAAATAGTGTGCTTATGTTAATAATTTTGTTAACATGGAATGAGGGGGCATTCAACCTTCATCTAAATCCCTACTTAATGCACACAAATCTACCGCCAATTTGTTTCATTCAAGCTTGATCTCATAATGATGGCCATATTGATATTTAAAAAAATGTATAAACGTATGGATCCTTCACCAATTTAAACAAATAAATATTAGAAATAAATAGGATTAGATATATTTTAGAACATATGCATGCCAATGTTACCTCTATTTATTGTAAGAAAATTTATCACATTCATGATTCATTAAGTACAATATATGTGTATAAATACATGTGGCGGTTGATAGGTCATCCCTTTAACAAAGGTCATTATTACACATTAATGATTACAAAATAATTGTTCTATAACTATTATCACATAATTGTTATTTATTACATAATAATTATTATATTATCACCCTAATTGTAATATTCCTTAGGTATATTACAATTCCCCCCAACTTTAAAAACTTCTTTCTCCTTAAAGTATAGGCAATCAAAAAAATGTATCCTCATATAATGAGGAATTTATTGTAATTAGGATCGATTATATAAGGTTGAGGAGATAAGGAAATATGACATTCAAATCCTTGAACAATTGTGGCACATCAAAAAAGGATCAATCCATCCAAATTAAAGTATTTTTTTATCTTAAAACTTGATGGTTGATTATTGCATAATTTTCTTTCCTTGGATTCCACAAATTGTTGTTGTAATTTCTCCACTTTTTTGGAATTATTTTACTTCGATAATGTCCTACTAAATAATGGTTTTGAGATCCATGTTCCATGAAATTTATTGATGAGTATTCTATTTTCTTCCTTGATAATGCTAATAGAAAACTTCTTATTTGTCTTGAGAGCTTCCTTGGAAATGAGGGTGTCGATGTGGTTTTGCATTTGATGGTTTTTCTTCATTCCACAAATCCATTACATTTTTCTTCTTTCCAAAGCCAATATCCTATTTTCTTGGTCTTTGATTGATCTAACCTTGGATATTATACCATTATATGAGGCCTGTACACTCTCCAATTGAAGTTCAAAATCTACAAGTATATTTTAGTGAGCTTCTTGAATCTTGTCTTCTTTCTCTTTTTGAAGCTATAATTTAATCCCATTTATCAAATTCTTACATCCTTCCTCAATTCTATACTGTACTTCTTATTTTACCTCATTAGTATTTAGGGGTTCTTTAACTTTCTTGCAAACTTCTTCTTCATGTTTACACATCACTTCCATCTTTAACTCCTTCATCCCTTATATTGAGGTTGCTTTATATAAATTTTCAACTTTGGAAATCTCTTCTATTGATACAGCTTCATTGATAACAACATTGAGTTTTTCAATTGTGAATATGTTAGTGTTAGTACCCTTATCAATTTTTTAGCTTTTAGTTGCTCCTTATTCTTAGACTTTGACTTCTTCATTTATGTGAGTGGAGCTTTATTGTGATTTCTCAGATGAGAAATTTCATTGTATTTGGATAATGGTTTTTTATTTTTTCTATATATGTGGTTCAGGGACTCTGAATATCAATAAGCGCTACTTCCAAGGAATATTTGTACCACACAAATCCACCTGAAGGGATCGCTTCTTTTCGGCTCAACCACGAAACTTGAACCCAAGAGTGTCAAGAGAATTGAACTTGTGACTCTCAATAGTAAAGGTGCTTTAATGATGAGAACTTGAATAATTGAGCTAACCCTTGGGGCTTATCTTTGGGTAATAGTTATTTATTGATATTTTTATATCTTTTCTGTGAGTTTTTTTTATATTGTTATTTTGTTTTTGTAGCTCTTTTATCAGTTGTTGAAATTAGCATATTTCTATATCTCACTTCTCCAATTCACTTTTAGTGTGAAAAAATTATTTGTCTTTGCTAATAAATATTTTATTCAAATCGCTAATTTTCCCTTCTAAATCATCATAACCTTATTGTTGTTATTCCTCATCATATTTGATTGTGGAATTTTGTATATGGTTTGTGTATTCTAATGACAAATATTCTATGCATGAATCAAATGTTATCATCTTTCCCTCATATGATATTGTCAATTTCTTTTTTGACATTAGGAATGATTGCCTGCATTTTTTCTATCCCATTAGAACCTAGAATTATGTCAATAATATAAAAAATGATAAAATTTACAATATCGAACTTGGATATGGTAGGTATGAGTTGTGAATTTTAAATTCCTTCTTGCCATTAGTGTCTTCCTTTACAAATGTACTTACTCTAGAATTAAAAATTGATTCGTGAACTTGTTCACATCAATATAAGTTTCCTTTATGTGAACACATATTAATGACCTTGAGTTTTAATAATCCAAAGTTCCAAAATGAAGTACCTATATTAGAAAACCTTCCTTCCTTCTTTACCAAGCCCATTTTTCCTAAATTTCACACAACTTAAAATTTATTTTCCAAGGAAAACTCAAATTGTTACCACCTATAGGACTTAAATAATGCCTTCACACTATGTTTCTTTATTCACTTATACTTTTCACTTTTCTCTTGATTTAAACTAACAGATTAATTTTATAACTCTGTTGACAGGGGAAAATGTACCACCAATATTTAGGGGGTCTCTCCAGCGTGAATTCATAATTAGACCTCGCATTGTTTGGGATAGGAGCCCCATATGGTATGTGGACCTCACTGCCACCATGTGTATTTTACTCTTGGTTGTAAAATGTCAAGAAGTTAGTGCGATAGAAATTGTGAAATTCCTAAAGATTGAGGATGAAATCAACCCACAATTAATAGGCTTGAAGAATAGTGTACAAGAACTAGGCAACAAAATAGTAACAAAATAATGCCTCAAGAGGAATCAATTAGCTAAGGCCGTCTAAAACATATTGGTAAGAAAGTACTAGAGGTCAACTGCAAATTATTTCACATTAGTTGCTATCATCTCCATGAAACAAGAAAGAAAAGATTAAAATCTAACATATGGGTCACACGCCAAAAATTAGTTCATTAACACATAACCAATATGAAATCTCATATGCACACATATTTGGACTATTGGTTAATCACTAAAACTAGCAGAGGAATGCATGGGAATTTGTGCCAAAAATGAAGAACTTCTCATTAATAATACTGAAAAATCCAAGTACATACACCACAAACCCATTAAAATCCGATAGTGAAATGAGGGTTGCTCATATCATATCCAAGACAAAACCCTAGCCTCACCACCACTTATCCTAAAAGTTGTGAAGAGTGAGAGTCCTCAAAGTTTTGAGTACTAACAAGTATTTATGCTAAAACATACCAATTCTAAAAGCCCTTTTCCATGAGGCATGAGGTTCCATTTATACAAAAGGGTTAGATGAATCTTCACCTTTCCCCGTGACCTTTCAACTACCTCATGAACTTCCAAATTCTAATGACTTTTACTATTCTAATTGACTCTTACGTGAATTCGGAATTTTATATTTTCATGACAAAATAATATTAACAAATGCATTTTGATGTGGAACCCTTGGAAGGAATATGTAACATCTTTGGAAAGTAATAAAATGTTGTATGGTAAGGATTCTTTATTTCTAACAAACATATCAACATAATGTTTCTTCATGATACTTTGAAGACTTACAATCACATACCTGCTTTATACCATCTATTGTACTTCTAAGAAGCATTGCAACAATCATTATTCCAATTCCATCAAGTAATGGACTGATCTATCCAACAACATCCTTGACCTCCTCAAAGGAAACATCACTTACTAATGTGTAACCTAAGCTTTTTCTGAGGTCATCAACCAATTTTAGTAGTAAAAGCACTTGATTTGATTCAATCTCCTATCACCCACGCAAATATTTCACTCCAACACTGCCACTTTTGCATTATTCCCTCCTACAATAATTAATTTAACCATTCCGCCCCTATTCTCTATGTTTGTTGTGGCAGTCACGTTCAAGCTAATAGCCTCTTCCAATCCTACAAAATTCCCTCTTCCTTCCTCTATATTTTCAGTCAGTAACCATTTGTTGTCCAATAATGTCTCATCTGAAAGGGGCTCTAAAGCTCACTCTTTTTTAGGATGTTGGCAAGCAGCATGCCTATAATGATATTTGCATCAAACTATGGGCCTTCTTTCTTTATTGGTGTAGGTTCAAATGAAATTGTGCATTTTCTCTATACAAATTCATTCTTGTCTACATTTACAAGCATGTTATTTAGTAAGAACAACAGCAAAGCCCCAAAAAATACATCTTGCTTGAAATATGTAGCCCTTTTAGGTTGCAAGCTAAAATTAAACCACAAATAGATGGGTGTAGATGGACCCCGTGTACGTCCATCATATTTATCACTTTGGAATATTAGAAGTGGTTGGAATTGACCAAAGATATGCCCATAAGTTGGTACCATACTTTCGGTAAACTATGACAACATTAGATATATGTGTAGCTACTCAAATCACATTGTTTGTCTATCCTACTACAACCCAAACATCTATAGATCCAAAATCCTTTAAACAATGTATACCATCAAATAATCGAACTTGCCACTGTAGCATAATAAAATTCTCGTTCACTTCATTCCTCCCACTAGGAACATTATACTAAAAATTATTTTCATTACAAGATGGTCCCATACATTCAAATATTGCTCCTTTTGCCACATTTGGAGAATAAACCATTGAAATTTTACCTCTAAGCTCTAATTTCCATGAATCCTTGTTGCCCTTGATAGCGAGTATTTTATACTTTGCAAACATGTTTTTTTGTAGGCAATCACCATACTAGCTTAGTGATATGGAACTTCCTTAGACTTCTCCTCTGGGATCTATCTGACCATTATGATATTTTCCATCTATTATTTAAATTATTAAACCACTCTTGTTGTTTGGGATTATTTATAGGTTCAACTACTTCTCCGCATATAACCAAGTCTAGATAATATTCCCCAACAATCACAATATTAGTATCCATGATTGACTGAGATGACAGTCGTTCTTTTAATAAGCGGAAGCGAGCTCAAAGATAATGCCCCGAAGAGTTCCTTGGAACTCAACTAGAATTTTCACAAATGAATGAATGGTGAAGCATAACACTTATTTCCTCACACATATGCCTAGCTTTGACTAGTATCATAACCAGCTATAGGGGAAAAGACTAATAAAATAGTTGCTTGTGTTTGTTCTAAATCATTATTTCCCTTTCATATCCCAAATTTGAAGCTTGATCGCCTTTCCATCCTGGTCCACTGTTCGAATTTTAAAATCAAATCCTATTGTATTTATGTAGCTCTCCACATAAAAATCATCATAAATATCAAGAGGATACATGATTTTCCAACTCTAGATTCCTAAAAAAATAGAATTCCAATCTCATCTGTAAATGTGTTGGTTGTATCATAATCAGCATTTATATTAGCAGGCAAATATCATTTGTTTCCAACAAGAAACTTGTTGAAATTCTCATTCACATAGTGATCTATCTTATTCGACCACTGGTTCACATTATTGAAACTCTCAAGGTCAATAACATCATAAACCATAATGATAACACAAGCATTGTCAATTGCAGGGGATCATGCAGGAATTAAAAATAATATCCCTCCTCTAATTTTTATGAGGTAGGTGAAAATCCACCACAATATAATGGTGATGCGATCCAAGTAATCCGATGAAAGGGAGAAATAAATTTCGATTTGGTGAGGAAAGTGAGATGAGTATAATCGCGGTCAGATAAGGGAAGTCACAATTCAGTTAAAAAAGGTGTGACTAAGGAGGAGTCATAATTTAAGAATGTGATGGAGGAAGTAGTCGCAGATGGTGATGTGATTGGTGATGAAGAGGAGATCGTAGATAGGTTATGCAGTTGGAAATGAAGGAATGGATTAAGGGATGTGATGCGATTTTTTGATTGGCGATGAAGAGGATATCACAAATTGGGAAACAAGGTTGTGATGTGACTCAATCGCAGATTACATAGCTAGAAGGAGGTGTTTCAACTATAATATGTGATCGTGACTTGTGATGAGCGATAGTTTCAATTTGAGAATGTAATTTGCGAAAGGGGAGGTAAATCATGACATTTTTGTACTATCACATGTTAAGGATGCAGTCTGATGAGAATCAATTTGCAATGCAATTAAGTAGCATCGAATCCTAAGACATGCCCTTCTCCAAATACAATTAAATCATGGAATCGATCAAAATAAGAAATTTCCGCTTGCATTTAAGACATAGAGCTCCGATTTCATGCGTTTAATACTTCTACAAGCAAATGGAATACCAATTAGTTCATCTAAAACAATTCTCCTAAGTCAAAAATGATTAACCTTGTTTAAAAGAATAATCATGTTTATAACATAGGAGGTCTTCAATCATGTTCAAGCAGGAATGATCCTTTCTCTAAAAATATTCCTTGCAGCTCTTTATACCTGGGAAATAGCTACCTTTACCTCTGAATTGCAATAAACCAAATTTCAGTGAAATAGTTGCACTTTTCACTGAGGGTCCCTAAAGAAATAACAGCTCTTTTCACTAAGTAATATGACCTTCAATTTGGAGAAATAGTTTCCCTCCATTGTATCAGTGTGTTCACAATGAATTTTAAACAAAGGTAGCTATTATCTCGAACAGAGAAGTTGTGATTTTATTGACAAAATGACCAATAGCCTTCGACATTATCTTTAGTTAAAATAGTGGTTTTAACTTCTTTTATGAACCTAAGATACTAATAACACCTATACACTTAAAATTATTTTGGTTTTGAGACTCTTTTTTTACCTTTATTGAAAATGTTTCAAACTTCGACATAGACTAAGACATAAGAAAAAGTTGAAAACAGTGATACAATGGAAATCACACTATTAACATTTATAGTGCTAATAGAATGCAAGAGCTAATTTTTAGCGAGCAATGGACATTGCTTTCGCCAATGAAAAGAATGTATTTTTGGTCATTTATCTTGACGATATCATTTTTTTTCCAAGATAGATGAACAGCACTTGAATACAGTTTTTCAGAGATGTAGAAAGTTTGGCATATCATTGAACCCAAAGAAGAGTCTTTTCCCTATGGAGTAAGGTAAATTGTTGGGCCATATCATATCAAAATATGGAATTAGGATAGATCATTCAAGGATTGAATCAATTCAGACCATGGACTATCCTAGGAGCAAAAGGAAATTCAGTCATTCAACGGAAAAATCAATTTTTTGAGAAGGATTATTCCCAATCTTGTTGAACACTTAAGGAAGATTACTGACATGCTCAAGAAATATAGTGAAGTAAAGTGGTCTGAAGAGGCGAAGAAATCATTCAATCAAGTTAAGTTGGCTTTATCTCATGCTCCTATCCTTATTAGTCTAGATTATACACTTGATTTTACAATTTTTTCATTTTCCTCGGAGCATACTCTTGTTGTTGTCCTCATGAAAAAGAAAAATAAGAATACAAAGCATCCCATCGCCTTCTTCAGTAGAACCATAAGATATGCACCCTTTAAGTACAACATCATTGAGAAACATGCATTGGCATTATTCAAAGCATTGAAGGACTTCCGGGTCTACATTATACATTCTCATGTCATTTCATATGTTCCAAATGCTGATGTCAAAGATGTGCTCACAAAGAATGATCCTGAAGGACGTCGAGGTAAATGGATTGTTTTCATGTTAGATTATGACTTGGATATCAAACCCACAAAGTTGATCAAATGACAGGGCCTAGCGAAGCTCATGGCGGATTCAAATATCCATGCCTTGGACATCAATTTTATTGCTGAAATATCTGAAGAACAAGATGTTGAAACATTACCTGAGGTAGCTGAAATTTTCTCTCTATCGCCTTGGTATGCTGATATAGTACATGTTTTGCAACACTTGAATCCTCCTCCCGGCTTGCCAGGTAGTAAGGCTATATCTTTGAAGTTAAAAGCTATTAAGTATTGCATTCTTAATTGTGTCTTATATTGGAAAGATGTGGGTGGAGTATTGTTGAATTGTTTGGTTGAAGGAGAAGTTGAAAAATTCATGACAGATTTTCATAAAGGTGACTATCGCAATCATATTTATTGGAAGACTACAGATAATAAGATATTTGGGGCGGGCTTCTATTGGCCAAGTTTATATTATGATTTTTATAAAATATTCATGATCTATCATGAATGTCAAATATTTCAGGGAAAGATGAAGCTCTTTCCTTTGCCTTTAAAACCAATTGAAGTGAAAGCGCCATTCCAACATTGGGGACTTGACTTTATTGCCGATATCCATCCTCCATCATAAACTTAGCATAGATGGATACTCACTGCCCTAGATTATTTCACCAAATGGATTGAATCCATCCCCACTAGGCAATTTATCAACATTGTTATCATTCAGTTTCTTGAGAATAATATTTTGTCTAGTTTTGGATGTCCACGCAAGATCATCATTGACAATGCAGCTGTTGACTTCAAGTCCAAGAAGATGATTGAATTTAGTAACTAGTATCACATTATGCTTGGTCATTCAACATCATATTATCCTCAGGGCAACGGATTTGTTGAATCGTCAAATAAATATTTGGTGAACATAATCAAGAATATGTTGCAAGAAAACAAGAGGAATTGGCACAAAAAACTCACCAATGCTCTATGGGCGGATAGAGTTAGCATGAAGAAATCAATTAGCATGTCACCTTTCCATATCATGTATGGTGTTGACACGATGTTCCCTTATTCTCTAGATGTACCGGTGATGAAAATTCTACAAGATATCGAGAATGATCCTAATGACATTCAGCGAAGAATCAGCCAAATGATCCATCTACAGTAGTCAAGAGATGAAGTCTTCAGTCATAATTCAAAGCTTCATGAGAAAATAAAAAATATTTATGATGGGAAGACCAAAGCGAATGATTTCAAGCTTGGGGATATTGTTCTTCATTGGGATGCCCGGAATGAAGACAAGAGTAAGCATGGAAAGTTCGACAATGTATGGAAAGGACCTTACAATATCACTACATTCAGAGGTAACAAAGAATTTCTACTTGAGGATATTGAAGGGAAAGAAGTGTTGGGAGGACCAATCAATGGTATATTCCTCAAACACTATCTAACTTGATAATTGAAGAAGAAATTCATTGTCATTGTACATATCATTTTAAATTTGATGTCCTAGCAAATAAGGAAGTTGTTGCAGAATTTTGAAGCTCGAGGAGAAGGCCATGAGACTTCTACATACAACTCATGTTTTCTTTCAAAAAGTTTTAAAAAAATTTCAGTCATTTGTCAAGCCAAAGTCAAGTCAATTTTTTAAGCCATCCATAACATGTTTTACACCATCAAAACCCTAATTTTAAGCTATTTTACACAGTAAACAGTGAAAACATAGGGTGACTATGTTTTAGGGTTTTGACTACCCTACACCTATTCATTTTCTTTCATTCTGCCTTCACTGTGGAGCTAAGGTGCCATCCTATCCACTGAAATTTTCTTATAATTTTTAATTAACTCCATGGCCCTCAAACACTAAAAAACATTTTACACTAGTTTTTCCCACATTCTAAATTGGGAATTGACTATGTTTTGAGGTTTTCACCATCCTAGACCTATCCATTTCCCCTAATTCCACTTTCATTGTGGATTCAATAAACTACCCTATCCACTAAATTTTTATCATAATTTTTACTCAACCCCATCACCCCATTTCATCTCACCAACTTACCCTACTATTGCATAAGCTATTCTCACAGTTAAAATTGGGAATTTCCTTTGTTTTAGACATTTTGACACCTTCCACACATCCATTTTCTCAAATTCCACCTACAACTTGAAGCTAACATACAACACTACGTACTCAATTTTTTCTAGAATTTATCTCAGCTTCAAAACCCTTCATTTCATCCACCAAACTCGCACTTTCCTACACTCAGTTTTTCCAAATTTCTATTCATTCACTCATTTCATTGACACACTAGGGTTTTCATCATTCCAGTGAAAAACACCATGGAGAGTGAGAATAATAGCTACAAAGGAGGGCACCATCTCAAGCTTGAGCCATTCACCATGCACATGGCCAGAAGGTGCTTTGAAATAACTCAGTGTTTGACATTTTGTGAAAGGCTTGTGGAAGGAGGGTATCATCTTCAGTTGTCCAAACTATTTGAAACAATATATAGTATGGGAAAGGTCACTCTTGAAGGTATGGATATCAGCCTATCATCTGACCTAATTGCTTAAGCTACAGGTATCCCTTCTCATGGAGAGAAGTGGTTCAAGGGTATGGACTTAAACATTGAAAACTACAAGAAATTCCTCAGGCCTCATGCTAGAGAGGATCCAGAATTTGTTTTTCAGACATCTCAGAAACAAGTATGCTCCTCTGATGATGTTAATAATGGAGTACTTCACTTGTGAAGGAAGATTCTCCAGGTTATATAGCTATCACATCAGGGAAAATTTTAGGGGCTAATATTCGCAGGTGGGCTAATTTTCCATGCTTTTTCCAAAAAAAATATTCGCCAATTTCCATTTTTTGTTTAAATTGATTCGCCCAAATTTTATAGTATAAAATTATTTTAACCTAAAAATTGCCAAAAATTTATATATACTAATATAAAAGGATTATAAACTAAATATTTTTACAAAAATAACATAAAATTGTTTACAATTTACATATTGGGGACTACTAAGATTCGCCAAGGTTTCTAAACTTTAATTTAAACGTCCATCCTTAAAATTTTCCCTGTATCACATCAAGATTTTATGCATTTTACCTTAGTTAAAACACTTGATTTGCCTCATTATTTATACAGGAGCTTGATTAAGATGGTTGAGAAGGTTCAGGGTAGAAGGGAAGATCATCATACTAGTATTTTTTTCATGGACTAATCAAACTCATTGTGTTGCATCACTTGTCTTCCATAAAAATGACCTAGGAAAACTTCTTGGAAAGATTGTCAGCAACGCTTTCTGTCTTGCATATTACATCATTAGCACAACCAATGGATATTGTCTCTTCAAGCATGCATATTCAGCCTTTACATGTCCCTAGGGTTGTGGAATTTTCTCAAACATATGTGAGAGGGAAGAGACAAGTATTTGTGCCTAAGTCTACTAGAAGGTTTCTTACACTTGGAACCCATGTTGAGCAATGTCAAATAGAGGAGCAACATTTCTTGCATCACCGTTATGAGTCAGTTCCATTGGAGCCTAAGGTATCAAAGCATGAGGAGGTCAAATCAGTTGAAGACATCATCAAAGATAAAGATAAAGAAATTGCATAATTGAAAGAGGCCTTCTCCATTGCCCAATCCCAAATCACTTTCCTTGAGCGGGAAAATTTTCAATTCCAAGTGAATCAATTCCTACAAAGAAAGTACAAATCACACATGGAGGAAAACAAAGGTAAAGCAAAGAATATTGTTGTTGTTGACCAAACGCAAGAGATGGAGGCTGAAACACACACAAGAAGACAAAGAACAAGAGGCCTCAAAATGGTATTGGAGCAAGAAATATAGTCAACTCATCAATCTGAAGAATTGACCTTTGATGAGCTCATTGCCATGGGATCAATGACGATAGAGAGCTTTGGTTATCAAGATTTAATGAGCATCTGGAGAATCTATTGAAAAACGATAAAAATGATAACAAGCTACAAAGGCACATGATAAATCATTATCGCACCAAGGACACCATTTCTCAAATAAGGCTGAAACAAGTGAAAAAGAGGCTTAAATAGGCGCAAATGAAGCTCAAGGAGAACGATAGCTTGGATTTATTGGCTGAAGCTTCCTTATCTATGTATCCTATCTATTGCAGGTGCCAAAGAACCAATTTTGAGAACTTTTGAGCAATTTTGGTATTTTACATGATTTTTTGTAGAATTATGGAAATTTCTCATTGCAGAAGGGTGGAAAACTTTTGTGACTTTTATTTTGGAGGCATCCAAATGGTGATTTATTTACATGGATGGATTTATTTTCATGAATACATCACAGATCAAGAACCCTCATGGCATTACAAGTTGCAATTTGGAAGAAAAAACTCAAAAACCTCTCATTTTTAATGTTTCTACCTCCTTTTTGGACCCTCTGTTACGCTTTTGAGTGACCCTGGGAGAATGGATTTTTGAAGGCCTTCCTGTGGTCCATTTTGCAAAATTCAAGATTTTCTTGAGACTAGACACAAAGGGATAGTTGACCATTTTTTTCAGAAGTGGATTTGGACCTCTCAAAGTGTGTCCAAAGTTATGTTACAGTTCTGCAAATTGTTTTTAAAATCTTCAGTCAGAATTGTCACAGATCAGCATTGGATTCCCTCGGGACGCTTATCAAGCTCAGAAATGGTCACAAATTTGAGGCAATGTTTTCCTATGAGTTTTCATTATATTTATTAGGTTGGTTTTAGCTTCCTATCATGACGTAATTTGTAATTAATGTAAGGGATAAACACTCATAGTTTATAGCTAATATTCAGGGAATGGTTTCTAACCTCCCTAGAAACTAGTAAATGACTCATATTTTGCATTTATTATCCATTTTGGATGAGATTTCGACCTGATGAGATGTCATGGTCTATATTTTATATAATTAGACTCTCTTTTATCTTTTGTGGGGTTGGATAGTCTCACATTGCAGTGGAGCTCTTGTAATCAATTTGTGGAATGAAATCAAAAATAGATTTGTAGGAATTGTGTTGAGATAATTGTGGTATGCTTTGGAGCATTTGTGTTTCTCATGTATGTTTATAATTTTATGCTTAATACCATGTATTATTCTTCATATATGTTTATCTTGTAAGTTAGAGAGCAGAATTCATGTTTATGCATGCTCTGTTTTAGACAATATTCACCATATTATGTTTATTTGCTTCTAAATTGAATGAATTCACCTCAGTGCTCATTCAAAATCTCCTCAATTTTCATCCTATACTCAATGACTAATTAATATGATTTCAAACTACCTATCTTGCCTCACACATTCTTTGAAGGTTCACCTTGAAGTTTAGAACTAAAAACCTCATATACAGTCCATCCATTGAGTTTTCTATCCAGCATTCAAATCCTCAAACAAATCTATTTAATAAGTCTACATACCTAGCCTAAAATCATTACATAATTATCCATTCATTTGACTGCTTAAAGTGACAAAGAGAGATCCCTCTCTATTCCGGGTAGGGCTAGCTACCTGGCCTAAATTTTGGTTTGTGGTTACTTTTCTCCAACCCTATTGTCAGGCTTAGGAAGTTGGGGAGAGTGATAACAACAGGTATTTTATACTTTTCAAACTTGTTTTCTATAGGCCATCACCATACTACCCTAGTGATATGGAACTTCCTTGGACTTCCCCTCTTTGATTTATCTGACCATTATGATATTTTCCATTTAATATTTAAATTATTAAACCACTCTTGTTGTTCGGGATTCTTTATAGGTACAAAAATTTCTCTACATATAACAAATTCTAGCCAAAATTCTTTAACAGTTACAAGATTAGCAACCATGATTGACTGAGGTGAAAGTTTCTCTTTTAATAAAGTTGAAGCAAGCTCAGATATAATCCCTCAAATACTTCCTGGTAACTCAACATGAAGTTTCAAGCACTTTCCCTGAGCATGCATAACGTCACAAACAAATGCAAAAATAGAACACTTTTGACATATTTCTTCACACATATGCCTACCTCTGAGGAGTATCATAACCAATTATAGGGGACAAGATTGATAAAATATCCCCTTGTGATTGTTCTAAAATTTTATTTCCTTGTTGTATCATGTAATAGCTCCTAGTTGATTTTCCATGTAAATAAAAAAAGACCAAGGTCATGGGACACATATTCTAAGTTGAATTTTGGGTAAAAAATAGTGATGGGTATCTCTTGTGATTAGTAAATGGCTATGGAAACTCGGAAAGTAAAAGTGGCAATAATTGGAATTTTATTTATGAAATAAAGGAAAATCGAAGAAAAGGAAGGTGAAGAGACATAGATTTCCATGAGAGGGAAAATAAAGGAAAATGAAAAAAATAGAGGCCTCAATGATAAAGAGGCTTATGATGATCAGTTGTTAGCCTTTTGATAGTTTGGGTTGAGCTCTTTGCTATTCTCTCATTCTCTCATATTTTTTCACACTTAGAGCATTCTTTGTTATGGAACCAACTCCAAAAATAGCAGAAAAGAGAGATCAACGCCTTAGAATCATCCACTTAGAGAGGGAAACCTCCAATACATTACATAAATGAAAAATTCTTGGATGATACAAATGACCAAAACCTCCTTCTATATATAGGAGTCCATGGGGCCACAATATAATCCTGGTCAACCTAACAATAATAAAGTAAGTGCATAATATTAACAATATTGGGGTTACAGGGGTACAACAATAACAATAAGGGGGCTATAATAATAACAATAAGGGACTAAGCTAGTAATATAGGGACCTAACATTCCCCTCTCCTTCAAAAAAGTGTTGTCCCCAATGCTTGAGTAGCTCTGGGTGCTTCTGTATTAAATTTTCATCCTCCCATGTAGAATATTTAGTGGGTAAGTTCTTCCACTTGATGAGATACTTTGAAATTTATTGATTTCGTAGCTGTCGATTTCTTGTTTTCGTGACCGCTTCAAGTTCCAATATGATTTTTCCTTCCTCGTCAAGTTCTGGAAATGTTTTTTGAACTGGAATATTTTCACCTATAACCTTTTTTAAGCATAAAACATGGAACTCTAGATGCACTCGCGAAGAAGCAAGAAGCTCCAATTTGTATGCCATAGTACCAATCTTTTGCAACACCTTGTAAGGACCATAGTACTTTGGAGATAATTTATTATCCTTATTAGCTTGCTTGAGGGACATTTATTTGTATGGTTGTAGCCATAAAAATACCCAATATCCTACATCAAAACTTCTCTTGCTGCGATGTTGATCTGCCTGTTGTTTCATTCGATTTTGTGCCAAATTTATGTTATCCTTTAAGAGTTGGAGAACTTCTTGTTGATGCTCGATGTGATCTTCCACTGCTTGAACCTTAGAATTTTCTCTTAAAGATGATGTGATGGATGGTGGATGATATCCATAAAGTGCCATAAATGGGGTCATTTTTGCTGCAGTATGGAAGGAAGTGTTATACCACCATTCAGTGAGAGGTAACCACTAGACCCATTATGTTTCTTTATCAGATATAAAATAACGAAGATATCCTTACAAACATTTATTCACTATCTGAGTTTGACCATAGGATTGAGGATGATAAGATTATCTATGAGCTAATTGAGTACCCAAACAAGAAAATAACTCCGTCCAAAATTTTCCAGTAAAAATGGGATCTTTGTCGCTCACAATAATATTTGGTTTTCCATGTAGCTTTTGAATTGTGTCCATAAATGTATTAGCAATTGTACTTGCTTTAAATGGATGAGATAATGCACAAAAGTGTGCGTACTTGGTAATTCTAACAACTACCACCATGATGACACTCTTTCCTTTGGACTTCGGTAAATCTGCGATAAAATCCATTGAAATCTCCTCCCAACATTGACTTGGAATGGATAAAGGTTGTAGAAGACCCGGGGTCTTAATTGTCTCAACTTTATTTTTCTGGAAAAAAAAACATTCCACCACAAAATTTTGAATATCAGATTTAAGGCCATCCCAAAAAAATTCTTTCTTCACCCTATGGTAAGTTTTTAAAAATCCTGAGTGTCCTCCTAAAGGAGAAGTATGCAATTCCAAAAGAATCTTTTGTTTTAGTTGGGAATTATTACAAAGATATAAGCGATCTTTGTACCATAAGGAATCATTTTTCCAACTAAATGTATCAGATGTACTAGGATCTTGCTGCAACTTTTGAATGAGTGTCCACACTTCTTTGTCCTTCTTCCATTCATCTCTTGCTTCAGTTATCCAATCTCGTTGGATAATAGAAATGGCACAAAGCAATGCTTCCACCTCTTCATTCTTTCTTGAGAGTGCATCTGCAACAACATTAAGCTTTCCTTTTTTGTAGATTATTTCAAAGTCATAACCCAACATCTTTGTGACCCATTTTTGCTGCTCTTCTGAAGATAGTCTTTGTTCAAAAAATTGTTTAAGACTATCATGATCAGTTTTTACCTTGAAGTGTCTTCCCATTAGGTAAGGTTTCCATTTCTTTAGTGCATGTAGTATTTCTAACATTTCCTTCTCATAAATAGCTTTCTGTATATACTTTCCTTTGATAGGATGACTTTCAAAAGCAATGGGTCTTCCTTCTTGCATTAAAACAGCACCAATTCCATTTCCTAAGGCATCACATTCCACAATAAAGTTTTTTTTGAAGTCTGGCGTAGCTAAGACCGGTGCACATTGCCTCTTTAAGATGTTCAAATGCCTTAGTTGCTTCAGGAGTCCATGAAAATGCATATTTCTTCAATAATGTTGTTAGAGGTGTTGTGATTCTCCCATAATTCTTAAAAAACTTGCGATAATACCCTGTTAACCCGAGAAATCCTCGCAACTGCTTTATGGTTGTGGGGACTTTCCATTCCTTAATGGCTTTAATTTTGTTAGGGTCTACCTTAACACCCTCGTGAGATACAATATGACCCAGATGTTCTACCTCTTGTACTCCAAAGAAACATTTGGATGTTTTTGCACATAATTGTTTCTCCTACAATAGTTTGAGCACTATGTCACCATGTTGAACATGATCCTTCCAAGACCTTTTGTAGATTAGTATATCATCAAAAATACTAGCACAAATTTTCTAAGGAAGGGTTTGAAAATGGAATTCATCAACCCTTGAAATGTAGAAGGTGGATTGGTAAGGCCAAAAGGCATGACCAAAAATTATGACCCTCATGAGTTCGAAATTTTGTTTTTGGAATATCTTCAGTCTTCATTCCAATTTGATGATATCCTGAATGAAGATCCAACTTGGTAAAATAAATTGCTCCATGTAATTCATCCAATAATTCATCAATCACAAGAATGGGAAATTTATCTTTAATGGTGAGCTTATTGAGCTCCCTATATTCCAAACACATGCATCATGATCCATCCTTTTTGCGCACCAATACTACTAGAGCAGAGAAATAACTTTGACTAGGTTGAATTATACCAGCCTCTAACATTTCTGCAATCATGCGTTCAATTTTTCTCTTTTGGGCATAAGGATATCTATAAGGCCTGATGTTTGGAGGAACACATCCTGGAATCAAATGAATAGCATGATCATGATCACGAATAGGTGGGAGTCCTTTGGGAGTTTCAAACACCTTGGAATGATTGTATAAGACTTTTTGGAGATCTGCAGAAATAGATGATTTTGATGTTGGAACTTCTAGTGAGCATAATTGTGAAATTATGCCTCGTTGTTATTTCTTCAAAAAAATTCTCATGAAATTAGAGCTTATTATCTTTCCCAGCTTCCCTATGATACCCCTTAATTCGACTTCCTTTCCTTCTGTAAAAAATTTCAAAAAAAATTCTTGAAAATTAAAAGCTACCGTCCCCAAAGATTGTAATCATTGTACTCTTAGTACAACATCAACACCTCCCATTGGAATGGAAAGCATTGTACTATTCAATACATATCCCCCCATGGTTAGCTTGATATTATGGCATTTTCCAAAGCAATTTATAGTTCCTCCATTTGAAACCATCACTTGACATTCTAGTGCTCGGTATAGGAATCAATTCAATTCCTTGGCTACCTTACAATGAATAAAATTATGGGTACTACCCGAATCAATCAACATTATTACCTTTTTCTTCTTGATATGTCCTTCTATCTAGAGAGTTTGAGGAGTGGTAATTCCTGCCAATGCATTACATGATATGGTTGGACTCATTCCTTCCTCTTCTAAGGTTGGTTCTTGGTGTATATCCTCTTCTTTTGAAGATTCTTGTTCATTTTCTTCTTCCTCTTCACAATCTATGTAAAATAATTTCTTCTCAACACACTTATGACCTTTAGTGTATTTGTTATCACAACTGTAGAAAGCCCTTTTGATCTTTTTTCTTCCAATTGTTGTGGTTTCAACCTTGTAGGTTGTGGAAGTTTAGGCGTAGCAACACTTCCATCTTTATATTTGTGAGTGGTAGGCTTCCTTGTCGCCATAATTTTACTTTCAATTTTTCTTGCCAATCTGAATGCCTTCTCCAATGAATCGAGTTCCCAAAGGTGAAACTCATGTTGTATGCTATCTTTTAAAATCCCTATGAAGACATCAATCATGTGTTACTCTAGAATATTATTTACCCTTATATTCGATTTTTGGAAGTCCTCAATGTGCTCCACCATTGAACCCTTTTGTTTGATATTGATCAATTGGCTAAAGAAGATGTTTCTCTTTATATCATCATAATGTGCTATCATTTCTTCCATAAAAATTGACCAAGTGACAATTTTTTTACGAAAGCAAAGCCATCAATACCATACAAATGTATTGTGTTCTAAATATAAAGTTGCAATACGTACTTTTTGTGTGTTTTTCACATTATGGAGATCAAAATATTGATCCATCTGTAGTATCCATGTTACGATCCTTGCCATCAAACTTCCTCATATCCATACTTCAAATATGGTGTTCTTCCATCCAAAATTAGAGTTTATGAAATCACGATTAACATTTATTTGCTCCCCACTATGAGTTTCCTCTCATCTTTGCCATTAGGAAAACATTTTCGTATCAATAAACCTTCGATGTCTACTTTTAGATCATTCTTCATGTTTTCCATTTTTTCATCCATATTAGCTTACATGCCATCCATATTAGATTCCATGCCCACTTCCATGCCATCCATATTAGCTTCCACGCCTTTCTTCAAACCATCCATCTTAGTTTCCACGCCTTTCTTCAAAACTTCCATTTCATTTTTTGTTGCTCTTTGCGATAGCGAAATTTGGTGCACTTGCTCTTGTACTTTTGATATCTCGTGTTGTGTTTATTCATCTTCATGAGTCATAGTAGAGCCTTCTTAAGGCTTAATGGGTGTTGAATTCTTCTTAGGGGGGATTTTAGAACCCAATACTAATATCTATTCTTCAACCATTGGAATAAATTCAAACTAATTTTTTCAAACGAGACTTATGTAATTTGAAAAAAATACACACCTTTTTCTTGCTTTTGACGAGCTCGATATTGAAACTGAATTATCTATGTGATTTCTGATTAAATATCTGAAATTGGGCCCTGTAGTTGTTACACTAAAAACTGTCACCTTAACATTCTGCTGACTGTATGAACTCATTAATACTCATATATGCCTCCTCTGCAAGTCTTACAACCTTTACTCTTCATGTCAAGCCTTGAAACAAGAAGAAAAACCCTAAAAACCTATGAAAGAAATGGTATGCATGTAACATGAAGCCTGCATGCGTTCCTGGCTTGGGTACACAGGTAATGCATGGCTTACCTGCGTTCTAGAACGCAGTTTTCCTTAAGTATGCCTGTGTACCCCCTCCAAACTAAAAAAGGCGAGAAAGTAAAGTTAAAACATTGGTTTGAGGTCAATTCTAGAAGGTTCTAGATGAGATTTTTTGGGGATGAGTACTTTGGATAAGGTATGATCCCTCACCGTAAGGAAATAATCCCTTAATGTGAGGATTCTATCCCTTTGAAGGAGGATTCTATCCCTTAAAAGGTGGAATCCTAACCTCCTCATCTGATCTATAAAAGGAGGCATTGGGTAGCCTCAAATGGTTAGATTTTGGAGATTGAGAATTGGAGTTCAAGCTTTATGGGTGATTGAGTTGAAGTGCTGTTGAGATTTAGACTTCTTTCTCCTGAGCTTTTGAGAGGAAAGATCACATACCTTTATGTGCTCCTGGAAGAAGAGTGCAAGACTTATCAAAGTAGAGGAGACTCCTGCTTCGGACCCTAGGAAGGCCTTTTTGAACATCAAGGCTAAGGTTGTACGGTTCTTCTGTTATTTTAAGATTAATAAAATCAAGTTTTGTTTTTCTCAATAAATTTTCGTTTGATTGTTTATTTCAATAAGCTGTCATCTGATCATTTATTTCATAGATTCCTTGATCACTATGATAGGTATGTTTTATGATTATTTGTTATACAGGGGCTATTTAATATTTGCTTGTTTGTGATTGCAGGTCGACGAAAGACGACACTTTCTTGCGACGAAAGGATTATTGTTGCGACGAAAGAAATCTTGTTGCGACGGAAGAACTCTTGTTGCGACAGAAGGATTTTGATGCGACAGAAGCACTACGACTGCAAATAAGCATTTGGATCTAAGGTAGGATTGACACCTTCATAACATTTATTTGTAAAACGAATATATTTAGAGAAATACAAACTTAGTTGTTTGTTTGTTGCTAGATTGTCTTCTGACACTAGGGAGATCGATCTTGTCTGCAACATCAATTTATCCAACCAAAAAATTGGCGACTCCACTGGGGAAAGAACTTGTTGTTTTTGGTTCTATTTTATTTTGATTTGAGGAAAAGTTTTTCTAGTTTTTGATTGATGGATATCTACCTGGGTAGCATAGTTTTTCTGTGTTTTTGAAAATTTTGAAATCTTTTATGTTTTTCTTGAACTTTTCTAGGGACCGCACTTTGTTCTTTTGCACAGTGCGGGTCGTTTCGCACTTTCCTTGAGTTAACAGTGCGAGACCGCACCTGTTACTTCTAGGAGCCTGTGGACCCTATTAAAATTTTGGAAAAAATCCGGATTTCTTTTTTCCAGTTTAGTTTAGATTTGATTTAGGATTCTTAGCATCTACCCAGATCTATATTTTTCTATCAAAAATCTCTTGTTTATGAGTTTCTTTCAACAATTCTTCATCTCATCAATCTCCATTAATTTAATTGGGTGTTTTGAGTCTCTTTTTTGAGAAATTCTTAATTTGATTTCCTTTGGTCATTACTTGGAGGTTTGTCTCAATCTTTTCACAATTTTGCAACTTTTTAATTTTGTTTTTGCTAATTAGGGGGGGCTAAATTTTGTATGAGTGTTAATCGCCTTTGAGTGTTTTTCGATCTTTGGAACTCTCATCCGATTTTCTTGACTTGCACTTGATTGGTTCTTAGATTACATTAGAATCATCTTGTGTTTGAGAATTCTCTTGCATAGATCACATTTGCATAATTAGAATTCTCATTTTCAAAATATGAATGAAAAATGTGCATAGATTACATTTGCATACTTTTCAAGTGAATTGTGCATAGATTACAACTGCATAGTTTACATTCTGAAAAATTAATCGTAGATTTAGATCAGTTTTCTTTGATTTGAATTTAGATGTTTTTATGTTTGTTTTAAAAACACGAAAATAAAAAAAAAAATTGTTTTGGAATTGATTTGCATTAGATTTTCTTGATGAAATTAGTGCATTAGAGAATTTGTTATATTTTCTCTTAGTGATCAATTTTTTGCATTGTTGGAAGTGAATGGAAACTCTTTCCCTACTTTAGTTAGGATTCATCAAATTGAAAATATTACATTATCATATTCGATTGCATTCAGTTTTGGGTCGGTTCATAACACCATTGGTTTCATATCCATTTACCCTTTGAGTAATAACAGCCTAAATAACACAGCACTTAATTAAAATTCATCTAGTAATTTTTTACATTTTTAGGGCTCTTTCCACCAATCTGGCTCAGGATTAGTGCTTTGGAATAGTTTTTAGTTAACTTTCCAAAGCAAATAAAAAAAACAAGTAGATAAATCTTGCGGTAGGAAATAAATCCAATTGTAATTGGTACAATTTGGGAAGCTTCTCTTAAAGAAGTCAATCACGAGATCATGTCTGAACCTTTGAGACAATCAATTCTGTTTCATTGGGAAAGATAGAAGATTTTGCGCGCATTACAAATAGTAAACCTCGAATTAACCATTGTCGAGGAGCCTGGGGTCACTTGTTGGTAAACCTCGGATTGACCATGTCAAGGAACCTTCAAGGGGATTGAGCTTTGTTACTCTGCCCTTGTGCGTGGTATCAGATCGTAGACTGTTCCCCCAGTTGTATTTGTTACTGTTGGTAACCTTAGTGTCCATAAGCTTAATATTATTTCCTAAGGTGACGGTGAAGGAAAGATCTCACTGTACCTGGAGTAGACGTCGACTAGACTCACTTGGACTCTCTGGAGGGTTCTCTTCACTCAAGATGGTTTTGTGAAGAAATTTGTGCCAGTCTGTTTCATTAAGGTGTTGTGGGGGTAACTGTCTAACCTACTCTTCGTATAAAATTCTACGATGTTGGATTTCATCCACCAACTAGTGTTTTTAGTGCTGGATCTATTGTTTGTGTGTGGTTTGACTCCTAGATTTGATAGCACGTGTTAATTTGTTTGTTTTTACTTTTAGAGACCATAGGTGTGAATTGTGAATTTTAATTGTTAGGTGTGAATTGTGAATTTTAATTGTTAGTTGTGAATTGTTAATTGTTAATTTTAGTTTTAAATTGTTAATAAAATTCACTGAAGTTGAATATAATGGCAAATCGTTCCATAATTTACCAACCAAGAAACCCCTCTTAACGAATCCTAGTACTTTTCCTTCCTTTGGAAATGTTGGTCCTCCTTATATGGCTACTTTTTCATTACCTATATTTACAATAGGTTTTTCACTGATATGGTTATTTTCAACTCTCATATCTCCAATACCAATTGTTCCACCTCAACCGTATGCTTCACTTCAACAAGTTCAACAGTTCACCATCTCATCAACATCACCAACCTTCCGTTGACCCTTTACCTTCTTCACCTAATATTTCTTCCTCCATTTCTTCCTCTTTGCTTGGTAAAATCCTTGACGCTAGTAACTAGGTGGCTAAGAAGAAGAATAAAGGGAAGAAGAAGCAAGATAAGAAAGAAGTCAACCAACCAACCAACCATGGATGTAAGTGTTAGTTGTGTTGAGGAAACCTCCAACATGCATCGTAAACCCAAATGCCCTTGTAGGCTTTGTGAGGGTGACCACTTCCTTATCAATTGTCCTGGTATTCCAAAGGTTTTGGAAGTACGGTCAGAAAAATCTCATCAACTTTTCGTTGATCCATCAACCAGTGATAGTCAGGTTCCTGGGAAAATGGGTAAAGTTAGGTTTCCTTGTAAGTTATGCAAAGGTAGTCATCAAACTCACATTTTCCCTCACATGAATGAAGCCTCAAAATTATTGGAAAACCTTACTGTTCCACAACAATAATTTCCAACTGGTTACCATAAAATTTCTCCCAACCTACCGACAACTGACAGAGTGATTGATCTAATTCAGGTACAGTCGATCCCACTCTTCCATTGGAGAGTGAAACTCATATCACTCAGGTTGATGATCCATTAGTTGATCAAGTGGTCGATTCAATTTCATATTCGGTCAATCCCATTCTCCCTGTAGAGAGTGAACTTCATACCGCTCAGGTTCTTCTTGTTACATCAGATTCTTCTACGCCGGGGGGCATTTCACCTGTTTCTATAGAACCCCCTCCAAGTACTAAGGTCTTTTCCTTTGATTGGAATAGACTGACAGAACCTCGTCTTCCTTCCTCCATCCCTTTCCAAATAATTGTGAAGTTTGGTGATAGGGACATACACCGTACACATGTAGATGAAGGTGCTTCTGTTAGTATTTTATCCTCAACTGCTTGGAAAGCTTTGGGTTCTCCTCAGCTTGTGCCTATTATGCAGAATCTAAAAGCTTTTAACAGAACCATTAGTGAACCTTTAGGGATCCTTCCTAATTTTTCTATTACTTTGGAAGGTAAAACTGTCTGTATTGGTCTTATGTTAGTTTGAGGCCCCTTGGATTTCAATTTACTCCTTGGGCGAGACTATGTCTATGTAATGAAAGTTGTAGTATCAACACTCTTTCGCGTGATGTCTTTCCCTCACAATGGAAATATTGTGACTGTAGACCAGCTTCCATTCCCTAGTCTTGTTTTGACTACCAATAATATGACACCCCTAAATGTTCTTGATTCTAAAGTGGTATCTACCCTGCCACGGGTTAATTATGTGGCAACTAGTCCCATGTTTTTAGTTACCGATGTAAGCGAGCCTCTCACTGTTTTCTCGACTTCCTATGACTTAGATCCGGTAATTGACATGGAAAACTCTATGGGATTATTTGAACGTAATGTTCTTATCCCTGTTTAGTCCCTTGACATGTGTTCCTTCTAGAGAATTGTTCTTCCTTTCCCGATGAATCCGATGAAGACCTCTGGAAGCCATGATTCAAGGTGTGTCAATTGACATATGACATGTGTTTTCCCGCTTCCAAGCCATGATCAAGTAGATTCCGACGATAGTTCCTTGGATAGTTCCTTTACCGTGTCAACCTCGTTAAAAAAATGAATCATTTAGTCCGAGGATAGTTCCTTTTACCGTGTCAACTCAAAATGAAAAACCTCTAGGCTATCCAGGATATTTCTATCGTGTCAACCTCTAAAAATGAATCATTGAGTCCTGGGATAGTTCCTTTTAATTGTCAACCTTGTTAAAAAATGAATCAAGGAGGCCGAGGATAGTTCCTTTTATCAAGCTTCAACCTCGTTAAAAAATGAATCAGGTATGAGGACAGTTCTTTTCCTGTGTCAACCTCATTAAAAAATGAATCATTTGATCAGAGGATAGTTCCTTTTATTGAGTCAACCTCGTTAAAAAATGAATCATAAATGAGGACAGTTCTTTTCCTGTGTCAACCTCGTTAAAAAATGAATCAATTGGTTTGAGGATGGTTCCTGTTACTGAGTCAACCTCCTTAAAAAATGAATCAGGTATGAGGATAGCCCTTTTCCTGTGTCAACCTCATTAAAAATGAATCAAGAGGGTAGATGTCGAGGAGTATATTGATAGATAGAAATAAGTAATTTCCGAGGAGGCTTTTACTGTGTTAACCTTGTTAAAAAATGAATCAGTGAGTGTGAGGATAGTTCCTTTTACTGTGTCAACCTCCTTAAAAAATGAATCAGTTAGTCGAGAGCATAGTTCCTTTTCTTTTGTCAATCTCGTTTAAAAAATGAAACAAGCTTCCATGAGGATAGTTCTTTTCCTGTGTCAACCTCATTAAAAAATGAATCAGTAGATAGATTGTAGAGAGTAGATATATGACAGCTTCTTTTCCCGTGTCAACCTCGTTAAAACATGAATCAGGTCTGAGGATAGTTCTTTTCCCGTGTCAACCTCGTTAAAAAATGAATCACTTGGTCAGAGGATAGTTCCTATTACTGAGTCAACCTCATTAAAAAATGAATAAGTAGGTTATATAGGTAGATTGTAGAGAGTAGATATGAGGAAAGTTCCTTTTATTGTGTCAACCTCGTTAAAAAATGAAACACGTTGCCATGAGCATAGTTCTTTTCCTGTGTCAAGCTTGTTAAAAAATGAAACAAATCCTCCCCTAATTGAGTCGAGTCTTTGACTAGATCTCGTAAATGTTAAGTCATATATTTAGGTTAGTTATTTCAGTTTTTGCATAATTTTCTTACAGTTTTAGGTCAGGTCTTTCATATGATCTCGTAAATGAACCTTCATTCCATCTAGCTATTAATTACCAACAGTGTACTTAGTTGAATGAAATGAAGCTGGGGGGGCATGCACTCTAGCAGTTACGCTTAGGGGGCATCAAGCACAGATTTATCTGTTTCAAGCTTTTGTAAAAATGAAACCACTCTGAAGCATAGTTTTTATCTGTTTCAAGCTTTTGTAAAAATGAAACCTATCTGGAGTCAATTTCGGTTATTTTCAAGACTCGTTAAACTCATGAAAATCCTGAGATTATTTTGCTATCTTTCGTTCTCGTAAAACACATGAAAATGCCGAGTTCTTTCCGTCTTTTCCTGCTCGTAAATTAAATTGAAAGTCGGCCACATGAGTACATTTTTATCCCTTTTTCGAACTCGTTAAAATTTACAGAAAAAGAGAAACTACTGAGTATACTTTTATCACTTTTTAGGACTCTTGAAAATTACGAAAAAGAAAAACCTTGGAGTTCTCTTTTAAGCCCTTTTTAGAATCTCTAAAAATGAAAAGATTGACGAGCACTTGATTATTCGAACTCGTTAAAATAAATGAATGATCGTCCCTTCAGTATAAGTTTAGCCCTTTTACAGACTTAAATGGACTATTTACGAAAAAGGTATACGTTGACTAATTACGGTCAATAGAGTTCTCTCCCGCATTATTTTATCCTTTTTCGGGCTCGAGAGACTAAATTTACGAAAAAATTACACCCATGGAGTTTTCTTAAGTTTTTTTATGCTGACTCCCTAAAATTGAAAAACACCGAGTTTCTCCTATACTGGACTCGTTAAAATTTAACAGTAAAGGACCTGTTCAATTTTAAACAGGAACGAACCACTCCTTCTTACGGTTCGAATCTTAAACTAAGTTGGACTCATCCGAAGGATGAGCTTATAAACAAGCAAATGTTATCCGCCTCAAGATTGTCAAAAATAAATACGTACTTGCCAGAAATGGTGGGGGAAAACAGAGAAAAACGAACCTGTTTGTTACATTTTGATTATTCAGAAAACCGTTAACCACTCTTGAACACGACATTTTTGTCCACCTGGGTTGGGAAATCCTTTGCCTAACAGTTAATCAAACCATATTGAAAGTCTTTAGCTGGTTTCTGGGTATTATCTTTGGGTCAGTCATCACCAAGCCATCTGCAGTGTCGTTATGTGTTCAAGAGGACAGTTCAAACAAACCAGTCATCTGCAAAATATTTGTCTTCCATTTTGACCATCCCTGAGTTAGTCCTTGCCAATACATTTCTTCAAAACTTGATCTATGATTTCGTGTTGTGGGCTTGCCTACGACGGATCACTTTCTATCGACGACAGCTCTTTATCTAGGAATTTGATCCAGAAATCGTCATTCCCTTGAAATCTGCATGCCTCAATGGCAGGTTTCTCGCCTTCGACGACAGGTTGCATCATTGACCTTTGATCGAATGATTCCGTGACATGTTCGAATTCAGCTCATTCATTCACATTTCATGGATTGTACTGAGTACTTTGAGAGCCATTGACATTACTGGTGGTTTCTCTCACACTTGTTAACAGTTCGCATCATTGACTAGTAATCAAATGGTTTCTACCATGTTCAACTTCAACATATTTAATCGCATGGATAGAATCGTACTAGTTCGGGAAGCAGAAACCAAGACCCTGGATCTAGTTTCCACCATCCAGGCTGCGAGGAGTTTTATTATTATACAGTATACTATTCATTACAGATGGTTGCGCCCATGCTGTGTCTACACTATTGATGTAATATTAAAATAATTTCTATATCAGAACAAGTTTAGTTAGTTTTTGATCTGAGTATGGGAATGCCTACCTCAGCGATGATATGTATACATATATATATTTTGCATTAAATTTTTTTACAGGTTCTGACTGGGGTGTCCACAGGATGATCCTTGAAATGATAAAGTACTTCACTCTTCATATATGATAAACTTCATCTTCATCTATTTTAGACTTCGCACTTTAGGGGGCAATCTGTTACACTAAAAATTGTCACCTTGACACTCTGCTGACTGTATGAGCTCATTAATACTCATACATGCCTCCTCTGCAAGTCTTACAACCTTTACTCCTCATGTCAAGCCCTGAAACAAGAAGAAAAACCCTAAAAACCTCTGAAAGAATGGGTACGCATGTAACATGAAGCCTGCCTGCGTTCCTGGCTTGGGTACGCAAGTAATGCATGGCTTACCTGCGTTCTACAACGCAGTTTTCCTTAATAATGCCTGCGTACCCCCTCCAAACTAAAAAAGGCGAGAAAGTAAAGTTAAAAAGTTGGTTTGAGGTCAATTCTAGAAGGTTCTAGATGAAATTTTTTGGGGATGAGTACGCTTTGATAAGGTGCATGTATCCCTCACCTTAAGGAAATAATCCCTTGATGTGAGGAGTCTATCCCTTTGAAGGAGGATTCTATCCCTTAAATGGTGGAATCCTAACCTCCTCATCTGCTCTATAAAAGGAGGCATTGGGTAGCCTTAAATGGTTAGATTTTGGAGATTGAGTTTTTGGAGATTTAGAATTGGAGTTCAAGCTTTATGGGTGATTGAGTTGAAGTGCTGTTGAGATTTAGACTTCTTTCTGCTGAGCTTTTGAGAGGAAAAATCACATACCTCTTTGTGCTCCTGGAGGAAGAGTGCAAGACTTATCAAAGTAGAGGAGACTCCTACTTTGGACCCCGGGAAGGCCTTTCAAACATAAAGGCTAAGGTTGTAAGGTTCTTCTGTTATTTTAAGATTAATACAATCAAGTTTTATTTTTCTCAATAAATTGTCATTCGATTGTTTATTTCAATAAGCTTTCGTTTTATTGTTTATTTCATAGATTCCTTGATCACTATGATTGGTATGTTTTACGATTATTTGTTATACAGGTGCTATTTAATATTTTCTTGTTGTGATTGCAGGTCGACGAAAGACGACACTTTCTTGCGGCGAAAGAACTCTTGTTGCGACGGAAGGATTATTGTTGCGACGAAAGAACTCTTGTTGCGACGGAAGAACTCTTGTTGCAACGAAAGGATTATTGATGCGACGGAAGCTTTACGACCACAAATAAGCATTTGGATCTAAGGTAGGGTCGACACCTTCATAGCATTTAATTGCATAACAAATATATTTAGAGAAATACAAACTTAGTTGTACGAGAAAAATAAGAGCGAAATTATCGCAAGATCTTCTTCACCATGGCAGAAAACGTTGACAAGTTGTTTGCAGAATATGAGAAGACAATTAAACATGAGAAGAAAGAGCCCAATGATCATGCCTCAGTACACCATGGAGGTAGATGAGAAGATCTTCCTCCCTCTCCATCCACTAGTGACAGTTCTTATTCCTCTTCTCATCATTCTAACAGACACCATAAAAATACATCTAAGAAGCCATTTTTTAAGCTAGATGTAAATTTTTATTTGCCAACATATAATGGAGAATGTAATGCAGAGAAACTAAACAATTGGATTAGACATATCAAGGTTTATTGTCGGATTCAATAGATCGAGAAAGATGAGACCAAGATCCAATTAACATCTCTTCAACTGAGTGGCATCGCTCTCGTTTGGTGGGAGAGCAAGGGTCAGAAAGGTAGAAAAAACTTGGGTAATCTCCTTTCTTCTTGGTCCAATTTTGTTTCTGCATTAAAAGATAAATTTTATCCTTTAGGTTATCGACAAAAGGATTTAATGGAATGGCAATATTTGAGACAAGGAAAGGGTCAAAATGTACAAAGCTTCATAGAAGAGTATAGGAAACTTTGAATTTGAACATTCCACTTGATTCACCAGAAATTGTAACAAAATTATATTGTTTCTTTACATAGTTACATCAAGCATTCTTTGTTGTTATTTGAGCCTACTTCTATCGATGTCGCCAATTTGAAGACCTTTCACCTTGAAATCAGGGGAAAGAATGATAAAGAAGAGTAACCAACTAAATAATCTTTCAAACCTCATAATGACAAGTTCAAAGGAAAATGCAAGGGAAAGGTCAAGAAGGCAACTACAACCAAGAAGGATGAAGGAGAAAATCCCTCTTGCACACATTGCAAGGAGGAAGGCCATGATGATGAACATTGTTGGAAGTTGCATATGGAGTTGAAACCAAAGATATTTGGCAGGAAGAACAAGCAAAATACTATGGCAACCATACAACAGGACCTTGGATCCGATTATGGTGACGAGACACAGAAAATAGTAGTGGCCATTTAAGGTAACCTTTCTCTTCATGTTAGTGAAAATTTTGAATTGCATGCAAGTACAAGTTCTTCAAATGAGTCTCCTGTGGATGAATGAAAGAGGACTGAATTGTTCCACATTAGATTCATAATGAAACATACTAAAGTGGAAACCTTGTTTGATCTGGGCTCACAAGTAAAGTTGATTTCAAAATCCTTGGTTAAGAAATTAGGGTTGGAAACCAAGTTTCATCTGAAACCCTACCCTCTTGGTTGGGTGTGTGATAAAGCCAAATTACATGTAATCATGCAGTGTAGAGCTAGATTTGTGAATGCATCCAAACTAGTAGATGAGGTTGATCTTGATGTTATACCTTCGGATATTTGTGGCATGGTATTGGGGAGTCCGTATTTGTATGACAGGAAAGAAGTTTTATTTCACCATGAAAACAAGT
The DNA here is from genome assembly GCA_034641835.2 of Pinus albicaulis. Taxonomy (NCBI): domain Eukaryota; kingdom Viridiplantae; phylum Streptophyta; class Pinopsida; order Pinales; family Pinaceae; genus Pinus; species Pinus albicaulis. The sequence goes on from CM076579.1 coordinate 926,785,687, forward strand.
ATCATCTCACTAAAGATGAGGTGGAATACATTGTTAGATCTCATCGTGCCAAAATCAATGTTAGTTTTGGATGTGTAGGTTATATTAATAGGTTGGTAAATTCCAGCAAAGGATGCATGCTCATGGTTGTGAGAGAAAAATATGTGAAGACATCTGAAGCTTTCCAAGGTTGTGATCCCACTCATGAAAAAGAATTGTATGAAATTGTTTCTAACTATGATGGGTTTTTCAGGAACCAAGTGGGTTTCCTCCAAAGCATGAGATCCAACATGATATCCATTTGCAGCAGGATGCTTCTTTAGCAAATATTGGTATGTAAATATTTTCATCCATTGACATGGAGGAGACAAAGAAACAGGTGCGGGAATTGTTGAACCAAGGGGTCATAAGACCAAGTTCTTCTCCATGTGATTCACCTATTGTGTTGGTGCCAATGAAGGATGGCACATGGAGTATGTGCATGGAATTAAAAGCACTCAACAAAATAATGGTGAATAATCAGTACCCTCTCCCTTGCATTGATGATTTGTTTGATCAATTAAAAAATGTTGTATGTTTCACAAAACTAGACTTGCACAGTGGCTATCATTAGGTCAGGATTGCAGAACATGATGTATGGAAGACTGCATTCAAGAAAAAACAGGGGTTTTCTGAATTGTTAGTGATGCCATTCATACTATGCAATGCTCTGACCACATTCATGAGGGCAATGAATGATATTTTCTTACCTTTTATTGATGATTTTGTACTTGTGTATCTTGATGACATTCTTGTTTTCAGTAAGACATGGGAAGATCATGTGAGTCACGTTAAAAAGGCGCTTGATGTTTTGCAAAAAGAAAAATTGTATGTCAAGATGTATAAGTGTGAATTTGGTAATACCTCTTTGGTTTACTTAGGTCACATTGTTGGAGGTGGACAATTAAAGATAGATCCTTCTAAAATTTAGTGATTGTAAAGTGGCATAAACCCACCAATGTTACAGAGGTTTGTAGTTTTTTGGGTGCAATACAATACTGGAGAAGGTTCATTTCCAACTTCTCCATTATTGAAAACCCCTTACATGTATTAAGAAAGTGTGAAGAAAACCTTTCAGTGGGGAGGAAAGCAGTAGAAATCCTTTGATACACTGAAATAAAATATCACTACCGCAATAGTTTTGGCCTTACCTGGCCTCCAGCATCCTTTTGACATCGAGATAGATGCCAGTGGGTACATCATTGGAGCAGTGTTGATGCAGCAGAGGAAACCTGTATGTTACCATTCAGAGACATTCTCCCAAGTTGTTGTGAACTATCCCATGTAGAAATTTTAATACAATTATGTATTTCCTGGATTCTCCTGATTTAACAATTATATGCCATTGTTAAATACAGAATCCTTCTACTAAAATATTTGCGGAAATTTAATCGCCAATTGCAAACACATGAAGAAAGATCAATCACACATAACACAGATGTTTTTACCGAGAAAGCATAAAGCTAAAAACCCCACTATCATATATTATGTATATATCATGGATCATGAAACAATATCATACAAAACTCTACTCTAAGAGCTCTCAGTACAATATACAATCGTCTCACACTGTCATACAAAAATTGGCAAATACATGCGCCAATTTACTACCTCCTGACAGCCTACCTCCACTTCGCAATCCCTAAATGAATGAGATACTGCCTTTCCTTGACTGTGCAATCCTCATTGGCATCTCCAATGTGTGTCTGGTTGCATGATTGCACCCACTAATGTCACAATAGATATCCAAACTGTCCCTTTCACCTATCTCTCAACTGGGTCTCCACTGGATTTGACATGCATGTAGTTAACAGTAGTAAATCTTTAGTTGCATGTGAGATCACTCCATGTGAATTAATTTATTATTTAATTCATTGATCTCTCACTAGTGTATCTTTAGTTACAACTAGTTCCAACTAGCACAACTGAGTTTAACTAAGTTAAACTACTTTAAAACTCACATAACTACACATCCAACTTTGTTACAACTTCGAATCACTCAGTTAGAACTAAGTCCACTTGCATGTCCCACCAACCAACCTTACAACTCAAAATTCCTTCAGCTAACTGGTTTTCCACTTCAGTTAACTGAAATCAATTGCTTCAAGAGAATAGATTAATATTTATTTTCCAAATATTATTAAGAGATAATAATAACCGACATGCATTCTAATTTTAGACATGTGATCTATAAATAGACTTCACACATACATCTAAAAATAATATCCCATTTATAAATATAATTTTCTCACCATTCTAAAAATAGACTCCCGCTATAAATAGAATTTTCTCAACATTCTAAAAAAAGGCATACACCTAAAAATAGCCTGCGGGCCCCACCTAGTGTAGGTGCTTAATTTTCACTAGGATCGTCATCTTGTTGAATCTCAACACTCCCTCTCAACAAGAAAGGTGTTATCCTTCACCACGATCGTGTCTCTATGGTATTCGAATTTGCTCCTGGTGAGCGCCTTCGTCAGAATATCTGCATCCTGATCTTCCGTAGGAATGTACTGAAGCAACATGATCTTCCGCTACACACAATCTCTGATATGATGATAAAGGATATCTATATGCTTAGATCTATCATGAAACACAGGATTAATCGATATTTTAACGCAACTCTGATTATCACAATGAATCACTGTGGGATCTAAATGAGAACCAAACAAACCAACTAGGATCTTTCTCATCCAGATAGTCTCACATGTAGCGTGACTTGTTGCCATGTATTTCGCTTCCATTGAACTGAGTTCCACGGATATTTGTTTCCTGTTGTACTAAGAAACAATTGTAGATTCGATACTGAAGACCCCTCCTGATGTGCTCTTTATGTCTGTTGGGTTTCCCGCCCAATCTGCATCCGTGAAGCCATGCAACTTCACCTCATCCGTTTGTCTGTACCATAATCCATACTCATATGTGCCCCTGATATATCTCAGGACATGCTTGCCCGCCTTCCAAAAGAGCTTGGTAGGCTTAACCATCGCTTGACTAAGTTGGTTCACCGCATATCATATGTCTGGTCTTGTATTTAATAAATACATTAGTGAACCCACTAACTGTCGATAGACAGTAGCATCCTCTACCTCTCCAGATGTAGCGTCCTCTTTCCTCCAATTTCCTGGAAGAGGAGTATCCATGGGTTTGCAACTTACCCAGTATCTCCCTTGCATACATGCCTTGAGACACAAAAATTTCACCATCTCGCTTCCATATTTCCATTCCAAGGAAATAATGAAGGAGGACCATATCCTTCATCTCAAACTCCTTTGCAAGGTCCTCCTTGCATGACTGTATCAGTTGCTCATCACCAGTTAGTATTAAATCATCAACATAAAGAAAAATGATTAAAAGCTTACCCTCCACCACAATCATGTATAGGTTTGCATCCGCCTCACTCTTGGTGAAGCCAAGTCCGGTGAAATAGTTGTTGATTCGAGTGTACCAAGCACGAGGTTCTTACTTTAGCCCATATAACGCTCTTTTGAGTCTGCACACATGCGACTCGTTGTTGAAGATCTCAAATCCTTCAGGCTGCTCAATGTACACTTCTTCCTCAATGATCCCATTAAGTAACGTAGTCTTCACATCCATCTAATGAATGTGCCAACCCATCTGCGCTGAGAGAGCAAGGATGGTCCTTATGGAATAATATCGTGCGATAGGTGAAAATGTTTCTTCATAATCAATCCCCTCGATCTGTGAGAAGCCTCGGGCCACAAATCTGGCCTTGTATTTCTCAACACTCCAATCAGCAGCATGCTTTACCTTGTAGATCCATATTGAACCTACCACTGATTTATCAACTGGCCTTAGAACAATTTCCCAAGCATTTTTTCTGAAAATGGATTCATACTCCTCCACCATCGAATCTACCAATGTGGGATCTTGCACTACTTCCTGAAAGGAAGATGGATCAGTCACAATACATTTTCTCATTAGAGCCATGTATCCAGTGAATTGGTCAGGAGATTGTCTCTGTCTACGCTGTGAATTAGGGACTCCTACATTCTGTGCCACATCAAGATTTAGCCTCTCAACTTCTATGGTATGCCTTCTGCCAGTTCTGATGTTTGACTCTGCGTGAGTGGACTCCTCCACTCCATGAACCTCCTCCTGTGGCTGATCCACATATAGAGACTCATATTTGGGAACCAAAAGTTCCTCCTCTGCATGTAATTCTAGCTCCCTCTCAAGCGACAACTTCATGGCTTTCTCTTCATTGAATTTTATATCCCGTTGCACCATAGTCACTCGATTGTTTGGAAAATACACACGATAATTATGGGATGTTTCTGTGTACCCCACAAATATCCCAAATTCAGCAGTCGGCTCTAGCTTCTTCCTAGCGTTCTTGGTCACATGCACATAAATAGATAAGCCAAAAATCTTAAAGTGAGAAACATCTGGTTTCTTACTAGTAAAAGCTTCTTCAGGTGTACTCATGCCAAGTACTCTATGAGGACAATGGTTTTGCACATAAACCGTAGTGTTGCATGATTTCTCCCAAAAATGCATTGGTAGGCCCTAATCATGCAGCATCGCTCGTGCAGCACCCACGATCGTTCTGTTCTTCCTCTCCACGACCCCATTTTTTTGTGGGCTATGAGGCGCTATGAGTTCTCTCTGAATTCCTTCTTTGCTGCATAAGTCTTTGAATACGTTTGAGATGTATTCTCCACCATTATCGCTTCGCAGAGCCTTCACTCGCTTCCCTGACTCTTTCCCAACCAATGCCTTAAACACACAGAACTTTGAGAATGTTTGATCCTTCTTCTGCATCAAGAAGATCCAGAATTTATGAGAAAATTCATCAACAAAAATAACATAATACCTGTGTTTTGTTGTTGAAGAAACCGAGAATGGTCCACACACATCTGTGTGAACTCTCTCCACGATCATCGAAGCACGGTTCCCCTTTTCATGAAAGTTGGAATTTTCATACTTCCCCATGGCGCAACCCTTGCACTGATCTAACTAAGCAAGTGTTCCCATCGGAAGTCCAATAGATATTTGTTGCGTGCCTTTCAAGGCTCCATGATGAAGATGGCCCAATTTCCTGTGCCATAATTCGCCCTCATCCTAGCTCACCACTTTTTCCGCCTTGCCCATCATGGCAGCGCAGCCTTCTACCTCCAGCTTGTAGATATTATTGACTTGAATCCCTATCCCCTTGGCTTGACCCGTTTTTTAATGTCACAAGAAAGCTTTTCCATCACTAAAAACAACATCATAGCCTTTGTCCTCCAACATCGCGACTGAGACCAAGTTTTTCTTCAGACCTGGAACATGCATAACATATTTCAATTGAAATGGTTTACCTGACTCCCTCTCAAAGGTAATGGTACCAATTCCGGTCGCACTGTATCGTCCATCGTCACCCATCTCTATATGCATCTGGAGATCTTTCTCCTCCAATTCACTGAAAAGCTCCTTATCTCCCGTCATGTGGAAGGAAGCACCACTGTTAAGATACCACACTGATCCCATTGCCCTTGAAACCAAGCATGTGATCAAAGAGAAATCAACTTCAAATTGTGAGGCAAGGGCCTCACCAGTTGCATCTCCATCAAGCTTCTTGTTCTTTTTTTTCTGTGGGTAGTTAGTGGCAAGATGCCCATGTTCGTGACAATGAAAACACTTCACTTTGGACAAATCCAGCTTCTTGCCTTTAGCCTCAGATTTTGAGTGGAATTTATTTCACTTCCCTTTCCTTGTCTTGGCATCCAAATCACAGTCCTCTTCATCATCATGCTTTGATGAAGAGCCATCTATGGTGTTCCTCCTAAACTCCTCCTGCACTAGATCCAACCATAGTCGTTCCCAATCAGGTAGTTTTTCCCGTCCGTTGACAGAGTATTAATAAATGTGCGAACTCTTAGGAATTCCCAAGGGATCCAAGCTCACCAAATCATCATCAACAACTGCAATTCCCACACTCCCCAGTTCATCCTGACATTGGACAAACTTTGTGAGATACTTAGGAAAATTGTCGCCCTTCTCCATCTTGATCTTTCTCAGTTTATCCTTCAACGCTGATTTCCTATGGTCGCTGTTGCTTTGGAAAAGATCCGTCAAAGCCTTCCACATAGCATATGGAGTGGATTTCCCATGAAATCTTGAGAAAATATGGTCTCGTGCACCTTCCAATAGAATCCTTCTCGCCTTCGCTACTTTATTTTTCCATGCCTCAAGTAATGCAGCATTCGTCGAAGTGGGCTTAGGAACATCTCTGTCTATGAATTCCTTTAAGACATTGTCTTCAAGCACCGCCTCCATCTTTTCCTTCCATGTAATTTAGTTCTATTTTCCCTCGAGTGCATACTCTAGACGCAAATCATTGAAATCCATTCCGATGTTTACTCAACTGTCACACCAAGAAATTCTTGCAGCAAAATTGAATTATTTCCACCAACAAACTCAAATACTGCTTCAATATTTCAGTCTTCTTTGCTCCGATACCACGTTGAAATTTTAATAAAATTATGTATTGTCTGGATTCTACTAATCTAACAATTATATGCCATTGTTAAATACAGAATCCTTCTACTAAAATATTTGCAGAAATTTAATCGCCAACTGCAAACACATGAAGAAAGATCAATCACACATAACACAGATGTTTTTACCGGGAAAGCGTAAAGCTAAAAACCCCACTATCATATATTATTTATATATCATGGATCATGAAACAATATCATACAAAACTCTACTCCAAGAGCTCTTAGTACAATATACAATCGTCTCACACTGTCATACAAAAATTGGCAAATACATGCGCCAATTTACTGCCTCCTGACAGCCTGCCTCCATTGCGCAATCCCTGCTGATCACAATCCCTGAATGAATGAGATACTGCCTTGCCTTGACTACGCAATCCTCATTGGCATATCCAATGTGTGTGTGGTTGCATGAGTGCACCCACTAATGTCACAACATATGGTCAAATTGTCTCTTTCACCTATCTCTCAACTGTGTCTCCACTGGATCCGACATGCATGTAGTTAACAGTAGTAAATCTTCAATTGCATGTGAGATCACTCCATGTGAATTAATTTATTATTTAATTCATTGATCTCTCACTATTTTATCTTTAGTTGCGACTAGTTACAACTAGCACAACTGAGTTTAACTAAGTTAAACTACTTTACAACTCACATAACTACACATCCAACTCTATTACAACTTTGAATAACTCAGTTACAACTAAGTCCACTTTCATGTCCCACCAACCAACCTTAAAACTCGAAATTCCTTCAACTAACTGGTTTTCCACTTCAATTAACTAAAATCAAGTGCTTCAATAGAATAGATTAATATTTATTGTTTAATTATTATTAAGAGATAATAATAACCAACATGCATTCTATTTTTAGACATGCGATCTATAAATAGAATTCGCACATAAATCTAAAAATCGAGTCTCATATATAAATAGAATTTTCTCACCATTCTAAAAATAGACTCCTGCTATAAATAGAATTTTCTCAACGTTCTAAAAATAGACATACACCTAAAAATAGCTTGTGGGCCCCACCTAGTGTAGGTGCTTACTTTTCACTAGGATCATCATCTTGTTGTATCTCAACATCCCACATATGACAAGGAGTTGTATGCATTGGTTCAAAGCATGAATAAATGGAAGCACTATTTGATTGGAAAGGAGACCACCATTCACACATATCACCAACCCTTGTAGTACCTCAAGTTGCAAGCCAAGCTTCAATAAGCACGTCATTTTAGATGGATGGAATTCCTCCAACAGTTTCACTTGGTAATAAAATACAAGAAGGGCACCAAAAACAAAATGTCAGATATGCTTTCTCCCCCTCATATTTTTGTATCTATAGTTTTGCAAAATGCTTCTTTATCTTTTGAAAGTTACGCTGAACAATATGTTGATGATGATGATTTTAAGGAGATTTATGAAAATCTGAAGCATGGATCGCAGATGGACAATTATCATTTGTAGGAAAAAAAAATGTACCATCTTAGCAAACTTTTTATTCCCACCAATGAAAGGATACATGTAATCAGAGAGGCACATACCTCTCTTGTGTCAGGGCATTTTTTGTGTAGGAAAAAATTTGCGTCATTTACAGGGGTTTTGTTATTCCCCTCACATGAAAAATATTGTGACTTAATATGTAAACGAAAAAATATTGTGACTTGATATGTAAACGGATGTGTGTTGTGTTCAATTTGCAAGCTATATAATAGAAAATCGGGGCTCTACACACCACTCCCTGTTCAGAGTCGCCCATGGGAAAGTGTGTCAATGGATTTTGTTGGCAGTTTGACTTTTTTTAAGAGAGTTAATGACTATTTTTATGTCTTTATGGATCGATTTAGCAAAATGTGTGTCTTAATGCCTTGTAAAAAGCAGGTCACTACAGATCATACTACTCATCTCTTCTTCCAATTTGTATTGGTCCATTTTGGGTTGCCCACATCCATTATGTCTGATTAAGACTCTCGCTTTCTTGGATATTTTTGGATGAGTTTGTGGAGAATGATGGACACCAAGATGAAGAGGAGAATGACATTTCAACCGAAGACCGAGAAACAAACAAAGGTTGTCAATTGCACAATGATACATTTACTCCAAGGCTATTGTGGAAAGCATCCAAATTGTGGGATGAGCAGCTTCCTTATGTAAAACATGCACAACCGGGCAGTGCATTCATCCATTCAAATTTCACCATTCGAGACATGCTTTGGATATTTTCCATTGGATCCATTAGACATGGTCTTTGGTAGAGATAAATATTCCAGTGGGAAAGATGACAAGGAAAAAGCATGGAAGTTCATTCAGTGGATTCATATGATTCACATGATTCACCAGGCAGTGCATGAGAAGTTGGAGAAAATTCAAGCTCGATATAAAGCTCAACATGACAAGCACTAGGTTGATTACCAATTCCAGGTTGGAGACAAGGTGTGGCTCCACATCAGAAAAGATAGAATTAAAGGGCAAGGAAAGAATTTGAGACCAATCTGGTATGGCCCATTCACCATATTATAAAATATTGGAGACAATGTGTTTCATCTTGGCTTGCCAACATACATGCATATGTACTCAGTGGTGAACGTTGAAAACGTTGATTTCCTTACTGATTTATGGATGCATGGTATATGAATGTGATTTCTTGGTTATGTTTTGTCATTGGCATGGATATTTTCCTAGATTGACAATGGTTTAGCCTTACCTTTCCATTTCTTGGATATCCATGGTGTTGTGGGTTGTCCACTTGATTGGTTTTTTGATTGGTGCTCATGTTCCTTATGGCTATGGGTTGGAACAAACGCTCTAGAAGCCCTGGAACAACTTGCGTTGAGTTACTAGTCTTGGATCCTAGGTTGGGACAAACACTCTAGAGCCCTTGGTGGGTTGAGTTACTAGTCCCTGGAGCCAGGTTGGACAAACGCTCTAGAGCCCTATAAGGTTGTGGGTTGAGTTACTAGTTCTTGGAGCCCTCAACAACTTGGCTAGAGATTGATCTGGTTGATGTTAATGGTGTTCGGCCATAGAGGTTGAATCACTATGGTTGAGGGTTGACATCGTTTTGCCTCTGGGAGACATGGTTGGTTTTGTCTTAGTTTATTCCATGAGATCCCACATTCGTGCTTGGAATATGGCGTTGGGGTGATTGGATGAAAGAGATATTTGGTTTAGCCCAATCTATGGTCAGGTGGTACATGGAATTCCTTGACTTTGTTGGTAATTTATTTATTAATAAGAGCTATTATTCTACTATGATTCATGTATACTAGTAGTAATTACATTGGTGATATTATGGTTGAGGTTCCATGGTTCTGTTGTGCTATGCAACAACTCCCCCCATTTTTATTTTCAAAATAGTCTAAACTTTTAAATAGAAATAGGGACCCTTCTTACAATATATTTTTCATTCTAAATAAAAAATCAAACTCCAAAAACATTTTTTGTTTTTATAATATAAAAAAAAAAAAAAAACAAAATTAATAAAATATCCTTGTGATCACCCTATCGCAAATCGCATCCCGCATAATCTTTTAACATTAAAGGTTAAGCACAAAATAGCGAAATCCCGATTTCGCAATCAGCGATTTGAATTTCGCAAGCGATATCATAAATCGAAAATCACAGATATATGTTTAAAAATTTAAGCAGATCTTACCAAAAGTTCTGATATTGCGATATTCCGATGTTGCGATATTCCGATACTGCGATTTTACGATTTCGCAATATCGCAAAATCGCATATTGCATAAACAAAAAGTAATTCGCTTCACAAAAACAAGTTCAAAATGCGTGATGTGATGGATTTGGCAGGTTTTGATAAAGGTTTTAATGTGAAAATAAATAGTGTCAGAAATGATTAGGTATGTTTTATTATCCCAATGCAAACAGTTATTGAATTGTTACTATTAATTAATGATATAGCTGCTTCCCGGATCTTTTCTTTTCAAATTGGTCATTTCAATATATCTTTCATCATTTGATCATTACTCTGTCTTAAATAGGGATTTTCCTTCAAGATATTCTCTTTACTGACTAAGATGCACAGGTAAAACAGGCAGAATTGGCAACAGCCAGAGCAGCAGGCATATCAAGGAATATGGTCAAAACGATCAACCACATGTTGCATACTTCCGGTTTAATTAAATAAGGAAATAAAAAATCGATTCTTGATCTCAAAATATTAGAGAAAAATTGGAAAAATATAGGTCAAATATGAGACGAAAAAATTGCACAGCTGAAAAAGACTGATTGGGAGGCATACTGGAAACTCCTCATTAAGCCCCATAGTCAAATAATGCCATTGAATTGTTCCTTGGATTCCATACAGAAAATGCAGCCACTTTTACTTGATGTTATATTTGCTGGAAAAATGAAGACACGATTCGGGAAGCCTCCACAAGTTCAACCAATTTATGATATTTGTGAACAGAAAAGCAGAGCTGGCAGTAACCTATCATCGAGCATGATCATGAGTTAGTTTGTTTTGACAATTTCAATTTTTAGTGATTAGATACTAGGAATAAGGAAGGTTGTTTGAAACCACCTCATAAGATATTTTGTATAATCTGTTTTTGTAAGTAGTTAATGTAGTATTCAAACCCTTCTCATGCATTTAGAGAAGGGTCCAGATTTTTATTAAGAACATTTACAAAGAATGCTTTACAATAAGTTTGTGGATGTCTTGATAAAATAATGGAACATGGTCTTTTCAATTACATATCATTCTGGTTGTTCACTGTTGATGCACTTTTGTATTCTCTGAACGACTTATTGATAGAAGATTGAATGTGGCCTATTATTGTTGATCAGATGAACAGGATAGCACACATCTGGTACTATTATCATGAATGATAAACTTTGTTTTAAACATTATTGATAATTATAGCTTTCATGAATTATGTATGAGATCAATTATTTATGTTTGAAATATCAGTTGCACTATTGTACGATATAAGAATAGAAATTGATTTGTTTTATATATAATCATCAGAATATGTGTGATATGTTTAACACCTTCTTTTGATTAACTATTTTTTCAAAAGAATTACCTTACAAAATTATTAATTTTATTAAGTATGTGATTGATCTAAGTCATCACAGATTGAATAGATATCATTTTAGATCGCATAAAATCAACATTATCCTGGGTTAGATTAGATCAGATTTAATTCAAAGTTTTGTATTTTAGAATAAAGTTGTTTTAATTTTTAGTTATTCTTCATGAAAATAATTTGAGAGAAACCCCAACAATCATATATAACCCAAATCTAGGAAACTGGTCCCATTACACCCAATCGGAGCCACTATCCCAAATGGAAAAGAAACTGCTTTAAGGTCCGAACCAGGTGGTTATCCCCCTTGTTGTTGCCACAGATTTTTGAGGACTCAACATTTTTGGAACTAGAAGGTTGGCCTGACTATGAATGGCATACAAATCTAAACCTCAAACTTCAAGCCCTCATAAGATTCTATCTCCCCAAAATTATCCTACAGCTTCCCGATCAAACTCTAAATCACCAACTCAGAAATCGGAAATTGTAGAAACTTTCCCCTCATCTCCTGAAATATCTCGACAATCATCTGCTTCATAATTTACTAACGAGTCTCCCGAAGTTCAGTCTTTAATTCAGAAATTAGAAGGAATATCTATTCCTGCTGAAAAGCCGGATAATCTTGAAGCTTCTAAAGAAAGCGTTACTTCCCTATTTAAAGAAACGGGTATATTAACCCGATCCAAAAGTGAGAAACTTGGAATTCCTCCTTTTGAGTTTCCAATAGAATCACATCGCAAAAAAAATTCTATATCCAGATCTAAATCAGATACGAGTGAAGTCACGTCATCTTTTCCTTCAGTTACTTCTTCACATCCTCTTACTCAATCTACATCTTCTTATTCTTCCATTTCTTCTACTCAAACAATCAGTACTATCACAAGTAGTATTGTTCCAGTTGTAAGTTCTACATCCATTCCCCCTACTTCTAGATCTACTTATGTACCTTCACAAATTTCAAATCCAATTATGGCTAATTGGCCTTGGACTAATCCTGGTGTTGTATTAATTGCAAATCCAAATCCCCTTCCAGATCATCCAGAAAAATGGCTACCTAAATATAATCCAGATGATGGTCTTCTTGTTGAAGAACATATTAATAATTTATGTTAGCCGTGAATCTTAATGGAGTTGCTTGTGAAGATACTGTAGTAATATTGTTTCCTTATACCTTACAGGGATCCGCAGGATCTTGGTACTTTTTACTTCCAGCAGGATCTATTGCAGATTGGGCAACTTTTGAACAAGTTTTCCTTGCAAAATTTGGAGATGATAGAACTGTTGCATCTTTAATCAATGCTCTTTCAATTCTAAAAACAAATTCAGGTGAAAGGATTAAATATTTCAACTCCAGATTTAATAAGTTATTAAACAAAATCCCAACCGCTTCCAAGCCTGTTGTTGATGTACAAATAGAGTGGTATATTTCTTCTTTGCCTTCTAATATAGCTATTTTTGTAGATAGAGTTGGTAAAGCTACCCTTTTAGAAAATATGAAAGAAGCTCTCGCTGTAGAGAAAAGAATCTTAGCGTTGGAAAACGATCAGAGATAGAAGATAGGAAATCAAAGAAAGTAACATTCAGTCAAGATTCCAATAAGAAAGTCTCGAAAGATCCATTCGATCTTGAAGGTCTTCAAAAGGTGTTAAAGACTATGTCAAATGATATGATTGAGATAAAGAAACAGGTTGTTGAAACATCAGTACCTAAGAAATCATATCTCACATTTAAGAAAAACCCCTCTTAAACATCTCAACCTCCAAATGTGATTTCAAATGCCAAATTCGATCAAGATATTGAAGATCCATCCCCATTAGAACATGAGGCAGAGTCTGAAGAAGAAGTTGAACTGAATGGGTTATGGTATTTCATTCTCCCTACATAAGAAGAAAGAGAAGCTATGCATGTGTCTACAATAATTAAATATTCTATTGATTCAACTATATCAAATCAGAAACAGAAATCTCTCCCCATAAAGGAGAAAACAGTAGCCAAAAAATCTAAAACTGTTCAGACAAATCCTATTTCACTAGATCCTCTTACAACTTCCAAAACTTTAATAGTTTTAGATACAATGGAATACAATATATTCTAAGATATGAAAAAGACCAAAGCAAACATTTCATTACATGAAATGACCAAACTCAAACAACAGCAGAAAATTTTACTCAGAGAACTCAAGGCAATCCTTGTAGATCCTATACAACCACCGTTTATAGCTCAAGCTTCTAAAGATATGGGAAAACCTCCGTCATCTTCAAATAAAGTAAATCCCGATGATCTTGTTTTAATCGGTGATAGATCTATTTCTCACACTCCTCCTTTACTTCTGACTTATGAGATTTTCAAAAAAAATATTCATAATTGTCTTATTGATTTAGGAGCTTCTTCAAACATCATGCCAAGAACAGTGTGTACAAAACTCAATGTCACTCCTCAAAAATTTGATGTACATATATTTCAATTAGATAGAACAAAAGTCGAGGTCATTGGAGAAATGTTGTCCGTATCCATTAGATTATCATCCAATCCAAATCTATTGCAAGTAATTGATATTTTAGTCGCAGATATCCATGAATCTTATGGTCTTGTTTTAAGCAGGGATTGGTCTAAAAAGTTACATGGATATTTTGCTACCGATTGGTCACACATGTGGTTGCCATATAATGGTAAACCAAATCAAATCAGAGTTGATTGCACTTTTTACTGAACTTGAAGAAACAAATGAACCTGTAGCTTTCACTAACAATATTATTGGAAATTACTCAGCTGAATCGTTTCTTGGATCATTCAATGCCTAGATTTCATCTTTTTCAATAAATACTACTATTTCTCAAATTGAAAACTTTTCTCAAACAGACACTTCTAGATAAATTGATCTTAGCAATAAAATTTTGAAAAAAAATCTTTGTTTTGGACTTTATACTTTCATGGTTCAAAATCAGAAGATGGTGCAGGAGTAGGTTGCATTTTAATCAATCCTCAAGGAGAGAAAATAGTGCTAGCTTGCAGACTCGAATTTCAATGCACAAATAATACCGTTGAATATGAAGCATTGATACAAGGTATGTACAAAGCTATTATTTTAAATGTTAAATATTTGCAGGTATATGGAGATTCTGAGATAATTGTTAGACAAGTCAGAAACAAAATTCGTTGTATTTCTGGACATTTGAAACACTATCAAGCTTTAGCTCAAAGCCTTACATCTCATTTTTTTGCATTCAATATCTACACAGTTCCTAGATTACAAAATGCAAGTGTTGATTTACTTGCTAATGTAGCATCTAAGCTTATACCATCTGAAGAATTTAGCCCAGACAGATTTTCAATTGAGTTAATTTTTAGGCCTCCCATTCCTGACAACGTAACAAATTAGAGAGTATTTAGTAATGATACAGATATAGTAGACTTTCTTACATCAGACGGATCTTACGAAGGTCAAATCATAGATGAACATGAACATGATTTACAGATTGAAGATAAACAAAATGCTAATCCAATTCCCAAATTTGTAGTCAAAATGGAAGATCTCTATGATTTGAAAGATAGGTTTAAGAATATTACCGATTTGAAAACCCAACGTTCTACTTTAAAATTTGAATTGATTAATCTTGGTACACCAGAAAAACCTCAAAACATTAACCTAGGTCTTGGTTTAAAACCTGAAGAAAGGATGTCATTCATTAAGTTGCTGAAAACAAATAAAAATATCTTTGCATTGGATTATTCAGATCTAAAAACATATGATACTTCTATAATTCAACATGCTATACCTATGATCTCAAATGACAAACCTATTCAGCAAAAAATTAGAAAGATCCACCCAAAATTAGAAAGTCAAATTAAATCTGAATTAAATAAAATGCTCAAAGCCAAAGTCATTTTTCCTATTAGACATTCGAAATAGGTGTCAAACATGGTCCCAGTTAGAAAGAAGAATGGAGACATTAGGATTTGTATATACTTTATAAATTTGAATAAAGCTTGCCAAAAGGATAATTTTCCATTGCCTACCATGGAACAGATATTACAATCAGTTGCAGGATCTGAATTAATGTATTTTCTCAATGGATTTTCAGGATACAATCAGATTATGGTACATCCAGATGATAGATTAAAAACAATATTCAGAACAAAGTGGGGAACATACGCATACCAAAAAATTCCATTTGGGTTGATTAATGTTGGTGCTACATTTCAACGTGCTATGGATATAGCTTTCAGAGGACTAATCAATGGCTCAGTTGTTATATACTTATATGACATTACTGTTTAATCTAAGCATAGAAACAATCATGTTAATCACCTAAAACATATTTTTGAAAGATGTAGAAAATTCGGCATTTCCTTGAATCCTAAAAAATGTTATTTCACCTTATCAGAAGGTAAATTATTAGGGTTCATTGTCTCAAAACAAGGGATCTATATTGACCGTGATAAGATTCAGGAAATCAAAAACATTCCTCTACCACACAATAAAAAAAAACGATGCAATCTTTTTTAGGACAAATTAATTTTGTAAAAATATTTGTTCCTAATTCTTCCCAAGTCATCTTACCCCTACAATCAATGATCAAGAAAAATTCAATTTTTAAATGGGGAAAAGATGAGATAAATTCTTTTCAGTTGATTAAGAAAGCTATCATTGAAGCTCCTTCTTTAACAACTCCCGATTTTCTTAATTCATTTCTATAATACACATTCTCTTCTGATACGTCATACGCAGCTGTGTTGACACAACTAAATGATCAAAACATTGAAGCATTGATTTCATTTTTCAGTTCTAACATTCAAGGTGCTGAGTTAAATTATTCAGCTGTTGAAAAACAAGCTTTTGCTGTATTTAAAGCCTTGAAACATTTTAGACCTTTTCTCTTAAAAACATATACTAAAATAATAGTACCTTACTCAGCAGTAAGGCAATTATTAATCCAACGAAAATTAGGAGAGAAGAGAGAAAATTGGGTTACCGCACTTCAAGAATATGATGTAGAGATACATCCTTCTAAAATTGTTAAAGGTCAGGGTCTTTGCAGGCTGTTAACTGAAGCCTCTCATTTACCAACAGAGGAAGATCAATCAAATGAAATACAACTGTCTGAGGTAAGCCTAAGCGATTCTCAGTCACAATATGTTAATCTGAATTTTTTCTTGAAAAATGGATATGCACCATTATATCTCAATTACACAGCAAAGTGTGCTCTAAGGCTTAAAGAAAATCAATATCAACTCATAGATGATGTGTTATTTAGGAAGAATTATGATTCTGTATTATTGAGATGTCTAGAGAAAACTGAAGCTGAAAAAGTAATGCAGGAATTACATAATGGACCAGTTACAGGTCATTTCAGAGGAAACACCACAGGTCATAAAATACTACATGCAGGTTACTATTGGCCAACTCTATTTTAAGATGCACATGAATATGCGAGAAAATGCAAAGTATGTCAAACTACAGCAGGAAGAGAAATAAAAGCAGCATTTCCACTACAACCAGTAAATATCCAACAACCATTCGAACAATGGGGGTTAGATATTATAGGTGAAATAAATCCAAACTCTTCTAAACAGCATAAGTATATTCTAACTACAATAGATTATTTCACAAAATGGGTATATTCTAAGCTTCAACTCATCTGATTGTCTGTACCACAATCCATATCTATATGTGCCCCTCAGATACCTCAGGACATGCTTGCATGCCTTCCAAAAGAGCTTGGTAGGCTTAACCAGAGCTTGTGAAAGTTGGTTCACAGCATAGCATATGTATGGTCATGTATTGACTAAATACATGAACGAACCAACCAACTGTCAATAAACAGTGGCATCCACTACCTCTGCCGATGTAGCATCCTCTTTCCTCCAACCACCAGGAAGAGGAGTGTCGATAGGCTTGCAGCCTTGCATTGTGAAACTTCTCCGGTATCTCACAGCATACTTGCCTTGGGCCTGTGATTCACCTTTCCGCTGCCAAATTTCCAATCCCAGAAAATAATGAAGGAGGCCCAAGTCCTTCATCTCAAACTCCTTTGCAAGATCTACCTTGCATGAGTGTATCAACAGTTCATCACCCGTTAGTATTAAATCATCTACATAAAGTACAATGATCAAAAGCTTACCCTCCACCACAATCTGGTATAGGTTAGGATCCGCCTCACTCTTGGCGAAACCAATTCTGGTGAAATAACTGTCTATCTGTGTGTACCAAGCACGAGGTGCTTGTTTCAGCCCATACAGCGCTCTTTTGAGCCTGCACACATGCGACTCGCTGCTGAAGATTTCGAATCCTTCAGGCTGCTCAATGTACACCTCCTCTTGATACCATGTAGAAATTATATAACTTATGTGTTATATGTCCAAGATTCTCCTGATCTCACACTATTTTAACTTCATGCAAAATACAGAATCTATTCCACCATTGATCATTTGCGGAAATTAAATCAAGATTGCAATGAACACATGAAACAATAAAAATTCACACACATTAACACAGTTGTTTAACGAGAAAGCCTGAAGCTGAAAACCCCAACTATCTGTATATAATATATGTCATAGAGATCATGTAACAATCCTCATACAAAGCTGATCATATCAAGCTCTCAGTACAATACAATCGTTACACACTAATCAGGCCCGATCTTGCAAATCCATGCACCGATCTTTGCCACCTGCTAGCCTGCCTCTACTGCATAATCCCTGCTGAAGAATGGCTCTGAATGAACTCAAATTCACCAAGCTTTCACTGCGCAATCCTCATTCTCATCTCCATTGAGTGTTGGATGCAATTAATGCATCACTATAGTCACAACTGATAGTCACACTTGCTCTTTCACCTACCTCTCCATTGGTCTCCACTGAAACTGCCATGCACTGTAGTTAACTGATGTATTATTCAGTTGATTAATGAGTTATTATTTAGTAAATTAATTAACTAATTAATTCACACCACTCTCACTAGTGTATCAATCAGTTAGACTAGATACAACTAGCTCAACTGAGTCTAACTGAGTTAAACTAAATACAACTCCACCAACTACTTCTACAGCTCCACCAAACTCCGTCACATGAGTTCTAACTGAAGTCATCCATGCATTAGCTCCAGTAAACCCTCAGGAATAGCATAATTCCTTCTGTCAGCTATTGTGCCACATCTGTGCACTTAACTGAAGTGCTCCAAGAGAATAAGATAATGTTTAGAGTCCAAATATTATTAAGAGCTAATAATATTCGACATATCTATTTTTAGACTCGCAATCTAAAAATAGATTCTGCCCAATATGTCTAAAAATAGAAGTCCATCTATTTTTCCAACTTGACCAACCATCCACAAATAGCATCCTGCAACTCATAGAATATGATCGACATGTCTAAAAATATACTTTGCGCCAAAAATAGCCTGCGGGCCCACTTAGTGAAGGCAACTCTTTTCACTAAGCTCATCATCTTGTTGAATCTCAACACTCGCTCTCAACAAGATAGGGTTTATCCGCCACCCCGATCCTGTCTCTATGGTATTTGAATTTGCTCCTGGTGAGTGCCTTCGTCAGAATATCTGCATCCTGATCCTCCGTAGGAATGTAAGAAAGCAACATGATCTTCCGCTGCACACAATCTTTGATATGATGGTACCGGATGTCAATGTGTTTATATCTATCATGAAATAATGATTTAACCGAGAGTTTAATGCAACTCTGGTTATCACAATATATCACAGTATGATCTAAGTGAGAACCAAACAAACCAACCAGGATCTTCCTCATCCATATAGCCTCGCCTGCAGCCAAACTTGCTGCCATGTACTCGGCCTCCACTGAACTGAGTGCCACCGATCTTTAGTTCCTGCTGTACCAAGAAAATTTTGTAGATCCGATACTGAAAATCCCTCCAGATGTGCTCTTTCTGTCCGTTGGGCTTCCTGCCCAATCTGCATCCATGAAGCCATGCAGCTTCAACTCATCCAATTGTTTGTACCACAATCCACATCTATATGTGCCCCTGAGATACCTCAGGACATGCTTTCCTGCCTTCCAAAAGAGCTTTGTAGGCTTAACCATAGCTTGTGAAAGCTGGTTCACAACATAGCATATGTTTGGTCGTGTATTGACTAAATACATGAGCGAACCAACCAACTGTCGATAAACAGTGGCATCCACTACCTCTGCCGATGTAGCATCCTCTTTCCTCAGAAACCACCGGGAAGAGGAGTGTCGATAGGCTTGCAGCCTTGCATGTGAAACTTCTCCAAATCTCTCACGCATACTTTCCTTGAGACACAAAGCAGTTCACCTTTATTTGCCAAATTTCCAATCCCAGAAAATAATGAAGGAGGCCCAAGTCCTTCATCTCGAACTCCTTTGCAAGATCTACCTTGCATGAGTGTATCAACAGTTCATCACCTGTTAGTATTAAATCATCTACATAAAGTACAATGATCAAAAGCTTACCCTCCACCAAAATCTAGTATAGGTTAGGATCCGCCTCACTCTTGGCGAAACCAAGTCCAGTGAAATAATTGTCTGTCCGTGTGTACCAAGCACGAGGTGCTTGTTTCAGCCCATACAGCGCTCTTTTGAGCCTGCACACATGCGACTCGTTGTTGAAGATTTCGAATCCTTCATGCTGCTCAATGTACACCTCCTCCTGATACCATGTAGAAATTATATAACTTATGTGTTATATGTCCAAGATTCTCCTGATCTCACACTATTTTAACTTCATGCAAAATATAGAATCTATTCCACCATTGATCATTTGCGAAAATTAAATCAAGATTGCAATGCACACATGAAACAATAAAAATTCACACACATTAACACAGTTGTTTAACGGGAAAACCTGAAGCTGAAAACCCCAACTATCTGTATATAATATATGTGATAGAGATCATGTAACAATCCTCATACAAAGCTGATCATATCAAGCTCTCAGGACAATACAATCGCTACACACTAATCAGGCCCGATCTTGCAAATCTATGCACCGATATTTGCCACCTACTAGCCTGCCTCTACTGCGCAATCCCTGTTGAAGAATGGCTCTAAATGAACTCAAATTCACCAAGCTTGCACTGTGCAATCCTCATTGGCATCTCCACTGAGTGTTGGATGCAATCAATGCATCACTATAGTCATACTTGCTCTTTCACCTATCTCTCCACTGGTCTCCACTGAAACTGCCATGCACTGGAGTTAACTGATGTATTCTTCAGTTGATTAATGAGTTATTATTTAGTGAATTAATTAACTAATTAATTCACACCACTCTCACTAGTGTATCAATCAGTTATATTAGATACAACTAGCTCAACCGAGTCTAACTGTGTTAAACTAAATACAACTACACCAACTACTTCTATAACTCCACCAAACTCTGTCACATGAGTTCTAACTGAAGTCCCCATGCATTAGCTCCAGTAAACCCTCAAGAATAGCATAATTCCTTCAATCGTTGTGCCACATCCGTGCACTTAACCGAAGTGCTCCAAGAGAATAAGATAATGTTTAGAGTCCAAATATTATTAAGAGCTAATAATATTCGACATATCTATTTTTAGACTGGCAATCGAAAAATAGATTTTTCCCAATATGTCTAAAAATAGAAGTCCATCTATTTTTCCAACTTGACCAACCATCCATAAATAGCATCTTGCAACTCATAGAATATGATCGACATGTCTAAAAATAGACATAGTCTAAAAATAGACTTTGAGCCAAAAATAGCCTGCGGGCCCACTTAGTGAAGGCAACTCTTTTCACTAAGCTCATCATCTTGTTGAATCTCAACACTCCCGCTCAACAAGATAGGGTTTATCTGCCACCCCGATCCTGTCTCTATGGTATTCGAATTTGCTCCTGGTGAGCACCTTCGTCAGAATATCTGCATCCTAATCCTCCGTAGGAATGTAAGAAAGAAACATGATCTTCCGCTCCACACAATATCTGATATGATGGTACCAGATGTCAATGTGTTTAGATCTATCATGAAATACTGGATTAACTGAGAGTTTAATGCAACTCTGGTTATCACAATATATCACAGTAGGATCTAAGTGAGAACCGAACAAACCAACCAGGATCTTCCTCATCCATATAGCCTCGCATGCAGCCAAACTTGCTGCAATGTACTCAGCCTCCACTGAACTGAGTGCCACCGATCTTTGTTTCTTACTGTACCAAGAAAATGTTGTAGATCCGATACTGAAAATTCCTCCAGATGTTCTCTTTCTATCCTTTGGGCTTCCTGCCCAATCTGCATCTATGAAGCCATGCAGCTTCAACTCATCCGATTGTCTGTACCACAATCCATATCCAGATGTGCCCTTGAGATACCTCAGGACATGCTTGCCTTCCTTCCAAAAGAGCTTGGTAGGCTTAACCATAGCTTGTGAAAGCTGTTTCACAGCATAGCATATGCCAGGTCGTGTATTGACTAAATACATGAGCGAACCAACCAACTGTCGATAAACAGTGGCATCCACTACCTCTGCCAATGTAGCATTCTCTTTCCTCCAACCACCAGGAAGAGGAGTGTCGATAGGCTTGCAGCCTTGCATGTGAAACTTCTCCAGTATCTCCCTGGCATACTTGCCTTGAGACACAAACAGTTCACCTTTCCGCTACCAAATTTCCAATCCCAAGAAATAATGAAGGAGGCCCAAGTCCTGCATCTCGAACTCCTTTGCAAGATCTACCTTGCATGAGTGTATAGACAATTCATCACCCGTTAGTATTAAATCATCTACATAAAGTACATTGATCAAAATCTTACCCTCCACCAAAATCTGGTATAGGTTAGGATCCGCCTCACTCTTGGCGAAACCAATTCCGGTGAAATAACTATCTATCTGTGTGTACCAAGCACGAGGTGCTTGTTTCAACCCATACAGCGCTCTTTTGAGCCTGCACACATGCGACTCGCTGCTGAAGATTTTGAATCCTTCAGGCTGCTCAATGTACACCTCCTCCTGATACCATGTATAAATTATATAACTTATGTGTTATATGTCCAAGATTCTCCTAATATCACACTACTTCATGCAAAATATAGAATCTATTCCACCATTGATCATTTGTGGAAATTAAGTCAAGATTGCAATGCACACATGAAACAATAAAAATTCACACACATTAACACAGTTGTTTAACGGGAAAGCTTGAAGTTGAAAACCCAAACTATCTGTATATAATATATGTCATAGATATCATGTAAAAATCCTCATACAAATCTGATCATATCAAGCTCTCAGTACAATACAATCGCTACACATTAATCAAGCCCGACCTTGCAAATCCATACACTGATCTTTTCCACCTGCTAGCCTGCCTCTACTACGCAATCCTTGCTGAAGAATGGCTCTGAATGAACTCGAATTCACCAATATTTCACTCTGCAATCCTCATTGTCATCTCCACTGAGTGTTGGATGCAATCAATGCATCACTATAGTCACAACTGATAGTCACACTTGTTCTTTCACCTACCTCTCCACTGGTCTCCACTGAAACTGCCATGCACTGTAGTTAACTGATGTATTCTTCAGTTGATTATTGAGTTTTTATTTAGTGAATTAATTAACTAATTAATTCACACCACTCTCACTAGTGTATCAATCAGTTATACTAGACACAACTAGCTCAACTGAGTCTAACTGAGTTAAACTAAATACAACTCCACCAAACTCTGTCACATGAGTTCTAACTGAATTACTCCATGCATTAGCTCCAGTAAACCCTCAGGAATAGCATAATTCCTTCTGTCAGTTGTTGTGCCACATCTGTGCACTTAACTGAAGTGCTCCAAGAGAATAAGATAATGTTTAGAGTCCAAATATTATTAAGAGCTAATAATATTCGACATATCTATTTTTAGACTGGCAATCTAAAAATAGATTCCGCCCAATATGTCTAAAAACAGAAATCCATCTATTTTTCCAACTTGACCAACCATCCACAAATAGCATCCTGCAACTCATAGAATATGATCGACATGTCTAAAAATAGACTTTGCGCCAAAAATAGCCTGCGGGCCCACTTAGTGAAGGTGACTCTTTTCACTAAGCTCATCATCTTGTTGAATCTCAACACTCTCTCTCAACAAGATAGGGATTATCTGCCACCCCGATCCTGTCTCTATGGTATTCAAATTTGCCCCTGGTGAGCGCCTTCGTCAGAATATCTGCATCCTGATCTTCCGTAGGAATGTAAGAAAGAAACATGATCTTGCGCTGCACACAATCTCTGATATGATGGTACTGGAGGTCAATGTGCTTGGAGATCTATCAAGTAGCATCGGATTAATCGAGAGTTTAATGCAACTCTGATTATCACAATATATCATAGTAGGATCTAAATGAGAACCGAACAAACCGACCAGGATCTTCCTCATCCATATAGCCTCGCATGTAGCCAAACTTGCCGCCATGTACTTACTTCCGCTCGAACCGAGTGCCATCGATCTTTGTTTCCGTTGTACCAAGAAACTGCTAGTAGATCCGATACCGAAATCCCTGTACATGTGCTCTTTCTATCTCGTGGGGCTTCCTCGCCCAATCTCGCATCTCGTGAATCCATGCGCTCAACTCATCTCGATTGTCTCGTACCACAATCCATATCTAGATGCCCCCGGGATACCTCAAGACATGCTTCGGCTCTCGCTCTTCCAAAAGAGCTTCAGCTTAACCATCGCTTTGTGAAAGTTGGTTCAAAGATAAGATATATGTCTAGTTGTGTATTAACTAAATACATAAGCGAACCAACTATCGATAAACAAGGGCATCCACTACCTCTGCTGATGTAGCATTCTCTTTTCTCCAACCACTAAGAAGAGGAGTGTCGATAGGCTTGCAGCCTTGCATGTGAAACTTCTCCAGTATCTCCCGGGTGTACTTTCCTTGAGACACAAACATTTCACCTTTCCGCTACCAAATTTCCAATCCCAGGAAATAATGAAGGAGGCCCAATTTCTTCATCTCGAACTCCTTTGCAATATCTTCCTTGCATGAGTGTATCAACAGTTCATCACCCGTTAGTATTAAATCATCTACATAAAGCACAATGATCAAAAGCTTACCCTCCACCACAATCTGGTATAGGTTTGGATCTGCCTCACTCTTGGCGAAACTAAGTCCGGTGAAATAACTTTCTATCCATGTGTACCAAGCATGAGGTGCTTGTTTCAGCCCATACAACGCTCTTTTGAGCCTGCACACATGCGACTTGCTACTGAAGATTTTGAATCCTTCAGGCTGCTCAATGTACACCTCCTCCCGATACCATGTAGAAATTATATAAATTATGTGTTATATGTCCAAGATTCTCCTAATCTCACACTATTTTAACTTCATGCAAAATACAGAATCTATTCCACCATTGATCATTTGCGGAAATTAAATCAAGATTGCAATGCACACATGAAACAATAAAATTCACACACATTAACACAATTGTTTAATGGGAAAACCTGAAGCTAAAAACCCCAAATATCTGTATATAATATATGTCATAGAGATAATGTAACAATCCTCATACAAATCTGATCATATCAAGCTCTCAGTACAATACAATCGCTACACACTAATCAGGCCCGATCTTGCAAATCCATGCACCGATCTTTGCCACCTGCTAGCCTACCTCTATCAAGAATCCTGCTCAAGAATGGCTCTCAATGAACTTGATTGCTCCAGCCTTAATCGCGCAATCCTCATTGCTCATTCGCATCTCCACCGAGTGTTGATGCAATCACGATCACTATAGGCACAACTGATAGTCAACCTGCTCTTTCACCTACCTCTCCACTGGTCTCCACTGAAACTGTCCATGCACTATAGTTAACTGATGTATTCTTCAATTGATTAATGAGTTAATAATTATTGAATTAATTAATAATTAATTCACACCACTCCCACTAGTGTATCAATCAGTTAGACTAGATACAACTAGCTCAACTGTGTTTAACTAAGTTAAACTGAACACAACTCCACCAACTACCTCAATAACTCCACCAAACTCTGTCACATGAGTTCTAACTAAAGTATCCATGCAATAGCTCCACTTAACCCTTGAGAATAGCGTAACTCCTTCTGTCAGCTCCTGTGCCACATCTGTGCACTTAACCGAAGTGCTCCAAGAGAATAAGATAATGTTTAGAATCCAAATATTATTAAGAGATAATAATATTCTACACATCTATTTTTACACCGGAAATCTAAAAATAGATTCCGCCCAATATGTCTAAAAATAGAAGTCCATCTATTTTTCCAACTTGACCAACCATCCACAAATAGCATCCCCGCAACTCATAGAATATGATCGATAAATGAAAATAGGCATAGTCTAAAAATAGACTTTGCGCCAAAATAGCTCCGTTGGGGCCCTTGTTTTGTTTAGTTTTGACATCTTGGCCAAGACATTTTGAGTTTTGACCCTTTTTGAGTTGTGGAATAAATACACATGGCAACCGCGACCACGCCGCAACTACCAGGAGTTGCGGAGCTATCAAGGTGGCGCGGAAGCACTCGATAGCTGGAGATAGAATGGAGATAAGTGCATATGAAGGAAACACGGCAGAAAACAGAAAGTGGAACACGCAGACATCAGAAGAGAAGCTGAGAGAAGCCGAAGTGAAGACGCAGAGGAGCTGATAGTCGCGAGAGCGGGTGAATAAATAACAGTCACCCGGCTGAAAAGGTTGAAAAATGCTGAGAGTTGAATGCATACTGAAGAAGTTGCGAGGCCAGAGACAAGGAAGGACGCGCAGAGCAGCTGCGGAGGATTCATGCATGTGCTTCATATGGTTTCTTATCTTCTCTATTCTACCTTTCTGTTCTGAGATTCATCTGTATCAGCTTTGTGAGCTAACAGGAAGATTGCCATGTAATCATGTATTGGGCCAAGAGATTAATATAATGGAAAGTTGCTGTCTCAATAAGATGTTCATGTGCATGTAATGCGTTTATGCTGGTTTAAAATTTTATTTATGAATGTCTGAATGCTTATTAAGTGATCTTGCGCATATAACTTTGTATATGAATGGATGCACCGTCCTTCTTTAGTTGCGGGTTCGTTTCTTGCCATTGATCTCATCCCCTTTTGCATGTGGTTGCGGCACGCCTCGGGTGAGACGCATTGCTCTCCTGAGCAGGGTGAAAATGCCGGCGTGTTCCTAGACTACACCAGACCCCTTTGTTGGCCACAACTCTTGAACCTGGGTCTTGTCCGCGAGACCTGACTTCTCGCCAACAAATGGTTCCGTTGTCGGGACCTGCATGTTCTGAGGGGATCTAGATCATGGTATCGAGGATTTTTGAAGGAGCAATACGGCGATGGTGGGACGATCATCTTGACCAGTTCATTGCCCAGCAAGCAAAGCTGACCAAGAAAAAGGAGGCCGCAATCAAGGAGCTTGTTCTTTTCTCTGATTCAGCCAGTGACACATACGAAATTTTCTGGGGAAGGTTCCCTACGGACCTTTACAATTGGTTGCGGAGGTTACGAGCAACGCTGCCCCAAGAAGGCTTGCGGAAGATAAACCGCAGGTGGACGCACGACGACCTTGTGGCACTGCATCGGGTAGATGTTGAACTAACCCGCGCAGTGGACTTCTGGGTAAGGACCACGTTGGAAGGGTACGCTGTGGAGTTTGCTGCTGAGTGCTACCAATCCTTCTCGAAGGCCGAGGCTATTTTTCACTCAGGGCTGAGGGGGAAGTTGTTGAAGGAGATTCCGCTGTGGATCAAAGCCCTGATGGTGGACGAAGGGTTGATTGAATTCCACAAAACGAGTATGGAAGCGTAAACCACCCGTACTGGGGGAAGGGTTGAGGGGACCGATGCGGTGTAGACTGTGAGAGTGGGGAGCGGGGGATGGACGTTAAGGCCGCATGCAAGTTGCGGGAGTTACGTGCGCATCGGCGGGCACAGATCGCCGATAGGTGGCGAAGAAGGGTAATGAGAGATTTGAAGAGAAGAGAGATCGAAAGGAAGAATCAGAAGGAGGCGCCTCAGAGGACGGGAGTTATGGGTTTGGATACCCGGAAAGAAGATGGGACAGCAGCAGAAGTGCAGTGGGTGCATGGGAGCCCAGCGACGCGAGAAAGAGAAGTAACGACTAGCGAAGATAATGGAAAGATGCAGCCCGAAGGAAGTTCCGATGATGAATGGCACGACGTGATGCAGCAGATGTTCCAGGATCAGACGGCACCCACCCCTCCAGGCAGCCCTACTTCCCACCTTCCGCATGGCCAGGATCCCGACCTTCCCCTGGTACTTTATCAACCTTTAAGAAATATTTTTATTCAGTTATAAGCATTAAGTCAGTCATACAGTAGTTCAGCGGCGTCCGTAACGCCCAGTAGCAGCAGCGTTACTAGTAGTAGTATCTTCCCTAGAGGGACCGTTACGCAACCAGGACCGGGAGGTTTTATCCTGGTTAATTCTCCGCAAGTACACATGGCTGGATCTTTCACCCGGTATCCAGAGTTCTCTGGCCGGGGCAATGACGACGTAGAACAACACTGGTATCTGTGCGAAGCCATCTGGAGGGCTCGACAAACGCCGGATGCAGGGAAGTTAATAGAATTCCAAACCACGCTCAGAGAGAGAGCTCTGCGTTGGTTCATCAAGTGGTCAGAGGCGCACCCTAACCCTGTAATTGCGGACGTAAAGTGGGATTTTGTCCGTGAATTCAAGCTTCCCCAGACAGACCAGCAGGGCCTGTCCGAGCTGTGGGAAATTAAGCAGAAGGAAGGTGAAACCGCATGGGAGTTGATGCGGCGATTCAAAGACGCGATCGGGAAACTCAGTTACCCAATCGATCCAAACCACCAGAGGGACTGGTTCATCAAGGCCCTGCTCCCCTTGACACGAACCCCTCTCACTCAGCAGAAGATTGATAATTTGCAGGACGCTTTGGAGCAGGCCATGAAGATTGAAGCCATGGCGGGATACCCCCAGGAATACAGGGGGGGATGGCCCCGCAAGACCCTTCTCTGATAGGGTTGCAACACCAGATCGCCAGCTTGACCGAAAATCTCAAGGAAATTCAGCCAGCGAGACCAGCGCGACCGAATGTTTGGTGTACTCATTGCCTGGTCGAGGGACACGTCGCAACCGAGTGTCCTCGGTTGCGCGGCGCAGGAGTTGGACCCTCAGTTGCAGCAATTCAGGGGGGTCCACCACCAGGGGGTGGCGCGGCGATGAACCCGCAGGGAGTCTACCAGCCGCAACAGACCTTTGCGGGGTTCCCACCGCAACCGGGGTCCTCCACCACAGAGTACTGTGAGATTTGCCGGACGATGGGGCATCCTCCTCGGATGTGCCCGATATTACAGAAGTACTCCACGGTGCCGAATAATGTATACTGCGAATTCTGTGTGTCTACGACTCACAACACTGAGCAGTGCAGGGCGCTTGACGCACTTGCGGATCGATTGGATCGTCCCTCGTACAGGGTGAACAAGGCTCCAAGAAGAAGAGGTGGCGGCATGCGCGGAGGCCGAACAGGCGAACGCGGTCCGGTAAAATGCTACAACTGTGACCAGGAGGGTCATGTGGCTCGAGAATGTCCCCTTCCGCGACGACCCTGGTGTTCCCAGTGCCAGGTCAACGACCATGCTACAGAAGACTGTCCGGAGCTCATCAAGAAGTGGGAAGAACGGGTGAGGCAGAGGGGAGCAAATCTGATAAACTCAGAACCGCGCAGTGCCGCAACCCCTGACATGCAGAATGTTGCGATAGTAACACGGGGCGGAAAGAAGACTGGAGAGGGTGCACACGAGAAGGAGCCAGCACGAGTGGTTCGGCCGGCATCCCCAAAGAAGTTGATCAGGCCCGAAGTCCAGAAGAAGTATTTTCAAGAGGCGATTGAGGCATTCGCCCAGTTGCGGAACGAGGGAGGGCTGGAGGAGCCCAGGCGGCCGGAATCCGGTGCGCAGAATTTCGCAGATACTGTGGTCGAGGATTGGCTCTGGCTATTCCTCAGGATTGTTGATAACGTTGTGCTGCGGCAGCAGCTCAAGCATGCTTTAGACGGAGAGCTGCAGGGGCGCACAGAACCCAGAGATCCGGTGGATGCTAGGCCTCAATACGTGCAACGTGTCAAGCGGAACAAGCAACGAACAGGTAAAGAATTCTAGCTCAACACGCAGGTCGCAGGGTTCCAAATCAGCGACACCATGTTGGACTTGGGGTCCGATGTTAACATACTGCCCCGAAAGACATGGGAGGCTCTTGGAAAGCCACGGCTCTCCTATTCCCCAATCCAACTCAGGATGGCGAACCAGTACTGTATTTTGCCAATCGGCCGACTCGAGGGTGTCGAGGTTGACGTTGCAGGGGTGAAGACATACACCGATTTTGAGGTTATTGATATCATGGGCGATAAGGATCCCTATCCTGCCTTACTTGGCATTGATTGGGCTTTTGAGAATTACGCCATCATCGACCTCAAGAAGGAGCTGATGATTTTTGAGGATGGGGAGGTACGGGTCACTCAGCCTCTCGACCCGTATCAGGGTCCGCAATATACAGAACCGGTGGAGAGTCGGGAGGATGCTCAGATGATGGACCATCTCTATCAGATGACTGCAGGGAAGCGGGACGATTATATTAACCCGACCGCAACTGGCTCTATTAGTTGGCGGAGTGTGCAGAGCTCGGAGCTCGGATCCGAGCTCGCGTGGGAAGACTGGCAGCAAGGGGGGTATGAGACCACTACACGGAGATGTGCCTCCATCGCTCAGGTCCGGTGGGTAGGGACTGAGATCCGCGGATACCCCACATTATCAAACATGCAAGCAGTGAATACTTTTATTGCCAAGGTGGAAGACCGGGTCCCAGAGGAAAGCCGGATACCACTTTTGGATGTGGCCTTGAAGTCAACATCGGGACGATGGTGGAACAATCACCGCAACACTTTGTTGCGATGGGAGCGTGTGGCGGATGCTCTACGGGCACGCTTCAAAGAGGATGAAGGGCCCTGCATTACACTTAAACATCATGGAGCTTCCGACCCGCGACAGCATTTGCGGGCGTGCGAGGAATAGTGGCGTAGCGCCAGGTACCCTGAGGAGTTGTGGGTCCACAGGTTTGTCCACTCCCTGGGTACAATTCCCCAGGCCTGGTACCTGGAGGAAGAGCGGAAACGGGGAACCCGCTCCTGGCAGGCAGTCGCGGAAAAGTTCGTCCAGAGCTTCTCGTTCGAAGGGGAGACGGCGCAGGAATCTCAGGCCCTACAAGCCGTCAAGGAGGTTCTGTTTTTCTGCCATCCTGAGCCCGATGAGGGCCCGGTGGCGTCACGCCCTGGGGTCAGGCACGAATTGGTTTGCCAGCGGATTGACGGCGATCCGGAGGATGATAGTTTGGAGGACCTTAGGCATCTCTATTTTGACGAAAAGGAGGGCGAGCGGAGCATCCGTGACGAGCCGACAACCGAAGGAGTCCATTTGCAGCCGCTAAAGACAAAGAAACTGAATATTGGAACAGAGGAGAAACCTAAGCTGGCCACGGTGGGAGATTACTGGGACGAGGAGACGACAAAAGAAATTTTCAGCCTCCTCCAGGAGTATGAAGATTTGTTTCCGTCATCAGTTGCGGACCTGAAGGGGATCAAGGGGGATTTGGGCGAGATGCGCATCACTCTGAAACCGGGGGCCAGGCCGGTGAAGCACCGACCCTACCGGTTGAATCCACGTATCAAAGAGAAGGTCAAGATGGAGATTGAAAAAATGCTGGCTGCAGGTCTCATCTTTCCAGTAGAAGAAGCGGAATGGGTGAGTCTGATTGTCATCCAGAACAAGAAGGACAAAGCGGAGATCCAGGTCTGTGTAGACTATCGGAGCTTGAATAATGCTTGTATCCACGATCCGTTTCCCACTCCCTTCAGCAACGAAGTTCTAGATCACGTCGCGGGAAACGAAGCTTATTCCTTCACTGATGGGTTTTCGGGCTACCATCAGGTGCGCATCGCCGAGGAAGACAAAGCAAAGACGACATTCACCACTGAGTGGGGATCATTCGCATACCACGTTATGTCGTTTGGTCTGAAGAACGCACCGGCTGTGTTTTCCCGGATTGTCATTGCTGCTTTCCGGGAGTACATTCACAAGTTCCTGGAAGTCTATATGGACGATTGGACTGTTTACAGCCTGCTGAAGAAACACGCCTCCCTGTTGCGTGTTATGTTCGACCGGTGTCGCCAGCTGCAGATTTCCTTGAACTTGAAGAAATGTATTTTTGCAATACCATTCGGCACACTCTTGGGCCACGTGGTGTGCAAGCAAGGGGTCTGCGTTGATCCTGCCAAGGTCGCGGTCATCGTCCACATGGAGGCCCCCGAGACCGTGAAGCAGTTGCGGGCACTGCTCGGGCACACAGGATACTACAGGCGGTTTATCCGCAACTACGCCAAAATCACGGCCCCTCTGGAGAAACTGTTGCGGAAGTCAGAAGCGTTTGAATGGACGGCGGAGTGCAGGAAGGCACTCGACACATTGAAGGAGAAGTTGGCGACAGCACCCATACTTGTTCATCCCGACTGGGATAAGCAGTTCCATGTTCACATTGATGCGTCCAGAATTGCACTTGGAGCTGTATTGGCGCAACCCGGGGAAACGAGAGTTGACCACCCCGTATACTTCGCCAGCCGACGGTTATCAAATGCGGAGAAGAACTACACCACGACCGAGCGGGAGGCGTTGGCAATGGTGTACTCTCTCCAGAAGTTCCGCCACTATCTTCTGGGCGGAAAATTTACATTCTTCACGGACCACTCTGCCTTGAAATATCTGGTCAATAAGCCTGTGTTGGAAGGAAGGATCTGTCGATGGCTTCTACTTTTTCAGGAGTTCACGTTTGAGGTGATTGTCAAACCTGGCAGGTTGAATGTGGGTCCCGATCACTTATCCAGGTTGGAGACGGGAGAGAATGAAGGTCCGTTGGACGATCAGCTTCCGGATGCTGACCTCTTCCGAGTTGAAGCAGTACCAGATTACCTGGCTGACATTGCCACGTATCTGACCACGGGACAGTGCCCTGAGGATTACACCCCGCTTCAGAAACGCCACCTGGTTTTCCGGGCGGCCGACTACCAATTGATCGCGGGGCAGCTGTAAAAATTGGGACTTGATGAGGTGTTGCGCAGGTGTGTTCTTGACCATGAACGGGAAGCAGTAATGTGGGAATGTCACAGTGGTGTTGCGGGAGGGCATGTGGGTGCAAAGCCTACCGCAAGGAAGGTGCTTCAAGCTGGCCTGTGGTGGCCGACGGTACATGCAGACTGTAAGGCCTATGTGAAGCGTTGCGATGTTTTCCAGCGGACGGGAAGGCCTTCGCACAGGGACGAGCTTCTGCTACACCCAGTGCATGTGTTGCGGTCGTTCGAAAAGTGGGATGTTGATTTCGTAGGCCCCATCGCACCAATCGCTCGCCATTCCAAAGCCCGGTACATCATTACCGCAACGGATTACCTCACACGGTGGGCTGAGGCAGCAGCGGTACGCGACTGCTCGGCAGAGACCGCTGCCCGGTTCATCTTTGAACACATCATCAGCCGCTTTGGCTGCCCACGGAGCTTAACCAGCGACCAGGGTACGCATTTCATTAATGCCACGGTCAAGTCATTACTGGACACGTTTATGATTCAGCATCATAAAAGCAGCCCATACCACCCGCAGGCCAATGGTACGGTGGAAGCCTTCAATAAGATTCTTGAAAAGGGCTTGACTAAAATTTGCAATGCTCAGCGGGACGACTGGGATGAGTGGCTACCAGCGGCATTATGGGCTTACCGGACCACGGTAAAACGTTTGACCAACCAGACGCCATTCCAGTTGGTATACGGCCGGGAAGCTGTGATTCCCGCCGAGTTCACGGTACCCAGTCTTTTGATCGCAACGTCCCTTCAATTCTCAGAAGAGGCGTCACTTCGGGAACGCCTCCAGGAGCTACAGGAGCTGGATGAGGCTTGATTCCTCGCAGAATTCCACCAGAAGGTTGAGAAGGCCCGGCAGAAAGCGTGGCACGACCGCCACATCAAAACTAAAGCTTTCCAAGTTGGCGGCAAGGTTCTTTTGTATCACAGCCGGTTCCAGAAGTTTCCAGGCAAGCTCCAGATGCACTGGTTGGGACCCTACCTTGTCATCGAGATCCGCGACTCAGGCGCCGTTCGGTTGGCACAGCTGGACGGTACAGTTCTTCCTGGGTGGGTGAATGGCGCACGCCTGAAACCCTACCAGGAGTAGGTACCTTTTCACTTTTCATCAATAACTCTCGCAACCGAGAGAACCCGTAGGGTAGCATAGGTGAATAACTCTCCCGCAACCGGGATGAGCATAGGTAGTCTTTTCCGTTCATTTGTACTCAATCAAATAAACAGTCAGTTGTGGGAACCTTACCGCAACCGACTGTGGTCGGGGCTGGCCAGTCCAGCGTGTCGCAGCGCCAGTCCAGCATGTCACCGCGCCAGTCCAGCGTGTCGTTCACGTAGGATCCATCCTCGTGCCAGTGTCAGTCCAGGTCATTTCCGTCAGTCCTTTTGTCAGTCCGTAGGATCGCTCAGATTTTTTCATAAATTCCCATAATAGACAGCAATCGTACCGTAATCATTTGTCATCACCCGCAGTTCCCTCAGCCGTCGATTCCGCCCATCTCCCCATGACGCCATCAGCAACTGTCAGATTACATACAGGCACGCGATTGATCGCACGATTATCGCAGCCCCGAAGGATAGCAAGAATTAATTGCCGTTATGGAGTCTCATCAACTCCGCGCGTGCCAGCAGATGCCATAATTTGCATGAAGATCAACAACACGAGAATGACGGACCAGTTCAATTTGGAAGTTGCAGTGTCTCCAGAGAATTTGCAGCATCGAAGCACACCACATTCAGCAGAGAACTCCAGACGAACACTCCAAGTTTACCAGCGTCGCGCCAAGATGCCGAGGGCTATCGTATCTGTCCCTGAACCAGATTTAGACAGCCGAATTCACCGCGTAGAGTCGCTGGTCGGCAAGTATGACAATGCAGCATGTATGGACGCCAACTTGTCCGACCCGGCTGAGTTTCCTCACCTCCATTGGCAGACCTACATGGAGCACCATTACACGCCAGGCAGCAGCTCCAACAGTCGGATGCGACAAGAATTCAGGGGCCTGCAGCAGTCGACCTTGATGCATTTGAGGTCTCTTCTAGTTTTCGGAACTACGGGACCGGCTCTGCAATGCACCCGGTTCCTCCTCAGTCGGGTACAGAACGGGTCCCTGTGGCTCAACGAAGAAATCCCAATTCATGCCGAAGACATTCATCGGCTTACAGGGCTGTCGCAAAACAGTGCAGATGTCTCCGCCGCTGGCCAGACATCCTCCAAGTGCGCCAGAAAGTCAGGTGACTCCGACCTGTACACCAAGTATGGCACTCGCCGGGGTGGCAAAGGTGCCAAAATTGACCTGATCAACAAACCAGAAAACCGGTTCGCTTGCTACCTGATCGCTAGCAAGACGATGCGCCACTATACGAAGGGAGAATGCACCCTGGACACAATTTCCATTGCAGAGCACTGCACCCGAGGCGCCAAGTTGAACTGGTGCTCTTTCGTGTTGAAGGAACTCTTCGCGGCCTGCGAAGAAAATTACAGGTGTACCACCACTTTCATTTACGGCTACTTGATCTTAGCCTTTGCCATGTGGAAATGGCACCTTCCTCCCATCCGGGAGCCGGCGGAGACGACCATAAGCCAGCCTCTTGCGATGAAATACACCCCCTGGCAGGTGTCCATGGATCCCAGCACCAAACAGGTGAACGCGGCAGCGTTCCGGGCGTGGTACTGGATGATGACCGATGTTGTGGCCAACCAGCAACGGGTGCCCAGGAACTTGCTGGATGAGTACAGTGAGCAGGTGTGGTTTGGGGTCAGCCACAGACACACCTTCATCCGGCCAACTTGTGTGCCGGCCGCCACATTTCACATGGCGCCCCTCCGGTTCCAGCTGAATGACGACACCTTTCACCGAGAGGTTTCTACGTGGCCGGGGGTTGTCAAGCACGTCCGCGACGGGATCACCCGCTATAACTTTGAGGGGATGTTTCCGGCACAGCGGCCTGCCGCGACCGGCGCAGCGGGGTTCTCACAGGTTGCGGCGGACCCTCCACAAGAAGCAGCTGAGACCGCACCGGCACTACCTGAAGTGCTGGTCCCGATCGTCGAGCACCTCAACGACCAGGTACGACGACTTAACGTGGCCACCCAAGTTGCTTCGAGTGGTGCCCCTATATTTACCTCTTTTGCTGAATTTCATATTAATCGGTCTCATGGTCCCTCCAACACCGCCCCCCTCATTTCCCCCATTCCCACTAACCTGTTCACTTCTGCCACCCCCCTCATCACACCAATGGGTGAACCGGGCCCTAAACTCGATTCCTCCGACCCACCTCCATCCAAGATGGCCCGCACTACGGTCACAGATCCAGTGGTGGATCTTACGGAGGATGATCCACCAGCCACTCCGCCCACAGCAACTTTGATTCCAGAGGAACCTCTAATCGATTCGGCAGAGTTCCTCAACCTCCGCCTCCCTCCCACTTCTTTCACTCCGTCCACCGCTCCCACTGTCCGACCACCTGCCACCTCCCCCAATCCATCCAACTCATCAGCCATTGTGTCAGATTCGTTGATCCGGGAACTTTTTGGAGGTGACCACGGGGTGGAAGTCACCTCCAGTACTGCAGCCATGATACCACCGGTTGATCCCGTGGCCACGGCCCCGGACCCTCAGGCTACTATATCTACCAGGTTCACGAATGGGGGGGCTAATTCGGCTGCCCCGCCCCCAGAGCAGACCATGCAGCAGGACCGGCCGGAGTCCGAGATGGCCACTTCAGTGCAGCAGCAGACGCTGGTCCATCCTCCAAAAACTTCCAGCCGACCAGCGGCCAGCCACCAACCTTCGCATGAGAGGGTGCCGGAGCAGGGCACACCCAGCATGACCAATACAGAACAATGGAGTCCAGCACAGCTGTACCTTCTCATTCAGCGGGCGGCCCTCAAGGCCGAGCAGATTCACACAGAGCTACAGCGGCGGTGCACCGAGCAGCGGAATCAGATCACGGCGCTTACTGAACAGCGCAATCAGTTGCTGCGGGAGAAGACCAACCTCCAGGAGCAGGCCAACATTGTTATTCAGGCGCTCTCCAGCATATGGCCAGCTGCAAGGGCTCACTATGCCCCACTCCCTGCTCGTATAGAGGAGGACAATATAGCTCTACAGGCTCACCACCTCAGGGAAGTTTTCACTGCTGTTTGCAGGGAGAACCAGGAACTCCAAGCGGCGTTAGCCGCACGGCCTACCCTTCCAGATCCACCCAGTGACCATTCAGGACAGGTGACTGCCAAATAGACGCAGGCAGTCAGTCTACAAGCAACTCTCCATTCCACTGCAGCCGCGGCTTCTGCCCTTCTGCGCAGTTTGCAGGAGTTCTCACTCACGTTAACTGTCAAGACGCAGCCCATCGCTGCCCAGCTGCAACAAATCTCCCGCGACATTCAGGTGACCACAGACCCAGCAAGGTTAGATCAGCTCTACGCCCAGTCGGACGAGCTGGAACTCCACATGCAACATACTGAGGCCGAATCAGCAGCGGCCAAACACGTCATCCGGGAGATTCGTCCGCCCCTTCGCACCCATGCTGACGCTATGCACCAACTGGATGCCAAGGCCGAAGGCCAGCTCGCCACGCTGTTCGGGGCTACCCCGATGCCCATAGACGAAGCCGCCGCTAACCGAATCTCTCAAGAAGCCGACCTGCTTATGCAGGAATGGCAGCAAGCAGTGGCGGCCTTCACAGAGCTTAGAGATACAGCGCTCCGCCGGGTCCCGGAGTTGGGGCCCTTGTTTGAACAACCAAGTGGCGGAGCACAGCAGGAAAGGGCGCAGGGTGAAGGCACATCAGAGCAGAGTACGGGTGCCAGCGGGGCAATGGAAATAGAAACTGTTATTTGTGATTGACTCGCGGACGAGTCAAGGAATTGTGGTCGGGGCCTGTTGGGGCCCTTGTTTTTGTTTAGTTTTGACATCTTGGCCAAGACATTTTGAGTTTTGACCCTTTTTGAGTTGCGGAATAAATACACATGGCAACCGCGACCGCGCCGCAACTACCAGGAGTTGCGGAGCTACCAAGGCGGCGCGAAAGCACTCGATAGCTGGAGATAGAACAGAGACAAGTGCAGATGAAGGAAACACAGCAGAAAACAGAAAGTGGAACACGCAGACATCAGAAGAGAAGCTGAGAGAAGCCGAAGTGAAGACGCAGAGGAGCCGATAGTCGCGAGGGCGGGTGAATAAATAACAGTCACCCGGCTGAAAAGGGGGTTAAATGCTAAGAGTTGAATGCGTACTGAAGAAGTCGCGACGCCAGAGACAAGGAAGGACGCGCAGAGCAGCTGCGGAGGATTCATGCATGTGCTTCATATGGTTTCTTATCTTATCTATTCTACCTTTATGTTCTGAGATTCATCTGTATCAGCTTTGTGAGCTAACGGGAAGATTGCCATGTAATCATGTATTGGGCCAAGAGATTAATATAATGGAAGGTTGCTGTCTCAATAAGATGTTCATGTGCATGTAATGCGTTTATGCTGGTTTAAAATTTTATTTATGAATGTCTGAATGCTTATTAAGTGATCTTGCGCATATAACTTTGTATATGAATGGATGCACCGTCCTTCTTTAGTTGCGGGTTCGTTCCTTGCCATTGATCTCATCCCCTTTTGCATGTGGTTGCGGCACGCCTCGGGTGAGACGCACTGCTCTCCTGAGCAGGGTGAAAATGCCGGCGTGTTCCTAGACTACACCGGACCCCTTTGTTGGCCACAACTCTTGAACCTGGGTCTTGTCCGCGAGACCTGACTTCTCGCCAACATAGCCTGCGGGCCCACTTAGTGAAGGTGACTCTTTTCACTAAACTCATCATCTTGTTGATTCTCAACATCTTAAAATATATTTTTCATTCTAAATAAAAAATAAAACTCCAAAAACATTGTTCTTTTTATATTAAAAAAAAAAAAAGATAAATAAATAAAATTAAATAATTAAATTAAAATTAAAACAAAATAAAATACCCTTGTGATCACCCTATCGCAAATCGCATCACGCATAATCTTTTAACATTAAAGGTTAAGCACAAAACAACGAAATCCTGATTTTGCGATCAGCGATTTGAATTTTGCAAGCGATATCATAATTCGCACATCGTGGATATATGTTTAAAACTTTATGCAATTCTTACCAAAAGTTCTGATATTGAGATATTCCGATGTTGCGATATTCCGATACTGCGATTTCGCGATATCGCGAAATCACATATCGCATAAAAAAAAAGTAATTCGCTTCACAAAAACAAGTTCAAAAGGCACGATGCAACAGATTTGACGGGTTTTAATAAAGGTTTTAATGTGAAAATAAATAGTGTTAGAAACGATTAGGTATGTTTTATTATCCCAATGCAAACAGTTATTGATTTGTTACGACTAATTAATGATATAGCTACTTCCCGAATCTTTTCTTTTCAAATTGGTAATTTCAATATATCTTTCATCATTTGATCATTACTCTGTCTTAAATAGGGATTTTCCTTCAATATATTCTCTTTACCTAGGATGCACAGGTAAAACAAGCAGAATTGGAAATAGCTAGAGCAGCATGCATATCAAAGAATATGGTCAAAATGATCAACCACATGTTGCATACTTCCGGTTTAATTAAAGAAGGAAATCACAAATCGATTCGTGATCTGGAAATATTAAAGAAAAATTGGAAAAATACAAGTCAAATATGGGAATAAACAATTGAACAGCTGAAAAAGACTAATGTGGAAGCAGACTGGCAACTCCTGGTTAAGCCCCATAGTCCAATAATGACATTGCATTGTTCCCTAGATTCCATACAGAAAATGTAGCCACTTTTACTTGATGTTATATTTGCTAGAAAGATGAAGACATAGTTCGGGAAGCCTCCACAAGTTCAACCAATGTCTGATATTTGTGAACAGAAAAGCAGAGCTAGCAGTAACCTATCATCGAGCATGATCATGAGTTAGTTTTTTTTGATAATTTCAATTTTTAGTGATTAGATATTAGGAATGAGGAAGGTTGTTTGAAACCACCTCATAAGATATTTTGTATAATCTATTTTTGTAAGTAGTTAATGTAGTATTTAAACCCTTCTTATGCATTTAGAGAAGAGTCCATATTTTTATTAAGAACATTTACAAAGAATTATTTATTGTAAGTTTGTGGATGTCTTGATAAAATAATGGAACATGGTATTTTCAATTACATATCTTTTTGGTTGTTCACTGTTGATGCACTTTTGTATTCTCTAAACGACTTGTTGATAGAAGATTGAATGTGGCCTATTATCATTGATCAGATGAATAGGATAGCACACATCTGGTACTATTATCATGTATGCTGAAATTTGTTTTAAACATTAGCGATAAATCTAGCTTTCATGAATTATGTATGAGATCAATTATTTCTGTTTGAAATATCAATTGCACTATTGTACTATATAAGAATACAAATTGATTTGTTTTATATATAATCATCAGAATATATGCGATATGTTTAACACCTTCTTTTGATTAAATATTTTTTCAAAAGAATTATCTTACAAAAGTATTAATTCTATTAAGTTTGTGATTGATCTAAATCATCACAGACTGAATAGATATCATTTTAGATCGCATAAAATCAACATTATCCCAGGTTAGATTAGGTTAGATTTAATTCAATTTTTTTCATTTTAGAATAAATTTGTTTTAGTCTTTAGCTATTCTTCATGAAAATCATTTGAGAGAAACCCCAACAATCATATATAACCCAAATCTGGGAAACTGATCTCATTACACCCAGTCGGAGCCACTATCCCAAACGGAAAATGAATTGCTTTAAGGTCCGGACCGAGTGGTTACCCCCCTTGTTGTTGCCACATATTTCTAAGGCCTCAACAGGTTCCTATGTTGGTTATATGACGTGTACGATATGTGGCTCTTGTCATGAATTATTTAGTTATTGATTGGTTGATGAATGTATGGAATAATAGGTGTTTTTGTAGCTATGTAGAGAGGAAATATAAACTACTTGATGATTCTCTAGTGATATTATTGAATTATTATACAAATATGTATTTATAACCTAGAGGTACTATGTACACAAGTGTTTGTATAAATGAGTAATTTGGACCTCTAACTTCCCAGGGTCGTAACTTTGGCATATGATCTTTGCTTTACTATCATAATACCTCGTTTTGAAGATCTCCACCAGGAAGTTGAGCATTAAGTCTTAAAATGAAATTTTAGAACTTTAATAATGTCTCCATTTTCCCTGAAAATATCGTTTACGCCCTCAAAACGGCTTCAGAAGTTTAGAACCTGAAAAAAATTCCAAAAATAGAAAGTTGTATTAATTTTAAGGAAACTAAACTGAAAAGAAACAATGTTGGGTCAAGTTAGGTTGATAAGAATTTGATCATGTGTCAGTAGGTGTTTGCAGTCAATTCTAGACATGTGGACCCCATTTTCCAAAATTACATCTTGGAAATCAGGTCTGACATAGTAACTCTCATCTCATGTTTACTGTGTAAACTTTGTGAATTTGGGTAAATATGGGGTGAGGTGGTTACAGGGTGGTATTAGAGCTTCCAGGTTCAAACACTTGGACTGGATGGGCTAGGTGTGCTTGTTATGCATGCATGTTATTTGTTGATGTGTTTGTTATCCATGAATTGTGATGGTCGATGTTGTGGTCCTGTGTCATCATGATGTTGATGTTGAGATGATTGATATGTTGATTTCATTATATATGCATATGTTGTGCTAATCCAGATTGATTGTGAAGACGAGATAGCCTCCCCTGAACTTCACTAAAATATGTTTGATCGTGTTTATATTTGGTTTATCTGACATGGTATGCTTGCAGGAAGAAGAACAAGGATGAAAATCATAATGGTGACTATTGTTCACGTGACTCTCCTTATAGATCATATGAGAAACAAAGAGATAAGTACTCTCCTAACATAGAAGATAACTTGAGAAGTTTGAAGGAATAGATTAGAAGTTGTATGGTGGATAATAAAAGGATAATTCAGTCACAGGAAATACTTTCCAGAGCTCGAGAAAAGAAAGCAGAGATTAATGTAGTGATCCTTCATAGTTTATAATATTTGTAGAGACAAGGAAAACCATAAACCAATTATGCATAGGAGGAAATGATAAA
This sequence comes from Pinus albicaulis, assembly GCA_034641835.2. Taxonomy (NCBI): domain Eukaryota; kingdom Viridiplantae; phylum Streptophyta; class Pinopsida; order Pinales; family Pinaceae; genus Pinus; species Pinus albicaulis. The sequence continues at coordinate 926,827,526 of CM076579.1, forward strand.
TGGGGGTCCCATGGAGGGCACAAGTCAGATAAGGATGACATAGATATCAGATGGATGGATACACTTGACAAGAGAGGTATTTGTTACGAATTCTATTCTAGTTTTGGATCATAGAGACAACATGGCTATCACCGTTATCATCCTTATAGGAGGAGTGAGAAGTAGTACTTGTCAAATAATTTCAAGAAAACCAAACCTCCTACCTTTTATGGAGAGTTGAAGAAACTGGAAGATGTAGAATCATGGTTACTTGGGATGAAGAAGTTCTTCAAGCTGCATGATTATTCAGAAAATATGAAGGCCATGATAGTTATTTTCATTCTCAAGGGGAAAATAGACATTTCGTGGGAAGATGTGAAGCGTGTCAAAGGCATCAAGATAGGCGAGTTGAGTTGGCATGAATTTAAAAGACTCTTTAGGAAGAGTACTTCTCAGAGAGATATTATGATGGTAAGGCTAAGGAGTTCTACAAGTTTAAGATGGGATCTGTGATAGATGCAGAGTATATGACTAAGTTCTTGGAGTTTTTGAGGTATGTGCCTTGTCTTAAGACATAGACGAAAAAGGTTCAAAGGTTAGTTAATGGATTTCCATTAGCATTTAAGGATTATATTGAGTATTATGAGCCTCATACATTGGAGGAAGTAATTGGGAAGTTAAAACATTGTTATGAGCAATCTAAGCATAAGTTGGATCCTAAGAAAAGTTGGAAAGGTAATGACAAGACGAAAGGAAAGTGGGATAACAAGTGCAGAATACCTCATGATGTAGGTAACAAGGAGAATGCAACATCATACAATAAATTCAATGCAGTTGATAGAAGAAAAGGATTTAATCCTTAAATAGAACAAGGGCAATGGCAGGAAGCCTTTGTAGTGTTGGACTTGTGGCAAGGATCATTGTAGAAGAGATTTTCCATGACATCAGAGTGGTAAACCTCAGATCTACAGTGATCAAGAGGCGTAGATAGTTGGATATGTTGGACAAAGCATTCCTTGGATTTATGCAACACTTGATAATAGTCAGGCGGACTGTCAAAAATCCATTATTGATATGGAAGGTAAGATTCGTGATCAACTTATTTCCATTTTGATTAATCTTGGATCTAATTATAGTTATGTTATTCCTAGCCTAGTGGATAAGTGTGGCTTGAATAAAGGAGTGCATACAAAATATTGGTTGGTGAAGTTGGCTACAAGTACCAAGAAAATAGTTCATCATTGGGTGAGATCTTGTGCATTTGAGTTGAATAATATGTCTACATCGGCACATCTAAATGTACTTACGTTGGGATCATACCATATGTTGTTGGGTATGTTTTGGTTGTACATTCACAAGACTAAAGTGGATTACTATGATAAATCTATTGATTTATTTGATGGTGATGGGAAGAGGAGAATCTTACAAGGAAAGAAGAAACATACATAAATGAGAATGGTTACAACTATACAGGCAAAGCGCAGTAGCAAGAAAGGATGTGTATAGTTTAAAGTTAAAATTTATAGTGACAAAGGAAAGTATGTTGAGGATAATGAAGTCTTGAAGAGGTATCTTGTTTTTAAGCAATTTCAAGATGTGTTTTGTGCAAAGATTTCAGAGTTGCCTCCTCATAGGGAACTGAAATTTTCTATTGAGTTGATGTTGGGAGAGGCACTAGCATCAAAGGTACCATACAGGATGAGCACCCCAGAGTTGGTGGAATTGAAGTTGCAGCTAAACGAAATGATTGATAAGGGACACATAAGTACAAGTGTGTCGCCTTGGGGTGCACTAGTATTGTTTGTAAAGAAGAAGGATGGTACTCTCAAAAATAAGTATCCATTGTCTCGGATTGATGATTTGTTTGATCAGATGAAGGAAGCAACATTGTTCTCAAAGATTGATTTGAGATCAAGATATCATTAGGTGTGCATAAAAGAAGAAGATATTTACAAGACTGCACTGCATACCAGGTATGGTAATTATGATTTCGTAGTGCTTCATTTTGGTCTTACTAATGCTCCAACTACTTTCATGTGTTTGGTGAACAATGTGTTGCATCTTGTTACACATCATTTTGTCACCATGACATTTGACGGTCAAAATGGATCTATCACCATCCATACTCATGCTTCCTGGCAAGTCAAACATTCATAATCCTTGACCAATTCCTAAATTTTGGGAAAATAAATCCTTAAAACTCTTAAGAATGACTTGCACACCTTTCGCCATCATTTCTGGTGCATGTGCGGATATTGAAAATATTCCCTGCAAAATTTTGCGCTTCGTTTTCCACTATAAACTACGCACCCTACTTCATGAAAAGTAAAAGATAAAAGTAACATATAGAAGCATATTTGGATGCATATTATCTGACTAGAAGCCTCTCATTCATATCAGTTTGATCCAAATCCCTCCAATCATGGAACTAATTCCCTTCAATCAAGGAATCCTAATCCCCTCCTTTGTGGATCTCATCCTTCATTGGTGGATTTGAAACCTCCTCAGTTTCTCCTATAAATTGAGTTGATACTTCAAGGTTAGGAGAGCTCACTTATGATAGTCTTATGCTGGTCATTTTTAGAGTGGAAAGCTTTTTAAACCAAGGAGGAAGATTGGGAGGCATACAAGAGGAACCTATACAACATCAAGGCTTGGTTGTAAGATTTCTTCTTTATTCCTAAATAATACATTTGGATAATTTTTCTCATTCTGTTGTTTTCCAAAATCATTAAATCAATTACATTTCTTGATCTCCTTGATCATTAAGTTAAGTTGGTAGTTATATTATCATTATATTGTATATTCTTTTGATTCTTTGCATGTTTGTGGTTGCAGGTTTCTTCTCAACATTAAAGAACTTCTTCGAGACAAAAGGCAAGGTATTCAGCAAGCATCTCATTGAAAGGTAAGAGCATCACTCTCGCTCTTGTAGTTTTGATAATCTGAATGCCAATAGTTTAGGGAAAGAGATATTCTTGTGCTTGTTTGTTTCTAGTTATTTGTTGTGATACGAGGGAGATTTCTCTTGTCTGCAAGAGGCATTTATCCATGTAACAAATTCGTGACTCCACTGGGGATCGAACCCAGAATCTCCCAGGTCATGTTTGCAACGTGATCTCAGGATTATGGACCTAAGAGTCTTGTAACTGCAAACAAAATTGGATCATCCAATCAACCTCCGACGTCAACTCCTATTTCCGAACCATTACACATCGAGAAACCTAATTATGATTTGGTAATTAAACTGCCTGCTAAGGGTGTACTTTGAAAACTGGCTTTCAATCCAAATGCGAGAGCCACCCAGAACTACAAAATTGTTGAAGATCTAGGCTATGTCACCTTCAGCAATGTCAACCCTTGAAGTGCTGCAGTCCTGTCCAGCCCAGAGAAAGTTACTATTTTCAGTTATTGAAGCAATTTACCCTCAAGAACTTAATCTCATCATCTTTGATCTTGATAATTTAATACCTAGACTCCTGCACCAAATAGATTTTCAAATACCCATTTTATTCAAATCCAAACAAGTTTTTCGCACGATAATTGATGAGGGATCATCTACGTGGATTATGTCTTTGGCTTGTTGGAAAAATCTTGGTTCTCCAACAATCAATTAATCACCTACGATTTTGAAAGCCTTCGATGGAAGATGTTTTCGTCTGTTTGGAATTATTCAGGACTTACCCATAGAGGTAGAAGGAAAAATAGTTACTCTTGAGGTGGAAGTGGTTGATGCCCCTCTTGATTATGGCCTTCTCTTAGGACGAAGTTGGTCTTATGTTATGATAGTTGTAGTATCATCGATTTTTCAATTAATAGTGTTCCCCCATAAAGGGAAGATTGTAAAAATTGATCAGGTGTCTTACTATACTTCCAATCCTACCTATATGGATAGTGTCATGTGCGTTGGAAAATCAGTTATCACGTACAAAGATTTTGGAGTAGGATTGCTTAAAGACTCAGCTCTTATGGGAACTTTTGTTATGCCTCCTCTGAACCTTCCTCATACTATTTCTAATGTCAACGTGATTACATAAAGCACAATACCATTTGATGATTTGTGGATTGTGCCTTCAGAGTCAGAGTTGGGCCTCTATGGCGATCAAATGCCTTTGAGTCCATACGAATTGGCATATATGGAAGTTCAATCACTTCCCAGCTCTTCATCAACTGATACTGATCAAGTGAATGTGATCAGTGACGTGTCTTCTCATGTACCAGGTTTAAATTTCACACCTTTTTCTAATCCTTTCCAACATGTATTTTCAAATCATGAAAGTATTCAGGAAATTTTGTCATTGGATGAATTACCATGGGACAATCTTCACCATTGCTCCTCCTTGTTGAGATTCAACAAGATGATGAGCTTAGTGAAAAGAGTCGCCTTCACTAAGTGGGCCCGCAGGCTACTTTTGGCGCAAGTCTATTTTTAGACTATGTCTATTTTTAGACATGATGATCATATTTCAGAAGTTGCAGGATGCTATTTGTGGATGGTTGGTCAAGTTGGAAAAATAGATGAAATTATATTTTTAGAACATTGGGCGAAGTATATTTATAGATTGTTGATCTAAAAATAGATGCATGTCGATTATCATTAGCTCTTAATAATAATCAGACTCTAAACAGCAACTTATTCTCTCGGAGCACTTCAGTTCAGTGCACAGATGTGGCACATCAGTGGACTGAGGGAATTACGCAATTCCCAAGGGTTTACTGGGGCTAATGCATGGAGGACTCAGTTAGAACTCAAGTGGCAGAGTTATGACACAGTTGGAAGAAGTAGTTATGGAGTTGTATTCAGTTTAACTCAGTTAGACTCAGTTAAGCTAGTTGTATCTAGTCTAACTGAATAATACACTAGTGAGAGTGGAGTGAATTAATTAGTTAATTAATTCACAAATAATAACTCATTAATCAACTGAACAATACAATAGTTAACTACAGTGCATGGCAGTTTCAGTGGAGACCCAGTGGAGAGATAGGTGAAAGAGCAAGATAGACTATTTATTCTGACTATAGTGATGCATTGATTACATCACACACACATTGGAGTTTCCAATGAGCATTGCGCATTCAAGGCAAGGGTAATTTGAATTCATTCAGAGCTATTCTTCAGTAGGGATTGCGCAGTGGAGGCAGGCTAGCAGGAGGCAAAGATCGGTGCATGGATTTGCAAGATTGGTCCTGATTAGTGTATGACGATTGTACTGTATTGAGAGCTTGTGATAATATTTGTATGCTTTGTAGGAGATTTTAATATGATCTCCATGTTACATAATATATATTTGGGGATTTCAGCTTCAGGCTTTCCCAGTTAAAAATTGTGTTATGTGCGATTGATTATTTTTGTTTATGCTTCACATGTGTTAGCAATTGATTTTTCCGCAAAATATTAACAAGTGGAATAGATTCAGTATCTTGCATAAAGTTAAATAGTGTGAGACCAGGTGGATCTAGGACATATGCATGCTTAGTGCATATAATTTATACATGGTATCAGAGCATTTTTTATTGAATATTTCAATTGTGAAGTGAGTTTGTGCTGGTGGACAATTTGAATTTTCTACAGAAGACTCTTGGTGCAGAAATCGAGTATACATTGAAATGTCTTTCAACGGGTTGAGATTGGAGTATGCCCTTGATGGGAGCTCGAAATACATAGCCTGGAAGGACAGGATGGAGGTGGTGCTGGAGGATAATGGGTTGAAGGATTCCATCGATAGCGATGTTCCTAAGACGGGATCTAGTGATGTTGCATTACTTGATGCATGGCAAAAGACGACAGCAAAGACGAGGAGAATTATGTTGGAAGGTGTGAAGGACCATATTGTGTCTAGCCTTCACGGGAAATCCACTCCATTCTTAATGTGGAAGGCTTTGACAGATTTGTTTCAAAGCAGAAGTGACCAGAGGAAGTTGGTGCTTAAAGACAAGCTCAGAAAAATAAAAATGGAGAAAGGCAACAGTATTCCAAAATACCTCACGAAGTTTGTCCACTGCAAGGATGAACTGGGAAGTGTGGGGGTTACTGTTGATGAAGAAGACTTGGTGATCTTGGCTCTCCTTGGGCTTCCGAAGAGTTGGCATAGCTACGAAGACTCTGTCAATAGACCGGAGAAACTATCAGGATGGGAGCGACTTTGGTCGGATCTTGTGCAGGAAGAGATAGGGCAGGGTACCAGGGATGGATCTTCATCGAAGAATGAAGATGAATAAATTGCGCTTTGGCTACCAAAGCAAGGAAATGGAAGGGGAAGAAACCTTCTTCAAAATCCGGTGCTAAAGGCAAGAAGCAATATTTGTCCAAAGCGAAGTGTTTTCACTGTCACGAGCATGTACATTTCGCCACTAACTGTCCACAGAAGAAGAAGAACAAGCAAGATGCTGGATATGCAGCTGAAGAGGCCTTAGCCTCGCAATTTTAGCTCAATTTCTCCTTGATTTCTTGCTTGGTTTCAAGCTGCATGGGATCGATGTGGTATCTTGATAGTGGTGCGTCTTTCCATATGACAGGAGACAAAGAGTTTTTCAGTGACTTGGAGGAGAAGGACCTCCAGATGCATATAGAGATGGGCGATGATGGTCAGTATAGTGTGACCATTACCTTTGAGAGGGAGTCTGGTAATCCATTCTTGTTGAAGAATGTCATGCATGTTCCTGGTCTGAAGAAGAACTTGGTCTCGGTCGCAATGCTGGAAGACAAGGGTTATGATGTTGTGTTCAGTGAGGGAAAAGCCTTCCTTCGACATAAAACAACGGGTCAAAACAAGAAGATAGGGGTCCGAATTAAGAATCTCTACAAGCTGGAGGTAGATGGCTGCGCTGTAATGGTGTGAAAAGCAGAAGAAGTGGTGAGTCGGGATGAGGGCGAATTATAGCACAGGAGATTGGGCCATCTTCACCATGGCGCTTTGAAGATTTTGCAGGAGACTTCCCAAGGGTACTCTTGCGCAGTCAGATTAGTGCAAGGGATGTACTATGGGTAATTTTGTGAAGACCACCTTTCGTGAGAAGGAGAATCGTGCTTCGATGATCCTGGAGAGAATTCACACAGACGTGTGTGGACCTTTCTCGGTTGCTTCAATAGCAAAACACAGGTATTATGTGATATATGTTGATGACTATTCTTGTAGATGCTGGATCTTCTTCATGTAGAAGAAGAGTGAAACGTTCTCAAAGTTCTGTGAGTTCAAGGCATTGGTGGAGAAGGAGTCGGGAAGCAAGTGAAAGCTCTACGGAGCGATAATGGTGGTGAATACATCTCGGGCGAATTCAAAGACTTCTTAGCAAAGAAGGAATTCGAAGAGAACTCATAGCGCCTCATAACCCACAACAGAATGGGGTCACGAAGAGAAAGAACATAACGATCATGGGTGATGCACGAGCGATGCCACATGATCAGGGCCTACTGATGCACTTGTGAGCGGAAGCATGCAACACTGTGATTTATGTGCAAAACCGTTGTTCTCATAGAGTACTTGGCATGAGTACACTCGAAGAAGATTTTACTGGTAAGAAGCCTGATATTTCTCATTTGAAGATTTTTGGCTCGCCTGTTTACATTCATGTGACGAAGGATGCCAGGAAGAAGCTGGAGCCGACTACAGAAGTTGGGATTTTTTTGGGGTACACAGAAACACCCCATAACTATCGTGTGTATTTTCCAGACAATCGGATGATTGTTGTGTGACGAGATATAAAATTCAATGAGGTGAAAGCCATGAATTTGTCACTTGAGAGGGAGCTACACTTGCATGCGGAGGAGGAACTTCTTACTCCCAAAGATGAGCCTTTGGACGTGGATCAACCACAGGAGGAGATTCATGGAATGGAGGAGTCCACTCATGCAAAACCAAACATCAGACAAGGTAGAAAGTGTACCACAGAAGCTGAGAGACTGAAGCTTGATGCGGCACAGAATGTAGGAGTCCCTACATCACAGCGCAGACAGAGACAGTCACCTAACCGATATACTAAATACATGGCTCTTATGAGCAAGTGTATCGTGACAGAGCCATCTTCTTTTGAAGAAGCAATGTAGGAGCCCACATGGGTAGATGCCACGGTGGAGGAGTATGACTCCATTGTCAGAAACAGTGCTTGGGAGATCGTTCAAAGGCTGGTGGGAAAATTAGTTGTAGGATCAAGATGGATCTACAAGGTAAAGCAAGCTGTTGATGTGAGTGTCGAGAAGTATAAGGCAAAATTTTTTGCCCGGGGCTCACAGATTGAGGGGATTGACTATGAAGAAACCTTTGCACCTGTCGCACGGTATTCTTGCATACGGACCATCCTTGCTCTCTCAGCGTAGATGGGTTGGCACATTCATCAGATGGATGTGAAGAATACATTCCTTAATTGGATCATTAAGGAAGAGGTGTACATTGAGCAGCCTAAAGGATTTGAGATCTTCAGCAGCGAGTCACATGTGTGCAGGCTCAAAAGAGCATTGTATGGGCTGAAACAAGCACCCCGTGCTTGGTACACTCAGATCGACAGCTATTTCACTGGACTTGGCTTCACCAAGAGTGAGGCGGATGCAAACCTGTACCAAATTGTGGTGGAGGCTAAGCTTCTAATCATTGTACTTTATGTTGATGATTTATTACTAACAGGTGATGAGCAATTGATACACTCATGCAAGGCAGATCTTGCAAAGGAGTTCGAGATGAAGGATTTGGGCCTCCTACATTATTTCCTTGGATTGGAAATATGGCAGCGGGAAGGTGAACTGTTTGTGTCTCAAGGCAAGTATGACCGGGAGATACTGGAGAAGTTTCACATGCAAGGTTGCAAGCCTATTGACACTCCTCTTCTAGGAAATTGGAAAAAAGAGGATGCTACATCGGTAGAGGTAGTGGATGCCACTGTTTATCAACAGTTGGTGGGTTCGCTCATGTATTTATTCAATACAAGACCAGACGTATGCTATGCGGTGAACCAGCTTTCACAAGCGATGGTTAAGCCTACCAAGCTCTTTTGGAAGGCAGGCAAGCATGTCCTGAGATATCTCAGGGGCACATCTGAGTATGGTTTATGGTACAGATAGACGGATGAGTGAAGTTGCATGGCTTCATAGATGCGATTGGGCGGGGAAGCCCATGAACGAGAAACAAAACATCGGGAGGGATTTTCAGTATCGGATCTACGACATTTCTTGGTACGATTAGGAAACAAAGATCAAGTGGCACTCGATTCAATGGAAGCATAATACATGGCGACAAGTCAAGCTGCATGTGAGGCTATCTGGATGAGGAAGATTCTGGTTGGTTTGTTCGATTCACATTTAGATCCCACAGTGATACATTGTGATAATCAGAGTTGCATTAAACTCTCGGTTAATCCTGTGTTTCATGATAGATCTAAACATATTGATATCCGGTATCATCATATCATATATTGTGTGCAGCGGAAGATCATGTTGCTTCAGTACATTCCTATGGAGGATCAGGATGCATATATTCTGATGAAGGCGCTCACCAGGAGAAAATTCGAATACCATAGAGGTAGGATCGGGGTGAAGGATAATCCCTATCTTATTGAGAGGGAGTGTTGAGATTCAACAAGATGATGAGCTTAGTGAAAAGAGTCGCCTTCACTAAGTGGGCCCGTAGGCTATTTTTGGCGCAAGTCTATTTTTAGACTATGTTTATTTTTAGACATGATGATCATATTTCAGAAGTTGCGGGATGTTATTTGTGGATGGTTGATCAAGTTGGAAAAATAGATGAAATTCTATTTTTAGAATATTGGGTGAAGTCTATTTATAGATCGCTGATCTAAAAATAGATGCATGTCAATTATTATTAGCTCTTAATAATAATCAGACTCTAAACAACAACTTATTCTCTTGGAGCACTTCAGTTCAATGCACAGATGTGGCACATCAGTGGACTGAGGGAATTATGCAATTCCCAAGGGTTTACTAGAGCTAATGCATGGAGGAATCAGTTAGAACTCAAGTGGCAGAGTTATGACAGAGTTGGAAGAGTAGTTCATGGAGTTGTATTTAGTTTAACTCAGTTAGACTCAGTTGAGCTAGTTGTATCTAGTCTAACTGAATGATACACTAGTGAGAGTGGAGTGAATTAATTAGTTAATTAATTCACAAATAATAACTCATTAATCAACTGAACAATACAGTAGTTAACTACAGTGCATGGCAGTTCCAGTGGAGACCCAGTGGAGAGATAGGTGAAAGGGCAAGATAGACTATCTGTTGTGACTATAGTGATGCATTGATTGCATCACACACACATTAGAGTTGCCAATGAGGATTGCGCAGTCAAGGAAAGAGTAATTCGAATTCATTCAGAGCTATTCTTCAGCAGGGATTGCGCAGTGGAGGCAGGCTAGCAGGAGGCAAAGATCGGTGCATGGATTTGCAAGATTGGTCCTGATTAGTGTATGACGATTATACTGTACTGAGAGCTTGTGATAAGCTTTGTATGCTTTGTATGAGATTGTCATATGATCTCCATGTTACATAATATATAGTTGGGGTTTTCAGCTTCAGGCTTTCCTGGTTAAAAACTGTGTTATGTGCGATTGATTATTTTTGTTTATGCTTCACATGTGTTTGCAATTGATTTTTCCGCAAAATATTAACAAGTGGAATAGGTTTAGTATCTTGCAAAAAGTTAAATAGTGTGAGATCATGTGGATCTAGAACATATGCATGCTTAGTGCATATAATTTGTACACTCCTTTCTACCAGACCTTGATAGATTCGAGAATGACTTTTCAACTATTTTCTTGACTGAATATGTTAGTGGACCTCAAAATCCTATGTCAATCCTTCATTCGGATTCTGAAACAAATTTAGGAAACATCTCGACAACAATTCCAATTGATATTTTAGTCAAACCTAGAATAACTGAAAACATTCATATAGGTGCTTCATGCTAACTTGATGAAATCAACATGTACAAAGCCCTATTCCAGGAATTCTGCGACATCTTTTTATGGTCTTATAACGAGATGCCATGAATTGTTCCTAGCATTGTAGTTCATGAAATTAAGACATATCCGGATGCAAAACCTATCAGACAGAGATTATGTCTGATACATCTACAAAAATCAACTGCTATTAAGGCTAAGGTTGAAAACTACTTCGTGTAGGTTTTATTTATCCTATTCCATTGATGGATTGGGTATCTAATATTGTTCTAGCGAACAAAAAACATGGAACAATTAGAGTACGTGTAGATTACAGGGATATTAATAAGGCTTGTCCCAAGGACAATTATCCTACCCTTTACATTGACCAGATTGTTGACGATTGTGCCAGCAGTGAAATCTTTTCATTCATGGATGGATTTTCCAGATATAATCAAATAAATATACTCCCTGCTGATCAGCCCAAAACTGCATTTATTTTTCCATGGGGAACTTTTCATACCATAAATTACCCTTTGGTTTGAAGAACACTAGCACCACTTTTCAGAGGGTCGTGTCTTACACATTTCACAATATCAAACATATTGTGCAACCCTACCTAGGTGACTTACCTGCTCGCTCTATGTGCTAGCAAGATCATCCTTTGCACTTACGCACCATTTTTATGCAGTGTAAGCATTACAATATCCGTTTGAATCCACATAGATGTTTTTTGTGTACAATCAAGATTATTGTTTGGATTTATCATTTCAAAGGAAGGCATTTGTGTCGACCCTTTGAAGGTTGAGGCTATTGTTAATTTACCTCCTCCTTCTACTCTTCACCAACTCCAGACTTTGCAAGGGAAAAAAAAAATACGTTGATTTATCCCTAACTATGTGGATTTAATGAAAGGTTTCACTCAATTATTAAAACAAGACGTTCCCTTCGTTTGGGATGAGTTTGACGATAAATCTTTCGATGTACTTAAACACGTGTTGATGGCATGCACTGTTATTGCATCCACGTGATTATCATTGAGATTAATTTTGTATTTAGTTGCATTTGATTCCACCATTGGGATGGTTTTAGTTCAAGAGGATGAATCCAGCAATGAACATGTGGTTTATTATTTAGTTCAGAACCCTACACTGACCAAGATCAAGTATACACATGTGCAGAAACTGGCCTTGGTATTTGTGCAAGTTGTCCAAATATTTTGTCACTACATACTGTTACGCAAAACAAACATGATATTTGATTACAACCCTATGATGTACATTTTTACTAAACAACTGTTAGGGGGAAATACTCATAGTGGATAGTCATTGTACGAGAGTTTGATTTTGAATTTGAAAATTCTAAATCAAAGAAATCACTGGTGTTTGTTGAACTCTTATGTGACTTTCGCTACACTGAATATGAAACTGTAGTAGATGATCATCTTCCCGATGAATCTCTTTTTCTGATCAGTACATTGGATCCTTGGTATGGATATATCATTATATATCTTCAAACCCAAACTTTTCGGCCTGAACTTTCACGATCTGATCGACATAGAATTTGGTATCAGTCTCAGCAATATAACATTATTGGCCACGCTCTTTACCGTCGAGGTGTCGATTCTGTATTTCGACCTTAGTCGAGAAGGTTTTAAATGACTACCACTCTAGAGCATGTGGTGGTCATACGTTTGGGTTTTCCACTGCCAAAATATATTGCGAGCTGGCTATTTCTAGTTGTCACTCTTCCAATATTGTATCCTTGCGATTATAAAATGTCATAATTGTCAATTTTTTTATCGAAAGATGCGCACACCTCCCGCTCCTCTTCACCCAATCATAGTTTTCAGTCCATTTGCAAAATGGGGCGTTGATTTCATTACATGTAACCCTCACTCGGTTGGGGGGCATGGGTATATTATTCTCATTGTAGATTATTTTACCAAATGGGCCGAGGCGATGCCTACATTCAAGTTTGATGGTGAAACTACAACTATTTTCATATTCAATCATGTAATTACTAGGTTCAGTGTCCCTAAAGCCATAGGTACAGACCATGGTAGCCATCTTCGAAACATTATGATGACTGAACTTTCCGCTCAGCTTGGCCCATGCCATGATAATTCTACTCCTTATTACCCATAGGCCATTGGGAAGGTCGAAGCTGTAAACAAATTTTAAATAATATGATTAAACATATTGTAGGAATTCATAAATCGAACTGGCATACCATGCTTTTCTTAGCATTGTGGGCATACTATACGTCATCAAAAACATCTACAGGGTTTACTCCTTTTCAACTCGTTTACGGTTTGGAAGTTGTTTTACCCATTAAATGTGAAATTTTGTCACTAAAACTAGCCATCGAGTTATTATCAGCTACCTTTAAAGAGGAAGAACGCTTCTAATACTTAGCACAGTTAGATGAGACTCACTGCACCACTGCATTAGCTGCTGAGGCTCATAAAAACATGTTAAGTCAGAATATGATCAAAGTGTTAAACCTCGTGTCTATTCAGAAGACAATCTAGTCGTAGTATACGATCAATCTCACGATAAGCTAGGCGTTGGTAAGTTCAAACCGATGTGGAATGTTCCTTACATTGTTAAGCCTGTGCTTGCAAAAGGGGCCTATGAATTAGTTGATTACGATGGTGTATCTTTGGATCAGCCCAGAAATGGTCTTTATCAGTCCATGTTGTTATGTTTATTGGCCGTTTCTGTGAAAACTTTTTCCTGAGGTTCTGCAAAGTAAATCCAAATGAAAAAAAATACTATTTTACATATTGATATTTGTTCAAGACATTCTTGTGTGATACTTGAATTTCATAAATCTAGATTTCTATTTCATTATCTATATCAATATATAAGAAAAAGCCCATGGATTGTTCATATTTCTCAAACTATGGAGTTGTTCCTTTCCTATTGCATGTTCTTTTATATTGTTATGTTGTGATTCAAATTTCTAGTTATGCTTTTCAGTTATTCTCCTACGTAGGACATGCTTTGTTAGATCATATCAAAATTTATTCTTATTGTCTTTTTATTATGTATATTGAGCATATTATTTCTAGCAACTTTTGATTTTCCTAGATTTTCTATTCCTTTGGTGTATATTTGCACCTTTAGGGGAAATTGCTAGTTTAAATGCTAATTCTTTAAAGGGTGCTAGCTCAATGGAAGAGCACCTATTTTACAAGCAGGAGGTTGGTGGTTCAATTCCATCGTGCCCTGATATTCATAGGGAATGACGACCATCAGTTTTTGGTGACGGATGCTCTTTTGACCATCACCAATGAGCTTATGGTCACATTTTTCGACCCTCACCAAAATATGAAATGGTGACGGTCAACGAACGCCACTATATATACGCATCAATAGTGACGACCATTAAAGGTCTGTCACCATAAATATTTGTTGTTGATATGAAATGGTGAGGGTCATTGTTTGTCATTATAATCATTATTCGTAACGGACCTTGATGTCACCAATAAGTTTATGGTGACGGTCAATGAATGTCGCCATATATATGCACTAGTAGCGATGGCCATGAAAGGTCCATCACAAAAAATCGTTGTTGTTCATATGAAATGGTGACGGTTGTTGGTGTCCCGTGTTTTGATAGTTTGGCAAATCAAAAGACAAGGCAACATCAGAACCAATCTTTAGAGTTCCAGGATCTAGTCCTCCTATTCTTAGAGAGGGATCTCTCAAAAGTTTGTTTACAAAGGTTTATCTTGTGTGCTTAGAATATTGGTTTTAGACTAGGTATTAAGTGCAGGTGTTTGTTTGTTTGTTTGGTTGGGTTGGAATGATACAACAGAACATGAAAGGCCTAGGAAAGATATATAGAACAGAGAAATATTTGGTTCATTGGGCAATGGAGTCAAAAAAAGGTCATAACATACTCATCAATGGATATGGGATATCAAAGGGAAAATCTAACTTGGCCACAGGATCCTTTTGTTTTTGGAATGAGATGAAAATTAATGATTTGGAAAGAGAGGTTTAATTCTCAACAAAGGGAATTCGAAAGCATAATTTGAACAATAAAGAGTTCTTTGATCGACAGGGCTAACCATAAATTCTAAAAATCACACCTTTAAGCAAATAATGATTTCAAAACAACTTTTAAAATGAAATCTAAGATTCGGGGAACACCCTATTTCCTCAAATATTTTATTTTAAATGACTTAGAAAACATAAAAGATTCACCGATAATTACAGTCATAGAAGAGGGAACACCTAAAAACATCTATGATCATAATTATAATGACCTTTAAGCCAACTATTTAAGTGAGGACAAAGGGCAAGATCAAAACAGACCTCTTTGATTCATTGTAAGCAAAGAACTTCAAAGGGAGACCTCCATAACAGTTTTTAAGTGGCAGCAGACAAGCAGGGAGAACCATAAATCATGCTAAAACCAACTGTTCGAACTATTAAGTAAATAAATGAGCATGAAGACTAAAGAGAAATATTAAAGACTCTAAAATACTTCAGCAGAAGAAAACACAAAACAGTGAAGGATGAACAGGTCTAAGGTGCTTCCAGGAGTCATTTCTTAGCCTAATACTTTCTAATCCTACCGTAGTAAGAAATTATGGAACATAATGAAAACAGGTGAAAACAATAAACAGTTCAAAATACTTCACCAACAACCAAGCTCATGGATCCAATGATAGAGCCTTCACAGTAACAAGCATGCAACAACATCATCAAGGCTTCCAAGACTTCAATTTGTTCTTCAACTTCAACAGACTATGTATTATTTCAAAGAGCTCCAATATTACAGCTAGTGATCAATCAACAACCAACCCCTCACTCATCTTCTACAGAAGTATATATAGAATAATGAGGAGGTGAGATCTGATAAAAGATCTCTAATTACAATTAATACAGACTTAATGGCTTCTTGGCCTTTAGGGGGTTCAATGAAGAAACTTACATGGGTGTACTCTGTATTAAATGTTTTTACATAAAGTTTAAGCTTGGTGAGAGCTTTTGTTGACCTTTGAGGCTCTGTGTGGCGTCGAAGTAACTCTGCAGATATTTTTGTATTGAAGTTCCTTGCAGAAGTAACTCTTCGGCTGCGTTTTGAGACAAATATCTGATATCGATCAATAAATTCGGCTTCTGATTGAATACTTTGAGACACAGGTGGAATTTCAACAGCTGGGAGGAATCAATTCGCCTCAGATGTGGCAGTGGAGGCTTTCTTGTTGAAAAAACCATTGATTTTGTCTTTAAACTATATTTTAATTGGGGATTAGGCTTTTGATAAACATTCTTAGCCATGATCCCCGCAAAATCTGTCTTTAATCCTCTATTTTGATAAATTAAGGTCTTCGTCACTGATACTCTCTGACTGTGCCCGATTCATGGTTTTTGCTGGTATGCAAGGTCGCGCAGGGATGATATGGCATCAATGCCTCGCGAATGATTGATGGAATGTGAATTTTAGACCCTATGAATGTTTTTTGTATAAAAAATCGAAGGCGGGAGGATCGTCATCCTCTACCTTCGAATTTTCTTCATACATAGTGGAAAAACCTTTGAACCCTGCAAAATACAAAAAATATTAGAAGATCCTGCATTTATAGGTTATATTGCTTCAGAGGACATGTGGGGGGAGCATGGCCGTTGGATGGCATCATCCAATGGTCAGGATTGATTGGGAGAAATCATAGAGAGGTGGAAGAAAAGTTTAAATCGGAGCCGTCGATCGCGCAGAGATCGACGGTCGGGAACGGAAACGGAAAGTCAAAGCGGAAGACGTTGACTGGGCAATCGAATCAGGGCGTCGTAGCCCGGTTAACCGTCGGGAATCTACGGTGAACGATAGTCATAGGATGGGCAGCCCCAGATCGGACGGTGGATGCCAATATCACGCAGCTTCCACGTCCGAATGTTAACATGCGATGGACGGCGGTTTTATGAACAGTTCCCATGACGCGTGTCAACCGTTGAGTGGAATCGCTGGCGATCGGGAAAAAATTGCCTTCGCCCAAAGGCGGTGCGATGAATACCGCGCGGTTTTTGGAATGGGTTAGTGGAATGTGGGGACCACCATGAGAAGGACTCCGCACCGTCCGATCTTCAGATCAGATCGACGATGCGAAATGATTTAAAATTTGTACTGGCGGAAATTTAATAAAATAATAAAAACCGACGATTTTTAATATATAACCAAGGTTTTAAACTTTAGCCAGGAATTATTTTATTTGAAGCGGATAGGCGCCCGACTGCAGGGCCTTTGGGCGCATGAGAAATAATGTGACCGAGGGTCAATGGGAAAAAGGGCTAGGACCCATATATGCCCAAAATGTGGGTTTTCATAGTTTTTCAATGGTTTTCAAGGGAATATGAGGGTTCCGATAAGGTAAAGAAGGAGTCTTTAAACCTTATAAAAGGGATTTTGATGAAGGGGGAATGGGAAAAACATGAAAATGAGGGATTTTCATGGGAAATAGAGGGATAGAAAATGAGGTTAGCTTTGGAAAAGGGGAAGAGGAAAATGGTGCTTGCAGCAGTATTCTGTCTTGGAAATCAGCAGGATTTCTGAGTTCTGAAGGGAAACAGCAGTGATGATTATCAAAAGGATAGGATATTATCAAAAGACTTTAAGTATCAGCAATTTTAGCAATGAAATTGTTTCTTGAAGGCTATCCAACATCATTTAGCCACCACCTGATATGACAGAATTTATGGGTGGCTAACAATGGTCACTATCTGTCATTATAATCAATATTCGTGACGGACCTTGAATGTCACCACAACACATACTTTCGGCGACGCCACCTTTGGTGACGTTCAATTTTTTGGTGATGAAGGTGATTGTCCGTCACCATTGCTCATATGAAATGGTGACGGTCACTATCTGTCAATATAAATCATTATTGGTGACGGACCTTGAATGTCACCACAACACCTATACTTTCGACGATGCCACCTTTGGTGACGTTCAACTTTTGGTGACGAAAGCTCTTTTTGGTGACGTTCAATTATGTGTGATTTATTATGTGGAGATATTCATTGTATAATAGTTACATTTTTAGGAATGCATGTCTTAGATTAGTTATTTTGCTTTGCAAGTTTCTACTAATTTTACTATGTATCTTGATTACTCTTAATATTGCACATGTCGACGTCCCCTCATACTTACATTGGTTTTGCTGACGGTGCTTGTCATAGTACACAGAATATATCTTCCACTGCCCGAGTCATCTATTCACCCACTGATGAGTTAGTTTCTATTCATGGATTTTTCCTTATTCAAAAAACATGTTAGTGTCAATATGTCAGTGATCAAATAGACTCTTTCAGTTAATCTGCTAGTAGTCAGGTCAAAAATTTTGGTCTTTTCAAACAACTTTTCAAAGAAAATTTTGGTCACTAAAGGAGTCTAGGTTAGAATTTTGTTCCCTTCATCCCATCCATGGTTATAATCACCTCAAAGGTCATCCCATTCATTTTCATTTAGAATTCTCAGGTCATTCACTCCATCTCATATAGGTTTTTTGTCTAGGTGTCATTTTTTTGCCTTTTAAAAGTCCAATTTGTCATCAAACAAGGTAAACGATCCTTCATTTTCACCATATAATTCTTCTAAAGGGAGTCAACATACTTAGGTGAATAAAGTAAGGCAATTTGTATTATTTTAAAATTGTTTTAATGTCAAAAGATTTCAAACGTAAAATTTGTCTTATTGTTTTCACTACGGCACAAAAAAAGTCATTTCAAAGCTTATAAAAGACAAAATAGGCTCATCCAAACTCATTCTTCTCATTTCATGTGTGGTAGAGCTCCTCTCTTCCCTCCATTGGACTCCATAGTCATCAAGGGTTCAAAGCAAAGGAAAGAAACTACTCCAAAGCACAATTGTTACATTTATGTTGACCGTTGTTACGCTTCTGTAGTAGTTGTTACTTTTATGCTAACCTTTGTTGCACTTCTATAGAACTTTGTTACGCTTTTTTTGGCCAGTGTTATGCTTCTGTAATAGTTTTTATGCTTCTGGAATACATTTTTTACGCTTCTGTAGCAGCTGTTACGCTTCTGGAAAACGATGTTACGCTTCTGATGGGGGTATGTTATGCTTCTGGAAAGTGTTTAGTTTTGGGTTTTTTGGCTCCCAAACCATTAAAACAAGTTCAAGGCTCCTTGGCATCAGTCCTTAGAGCTCTTAAAACAATAATTCAACTTCTTATAACCTCTTGTGCTCAATTTATCAAGCTCGCTGTTGATTTTCATGCTCACTTCATTCTCCATTATATTTTCACTTCACATCATTAAAATATTCCAGTGAACCAAACCCTAACCCTCTCATCTAACACTATCCTGCACCTCCCACATACATCATACTACCATCCCCCATCATCCATACCCTTCATAAGAACCATTTTCGTCAAACCCTAATTTCTAGGCAGTTTTCAAGTGTTAAACTAGGAAATTCCTGTGTTTCTTTCATTTTACCACCTTCAGCACATCCATTTCACCTGATTTCACTCATAACATGGAGCCAATATGCAAGCTTATCTCTTGAATTTTTTGCATAGTTTTCCTTGGCTTTAAAACATTTCATCTCACCCTCCAAATCTATCCCATCCCTATACTCTGTTTTTCCAAATTACACTACACATACCCATTCCATCTACACACTAGGGTTTCATCCTTTCACTGATATAAAATATGGAGAGTGAGAAGAAAAGCTTCAAGGGAGGGTGCCACATCAGATTAGAACCTTACACCATGCAAGAAATCAATGCTTCACCCTTGGCCAAAAGATGTTTTGAGAGGATTGGATGTTTGAGGTTCTGTGAGAATATTATGGAGGGATAATATCATCTTCAACTTACAGCCTTATTTTCCTCTAATATCAACATGGGAAAGGTCAGCATTATAGGTGTGGAGTAACATATCACTAGATATGATTTCTTCAACAAAAATTATTCCTAGTCACAAAGAAAAGTGGTTTAAGGGCATGGACTTAGACCTTGAAGATTACAAACAATTTCTCAAACCTCATGCTAGAGAGAAACCAGAGTACCTCTTCCCTTTCAGACACCTCCTTAAAAAATATGCTCCTTTGATGATGTTAATAATGAATTTTTTCACAGTTGAAGGGAGTTTTTCCAAGTTGTATAGGCACCATATCAGGTTGTTGATGCATTTCACCTCTACCAAATCACTTTACTTGCCACATTACTTGTACAGGATTTTGATTAAAATGACTGAGAAGGTTCAGAGTAGAAAAAAAATATCATTACCCAAGTCTTTTTCATCATGGTATGGTCAAACACATTTTTTTGTGTCGCCTTGCATCCATCACCATGACTTGGGAAACCTTCATGGAGAGAGTAGCAGCAACGCCCACCACTAGCCCTCCTGTCATGCATAGATACCATCACCATCACTGTCAGCATAGCCAATGGAGGTTGGCTCTTGCAGCATGAAAACTCAAATTTCAAAGGCTCTTGGGTTATTGATTTCATTCATACCTATGAGAAGGGAAAGAGACATGTATTTGCGCCCAAACCTATCAAAAGTGTACCTACACTTGACATTATTGTTGAATAAAGTGAAATAGAGGAGCAACCTCTTATGCATCAAGATGAAACATCTTTGCACCAACATAGTGAACCGGTGCCATTGGAGGTTGAGGTAGTAGAGAAAGTTGAGATCAAATCAGTTGATCAGATCATTAGGGAGAAGGATGAGGAAATAGCAGAATTGAGGGATATCTTCTCCATTGTTAATTCTCAAATCATTTTCCTACAGCAAGAGAATTTACAATTAAAGGTGAAGCAGTTGATACAAAACAAACCTAAATAATTCCTATTGGAAGATAAAGGAAAAGGTAAGCAGGTCATATATGTTGATCAAATGCAAGACATGTAGACTAAAACACAACCAATAAGGCCAAAGACAAGAGGCCTTAAAAGTGCGTTGGAGTTAGAAAGACAAATAGCTCATACACCTGAAGAGTTGACCTTTGATGAGCTAATAGATATGGAGATCAATCAAGATAGAAAACTCTGTTTGGAAAGGGTAAATGGACATTTGTGGAAGCTCTTTAAGAGAGTTAAGAGAGACAACGACTTCCAAAGACACATGGTAAATCAATATCGCACCGGGAACATAATTTCATAAATAAGGCTAAAACAGTTGAAGAAAAGGCTAAAAGAAACTCAAATGAAGCTTAAAGAGAAGGATAACTTAGATTTACTCGTTAAAGCTTCCTTGTTTTTTTATCCCATCACTCCCAGGTGCTACAAAACCAATTTTGAGATGATTTGAAGAATTTTGGTATTTTTTGTTATTTTTGCGCAAATCTGGAAATTCCCTCCTCACAAAAGCGTAACAATATTTTGTTACGCTTGTTTTAGGGGAATCCAAATGATTATTTTATTATATGGTTTGATGCATTTTGATAATTACATCACAGATCAAGAACCATTTTTGCATGACAAGATTTTATTTTGTAGAAAAGGCTAAATAACCAATCATTTTCTATGCTTCTGCCACTTTTTTGGAGGCCTTGTTACGCTTCTAGAGTAACCTTGGGAGAATGAAATTTTGGAGGCCTTCCCATGGGTCATTTTACAAAATTCAAGATGTTCTAGAAACTAGACACACGAGGCTAGTTGCCCTATCTTTCATAATTGGATTTGGACTCCTAAAAGTGCCTAAAAAATGGCTGCAAAATTTTGCTACGCTTATGTACAATTCTGTTACGCTTCTCTCAAAAAGTGTTACACATCTGCATAGGATTCCTTGAGGCACTTGTCAAGCTTAGAAAATGTTAGAATTTTGAGGTTTATTGTCCTATTATTTTGAATTAGCGTAATTGTGATGGTTTTTGCCTATTATCATGAGGGAACATGTAATTTAATGTGGGGAACACACACTCCTAGTTCATAGCTGAATTTCAGGGAATGGTTTCTAACCTCCCTAGAATCTAGGAAATGACTCATCTCATGTATTTATGATGCATTTTGGATGGGATTTCGACCCTATGAGGTGTCATGGTTCATATTTTCTATAAGTAGACTCTCTTTAGTCTTTTGTGGGGTTTTACAGTCTTATTTTCTGGTGGAGCTATTGTAACAACTTTTTGGAATGAAATCAAAGACAATCTTGCAGAACTTGTGTTGAGAATCTTGTGGTATTGATCAGAATCTGAATTGGGTGCAAAATTTTGCCAAAAATTCAAAGTGCTCATAATCGCACCAAACTAGAACGACCGGATAGGGCTCGGCGCCAGGAATATGGCGCACTTCATTTCACTAAAAATAGACTCCATATGAAGAAGTTAGAGCTTGCTAATCGTCGTGCCAAATATGTGATTTAAAAAAAAAAAAGGGTCAAATAGGGTCAAAGGTCAAAATATGGGTATTTCTTCGGCCCAATGACAGGAAAGGCCAATTTTTGTTGAGGAAATTGACACTTGTCTCAACTTGTTGAGGAAATTGACACTTGTCTCAACTTGTTGAGGAAAGGCCTAGGTATTTGGGTCTTGGTTATGGAAAACATGACGGAGAATTCTCCAAAGCCAAGAAGGCCACAAAGGTGAATTTTCAAGGTATAAATCTGCCCTTAATTAAGTTTATTTTGATTATGATAAATATGGAAAATTCTTACATAATATTTGGAGAAAGTTTACATGTTCCTTTTTTGGTTTGAATAACCATATTGTTTCGAGGTGTTTGAAGAAGATAGCCATGCACAGGAAACTTTCAAAACAAAGGAGATAGAAAGTCGAAGGTACATTGGACAAGGAAAAACATGCTGAAAAGAAGATGCAATTGTTTTGCACTCATTTCCATAAGAAAGGTCATATTGTAGACAAGTGTTGGACTTTGTATCCAGTAAGTCATCCACGACATTTGAAGAAGGTGGAAAGATATCTTGATAGGAATGGAAAAGATGATTCCATAATCGATGTGGGTCAGGATGATTCACATGATGAAGTGCAGCTGAAAGAAGCGCCAATAGATTGGTTTAGTAAGAGATGATTAGATTTATTATCCAATTAAGGCCTTGCATTTCTTGTGATGATTGATGCAAATCTTTCCTATTTGATGCATTTCTTTGCCAATTGAATGCATTGTTGAGTAAAATAATTTGTATTAGATTACTCACATAAATTATCAATCCGGGATCCATACGACTTGTGAGACATACATGCACAATATATGCTAGGGATCAATTTATGAAAATTAAAAACTAACCTAATCACACCATTCATACATCAACATGAAAATATATTCTACATTTGGGAATTAGAATTTAATCTACTTGCATAGTTGAATTATAATCTAGGATTGTTGTATTGAAATCAATGACAAGTAAAAAGCATGTTGTATATCTGAATGCCCAAATCTGATCCAATTGGAAAATGATAGAACCACTTTCTTGAGACGACTTAGCGAACACAAATTTACACAGTCAACTGGAAATTCTATTGCTAAGAATTTAAATGACAAATACAAGTAAAATCATGTTGTTGTATATCTAAATTCCAAAATCTGATCCAATTGGAAAATGATAGAACCACTTTCTTGAGACGACTTAGCGAGCACAAATTTACACAATCAACTGAAATTAAAAACTAATCATTCTACAATCCACTGGTCAAACACACTTACATGAATTAAACTTGCATGAATGGAAAATTTAAACTATCAAACTTTCAATGAAATGAAAACAACATAAAAATGAAATGACATACTTGAATGAAATAAAAACAAAATTGTAAAATAAAATCTACTTTATCTTACAGTCCAATATGCTCCATGATATCTACTTCACATCTCCTTCCATGCTTGGAACCTCAAAGCTTTATTCAATTTTTTCAAAATTACAAAGTACAAAATAATGACAAGTTAACAAAACTACAAATAACGGAGAGAGATCTCCTATTTATACAAATTTCTAAGCAACCTCCTCATTAATGAGGATCCTTCTTCTTCTCCTTTGATCCATAATATTCTCAACCAATTTTCTAACCATAGGCCACATATCCCTCAAAATCTCCTTGATATCATGAAGATAAATTCGAATTTGATCTTTGGGAGCCACATAAGAGGGCCTTAGAAGCTTCACACATGTCACAAAACTCTTTCCACTTTTAAGGTATAAGCATATGCATATTATTTTCTAACTTTTGATCACAAATTCACTTAAAAATACTAGAAATTAATAATGTTTGGAAAACACAAGGGTAACCCAAATGATGATCAAAGTGAGATGAATACAGTGACATGGTAGTGAAATGGAGGTGAAATGAAGTGATATAATGGACATGATGGTGAAAGTGGATGTCTTTTTAAGGAAATTTCTGAGACCCAACATACCCCCAACTGAATTTGTTGCATGTCCTCATGCAACCTATTACATTGATTCATTTGATCTTTGAATTGTCTTGCTTTTGAATGAGCTTTGGCTTGTATCAATTCTCCTTTAACTTTGCATTATCATAGCATTTGATAACTTCATCATTTTTGCAAAGTTTTCTTTCAAATACATTGGATTGCAACATTCATATTTATGTTTGGTTCTTGTGTGACAACCAAAATTGATTTTTTTTTATGGTTATTTCTTGTGTGACAACCAAAATTGATGAGTATTGGTTCTTGTGTAACAATACTTTGTTTATTCTTTGTTGCATCCAAATATCTTGAAAACATTGATAATTTATCTTTTCAATTTAGCCATCTAATAAGATCATTAATTTGATGATTTGCAAAACATATAATGTTTTTTAATCTTAATGCAATAGTAGTTGTATGTTGGTTATATGAAAGTGATGTGGCATAAGATGTAAATATATGGAGTGATATCCCTTCCCCCCGACTGATGGTTTTTACAATTTTATGAAGTGAGAAAAGGAATATTATGGAGTGTTTTTCCAAAAATTATAACTTTAGCATTTTAAAGAATTTCATGATAAAAATTTAGAAATGAACATACATTTACTTACCTATGAAATGGACAATTTGTGCATATGGAGCTGTTGCAAATCTAATCTGATTCTTCTTCAGTTGGTCATGCAAATAATGGATGAAGCTGTGAAAATGATTCTTTATTGTTGCCACTGAATTTGTTAGCAATGCAAATACTTTGAATTTTGATGAAAATTTCTTAGTCTTGCTGTCGAAGGAAATGAGACGGAGAAATATGGAGGGCCAGAATGGAGATGCCTTATCTGTACAAGGAAAATCCCAGAACATAAACAAAAATAAGTTTTCAACTGGGAGATCTAAATCTCCAGGAAAGTTTGTAAAGGTGTGCCAGAAATGCGAAATAGAAGGGCACTAAAAAAAGGACTGCAGATCTAAAGCTCCTGAGAAAGGAAAGGGATCTAAAGATGCTCCTTCTACAGAGGCAAAAACCACCTTAGATGAAGGTCGGGATTTGTATTTGGCTTCTTCTTCAAATACACATGTAGATCATGAGGAATGGTTGATTGACTCAGGTGCATCCTTTCACTTCACTCCCCATAGGGAGTGGTTATGCGAGTATGAGAATTATGATGGTGGTGATGTTTTCTTAGGGGATGATAGGAAGGAAAAAATCGTCGAACGTGGAAAACTCAAGCTGAAACTGCAAGGTGAAAGGATTAGAACACTTCTTGGTGTTCTGCATATTCCTGCATTAGCCAGAAATATGATTTTTGTAAGCAAGATAGATGATGCAGGTGTAAAAACAATGTTCAAGAAAGATACCTGCAAGATGGTTCAGGGAGCACTGGTATTAATGCGGGGAGTTCAGATTGGAACTCTGTACAAGCTTTAGGGTAGCAGTGTTATTGATGAATGCAACAGTTCTGTGGTTCTTGAAAGTGGAGTGGAAAGCCTAGTGGTCTCTGGAGAAAATACCATGCTATGGCATCAAAGGCTTCGACATATTGGAGAGAAGGGCCTTCGGATACTGCATGGAAATGATATGGTAGAAGGTATGTATAATTTCTCTCTTGATTTTGATTTTTGTGAACATTGTGTATATGGGAAGAAAAATTGGGTGAGTTTTCCTTCTGGTGCTAAGAGGGCGAGCAAGATATTAGATCTTGTGCACAGTGATGTGTTTGGACCTGTGTCGGTTCCATCATGGATAATTCTGTGTACTATGTCTCATTCATAGATGACTTCTCAAGGAATACATGGATATATATCTTGAATAATAAATCCGAAGTCTTTTACAGATTTAAAGAATTTAAGACTCTGGTGGAAAACCAGACAGAGAAGAAAATAAAGGTGTTAAGGACAGATAATGGTGGAGAGTTCTGCAAGAAGGAATTTGAAGAGTTCTTCAAGAAGTGTTCTATAGCATGGCAGAAGACTACTCCATACACACCTCAGCAAAACGGAGTTGCAGAAAGAATGAACAGAACACTGATGGAAAAAGAAAGAAGCATGCTTAGTGGTATCGGGTTAGGATAGGAATTCTAGGCAGAGGCAATGGAGACTACATGTTACCTGGTTAACAGATCACCTTCATCAGTGTTGGAGGATAATACTCCACATGAGGTATGGATTGGTAAGAAAGCCTCTCTTTCACATCTAGGGGTATTTGGACATGTTTCAAAGGAGAAAAGGACCAAGTTGGATGATAAATCTGAAAGGTGCATCTTTATTGGGTATAAGGATGCTTTAAAAGGTTATTCCCAAGTGTCGGGATTTAATTTTGGTGATATTATTTCTCCCGTTTCCAAGGATACTTATATTAGATTACTTTTATATATTGCTGCTGCATTTGATTTTGAGGTAGAACAGATGGATGTGAAGACAACATTTCTTCACGGTGATCTGGAAGAGGAAGTAAACTGGTGAAGGTTCCTATTCCTGTAGGTGTAAATATATTTGTTGAATAGTGTCCCAAGACACAAGAAGAAGAGGAGGATATGTCCCGTGTTCCATATGCAAGTGCAGTGGGTAGCCTGACGTATGCAATGGTCTGTACTAGACCAGGCATTGCACATGCGGTGGGAGTATTGAGCAAGTATATGTCAAAACCAAGGAAGGATCATTGGACAACAGTGAAGCGGGTTTTTAGATATTTGTGTGGCACTAGTGATTATGGTTTTTTCTACCAAGGAAGACAAGGTTTGGATAGAGTTTTGGACATCCTTGGTTTTTTTGATGCACACTGGGCTGGAGATCTGGACCAAAGAAGATCTGCAAGTGGGTATGTGCTTATCCTATTTGTAGGTAAAGACAGTTTGTAGTGGCTCTTTCAACTATAGAGGCAGAATACATGGCAGCCACTCATGCAAGCAAGGAAGTAGTTTGGTTGCAGATATTGTGTTCAAGTATGGGGTTGGTGCAACGATCTATAAGGATAGACTGTGATAGAAAAAGTGCAATTTTCTTGGCTAAGAACCCTACTTATCATTCAAAGACAAAGCACATTTATGTTCAATATCACTTTATGACAATATGGTTGAGGATAAAAGGGTGTTTCTGGTGAAGGTGGACACTTTGATGAATGTTGCAGATGCATTGACGAACTCTGTGAGCACTCAGAAGTTCTCTTTGTGTAGAGAAACAATGGGTGTTGCAGAGCTGGACTAATGACTAAACTCTCATGTGGACCCTTGTGGAAATTAAATAACAAGTGGGAGAATGTTGGGTATGTGTTATATTCTTTCCATAATTAGTCGCACGCGCGGGGGGTATCCCATGTACGTTACGTCGGGCACAGCAGGGGGGGACAGCAGCCCCCCTTGTCTGGGGTTTCGTAGGGGGCTGGTAGCCCCCTTTGCGGGGTCCAGGGTAGTGCCCCGGGAAATTTTTTTGGACCCTATTTTTCAGTGGGCAGACCCGCCCATGGTTTTGTGCATGGTTTTGGGGCATGATGGTTTCCGGCCCCTGGTATTTTGTAGATCCTGTCAAGGGAACTATGGTTATGTTCTGATCCAGGGTTAATGGGTTGGGGTTTATGAATGCTTTGGCATGTATATATATGTGTTGTAACACTAAAAGGAACATAATTAAAAATCCAGCTGGTAGTCCCAATTTTGGATCTAGGGGAAAATATCTATGTATATTTGTTTAATGTTTTAGTCTCTCTCTATTTTTTATTTTCTGTTTTCAAGATTTGTTTGCAGATAATTTCTGTATAGGGTTAAAACCTACAAGGAGTAATAATGCAAGGGATGAGGATCTTTGATGTAGCAGGGCGGGGTGTGATAGGTTAACTTAGGAATGATGACAAGAAATGGATGTAACTGATGATGGTAGTTTAGTGGCCCGAGATCGGAGCTTGTAAATGCAAGTGGCAGCAGTCATAAAAATTTCTGGTGAGGAAATCCCTGGAGTCGGTAGGACGTCTAGGGTTGGTGTGTTGTTGTTATGAGTGTGAGGGTGGGGTTTGGTAAAGAATGTGAAGCTCTGACCAAGGGTGATTAGGGACTGCTGCCAGGTCAGGACTGTGGGTGGATGGGTGGGATTGTTCTCCTCAAATATCTTTGTACACTTGCCGAAATAATATAAAATGGGTTTGTATGTACAAGGACGGAGACAGGTGCCCCAATAAACATGAAAATAATCTGTCACTATGGTGTGAGGAGGGTTTTTTGTTGAGGTTTGGGGCCCCATTGGTTGGTCTCGGTGCGAGGGTGGTCAAGCAGATGAAAAGTGTCGTAGATGGGCTATGCTGATTGGGGTGTGGTAGGCCAAGTGCGAGACACAGTGGTGCGTATTAAATCTGCTTATGAGAATGGTAGTCCAATAAATGAATTTTATTGTGACATGGATAAACCTTGACTTGATGTATGATGGGTGAGTGACCTTGAAGTGCTTCCTGGACTTGGATGTTATGGCCATGGATCCATATTTCTAGTGTATGGTCTACTTGAGTGATGGATTCCATGGAGGGTGAGGCTCTACCGACCTACAAGAATTTTTATCACGTGCGAGGTGAGGTGATGATAAACATGGTCAGGTGACTGGAACCAATGGTTTATTTTTGTGGAGAAATGATGTCAGGATATGCAAATATTATTTGGGGAGCCTGTCATGCTAGGGATAGAATGATACATGCTCTTGTACCTTCAGTGGTTGGGGCAATAGGTGATTTTTTGTGCTTGTAATACCTGCAACCAATACCCCAAGTAAAAGAATCATTTATATTCTTGCAAAAAGTTTGTGTAAGCGACTACTTCGTCTGGGAAGCATGTTGCCCCCAGTGAGATTCATTCAATTTTTCCTCGTTTTCTTGAGATATTTTCCTTGATGGTCAATGAAATATTTGACATGTTCCCTTCTTCGAATGCGTTAGGCGCTGGGATGGGATTTTTGAACCAGTCTACTTTTCCAAATGGGAGGAATTCTTTTGATTCAATAGCGTATATATCTTGGTTTTCTAGGTTGTTAGGACAGAATGTTTTTTTTCTGGAAGAAAAAATGAGTGGTGATGCATCCCACGGACAATCTGCTTCCGTAATGGCCTCTATAATATCCTCATCTGAATGAAACAAGGCATCTAAGGGGCAGTTGGTTTTTGTGAGGCCATGAGGAGTTGGTCTGGGCCTAACAGAGTTGGTTGAAAGACACAAATAATATTCAATAGTCGATGTTGTGGAACCATACTAGGTCGACAAGGTGCAGAATAGTTGCATTTTCACCATCGATGGTACAATTACTGTTGTATTTTTAGCGGTCTCGACACCAAAGATAGATGAGAAGACAACATGATTCATGGTTCCCATGCATGATGAGATGAATCCTATGTGGTGTTGTGTATCTTCAACGTTGGATGGTGCAGGAATTTCCATTGTGGTGGCTCGCATGAGAGCAAACTAATGTTCCTCGCATGTCATACTAAGGGTACTCGCACTTTCCTGGATTTTTAAGTTGCGATGAGTGTAAAGGTGCTAAATTTTTCCAATAAGGGGCACAACTCTGTTTCCTAATAGTGACTTGTGTAAACGTTGCACGGTGTCATGGTGCTTATCGAGTATATGGTATGAGAACAAATGCTACTCTTTGTGCCTAAAGTGGATGCTCAAAGATTATTGGGCATAGGGGCATGATCGCGCTTCTACCATCTCCAATTCTTTGGTTTTGGTTGGTCTGATTCTTGTGGGAGATTCAGACACAATGTTGACCTTTCCGCACGTAGCCTTGGGAGGTATTCACAATCCATAGTATGATGTAATTGCGAGCAAATCATACAATAGCAACTTGTGATTTTATCTTTATTGGAGAGATTGATCTATCGGATGGGGGTGACCATGTGAAGACTTTCAGTAAGTTTCTTAAGTGCCTTACATTGATTGACTCTGTGGTCGTTTCTATCGCACAATCCGCATGTCGTTCGTGGCTGATTTTGGGGCCTACTAGGACAATGGGTTGTCTTATCCTTCCTAACTTTTTGGTAAGAAGGGGGGGCAGGTTGCCTTAGGGTTTGTTTCCTTGCGTTAGGTTGCCTTGGTTCCAAACTAGTTACATTCGAGTATTGGGCATCCAATGAGAATATGATGTCTAACAAAGGGCGTACGTGGGAGATACAAGTGCAGTGTCGAGTCTGATGGTTGCCTAGACAAACTAGAAATAACTGTATTTATTTGGTACTATTTTCCCTTTGGATTGCTGGAGTGATTGGGTATCATTTGCGAAATGATTTTAGATTCGTGAAATGGGAAACCAAGTGGTTACGTGTGTTTCAAAATGTGCAGTTCAGTCTTGTACGTAGGGGGCGGTTGGGGTTGATGATGTGCCCCTGCGTTGGCCTTTTGTCTACTGACATGAAGAAAATGGACCTGGATGTCACATTTTCTTCGGTTGTCAAACTTTCCACGGATTATGAATCTGATCTATCTGTTGCGGCGAGGCATACTATGGCCTCGTGTAAAATTTTTAACGTCGAATGTAATCAAAGGATATAAGGACAATGACGAACCGGGTGGTCGCCAAAACACACCTGACAAGAATATCAGACTACTTGTAAGTTGTCGTAGTATATGGGTTTGATCAGGTACCATCTCTAAAACAGCTCTAGGGCTACATAATCAGCAATGAGGTGATCGTGTTCATCAGAGAGTGCACAAAGTTGGATAGGAGTTTGAGGGCAATAACATGGGGGAGGTGGTCATTTAGGTGACTGCATCTCCTCGGACACATATAATATGGTCCTTGTTGTTTCCGTCCCTCGAATGGTGGTGTTGTTCATGGATTCCATATCTGAGCCATCTAAGTCAGAATTTTCAGTAATGAATCGTCGCATGAAATCCAACATGGGCAGGAACCAGTGAATGTGGGGACAACGGCACACATGATGGTTAGTTCGACAGATATTACACATATGTCGTCGATGTCGAGCTAAGTTACTTTGGTCAACGTGAGGTATTTGGTACCAACTAGTGAATGCCCTTAATTCGGGACACTGCATGACTAAGTGGTCAGGCTCGTCGCATCGTGCGTACACTGGGGTCGGCTGAGTGGCCTTTGTTTCCCGTCTTTGGTCTGTTAAAGTCACTGTGTATGAGCAAGATGTAGGCTCATCTCATAGGTACAGTATAGTTCTAGGCTTTCCCTCGTCCATCTACATGGGTGGATTTGAGGGATCTTGTTGGTATGATTTCTCTAGGGCTTGTTGGGCATCCCTATAACGAGGAATCTTTGGGAAATTATGGGTATAATGCCTATAACGATCACATAAATCACATGTTTGATTCATGTGCAATACTTTCCCTTTGTTTTTTGTGACCTATTCCCTTTTATGGGAACTTGAGGTTGCGACATTTTTTTCAGAGTGTAGAAGGGGTTTTAGTTCATCTAACTCCGAGCAAATTTTAGTAGGATGGTGTACGATATCACGTAATGTGCAAGGCTTCAATGCCCTAGGTATGTTGGTGTTTTCAATTTTCTTCCCTTTTTTCTTGTTTTTCTTAGTCACCTTAGCTGGCGCTGTTACAGGTTTTCCATTAACCATTGTTTCTTCATGTGGGGTGATAGGGCTTAACACTGTAGAAGTGATAACAAGACTTCCTACCATTTATGGGGGGACCAAGTACCACACAGGTATTGTGAAAGCCATGTTTGGCGGTGTGATAGTTCCAGAGACTGTTATGACTGAAGCAGTTGGGGGGTATAAGAATGGGGTTTGGGTGATGGCGTAGGGTAGGAAAGCCATGTTTGTAGCGCATCGGTCTTCATACTCTTTGGTTTCCATCTTGAAGTTTTGGTCTCGGTGTTTGATAGCTACATGCACACTTGATTGCTACATGACACACAGGTACTTTCTGGTATGATAAGGGGATCTCCTAGGATAGATGATGATTTGAATTAGCCAGAGACTTCACTATTCTTGGTACCGCATGGCGGTCATAGTTGTGTCTGCGTAAGGTAGAATGAAATCAAGAGTCATCATGGGTTTCTTATCATAGTATGTAAGTTGATCGCGGTGATGATTCAATATTCATGGGGGAACATCATCACGAAATAAGGAGTATGCTATCGTCATGGCATACATATATCGCAAGGAGTATATTGTAGTCAATATGTGCATCCAATACTACGATGTCTATAAGTACGAGTCTTTTCGGCCAAGTTCACGGGACATTACGATATGGGCGATGAGAGTTGAAGGTCGATCGTCAAATGCTCTAAGCATGATGTCGGATGGTTTAGTTGAGGTGAATGCCTAATGTGGAAAGAAAGGCTAACATGGCGGTGGTGATTGTCTTAAATCATCCACAATGTTGTAGTTATGTGGATATTTTTGGTGGTATGAAAGCACACAGTTTGGCCCTTAACCATTTTGGAAGGGTCCTAGGTACTTTGGATGGTCAACGGTCACAGTAGGTGCATTTGTTCTTACAATTGATGGGTTAGTGTCCGGGGGAGCTTCATAGTTATGATTCCTTGTACGGAAGAAAATTTCTTTACGAGTCATGTAAATTTCTGCATTTTGCTACTCAGGTGTTTTAGGTGGTTTTTTGAGGTTGGGTATGAACCACTCCTTGGTGGGGAAGCCCTTTCCTACATTACAATAGTCTGCTGTAGGTCCCACTTGTGCACGATTTTTAACCAGATTTTTTTTTTCATTTCGGGGAATTCGGGACGGTGGTGAGTGTAATGGTTGTACTCACCACATGTTAGCTAATAATAGTTTGTCCTTAAGTGGACCTCTTGTTACGCATGAGTTCTTGTTTGGCTCCTGGTTTTTGATTTTTTTGGTTGGGGTTTCCCCAAGTGCAGGATCGTGTGGGGTGTTGTTGGTCTTGCCCCCTTGTCGATCTCCTTTTGTCTATTAATGAAACTTCTTTCTTTTTGCAGGTGTTAGGGGAGGATTGTTATGGTTCTCCTGGGTCTTAAATTACAACCTTCTTCCAGGCTTTGAAGATAGTTTGCACTAATTTCTGCATTTGCATTGTTCTACGGTGGTGGTTACGTAATGAGAGAAGGGAATATTGGTTTCCCTATCACACAGTTGGTGTATGATTGTGGGGGGAATCCCTTCGTTAGTGTTCATAAATATACCGGGTTCCACCTTTGGGGAGGGTAAGCCTCCCTTTGTTGTTGATGATATGGTACTGCCTATTTTCATATTCTTTGATGACGGATTAACTTTAGTGGTAGCCGGATTATCCGTTCCCAGGTAGGTGTACGAAAATCTCGTTACTATATATTGGTGCCTAGGTGACCTTGATCAATGACTTGATCCGACGAAGTACGGTATTCGATGCACATAAGTTTGCGAGCACGGGGCATTAGGCACGACATTGTACATGTATCATGAATGGGTATAGATGAGTTTGAGCTACGGGCTTTGAAAATCTCGGTATGGGGATTTTAAAGCTTAATACCAACAAAAATATATCATCAATTTTGGCTTTACACAAACTACGGAATCGTTGCCATTTGTGGAGATGGTCCAATATATGGACGTTGGTCTTTGTAAAAATGTGTTAGTAGTTCCATTCTCGAATCATGGTGGATAGGTAGGCGAAAATAAGTGAGGAACATGGTAGCAAGGCGCTAAGGTTGCGGTAATGACGATATCTTCTCTCCAAGCCATTTCTCGACGAGGCACGGTTAGGAGTGCGGTGCATGATCTCGATCAAATAGTATCATCAATAATACTATTGGACCCAGGCCTATAAGGTAAATTCAATATGATTTCCAAGGTCTTTCGTTTGCTTCCCTTCGAATTTTGGTATATTCGAAGGGCTTCATGAGCATGCGAGGTCGATTATGGCTATGTGCAGTAGAGATCCTTATTTAGCTTTGATGAATGGAAGGTTTAATGATGCTAAAGAGTAGTGGTATTTAAGCATTATGTCTTGTGGGCTACAGGTATCTAAGTGAAATTGTTTATGGGGGGTTCTTTTGAGAATGTTACCCTATGACATACCCTATTGTGGGTTCTGCTAACTCCCCAGGGTTAGCACTTCTGCGGCCTACGGGGTTGTGGGAGGTTGAGTGTGGTGACCTGGCGGGGTTTCCACTTGTGTGGTGTTGGCGAGCCTAGAGATTTCCAACCAAATGTGCCCCGACAAGGATGAAATGATAATGAGTGGTTGTGTGTCGTCTTTGACGCCAAAATGGCAGACTACTTGTCCTCCCTCTAATGGGGGAGGTCCAACGCCTAGATCGTCGAGGTCCCATTGGTCAAACTGCTGCACTACAAGAAAAAGCACATTGGTGAGGGTCATGCTTGTGGTGACCTTTGAGTTCGTCACGAATGTCACATATGGTGATGGTCATTAAAAAACCGTCACTATAAGTGTATATAAATGATGTCCTTTATGGTTTGTCACCAAAGACATTTCAATGACACTTTTGGTGAGGGTTGTTAAAGAGCCCCATCACTAATTCTCTCTTTGGTGACACTTCTAGTGACGAACTTTTAATAAGCCCTCACCAATGCTCTTTTTGTTACTTTTAGTGACAGATTAAAATATATGTCATCATTGATCACTAAAAACCGTCATTGTAAGTGTATATGTGTGTGATAGTCCTTTATGGTGGAAGTCACGAACATTTCACTTTTGGTGAGGGTCATTAAAGGCCCATCTAATTCTCTCTTTGGTGACACTTCTAGTGACAAACTTTTAATGACCCTCATGATACTCTTTTGTACTTTTGGTGACGATCAAAAAATGTTTGTCATCTTTGATCATTCAATGAGTTTTTGATGACGCTATGTACTATTATGTATTTTTTGTCAAAAGATAAACGATTTAATACCATTATTGTGGAGCATTTTTTATAATATGTCCAAGGCCATAGTGGTTAGGGTCAGTCAATTTTTTAAGAAGTAATAAGCGTGTATCATTTCCCTCAAGTAATGACTAGTCGAATAAAGATTTCCTATGAGTCAACACATGATTCATATCTATTATTTTTATTATCTAGAAAATTCCATTTAGATAAAGTTCCACTATTGTGTGTAGGAAATATATTATTTAATACATAATCGAGCTCTGACAATTCTATTAATGAGAAAGACCTAACAATCCTCAACAATCTGGGCACACCTTAAATTAATGCTTTGGCACACACTAAAATTTCTTAGCACCCCACATGTCTTGGAACATATTTGTACCTAGAACATATTGTGATGACACTGACGCCCAAGCACATGGTGGCATGCGCTAGCACAACATGGAACTCTCCTAGCATGTGTTGGCATACTACATATAGTCCCTAGCATGCCCTAGAACACCTTGGTTGAATGCATTAACATACATTAGCACTTGGTACACAATGCCACTTGGAATGTATTGGGACCTATTATTAGTGTGCCTAGCATGCCCCTTTTCAAAAAGATAAAGTCCTGACTTATTAACCCTCTTAATATTGGTTCTTCCTTTTGTTGCCTTGACACATATTGACATACCCTGGCACCCTGCGCCACAATATCCTTAGCACCTAGCATGTATTGGCATATCTTGGCACTATTAATTGGCACATGATATAATTAGCACACCCTGGAACTCCCAAGCACACTTTGGGAATTCTTGACATGCCTTGATATTCCCTAGCATCCCTTACCAATTCTTAGCATACGTTGTCACTCCCTCCTTGGCATGACAACTAACACTCATTAACACTAGTCTCTGGCACATGTTCCTCATATTCATTATCTTCCATGAATTTTTACCTAGTGCCCCCTTAATGTTTTTTCCTAGTAATCCTTAACACTAATCAACATGCATTATCACTCTCTAGCACACCTTAGCACTCTTCAACATTCCCTTCCACTTCATAACATGCATAACACTAGTCCCTGACACATATTGGCGCTTGGCACGTGTTGGCGCTTGGAAAGTCTTAGCATGTATGGAATATGTTGAGATGCCTTGGTATGATTTAGCATGGTTTAATACTAAATTTATTTGTGATGATCAATTGTTGGAAAGTAGATGAGAAGCAACAAAGGAATACTTGGCACTTAGAATGCACTAAGACTTTGCACTTGGCACCTATTGCGGCCTAGTGTTAGTGTGCCTAGCATGCCCCTCTTGGAAAGGTAAATTGATGAATTATTAACCCTCTTATGTGTTCATTTCCTTGTAGTTTAAATTTTTTCTCCCTTTTTTTGTCTTGATAGTCCTTGACACACATTGACACACCCTTTCACATCTTGGCATGCCTTATCACTTGGCACATCTTAGCATGTTTGACATGTATTCCCAATATCTGGCACATCAAGGGGGTGAAGAGAGATGAATTCCTAAAGTAGGTCGAGTATGAGGGCCGAGTAAGGGTTGCTAAAGGGAGGTCATGATCATCCTCCAAGAGCAAGATCATCATGTGAGGGTTCAGAAGAATGTTGCATACCTTAATGGTCAGTTTGCGCTAGGAAGTAGGATGGCATATTGTTGGTTCTCTTTTGGCAGATCAAGCTTCAGAGAGGTTTCTCATGAGAATTTGGGCATGTGATTTCAATGGTGTCTTTGTGTGAAGGCCGCATCAAATTTTGAAATGTTGAAATTTGCAACAAAACAGTGAGATTGGAAACCATAAAGGACAAAAAAAAATGCACCCACACTGGTGAGGAATTTTGATGCACCAGGAGTGAGGAATGTGGGGCATCTAATTTATTTTTCCTTAAATAAATTGGACAATAAATTGTAATTTCATCTCATAACAACTTGTGTCAGATAATTAAGTCACGATGACCGAGTTAGCTCAAGAATTCGAGTTGAGGGTCTAATATGAGGCATCTAGAGGGATTCTAATATTTTTGGGGTCCAGTTGAAGTTGATGCATTAGTGGGGTGCAAGTGTAATTAACTCAATTAAATGTTTAAAAATCAGTTTAACTAGTTCTAACTGAGTGATGAGCTAGTGAGAGGTCCAGTGAATTAAATTAGATTTAATTCACAATGAGTGATCAATCAGATAATTGATAATTCGCTATTAATAGTTTCATGCATATCAGTTTTGAGGAATACCTAGTTGAGACAGAGGTTAAAGGGAACATAACTATCAGTTGTATTCAGAGAAAATTTCCCGTGTGAAATTATAAAGTCATTGGGATGCCATGATGGATTGTGCAATAAAGGAACATTGATTTTCCTAATTAATAAGGAGTTAATTCCCTAGGAATTGCATGAGCAAGGTAGGCCGAAGTAAGGATGAAAATTGGCTAAGTACTAGACCGAGTTTGCCTAGATCAACAACAAACAATTGACAGAGTGCTGGAGAATCTCATGAGAGATTAAGCATTGTATTGTTTCATGATTCCTTGACTTAATACACGATAGAGATAGAGGGGTTTTGATTAGTTGCTTTCCCCAAATATATCATGTTGTTGTGCGATTGATAATTTATTTCTCTTACTTATATGTGATTATGCGATCGTGTTTTGTTTCCGTAAATTGTAGGAAGGATTCAGTATCTTGTTTTAGTAGATTAAAAGATCAGATTGAATCTCGTTGGTTAGATTTTCTATATGGTATCAGAGCAGGAATTTTTTGGGCGACGAGTTTGTAGAGAATATCTGAAGATTTTGGTGTAAATTTTTTGAAAACAAATAGAATATTTGGATTCCTTGCGAAAATCTACCCAAAAAATAATCATAATAATAATAACAATTCGGTCAAATCGGAGCTCGGATGAGGGAGATATCATCGATTTAAAAACAACTCTTTTTTAGAAAATTTTTGTAACTTCGGGACAATTACACTGTGTGCGAGTCAAGAACCTATATGCACTTGAGGTACCAGATGCATGCAAATATTTGAGGAGAAATGAAGAAGTTAGAGACTTGGTGGTTTAGAGGGAGCATAAATTACCTCTCAAAATGCATCCTCATGAGAAGCAGTCTCAGAAGGTTGTGGAGTAGCTGCCACAATTGGAGAAGCAGAGAGGAGACCGAGTGGAAGCGTCCACTCAAGCAGAGTGTCTCATGGATCAAACCTGGCTACGAGGAGCCCACAGTACAACAGTAGTAAGAAGGATCAGTTAGATTGATGTAGTCAGATGTCAGCAAGACAAAAATCAGAGTGACAGATGTCAAATACTGGAGCAAAAATAGAGCTAGCAACAGTTCAAAGGGCACGGATGCAGATGTCAGCAGCAGTGCAGAAAATCCATTACTAGACAGGTGCAATAGCTAGCAGCAGTTAGAAGACTCTTATGACAGATGCATTATACTGATTCAGTTGTTCAGAGGCTATTCAATTTCAGGATTTGCAAGTGCAAACAACACTAGAGAAGTGTAGCATGCAGAACATTTCAAAGGTACCAGATGGCGATAGATTGAATTCCTTTCTTGTTGAGAGGGAGCATTGAAATTTGCAACAAGAAACAGTGAAATTGGCGACTAGAAAGGACAAAAAAATGCACCCACACTGGTGAGGAATTTTGATGTACCAGGAGTGAGGAATGTAAGGCGTCTAATTTATTTTTCCCTTAAATAAATTGGACAATAAATTGTAATTTCGTCTCATAGAAACTTGTGTCAACTAAGTAAGTCATGAATATTTAGTTAGCTCAAGAAATTCGATTTAAGGTGATCGAGGTGGATATTGGTGGCTACCCACCTATTCCACTTGGGCCCTCACCATTGTCTCTTTCAGTTTTTCAGTTTCCTTAATTACAGCACAATTTACTATTTTTGTCAGTTTTTTGGGTTCTAAACTTTCGAAGCCGTTTTGAGGCCCCCAAACAATGTTTTTTGGGCATGAAAGGTTTGGTGATTTCATAGAAACTATATTAGTATTTTTAGTCCTCGGAGAGATCTTTCTAACGAGGTATCGTGTGCGTCAAACGAAGATCGTATGACCAAGTTACGACCCCGGGAAGTTGGCTGCCCAACTAACCCCAACAAGGCCCATAAACTCTTGGTGTTACATCTCCTCAGGATAGGGTTTTGGTTGTTTAGGGTTTTATCTTATTTTAAATAATAAAAAGACCCTTAATCCTTATTGTAACACAGTCCAGAGGAACATAACTATCAGTTGTATTTATAGAAAATTTCCCATGTGCAATTATAAATTCATTGGGATGCCATGATGGATTGAGAATCAAGGTTGATTTTCCTAATTAATATGGAGATAATTCCATAGGAATTGCGTGAGCAAGGTAGGCTGAAGGAAGGCTGAGAATTGGCTAAGTACTAGACCGATTTTTCCTAGATCAGTAGGAGACAATTGGCAGAGTGCTGGAGAATCTCAAGAGAGATTAAGCATTGTGTTGTTTCATGATTCCTTGACTTAATACAAAATAGAGATAGAGGGTTTTGAGCAGTTTCTTCCCCATATACATCTTGTGTCGTGCGATTGATAACTTGTTTCTCTTACTTATATTTGATTGTGCGATTGTGCTTTGTTTCCACAAATTGTAGGAAGGATTCGGTATCTTGTTTTAGTACATGATTACAAGATCAGATTGAATCCCGTTGGTTATATTTTCTACATGAAATATAAGAGAGGGTTGATACCATCTTGCATTGTGGTGGTTAGTAGGCCGCAATGTCTATGATAAAGACCAACATAAATGGAGGAGGGCTTGCATTATAATTTAGAGCCATAACAGAAGTCGACGCAGGCGTAATATTGACTGAGTTAACCCTAGTTTGAGGGTCGACATTGAGATCTGAAGTTCATGTCAAGATTCAGTCAAAGAAATGCCCAGAATCTATGGATCCATATGAGCTAGGTCGAGTCTCTTATGGAGGCAAGAGTCGTGTTTTTTCTATGTGTGGATAGGGTTTGTTCTACAACAATTATAAGTACATAAGTATAATTCCCTAGTTAGGACAATTTCCTAGCATGTTTAGTTCATAAGGTATGACCTTAAGACTGTGACAAATTTGTGTAGAAGAAGATGGTTTGTGACCCTTAGAGCGAGGTTTATTTCTACAATAAAGACCGCAGATCTGGAAGATGGTTTGTAGATTCAGTATGTGTGGAGACAACAGCTCCAAAGGAGGGTGGAACCTAAGCAGAAGATTGAGCATGCAGAAGAAATGTGCCATATGAAGAATGGATTGACATGCAGAGGAGTTGATTTTGGTGGACTTTCCATAGATTTTTAGACAGATATTTTAAGAAACCTATAAAAAATTAGTAAATGGACTGTTAGCGGCTGATTTTTGACCCTAGTTCAGTCATCTATAGATTGTTATAAGTATGATAAGAGGACTAGTAGTTCATATTTGTTCATAGATTGGACAAAAAATATCAAATTGTTGATACACAAGAATAGTGATCTTGAGAGGACTCAAACTATTGTTAGGTGGCAGATTTGAAGAGCCCTAGATGAAGACAATATTGTGGGTCCTAGATCAGTAAAAAGAATTGAATGTGGTTGGGCAGATTGATGGTAGGCCAAGTACAGTTGGAGGGTTGTTAGGTTACTGTCAAAGAAGAGCCCTGACTCTTGTTCTGGTGAAGGACAACAAAATTGGTAGAAGGGCAGGTGTATAGGGCCTAAGGATGTGCAGAATTTGAAGGACTAAAGTAATAGTCAAGTGGGCCAACCAACTATCCCTAGTTCACTATATTGTAGAGGATTGATTCGGTGAGAAGAAGGGCAGCCTCCATAGTCTTAGACTTCTCATCTTGGAGTTGTAGTATGGCAAAAGTGGGCATACCAAAGAGTTGTTCACAAATGTAATTGTGAACAACTTGTTACCACTCAAACTAGTAGTGGATCTAAAAGGGGTTCCTAAGAGGGCAACTGCTAGGACAAGGGAAACGATGGAGGCTTAGCCCATTTTCACCACAGCTAAGGCTCCTTGCTCTTCACGAAATTTCACCGATGGGTGGATTCCCGGTAGTTTAGTAAGTCACTTGTAGAGTATAGGTCAATGAATAGGTGGGAAGTGACCCTCGAAACCCTTTCCCTGAGATAAAATAAAGAGTGGGACTTGCTTTCCTTTTAAGCAATGGAATTATCTTCTAGGGAGAGAGGAGGGGGATTCAAGGGTTGAGGGAGAAGAATAAGAATTATGAAGGAAGTTCTCAATCCCTAAAATCCTTTGGGAACTTGGATTCCCAAATGGTCCTTGATGAAAGGCCTTTGACACCAAATGGGACCACACGGAGCCAAGTGGACCCATCCCAGGTTCGGGGATGGAATTTAGAAACCAATGATGTTCCTATCCTAGAAAAGGTGATGAGAAAGGATCAGACAAGTGTTTTTACTTCAATAGGTCAAATTGATCCTACTAGGTTCTATCCTTGGGAACACCTAGGAAAACTTGATCCTAGAGTTAGGGCTTGAGGTATCCAGATATTCCACCGTCAAAATTGGCCCAAGTTTTGAGGAAAGTGAGGGCACCCAACAATGCAGCTGCCTCTAGGAGGTAGAAGTTTTCCTCTAGTTAGATTCCTGGGAAATTCTTGCCCTAGGTGACCTAATGGGGCTAGACCTAGGGAATGTGAAAATTTCTTAATCTAAGAAACCCTATTGCAGTATCTTGATTTACTTCTCCTACTTCAATTAAGTTACAAGTTAATTTCTGAAATATTCAATAACTTAGCGAAGTAAATAGTAAATACAACTAGCAACCTACACATACATATCAAATACTGAATAACATGCTCATAGAAAAAGTGACACAAGGATTTTCTGGACAACTATCCCCGGAAAAAACCCAATGTGGGAAAACCGGTGCAGCTAGCTCTGGAGGGTTTTCATTATTATGCAGAATCTAAGTACAACAATCCTGGGCACCAAAATTGGTTCACCCAACAGAGAAATAAAAACGGTAGTAATACGTTGCTCTGAATCCCTCTACGTCAGCCTCTGCGCTGCTCAGTAAGGACCTGCGTCACACCTGAAGGGCTTACACTACCCCTGCGCTGCCCTGACTGGGCCTACATTAGCCCTGCGTGGCTCCTGCTGCCTCTGCGCTACCCCTGCTGGGCTTTGGCTGGACTGCGTGGCTCCTGCTGCCCCTGTTGCTCTGGTTGGCTGGAATTCTTAAGCAGAAAAAATCATAGGTAAGAAAGAAGGCACTGGTCAAAGGCATCACATAACAATCAGAAAAATTGAAGAAATAAAATGAAAATAGATCAATGTCCACAAATAACTGAAATAGCTCAATGGGACTAGGGATTAAAAGCTTTGACAACAACAATAAGTGCTTATAGAATCATCTAAGAGAACAGAGGAGACTAATTCATGAGGTTAAAATGTTGTATAATTGTTGGCATAGGAAAACTATAGAATGGTTAGAGTAAATCTCTGCAAGTACCATTAGTTGGTGATCATCGATAATCATTTCATTTCATCAAATACCCTAATGAATGGGCCTTACAAGCTATTTGCTTAGAGAAACCCCACAGAAGCTGTGTGATGGAAAAATATTCACACTATATTGAAGAAAACACCTATCAAATAAGGATTACATTTCAAATGGGGCAAGAAACAATAGAGAGATAGACATCGAAAAAGTTAAAATGCTAGGGAAACAGGAAAGCAACTAGGTAGCATGGTAGAAAGCACAACAAAGAAAATTATAAAAATGGAAAACCCTACAAATTAGCACCCATCCAAACATCACCACAATTTTTTCTTTAACTCTAAATCTCTAAATTCATCAAATTATATCATGTATTCAAACATGATCCTCTCTGTTAGCCATTCTGAAGATAAGGCTGAGAACTTACTACCGAACCATCACCGACATGTAGTGATCTTATTATGTGACCATACAACCTACTTTCGTGAAGACACGGAAAGGTAAACACTCTCTGCCAAGATTTTCCATAGAGCCCAGGTGGAGCAACCACATATACATCACCAGTTTTTTCTCTTCAGCTTTGTAACTTAGAAGAGCTTTGTCTGACCACCTCTGGGTTGCTCCCAGAGTCACCCAAGCAAGCCCTCTCAACATCATCCTCTTTCTGTAGTACCTAATTAGTAATTTAATTAACCATAATAGTTTCTTGATCATGCAGGTATTTAAAATATATTGCCAATAAGCATAAAGCTCTCATGTTAAACAATCAGGTCAAAATACTTTAGACTATGATGCAAAAAATACAAAGAAACCTCACCAACACTCAAAGGACAAACAAAGTCAAACCTCTACAAAGTATAAATAGATATCTGATAAACTTCATTCCACCACAAAAATGTGCTTAACTAAAGAAAATTCTAATTAATGTGCTTTCAAGACAAAGCTTTCAAGGGCAGTGATGTTATAAACATACCCCTGCACCTCGTGAACAATCAATGTGTATAAATATACCATCATACGGATCATTTTAAACATCATTATTGTCATTTTATAAATCTTTTTTATTAAATCAACAAGAAGAAAGCAACAATTGCATTCAATTCCATTGAAGCAAAGTATATGGCAGTTTCATATACTTATTATGAAGCTATATAGATTTGCAACTTGATTGTAGAGTCAACCAATCA
This sequence comes from Pinus albicaulis, assembly GCA_034641835.2. Classification (NCBI taxonomy): domain Eukaryota; kingdom Viridiplantae; phylum Streptophyta; class Pinopsida; order Pinales; family Pinaceae; genus Pinus; species Pinus albicaulis. The sequence continues at coordinate 926,871,227 of CM076579.1, forward strand.
GTTGTTGAAGCACAATATTGTCTCTTGTGAGAATCAAAGTTACATCAAGCTCTATGAAAATCCAATGTGTCATGACCATTTCAAACACATTGATATTCAATACAATTTCCTAAGATTCCAAGTTCATTAGGGAGTTAGTAGTGTTGGACCACATTCTGACAAAGTTGCATATGGTTAATAGTTTGACAAAGCTCCCAACAAAGCGGAAGTTTGAAAAGTTGGGGGAGAATCTTGGGTTATTGGGAAAAAAATTTCTCAAGAGTGTTAGATTACCTAGTTGGTCTGCGTTGGTCTCACCTCAGCCTTGAGAAGTTGAGCAGCACCAAGATTGCAGAGCTAGATTGTGGTACACCAGTCAGAAATATTCTTAAATATAGCTAGAATCTTATAACGACACCTTCAAGGATAGAAGAACTAGTTGTTGGGTCACACCCACCAAGTATGGCACACTAGTTGAGGAGATTAACACCATCATCTCAGGTGCATTCATGAGTGCACACTTATGGAATGAGGCACTTTCAGGAGAGGAGTTATATCTACTATGATAATGCACTACTCTAAAATAAAGCCTTGCATACAAGGCAAAGTTATGAGGGAATTTCTCATGCTCAAGGGAGATGCACCACTATCGCTATCATTAGCCTGTTTTCTAACAGCACCTTCTCTTAACTTATAAATGAAAAGGATGGGCACACTAGTTAGACATTTGTAGAAATAGATAATAAGAGTGAGTACTGTTAGCTTGTAGGTTGTAGTAGGAGCTTTTGTGAGATGACAACCTGTTGTGACATTCTTCTATTTGAGTAATAAAGACTTCTATGCAATTGTTGTTGGAGCCTACTCTTTTTATCCTGAATTCTCAGATTGCAGATTTGTGTAGAGTGGGCCTAATATATTTGTTGTTTTAATCCATTGTACATGTTTTGTCTGCACTCTTGAATTTACATCCTTTAATTTATGCTCGAACAAAACTGAAATTTTGATAGGCAGATACTAAAGTTCAGTCCTGCTGTTAGGATTTTTTAATTCTCTAAGGGTATTCTCTTGTTTTCAATAGTATTTGCATATTCCTGCATCACAGCTCATCTCTTCCATTTCATTCTACTATAATACAAAAATCATTTCTAGTATAGTTTAGTTTATATCTGCTTTTTACTTAATTGATCTTTTATTTTATTTTATAGGAGCAGTACTTAGCAATCTCAATTCACACTCCCTTTGTATTTACACTGTTGTATATGTGTGGTCGTTGGAAATGGTTAGGTTAGGTACTTGTTTTTTGCATATCACATTAAAAATTCAGTACCTCCTCATAAAATTCTCTCCTCGTATAATTGACCACCATTACAGACGTTTACACCACATTTGGTTTAGACATTTAGTAGGTAGGTAGGGTGCCCCTATCTCCCATCTCCATATAGAGTAATTTGGTCATATACTCTTTCTTCTATGATACTGGTTCCTCTCTCTTAAGTCCTATCTCTTGTCCTTCTTCTCTCTCCCTTTCTCTCCTACCTCGCTCTCTCTCTCTCTCTCTCTCTCTCTCTCTCTACCCTCCAATCCTCTCACTATATCCCTCACTCTATCCTTCTTTCTGCCCCCCTTCCATCTTTGTGTCACTATCTCCCTCTCTTACCCTTCTCTACCTCTCTCACTCCTCTCCCTCTCTCTCTCTCTCCATTCCTTCTCTCCCCTCTCCTTTAGTTTATCTCCATCTCTCCCTTGTGACTCCCCTTGTCTCGCCACCTCTATCAATATATGTCTTTATTATTCCTTCTCATATATATCTAGAGTTAATATATATCATGACATATTGGGACCTACGATTGGGTTAATTCTGCCTTTTTGGCAAGGTTAAAATGGTTAATCTTCTATAGACAAAATGTAGATCAAATATTTCATCAAAAAGAGGGAACCATACCCTATCTTCCAAGATATGCCTATCAGTCGCTTGGCCTCTTCTTGCTCTCACATGAATGTAGTCTTGCTTGACTGGTACAAAAGAAGGTTTCGCATTATCAACTATTTGTTTGGGAAACCTTTTATTTGTTTCAACACCGCTACATTCTTCAAGCTTATCCTTTAAACCAACTTAGTCTTTTGTACTCTCTTCAACTTTGTAGTGCTTTCCATTCCTCGCAATCATATATGTTTCCTTGGTCTATTAAGGGACAAGGTCGACAACATTAGGATGTTTTTTCAATAAACAAGGGTATTTCCAGGACATAGTCAAGTGGAGCAAGAGTATAAGAGCCAAATTTCTCATGAATGTGCGACACTCGAACTTAAGATTTTATAGAGTAGTCATGAGGTGCAGTCTGGTTATTAAGACTTCATCAGATGGCCATTCTTCGGACTTAAATTGTGTGACAACACTGTGGCTGAGTTTGAAACTGGAGATTGAACATACATTTGGTTTGATTGCAATATACATTTTCATTAATAGATGTAAAGCAATGGCTAACAAATGCTATAAATTAATAAATAAAGAAGACATGGCAACAAGCAACAATACTTACAAAATTGTTACATTGAGACGCAAAGAATAAGCAACTATTGTGCACAAACAGAGACCAATGAAACTATCATCTTAACCCCTAACCCCTTAAACACTAATTCCCAACCCCCAACCCATTTAACCACCTAAACCTCTAAACCCCTAACCCATTTAACCCCTAAACCATAAACCTCTAAACCCTTAACTCCTAACCCCTAAACCCTTCACCCCTAACCCATTTAACCCCCTAAACCCCTAGTAAACCCCTAACCCATTTAACCCCCTACACCCTAAACCTATAGACCCTTAACCCCTAACCCTTGAACCCTAAACCTTTAAACCCTTAACCATAACCCCTTAAACCCTAATTCCCAACCCCTAACCCATCTAACCCCCTAAAACCTAACCCCATTAGCCCCTAAAATCATTAATTGTTAAATCCCCTAACCACCTAAACCCCTAACCCATTTAACCCCCTAAACCCTAAACCTATAACCCCTTAACCCCTAACCCATTAAACCCTAATTCCCAACCCCTAACCCATTTAACCCCCTAAACCATAAACCTCTAAATGCATAATATTAACCCCTTAACCTCTAAATGCATAATATTCCCTTAACCGCTAACCCATTTAACAACTAACTCATTATTCCCCTAACCCATAAATGCTCCTAAATCACCTAACCCCTAAGCCCTCAATCCCTAACCCCTTAACCCCTAAGCCCCCAATCCCTAACCCCTTAACCACTATCTCATTATTCCCCTAACCTCTAAACCCTAAACCTCTAACCCCTAAGCCCCTAATCCTTAATCCCTTAACCACTAACTAATTATTCCCCTAACCCTTATAATAATCCTTAAAACCCGTTGGGATTAGCCATTCCAAACGAGAGCAGGTCTAGTTGGGACCTACGATCGAGTTAATTCCCCCTTGTTGGCAAGGTGGAATACCATGAGCAAAACCATGGGTTGCAAAAACCTCTCCTAAATTTACTATTTTATCTCAATTTTATTTTAATAATTAATTAATTAATTTCTTTAAAAACTCTTTTGGATAAATCACATAAAATTTTTAAGGTACACGCTTCTCGAACCACTCATTGCGTGGTTCGCCATCAATGTTTTTAAAATAAATTTATTAGAATGAAATTGAATTGATTTTTGAAGCTTCCTTTTAAATCAATTGGTGGCATTACAAAGAATCACAAAGTGTGCTACATCCATAAGAAAAACAATGGGTATGATATTAAAATGATATTTGAAGGCATAATATTAAATATGATGTTTGGAAAAATGGAGGGCGAGAGTATTAATTTTTCTTTTAAATTTTAGACCTCCAGTTAAAATAACATTTCTCCCGCCCAAAACATGTGTTTATGTTATCTCCCGCTGGCTTAGTGATTAGGGTTTTTGTTGTGGGTCTTGTTCTTGCAACTGCCTTACTGCAATTTCTTCCGGGTGCCAGTTCAGTCTCAACAATATGTAGTTTTCGAAGTTGCATTCTTCAAGGATTCTACTAGGTTCAATAGTTAAGATGCAGGATTGGGGGATCTAATTCAATTTCTTCTAGGTGCAATTTCAGTCTCAACAATATGTGGTTTTCGAAGTTACATTCTTCATGGATTCTATTAAGTTCAATAGTCAAGATGTAGGATTGGGGGATCTATTGCAATTTCTTCTGGGTGCAATTTCAGTCTCAACAATCTGCGGTTTTCGAAACTACATTCTTCAGGTATTCTACTAAGTCCAATAGTCAAGATGCAGGATTTGGGGATCTATTCATGATTTTATTGGCTTTCATCAAAATGGTTTAGAATGCAGCCAAACCCTTGAGAATATTGATGCTAGTAGAATTTCCCCCCAATATGATCCAAATCAAAGTGAATGGCACACATGGGCAGATAAAATTCCTTCATCGAATGATGCATTGTGCGCTAGTTTTTGGAAAGAGCCCATGATCATCAACAACAATAAAAATATTGGGCTTAACACGATCAATCAGATGGAAATGGTTTCAGCTACAAATGTGGAATCATACCTTTAAATCTCCTCTTACTGAAATCTCATCTTGGCACAATTTCCCATTCGATTCAGACAGCGGACCAACAATATGTGAATCTTCCTAACTGCATATTTTTGTTCGAATAATTTAGGTATCCAACTTTTCTATTTGCAAATGTGAAAACCTGAGGAGCACTGCAAATTCTGACTGGAGATGCATGTACTTTTTAATAGTTTTCTCAAAGGTTCTCTAATTTTTGTTGCCTTATTTTGATTTGAATAAAGATATTTTCTTGTAGCCCCGTGATAGAGTTCAATCATTTTTGAGGTTATGTTAGTGTTGAACCATTTTTGCTGAATTATTGGAAAAGTACTATTTTATTGCATCTGAATTACTAGTTTTTTATTCTGTTATGTGGTTTGAGCTTCTTTAATATTTTTGAGAAACTAGATTCATTTTTATAAGAATATTTAAGATTCTGGATCTATCGATCTGAGATGGATATTGCAATATAAATCTAAAGGATTCATGAGATTACTTCATGTTTGATCAGATTTTTTTAATGATAAATGTTATCTTGCAGGAAAATTTCAAAATTTGAAGTCATATTAATTCAGTACATTGATGCAAATTCATACGCTGATACAATGGTGCAAATGCATGGATTTAGTTGTTGAATGATATATGATGGTTTAATAGGAGGACAGGACACTCGCACCCACCATTATAAGCTTAAGATCCAGGATTCTCATGAAAACCAGTCAAAGGAAGGAGCAGCGAGCGAGTTAACCTTAAACATATGTAAAGCCATCCTTATTTTCACTAGGTGCAGAGACGTTTCGTTACAAGGTGGACTAGATGTCATATTCATTATTTTTTATTTTCTTGTAAGATGTCTCATTTCTGCAGTGGAATAGGTTTTGCTTGATGTTATATGCATTCTTTCTAGTTTATGTCAATGCAGGTGATCGAATCACTAAGGGCGACTAGAGATGATCGGGGGCTTAGCATGTCAAATTTGGAGTAAATTCACAGAGGTAAAGTGCCAACAACATTGACAGGGACATTAAGCTGCAAAAATAATGGAGCAAGAGACAATCAGTCAGATCGCAATTGTGCTATGGACTGAGAAGGTTGGTGATGTGAAAGAGCAGCTAGCTAATATTCATGTTGAAGTAATTATGTTTATGTCTAAAATCAGAAAGTTTTCTGTTCCTGATAATAATGAAGACTCCGCACTGAGCAGGGTTAATGAAATCTGTGTTTCACGAGAAACAACATTTAGAACTACCAAGAATGAACACATTCAATCATTTATTCATCACAATTTAAAAAAAAAAAAATAGAAATCACTTATGGAGATATTCACTTCAACTTGTAATGGAATTGAAACTCTAAAATGGAGTTCTTGGGATGGAGAAAATTTCATAAGGAGTAGGCACATATTTCTTCCTCCCCATCGCATATTAGAGTGAAAACCCTTGACCAGAAATAAGCTTGAAGAATTTTGATTGCTAAACCACTTTCACTGGAAAGATTTACTATTTGCCCACATTTGCAAGGCTTGATATATCATATGAGGTACCCCATTCTATTGGCATGGGATTGAGAGGGCTGATGAATGAAGAAACTGATTAAATAATCAATTAAATATTTAAGATAGCATGGTAACATTTTTTACTACAAGTTCTAATCCCTTTTATATTCTTCTAGGTAGCTGAAATGTCATTTTTTATGGATTGAAATATTGTCATGGATATAGGTACATAAAGAAATTTGTAGGAGACAAATTATTGGATGGTTAGTGAAGAAAATACATTGCACTCCTAGCATCAAAAAGTCCCTTGTAGATCTTTAAGAATGTTAGGATGACAGATTTCATGGCTAGGTCTGCATTCAAATATGGATTTGTTCAAGTTCTTGACTACTATCTTTGCCAAGAGTTCCATTTTAGCAAATAAACAAAATTTAATTCCATGAATACTATTCATAGGTCAATCTCAAAATCAATACCCCAAGCGAACACATCACCACACGTGCCCAACAAACAATCCCAGGAAATAGCTTATAGATCCCTCCAACCAGTGGCTTCTACTCTAATGCTTTTCTACTATCAATTGCCAGCCTGTCCTGCTGACTTCAATCTCAAGAAGTTAATCTATACCAACAATGGGTTGAAATCTCCCTTGAAGATTATATAGTCAGGTCTAACATTAAGCTATAGCCGTTTCTCTAAAGACAGGCCTAAAATTCAAATATTTGTGTTATAAGGAGTTTGCAAACAACAAAGAAGATTTCCATGCCCATGTTTTTTAGACATTTAGCAGGCAAAGCTAAGGGCTCAAATGTAAATCCATGTTACTTAGCTATGTATGTTTAGCTACGTGTGGTCTCACTATGGCCTGGTTGGTGGACGTTAGTGCTAACACCTATGCAATCCTTTTGGAGCCTTATCATTTTATTTTAGAAGCCAACGTCCACTCCCAGAAGATCGTTTTTATTAACGTCTTCGTTGATGTATGGCTTCGCTTGCACCCTAATAATGCATTGCCATCATTAAAAGGTCCTTGTTATGGGATGTTAATAATATGCATACATACATGCCATATTCCCATGGCATCTGAATTGTATATAAATGCTCATATCGCCCAAAAGAAAAGCACAACTCGTCCTCTCTCTCTCTCGTAATGATCAGAACTCGTTAACTCCCTTTACCACTTGATTTTTATGCTCTACTTTGGAGTGCGCATTTGTGTTGTGGTGACCACTGAGATTTTTACCAATAGTTATTTAAATGCGACCTTTGGATGCAATTGTAATGATCCTCACATGTTCGGTCAATAAATCCAGAACTCCAAGCATGAGCCACTTTAATTAAACACCTGCCAAGCCTTGAAGCCAATATTTATTATTTAAATAATTCTTCTTCCTAAGTGGTTCCTTCTCACCATATCGTTGGATTTCATGCTTCGACTTAATATGTAGCCAAGGCGACTCCATATAAAGATCAATTTTGCACTCACCAGGCTTGAAAATTTGACCCGATAAGTCGAGTCTTCGATTGCTTGTTTAAAGTTTTCTTTACACGTACCATACCATGTCGGGTAACGCCCTCCTTAATGCAGAAAAAAACAAGTATAGTTTGGCATTCATTGCTTCCAAAATAGTTGCAAAAACAAATGGCATTGGTACATAAATGACTGATGCATTTGCCTCTGCTTTAGCCTTTACTTCTGCAACCGTATCAAAAGTCTGGAAGACTCAAGTGTTTTGTTTTTCATAGTCTCGCATGTTCACCCTTACCCAATGCTTTCTCAGTGACCAATGTTTTGGTGCTTTCCAAATTTTCATGTGAGGCCCAGTTAAGCGGTGCTCCTTTCATCGTTTGGGGAGATGCTTTCAACAAAAACCTGGATTGGTTTATCCATGTGCACACACACCAACCTCATGAGAAGAAGTGACCAAATACACATATGGTCGAGAGCCCTCTTGTATGTAGACCATTGTGTCTTTATTCCTTTTGAATTGGTGTTCCCCCCTTAGTGCTTTAAGAAAAGACCTGTGATGCCACATTACAAGAAGGCATGAGCCACAACATAAAACAATATGAATACTAACACAAATAATAAGTCTCTTTATGGCTTTAGGGTATCACTATCCAAAGTTGTTTCACATTCACAATATAAAGATTTGGTTATCAACCAAATAGCAGAATTTCAAGCATGCATTACGTAAGGACTTCAACGATCATGATCAGATTATCCTCAACTTAAGTATATCTTGTGATAATTACACTAGAGACTTTCAGGTGGTTTTGTAAACGATTATGACTTGAATGTTCAAACATTCCTTCTAATATTAACATATGAAGTGAAATTCCAAGCTTTGGAGGCTTACTCTCTCACACATAAACAAACCTTATTTTGGGACATAATGCCTATGCACATGGATATGATGGATATGATTCCTTAAAACTTGGTGGAGAGAAACCCGAGTAATACGCGCCAAAGTGAAATTCAAGAGGAAAAGGTTTTAACCTTTGATTCATGGCTATGATAACTTAGGATTTTATAACATATGAACAAGACCATAATAATCCAAACCCTAAATTAATGGAGAGAATAAGGACACATGCACAATATGACCAATGGGCAAACACCCTTGAAAATGTAGGTTGATGACAAGATAACTCCTGACAACAACTACCTGCCCAAAACCTAATGAAATGAGAGGGAATGAGGACTAATGCTATAAGAGGTATCTTGTAAACCCTAATGCATATGAGTGATCCAGTTTCGAGATAAGATGAGAAGGTGAAGATGATAATCACCCTTGAGAGAAAGGATTAATTCATGGTAGGGTTGGACCTTAAATCACCAATGCCTAAGGTTTCAAGGATGCTGAGAAAAATATATAATTCTCTCAAACCCTATTGCACATGCTGAGGCATAGGACTAGTCAAGGGCCTAGGGTGACATGCTATGCAATAAATCTCACCATGGTGTGCGACGTTGATGAGACTATGCCCTTAGAGGCATATGTTAAACATAGAAAGGGGGTCACTTTCTTTCCAAATTATGGTTTCTCCAAAACCCTAGTATAGTCAACATAAGGGGATCCAAAATGAAATGTTGCTTATCCACATTCAGTGCTTCTGTTGGTTGCGATACATACTAGGGAAAGATAAGTTTTGAAGTGAAGGGAGTCTCTTGGCACATAACCAAAGCAACACACCTTCGAAACTGTAATGTCGTCATAATGTCAACATCTGAGGCAACACATGATCTGTGGGGGAAACATGTAAAGTGCAAATGGGGAAAACATCAGAGTTCGACAAATGCACAAAATTTTGGGTGGTGTTGTAGCAACTATAACAACTCTCATAATGCTAAATCTGGGCAATTGGCCTCATTATGATAGATAAAAGCTTAGTAAAAATAATAATAACTATCAAACCTTAAAGGAGGGCATTTTATCATACCTTTTTATGTCTATATTAAAGCAAGGAAAAACCAGATAAATTTAATTTTGAGTCTTTTAATTTAAAGATGACCACATAAATAATTATAACTACTAATTAATTATGTTTATAAGTTTAAATAATTCATACGCATTTTAATATCGTATTTATTTATATTGAATTTTTAATTTAATATTATATATAATTATTTTTTTAAATATTATTATTGCAATTTAATTTTTATTTAATCTTGTTTTAATTTTTAATTTTAAATTAGTTTCAATTCCCCTCCAAAAATTTCCGCCCTCGCTGTCGCATTGGTTGAAAATTCAATTTGAAAATTCTGCCTTCGCTGTTGCATTGGTTGAAAATTCAATTTGAATACTTTTAAGGAAGCGAACGATTCTATTTTTTATTTTTTGATAAATTTTTATTCCCACCTGCAAGTGGAACCTTCTGGGGGACATTCTGCAGGGATGCTCTACTCCTTGTATCGTTTGAGGCAATTGGTTGATGCCATAGCTGTTGAGATGCACGTCGGATTGGCCTATGAGGAGGAAGTAAATTCAAGATGCTGCCCACCTTCATTGACAACCTGCCCAAGGTATTTATAAAATGAACCTCAGGAAATAACCAAGTTGAATCTTTTTCTATTTTCTGAAAACGCCATATTTTAATGCTTTGCGAGCGAATTTATTGAATTTTTTTTTATTTCGATGTCTTGAATCTGAGTTGCATGTTGCGTTTGCAGTAGTCTCTGACTTATTTTTTTGGTCTAGACCCCCTATTTGATGTGTCTGTGTCCTGTCAATTTATTGATGGAGATATTTAAACTCGGCCTTTGACCAACCCAAAATGTGAAGGAATTCTACCGGTTAACCTATTGTTTGACAAGTTGATGAAACCCTTAGAAGAATAAAGAAGTTGAAGTTGAAAATTTTGTTCCTGACCCTTGAAATTGAAGATAGAACATAGCATCAATTTTGTCCGATCTAGTGTAACCATTAGCAGACAACGCATCAAAACTTCCCCACAGAGTTTCGTCCTTAGACCCTACCTCTGATGGATCGGGTGTAGTACAAATAACTTTCAATTCAGATACTTGGGTGGGAATTTCTCCATAAAACAAATTATTGGAGAAACTGAGCACTTGCAAATCCTTGAATTTCCAGATCCATTCCGGAAGAAACCCTGTCAACTGGTTATGTTCCAATGATAACAAGTGCAAACTTTGTATGCCCTTCCAACTTGCAGGTATTGTACCAATTAAACGATTGTGCCTATTTCTCCCATCTGACACATTATTCCATGAGCCACACTCTGCATGACGTTGCCATGTTGTTTATTACTGCCCAAGCCATCAAAATTTCAGTAATTGCAGGAAGTTTACCAAGTTCACAGATGCTGGACAAAATTGATCATATTATGCACTGCGAACATGATTAGACAAAAAAATATCATGTATAAAAGTAATTTATACTTTGTACCAATTGACAAAGTCTCAATGCCTCAGGATAGTGTCTTCCAGGCACACAATAAATTGTTTCTATCACTGCGAACAACTGTGTAGGGTTGATCTCCTGGAGCTCCTTGTTGAGTAAACCTCATAGCCCCATTATGCTGAGGATTTGTTATTTTCCAAATTTCAACCAGCAATGTTCAGGGCTCCAATGTAACTCTGTTTATTAGACACCCAATTTTTCACCTTGGCTCAGGAGATCTGCATGGAGAGAGAGAATCCCTGCAAGTGCCATCCTATATATTATGAATCAATCAATCTTCAAGCCAATCTAGACGGAAGTGTTCTTCTGCAACTTCCACGCGGAGGTTGGGAATGGTAAAGGCCTTGATAGATAACCACTGAAAGTATTCACTTGCAAAGAAGTTTAAGATAAGCGCCTTGGCATTAGGGAAGTTCATCTGACACCAATCCTTCTCCTCTATCGAACCTGTGTGGAAGGAAACAATCTCAGCATTGAAATCACGCCCTGCATGCTTCTTCCACATTTTGCGAATAGAATCAACTTTTTGAGGCATGATAAACCTTTTGCGTCTTTCAATTATAGGCTCCTGCTCGGTCCAATAGATAGCCATGTCTCGCAATGCATCATGCTGAATTAAGGAAAGCTCACCACTACAGCCATAAGGATTCCCCAGGGTACCTTTTTTATTTTTCACCCAAGTCACAAGATTTCGACTCGCAAGTTCTATTAAGATTGTGTAAGCAGCTTTCCATTTCAACTTATGAACATAAACACCCAAGTCTAACAATGGATCAGCAGATATTTTTCTAGCCTCTAGAAATATTCCCATGTCCAGAAATCATTCTCAGACTTCTTCTTCCAAGATATCTATGCTTGTTGCCATTCATTTCAGAACTTCTGTTTCGTGATATTCAGATATTGTTTGTCCTTGAGAAAGTTTGTCCTTGGCAGTTATCCATGCTGCAGGTGTCTGACCATGGAGAGACCTTCGAATCACCTTAAGAGCAAGCGGAAATCCTTTACATTCTGCTATTACCTCTTTGACTAGGTTGTAATCTACTGTTTTTGGAATGGACTTTCGATCAAATGCCGAAAAGCAGAAAAGGGACATGGCATCTTTCTCTCTCAAACACGGCAAATCATACCGGTAATCATATTTAACAACATTGTTGTTTCTAGTTGTAACAAGAGTTTTAAACCGTTTTCCTTCAAACAAAAGCTTTTCAAGATGATCAATTTCCCAAACATCATCCAGCACCACCAAAGTTGGTTGAGGTTCCATTTGGCAAAGCCTTTGTCGCAACTGTTGATGTGCATCTTCGACGTCATGAAATTCAGGTCTTTTCTGGCAAACAATCTTGTCCCACATTCTCTCAAGAAGTCCCTTAAGGTTCGGTGATTGCGAAACTCTTTCAAAAGATATCATCTCCTTAAAATGACCTTTGACTTCATTATCATTGCAGAGGGCTAATGCCACAATAGTCTTTCCACTGCCCCCCATGCCTATTACTCTGAGAAGTGGAGCATCATTGCGCAAGAGACGTTTTTTCAGCTCATACACCAAACCCTTCAAACCAACTCTAAAATCTGGCAATTCTGGGACACTCGATTGGGAAGCCCTTTTACCAATTTCCAATTGATACATCTAATCTGCGATAAACTTAAGGTCAGATTCTTCCCTTATTGCGTCAATTTTGTGCCCAATCCCTTCAAGTTTATCCTCCATTTTGAGGTCAATATTCTCAATTTTATGCTCTATTCTATGCCCAATAGTCACAAGTTGATCCTGCTGTACTCTCAGGCTATGCAATTCAGAACAGATATGTGCCCAACCTTTCGTCTGAGTGAAATTGACAATATACAAATCCAAGCCTTCAATTTTATTTGCATACTTATAGCTCTTGAAGATATTCAAGCGACTTACCTTGGAACAGGCCTTAACCAACCTCTTACCCTCCTGCAGCTGCTGATAGAGTTCGCTGAGCAGCTTCTGGCTAGGTTGAGACAACTCTACACTACTCGCAAAGTTGTCAAGTAATACAGGTGTGATTCCTTCCAGGGCTTTTTGGAGGCGTTTGCAATTCTCCTTGCAGGCAAAACTCTTCTTCAACACATCTTTAATGATCCCCAGTAGCTCAGATGGTACAACATCCACAAGTGATTGGATCACCAAACCCTCCGCCATTCTGATCAATAGATTGTTTTCAAAGACACTCAGAACTCAATATAGAAACTCAATGACTGAAATATTTATTTGAGTTTGCCACTGATATGGAATGCGACTATAAGAAGATGGATATCAGAGAAACCATGAAAGGAATCTTCATGTAGAGTAGGCAGGAGCATAGCATATGCCACAGTACAAACTTTGCTTCTCAGAAGGAGATTAGCAAAAGAATCCAGAAATTCACAAAGTAGTTGCTTCTCGGAAGGAGATTAGCAAAAGAATCCTAAAATTCACAAAGTATTTGTTGTTGCAAACACCCATTCAACGTAGATGGTATGCTTAATTATATAGCCACGGCAGAGGCTCATTTGGCGTTTATAGGGTCTTCCGTGGTTATATGCGCACGCACCCCTTTCTCCTCGTGGGTTTGACCATGGAACCTTGCAGGAGGAAAACTTCACCGGCAGTGGGTACCATTTCAACCACAGCAAAAAACCTGCAATATACCCCATTCATATGCCCATTCCACACTCTACATGACGTTGTGGAGTGAAATTCTACAGCGGAGCTCTTTGGCAATGTTTCTCACATTTACAATTTCGATCATTAATTGAAATATATAGCAAAACAGAAAATGACATGTTTCCATAATTCAAATTAAATTGCCAACACAAGGTTAAAAACACATTTTCCAGTGTTTATGTCGAAAATTGTACCGAAAACATTCACTTCCAACTTAATATTCACGGTGATTGTCTCATCTTAATATGGTCACGCTTCTATATAGCTAAACGCAGATTTGGACTCTAAAATCTTATCTCAGTTGGAACTCAATCCTCACAAGATAGAGAAACTCAGTTGGCTTCAATTTTTTGTCTGTTCCTCCTAACCAATTCCAAGGTGATTCCATATCATAGGGATTGGACTCTCCTTCCAATTCTTTCACAAATTAATATTCATGGTCCAAACAAACCGATGCAAGAGTTGATTAGTTGGATCAAAATAGCCCATTCCATAATTTCATGTTAACCTTACGCCTCCAACGATTTATTCACAGTTTGGTGCCTTCTCTTAGTCAATTATACTCCTAAAACATTAACAATAGCTTCATTTTCCCAAAACCCTCTAGTGTGCACAAAAAAGAGATTCTTCAACCGGAAATGAATAGATAATTAAAATTTGACTCAGATTCAATCAAATATAGAAAAATGCATGGTCTTTGTTATACATTAATTTATAACAACATATATCCAACACAGTCCGTTATAGTAAATGCATGAACTCTTATTCATTAAACTAGTTTTTTGCATCCACATGGTGAGAGGCATTCATTCTCTTTATGGCCCGATTTCCCATTTATTTGAATGTCATTTTATTTTCTCTTAATTTTAAATTGATCAAATACAACTTTAAAAGAAAAGTAGCTCCGTGATTTATTCCCTAAATCTCTTATGCTTTTCAAGGTAGAATTTATTTTTCCTTAAGGACAAAATCGTTCCTACCCATACTTTTTCTAAAAATATTGTATAATAATTAAAAGAAACAAACATATTTACAAATAAGGAATTGAAATTACTTTTCAATGTTCAAAACCCTTTTGGAACTTTTCTTCATAATGCTAGATGGCTTTTGGAAGTTTTAGTGCTCCTGCATCAGACTCCCATGGTAGAAAAATTTCATGAACTCCTGTTCGTGTGTCATTAGTTCTTGAATCCTATAGGATCCCAAGCTTGTGTTGTCATTTTTCATTCTTCCCTACATGTTGTTTTCCTAGTGTTGATGTTATATTCACTTATCTAGGCTTCCAAATCCTATGTTCTTCTTTTCCACTTGCCTTGCTAATGCAAAGGTCCTTAGTCAATTGTACTTTGTTGTTGGTTGTCCTTTTCCTCTTGTTGTACCTTCTCCTGGTCATTCTCTTCATCAACATCCACAACTTGTCAATTTATTCATCTAACTTTGTCCTTGACTACTGAGATTCACTTTCATCTCTTTCTTACTGATGCATATCTTCCTTGTGCATTAGAGTTTTAGAACAAACATTGGATTATACATTTGCTTCATTATTTGTTGCTCATGCCTTGCAATTTACTCCATAACCTTGGTTGGTCTCATGGATTTTCATCTCCATAACCTTGGATACCCAATTTACATATTTGAAACATCCCTCATTAAAAGTAAAATGTTTTGCATCACATTTCACTATTTTGGGGACATTGGAATTGTTTCACTTAAAGTTTCATTATCATGGAAGCGTGGGGATCGTGCCCCAAACCTTGGTGAGTGTTTCACTATGTAACATTGGGTTGTACTCAACATTGGATCAATGTTATGAGTGTTGATGATGCCTTGTAAGAGGGATTTGCCTATTATGGGGGGCTTAAAATCTTGTGACAAGGATTTGTCACAGGTGGTGACATCCCCATAATCAAGATTCATTATAGGGGTTGATAGCCCTATATCAAGGATTTGTTACTTGGTTCGGCATGGTTGTAATAAGGAACTAGGGATGTCCCTATATCAATATCCCTATGGAACCCCATATCTAGCAAATGGCCGACTTCATCAAAGTAAGAGCATTTTCACACCCTTTAAACGATTTGAGATGGTTGGGGTATTCTCTATATGGTACCAAAGCCTTCCAAGAGTGGCCACTAATATTTGGCAAAGATTTGTTTGTAACCATTTATATTCTCTTGGTAATTTAGTGCCCTCACTAACTACTTGTACAACAATATTTTCATGGTATTTAAACAAAACATTGGCCTGGACAACAATTTGACTTGCAAGTTCCATAGTGGGACAAATGACAAGAATAAGAATAGGCAACCTTTTATGACCTTGGAGGAATTGTGACTTCACTATCACCTCAATAGCAGAAAATATAAATGATATTGTCTTGTCGGTGAAAGTTTTAACCTTGGCCTACACATCCTTGCCTTTGAGAATAGATGGAATAGTTGCTTCTTGCACAATGGTCATACGCTCATATCCCACTGTGTTGGTTGCCTTGAGTGTCAATGGTGAGATTTTGTGCTAGTGAAATCTTGATTGGCTCAAATAATTAACATCCCCAGTAACCTTCACACTACTTGTTTCTGGATCTGCTTTTTCAATAGGACTCAAAATTGGTTGCTTGTTCCCCACAAGCTTCACTGAATCAAATTCATCATATTCATCTTCAAACTTAGACTCATCTTTGTCATCGATGATCTTTAGTGCTTGGATACAAGAGGATTTAGAGCCTTTTTTGTTCAACAAGTCACCTTCTCCTTGGCTACCTATTGCAGAGACCCCATTACCTCTACAAGAAACACCCCTTTTTCTAATCATTTTGATAAAAAAAATTATGGTTTTTGAGATTTTTTCTCACCAATGACCTCCATTTTTTGTAAAAATCACAAATAAAGAAAGTGATGAGATCCTAGGAGTTTAAACTTTAGTGTTTTCAAACGTTGGGAACATATGACATGAATCATATGAAATGTTTATTTCCATTAAACATGAGGGTAGAATTATTAACTTAAATGGTCTTTAACACAATCCCTCTAGATTTGTCTCTTCAAATGTGAGGGCACCCACTCTCATAAAGGACACGTTGGGAGTTTAAACTTTAGTGTTTTCAAACTTTGGGCACATATGAAATGAATCATATCAAATGTTTATTTCCATTAAGCATGAGGGTAGAATGATTAACTTAAATTGTCTTTAACACAATCCCTCTAGATTTGTCTCTTCAAATGTGAGGGCACCCACTCTCATGTTCGCATTTACTGATATTAGCCTTTAGGAAAAGATAATAAAATATAAATTGGACTAATGTATCAATCCACGTGAACATGATACCCATTCGCCCTCTCACACACTCAATGTGCAAACTTTGTCTCCTAAAAGACATGATTTGGGCAGTATATCAGTTGCCTCAAAAACTTGGGTTCGAGTCAATTCTTCATGCAACGTGATACTAAGAAGTTGCTAAGTTGTCTCCTATTATTATGCTAAATTTTTCAGCATCAGTTCAACAATTCTAGATGACTCTCATGGTGTTGCAATGTTATTTAATCTTACAAGTTGGCATACTTTCTTAGTCCCACAATGCTGAAAAACTTTCCTCAACTATTAATCCTAAAGAAGCCCAATAATGGGTGAACATGGATAGGCTAGATTGAATTTTCTCACATGTCTTCCATCTCACCTAGAAACTTATTTTGGGAACTCTTATACATTTACTATGTCTGTTTGCTAAGGCCTAAAACCAACAAAATAAATAACAAGTGTGTGCAAGCAGCAACACACTTGACTAGATTGAACTCGGCCTAGTCTTATGATGGATGTACATTTTAAGGGCTTCTTTCCTAATTCAAAATCGCTGAAGATATATAAACTAACTATTTCATTTGTCGTACAATTCCAATAGTGCACATGGCAAGCTTCTCTGCAAATCTCTTTTGTTGCATATGGTAGGCCTCTGAATAGACTAAGATTGTACTAGCATAATGCAAACATGACCTGCAAGTCACCACTATGTTTTAGCTTCTGAACGTTGTTGCATTATTGACTAACTAGTGAAGTATCAACCATTGAATAAGTTTCAAGCTTTGGAGAAGTCACAATATATATTATAATTTTGTCTTGCAAATTGGCCTCTTGACCATTTTTTTCTAGGAATGACTCTTATGAAAAAATAAGTTCTTTCCTAATAGGTTATGACCCTCTTGAAAATACCAGGTTCACTAGAACATTGGAAGCAAATATCTAATGCACGCATCATGCTACCACTACAAGCCATTGCAGAAAATAGAAACCAAGGTGAAAAAGGATCTACAACTACATTGTAGACGTGTTACAGTGACAATACTTTCTTGAATGTCTATTCTCCAACATCCATAGCATTACCACAAATAATCATAGTTTGTATTTAACTCCAAATAATATACATTCCAATAAGAAGTTGTCAATCATAGTTTTACCTTGTGGCAATGATTTTCCTTATGTCCTGCTCTCATTTTCAGTCAAAAACTAGATTTCCTATATTGATGACATTCCTACTATAATTGACCAACTACCAGACAACTATCTCACTATAATTCTAGATAAAATGAGCAGCATACCAAAATAATAAAGAAACTGAAAATGATAGTAGATATTGCAGGTTAAGCAACTAAATAGGTAGTACGCATGATATTCTATTCCATAATTCACTACCTTTCCCATTTATAAAATAGTTTCTACAACAATTCTGCTGCATATTAGTTCTTTATGTTGCTATTTATTGAGATTTTGGCTCACACGGGGATTACAATCAGCCTTTCCACAGGAGATACATATGGCTTATGCAATTGGCATACCATTGTTGTTACTGTAACTAACATTTCATGATAAGAAGTTACAGTTGAAACATTGCATTTACTTGTTTTGGCTTACTAATTGTTATGTATGGCATATATAATACCAGTTTTCCATTGGGATTCATACGTGACCAAATGAAAAAGTATTTAACTGTTGCTAAATGCAAAAATGTGACATGCTAGGATTGGAGGGATTTTGTGCAAATTATAATGAAGAATAAAAAAGTGAAGGCCTACACCTCCAGTGCAGTGATAGTAGGGTTTCCTATTTCTAATCATCTAGAGTTATTATTATTATTATTTGTTCGTTTCTTTTTGGTTGTTTTTCCCTGGTCAAGGTGTTTCTCAAGTTTGTCATCTCTGAATGCTAAACACGTTGCTTGATGTCTTACAGTGGAAACACCTCACATCTTAGCATAGGTCCAAGATCTAGTTCTGGTACAATAGCACAAATTATGGAAGATTTGGTAAATGCTTGCTATTGAAAGCCTTGCCACTGTGACCCAAGTGCTATTTGGCCACAACTAGAAGGTTAGTGCAGTGGGAAAAAGAGAATGTTGTGTGTGTTGATGCTGCACACAGGGCATCTTTTTGCAAGCCCTTTTTCCCATCATGTGCAAGAGCAGTTTGCATCTGCAAGATGCACATAGCATTCTCTTTGCCCAATAAAATAACCTTCTAGTGTTGCATGAGCTTCTAGCCTCTTTAGACTAAGGAATTGTCTAGAACTTTGTCACTCTTGGTTCGTAGTTATCCTGTGAGTTTAGTCTGATTGCAAGACTTTTGCCTTAACATTCCTTCTCAATGTTTCTGCCATAACCTCAGAGCTACTCGGGTTTGGGGTTGTTCCATAGATATCTCTTGGGGTCTATACCAACCTCCTGATCTGTTGGCAGCATTTCTATACCTCCAACAGGTATATCACTTATCATAGGCATTTTTGTTTCTCCAAAATGCCGTTACTCTCGCAGAAGGGTGCATTATAATTTAAGATTCTTTCTCCCACAACTCAACATGTTGTGTGCAATGTTGTGCTTGTTGGGTGATTTCGATGGCTTCTACAAACTAGTTATTAGACAATGTTTCTAGCCTCTTATGAAGGAGCTACTTAGTTGTGGCTGCCTCTCTGAAAATTGCTGGTATGGATTGTTCATTAGTATATTGAAAAATTCATCGTCAGGGATTAATGTTTCAATTTTATCAAGTGTCTCCTATTTCATATTCAACACAAGATGGAATTTGCATGCACTCAGTTCATTTGAGCAAGGCTTTCTGGCTTGCCTTGAATATTGAAAGCAAGTTACAAAAGCGATCCCTAAAGATGGAGCATCATTGAAAAAAAATTCAAGCTCCTCTCAGTGGATGTTTTCTAATCCCTCTTCTTCTGCTCCTTCCCCTTGTCATATTCATTTGTTTACAAGGCATGACAAAGATACCCATAAGTCTAAATTTTAGTCCAAAATCAATTGTAGTGATAGTGGAAATGTTACGAGAATATTGTGATTATCGCTAATGGTCTGCCCATTCTAACGAGGGATGTCTTAAGAAAAGAGTTCTCAACACATATTTCAATGGCTGAGCAAAAGGAAGGAGAAGGTTAAAATGATTATAGTCAACAATCCCACTTACATAAGTGGTTGTTGTGGACTTACCAATCCATGGTGGAAATGCCTCTACTACTAATTACAGTAATTCTAACAATTCAAAAAAAAAATGGAAAAACAATTCTAAGCCCACAATTAGTCTTAATCATCACCGACTACTTCACTTTAGACAAGGATTCTTTGTTTGTGCAAAACTATTGCATTATAGTTAATGGTAGTGATAAAAATCTTATTTCACAAGATCATGTGACTTTTCTTAATTTCCCTTCAAAATGTTAACCTTGGTCTAAAATTTTAGGGTTGGATGAAGGATAAGGAACCAATGCAAGTTATGAAGGTCCGTCAATTCACTTTTGCTATTGACCACTCTTTGATAGTATTAAGTATGATGTCACTCTTGTTGACTGTTGTGGTCTTATTCCTAGGAAGGTTTTATCAACACGATTTCCATGCAAGCTATTATATATTGTCTTGAAACTTCCCTATTTTTGCAGAGAAGTTAGCGTCATGGTAGTGATTAATTTGAAACTGTATTTTAGTGGAAAAATTCACTGTTTTTTGGTGGAATAGATAATAATTTATTCTAATCTTTTTTTGCAAGTGTACTAGTCACGATGATAAATGCATGGATTACTTCAGAGGGTTCTTAGTTCTTTCTAGATACGCTTTTCATCATTTTCTTTGAATACTTCTCTAGTGCTTTACCTTCATATTTTATCCCCTACACAATTGCTCCTGAGGTCCATGTTGTTATGTTTAAGGTCCATGTTGTTATGTTTATTGGCCATTTCTGTGGAAACTTTTTCCTGAGGTTCTGCAAGGTAAATCCAAATGAAAAAAAATACTATCTTACATATTGATATTTGTTCAAGACATTCTTGTGTGATACTTGAATTTCATAAATCTAGATTTCTATTTCGTTATCTATATCAATATCTAAGAACAAGCCCATGGATTGTTCATATTTCTCAAACTATGGAGTTGTTCCTTTCCTATTGCATGTTCTTTTATATTGTTATGTTGTGATTCAAATTTCTAGTTGTGCTTTTTAGTTATTCTCCTACGTAGGACATGCTTTCTTAGATTATATCAAAATTTATTCTTATTGTCTTTTTATTATGTATTTTGAACATATTATTTCTAGCAACTTTTGATTTTCCTAGATTTTCTATTCCTTTGGTGTATCTTTGCACCTTTAGGGGAAATTGCTAGTTTAAATGCTAATTATTTAAAGGGTGCTAGCTCAATGGAAGAGCACCTGCTTTACAAGCAGGAGGTTGGTGGTTCAATTCCATTGTGCCTTGATATTCACAGGGAATGATGATCATCAATTTTTGGTGACTGATGCTCTTTTCACCATCACCAATGAGCTTATGGTCACATTTTTCGACCCTCACCAAAATATGAAATGGTGACGGTCAACGAACGCCACCATATATACGCATCAATAGTGACGACCATTAAAGGTCCATCACCATAAATATTTGTTGTTGATATGAAATGGTGAGGGTCATTGTTTATCATTATAGTCATTATTCGTAACAGACCTTGATGTCACCAATGAGTTTATGGTGACGGTCAATGAACGTCGCCATATATATGCACTAGTAATGATGGCCATGAAAGGTCCATCACAAAAAATCGTTGTTGTTCATATGAAATGGTGACGGTCACTATCTGTCATTATAATCAATATTCGTGACGGACCTTGAATGTCACCACAACACATACTTTCGGTGACGCCACCTTTGGTGACATTCAGTTTTTTGGTGACGAAGGCGATTGTCCGTCACCATTGCTCATATGAAATGGTGACGGTCACTATCCGTCACTATAAATCATTATTGGTGACGGACCTTGAATGTCACCACAACACCTATACTTTCGGCGACGCCACCTTTGGTGACATTCAATTTTTGGTGACGAAAGCTCTTTTTGGTGACGTTCAATTATGTGTGATTTATTTTGTGGATATATTCATTGTATAATAGTTACATTTTTAGGAATGCATGTCTTATATTAGTTATTTTGCTTTTCAAGTTTCTACTAATTTTACTGTGTATCTTGATTACTCTCAATATTGCACATGTTGACGTCCCCTCATACTTACATTGGTTTCGCTGACGGTGCTTGTCGTAGTACACAGAATATGTCTTCCACTGCCCGAGTCATCTATTCACCCACTGATGAGTTAGTTTCTATTCATGGGTTTTTCCTTATTCAAAAAACATGTTAATGTAAATATGTCAGTGATCAAACATACTCTTTCAGTTAATTTGCTAGTAGTCAGGTCAAAAATTTTGGTCTTTTCAAATAAATTTTCAAAGTAAATTTTGGTCACTGAAGGAGTCTAGGTCATGAATGTTGCTCCCTTCATCCCATCCATGGTTATAATCACCTCAAAGGTCATCCCATTCATTGTCATTTAGAATTCTTAGGTCATTCACTCCATCTCATATAGGTTTGTTGTCTAGGTGTCATTTTTTTGCCTTTTAAAAGTCCAATTTGTCATCAAACAAGGTAAACGATCCTTCATTTTCACCATATAATTCTTCTAATGGGAGTCATCATACTTAGGTGAATAAAGTAAGGGAAGTTGTCTTATTTCAAAATTGTTTTAATGTCAAAAGATTTCAAAGGGAAAATTTGTCTTATTGTTTTCACTACGGGACAAAAAAAGTCATTTCAAAGCTTATAAAAGACAAAAGAGGCTCATCCAAACTCATTCTTCTCATTTCATGTGTGGTAGAGCTCCTCTCTTCCTTCCATTGGACTCCATAGTCATCAAGGGTTCGAAACAAAGGAAAGAAACTACTCCAAAGAAAAATTGTTACATTTCTGTTGACCGTTGTTACGCTTCTGTAGTAGTTGTTATGTTTATGCTAACCTTTGTTACACTTCTTTAGAACTTTGTTACACTTTTTTTGGCCAGTGTTACGCTTTTGTAATAGTTTTTATGCTTCTGGAATACAGTTTTTACGCTTTTGTAGCAACTATTACGCTTCTGGAAAACGATGTTACGCTTCTGATGGGGGTATGCTACACTTCTGGAAAGTGTTCAGTTTTGGGTTTTTTGGCTCCCAAACCATTCAAACAAGTTCAAGGCTCCTTGGAATCAGTCCTTAGAGCTCTTACAACAATAATTCAACTTCTTATAACCTCTTGTGCTCAATTTATCAAGCTCACTGTTGATTTTCATGCTCACTTCATTCTCCATTATATTTTCACTTCTTCACATCATTAAAATATTCCAGTGAATCAAACCCTAACCCTCTCATCTAACACTATCCTACACCTCCCACATACATCATACTGCCATCCCCCATCATCCATACCCTTCATAAGAACCATTTTCATCAAACCCTAATTTCTAGCTAGTTTCAAGTGTTAAACTGGGAAATTCCTGTGTTTCCCTCATTTTACCACCTTCATCACAGCCATTTCACCTGATTTCACTCATAACATGGAGCCAATACGAAAGCTTATCTCTTGAATTTTTTGCAGAGTTTTCCTTGGCTTTAAAACACTTCATCTCACCCTCCAAATCTATCCCATCCCTATACTCTGTTTTTCCAAATTACACTACACATACCCATTCCATCTACACACTAGGGTTTCATCCTTTCACTGATATAAAATATGGAGAGTGAGAAGAAAATATTCAAGGGAGGGTGCCACATCAGATTAGAACCCTACACCATGCAAGAAATCAATGCTTCACCCTTGGCCAAAAGATGTTTTGAGAGGACTGGATGTTTGAGGTTTTGTGAGAATATTATGGAGGGATAATATCATCTTCAACTTACAATCTTATTTGCCTCTAATATCAACATGGGAAAGGTCATCATTATAGGTTTGGAGTCTAACATATCACCAGATATGATTTCTTCAACAGCAAGTATTCCTAGTCACAAAGAAAAGTGGTTTAAGGGCATGGACTTAGACCTTGAAGATCACAAACAATTTCTCAAACCTCATGCTAGAGAGAAACCAAAGTACCTCTTCCCTTTCAGACACCTCCTTAACAAATATGCTCCTTTGATGATGTTAATAATGAATTATTTCACATGTGAAGGGAGTTTTTCCAAGTTGTATAGGCACCATATCATGTTGTTAATGCATTTCACCTTTACCAAATCACTTTACTTGCCACATTACTTGTACAGGAGTTTGATTAAAATGACTTAGAAGGTTCAGAGTAGAAAAAAAATATCATTACCTAGGTATTTTTCATCATGGTATGGTCAAAATAATTTTGTTGTGTCACCTTGCATCCATCACCATGACTTGGGAAACCTTCATGGAGAGAGTAGCAGCAGCGCCCACCACTAGCCCTCATGTCATGCATAGATACCATCACCATCACTGTCAGCATAGCCAATGGAGGTTGGCTCTTCGAGCATGAAAACTCAGATTTCAAAGGCTCTTAGGTTTGTGATTTCACTCATACCTATGAGAAGGGAAAGAGACATGTATTTGCGCCCAAACCTATCAAAAGTGTACCTACACTTGACATTATTGTTGAATAAAGTGAAATAGAGGAGCAACCTCTTATGCATCAAGATGAAACATCTTTGCACCAAAATAGTGAACCGGTGCCATTGGAGGTTGAGGTAGTAGAGCAAGTTGAGATCAAATCAGTTGATCAAATCATTAGGGAGAAGGATGAGGAAATAGCAGAATTGAGGGATATCTTCTCCATTGCTAATTCTCAAATCATTTTCCTACAGCAAGAGAATTTACAATTAAAGGTGAAGCAGTTGATACAAAGCAAACCTAAATAATTCCTATAGGAAGATAAAGGAAAAGGTAAGCAGGTCATAGATTCTGATCAAATGCAAGACATGCAGACTGAAACACAACCAAGAAGGCCAAAGACAAGAGGCCTTAAAAGCGCGTTGGAGTTAGAAAGACAAATAGCTCATACACCTGAAGAGTTGACCTTTGATGAGCTAATAGATATGGAGATCAATCAAGATAGAAAACTCTGGTTGGGAAGGGTAAATGAACATTTGTGGAAGCTCTTTCAGAGAGTTAAGAGAGACAACGACTTCCAAAGACACATGGTAAATCACTATCGCACCAGGAACATAATTTCATAAATAAGGCTAAAACAACTGAAGAAAAGGCTAAAAGAAACTCAAATGAAGCTTAAAGAGAAGGATAACTTAGATTTACTCGTTGAAGCTTCCTTGGTTGTTTATCCCATCACTCCCAGGTGCTGCAAAACCAATTTTGAGACGATCTGAAGAATTTTGGTATTTTTTGTTATTTTTGCACAAATCTGGAAATTCCCTCCTCACAAAAGCATAACAATATTTTGTTACGCTTGTTTTAGGGGAATCCAAATGATGATTTTCTTATATGGTTGGATGCATTTTGATAATTACATCACAGATCAAGAACCATTTTTGCATGACAAGATTTGATTTTGCAGAAAAGGCTAAATAACCAATCATTTTCTATGCTTCTGCCACTTTTTTGGAGGCCTTGTTATGCTTCTAGAGTAACCTTGGGAGAATGAAATTTTGGAGGCCTTCCCATGGGTCATTTTACAAAATTCAAGATGTTCTAGAAACTAGACACACGAGGCTAGTTGGCCTATCTTTCATAATTGGATTTGGACTCCTAAAAGTGCCTCAAAAATGGCTACAAATTTTTGTTACACTTATGTACAATTATGTTACGCTTCTCTCAAAAAGTGTTACACATCTGCATAGGATTCCTCGGGACACTTGTCAAGCTTAGAAAATGTTAGAATTTTGAGGTTTTATTGTCCTATTAGTTGGAATTAGCGTAATTGAGATGGTTTTTGCCTATTATCATGAGGGAACATGTAATTTAATGTGGGGAACACACACTCCTAGTTCATAGCTGAATTTCAAGGAATGGTTTCTAACCTCCCTAGAATCTAGGAAATGACTCATCTCATGTATTTATGATGCATTTTGGATGGGATTTCGACCCTATGAGGTGTCATGGTTCATATTTTCTATAAGTAGACTCTCTTTAGTCTTTTGTGGGGTTTTATAGTCTTATTTTGCGGTGGAGCTATTGTAACAACTTTTTGGAATGAAATCAAAGACAATCTTGCAGAACTTGTGTTGAGAATCTTGTGGTATTGATTAGAATCTGAATTGGGGGCAAAAATTTTCCAAAAATTCAAAGTGCTCATAATCGCACCAAACTAGAACGACTGGATAGGGCCCGACGCCAGGAATATGGCGCATTTCGTTTCACTGAAAGTAGACTCCATATGAAGAAGTTAGAGCTTGCTGATCGTCATGCCAAACATGTGATTTAAAAAAAAAAAAAAAAGAGGGTCAAATAGGGTCAAAGGTCAAAATATGGGTATTTCTCTGGCCCAATGACAAGAAAGGCCAATTTTTGTTGAGGAAATTGACACTTGTCTCAACTTGTTGAGGAAAGGCCTAGGTATTTGGGTCTTGGTTATGGAAAACATGATGGAGAATTCTCCAAAGCCAAGAAGGCCACAAAGGGGAATTTTCAAGGTATAAATCTACCCTTAATTAAGTTTCTTTTGATTATGATAAACATGGAAAATTCTTACATAATATTTGGAGAAAGTTTACATGTTCCTTTTGTGTTTTGAATAACCATACTATTTCGAGGTGTTTTAAGAAGATAGGCATGCACAGGAAACTTTCAAAACAAAGGAGATAGAAAGTCGAAGGTACATTGGACAAGGAAAACCATGTTGAAAATAAGATGCAATTATTTTGCACTCATTTCCATAAGAAAGGTCATCTTGTAGACAAGTGTTGGACTTTGTATCCAGCAAGTCATCCACGACATTTGAAGAAGGTGGAAAGAGATCTTGATAGGAATGGAAAAGATGATTCCATAATCGATGTGGGTCAGGATGATTCACATGATGAAGTGCAGCTGAAAGAAGCGCCAGTAGATTGGTTTAGTAACAGATGATTAGATTTATTATCTAATTAAGGCCTTGCATTTCTTTTGATGATTGATGCAAATCTTGCCTATTTGATGAATTTCTTTGCTAATTGAATGCATTCTTGAGTAAAATAATTTGTATTATATTACTAACATAAATTATCAATCTGAGATCTGTAGGACTTGTGAGACATACATGCACAATATATGCTAGGGATCAATTTATGAAAACTAAAAACTAACCTAATCACACCATTCCTACATCAACATGAAAATCTATTCTACATTCAGGAATTAGAATTTAATCTACTTGCATAATTGAATTATAATATAGGATTGTTGTATTGAAATCAATGACAAGTAAAAAGCATGTTGTATATCTGAATGCTCAAATCCGATCCAATTAGAAAATGACAGAACCACTTTCTTGAGACGACTTAGCGAACACAAATTTACATAGTCAACTGGAAATTCTATTGCTAAGAATTTAAATGACAAATACAATTAAAATCATGTTGTTGTATATCTAAATTCCAAAATCTGATCCAATTGGAAAATGATAGAACCACTTTCTTGAGACAACTTAGCGAGCACAAATTTACACAATCAACTGAAATTAAAAACTAATCATTCTACAATCCACCGGTCGAACACACTTACATGAATTAAACTTGCATGAATGGAAAATTTAAACTATCAAACTTTCAATGAAATGAAAACAACATAAAAATGAAATGACATACTTGAATGAAATCAAAACAAAATTGCAAAATAAAATCTGCTCTATCTTACATTCCAATATGCTCCGTGATATCTACTTCACACCTCCTTCCATTCTTGGAACCTCAAAGCTTTATTCAAGTTTTTCAAAATTACAAAGTACAAAATAATGACAAGTTAAGTTAACAAAGCTACAAATAAAGAAGAGAGATCTCCTATTTATACAAATTTCTAAGCAACCTCCTCATTAATGAGTATCCTTCTTCTTCTCCTTTGATCCATAATATTCTCAACCAATTTTCTAACCATAGGCCACATATCCCTCCTTAAAACCTCCTTGATATCATGAAGATAAATTCGAATTTGATCTTTGGGAGCCACATAAGAGGGCCTTAGAAGCTTCACACATGTCGCAAAACTCTTTCCACTTTTAAGGTATAAGCATATGCATATTATTTTCTAACTTTTGATCACAAATTCACTTAAAAATAGTAGAAATTAATAATGTTTGGAAAACACAAGGGTAACCCAAATGACGATGAAAGTGAGATGAATATAGTGACATGGTAGTGAAATGGAGGTGAAATGGAGTGATATAATGGACATGATGGTCAGGATATGTAAAGATTCTTTGGGGAGCCTGTCATGCTAGGGATAGAATGATACTTGCTCTTGTACCTTCAGTGGTTGGGGCAATAGGTGATTTTTTGTGCTTGTAATACCTGCAACCAATACCCCAAGTAAAAGCATCATTTATATTCTTGCAAAAAGTTTGTGTAAGCCACTGCTTCGTCTGGGGAGCATGTTGCCCCCAATGAGATTTATTCAATTTTTCCTCATTTTCTTGAGATATTTACCTTGATGGTCAGTGAAACATTTGACATGTTCCCTTCTTTGAATGCGTTAGGCTCTGGGATGGGATTTTTGAACCAGTCTACTTTTCCAAATGGGAGGAAGTCTTTTGATTCAATAGCGTATATGTCTTGGTTTTCTGGGTTGTTAGGACCGAATGTTTTTTTTTTTCTGGAAGAAAAAATGAGTGGTGATGCATTGCATCCCATGGAAAATCTGCTTCCGTAATGGCCTCTATAATATCCTCATCTAAATGAAACAAGGCATCTAAGGGGCAGTTGGTTTTTGTGAGGCCATGAGGAGTTGGTCTGGGCCTAACAGAGTTGGTTGAAAGACACAAATAAGATTCAATAGTCGATGTTGTGGAACCATACTAGGTCGACAAGGTGCAGAATAGTTGCAATTGCACCATCGATGGTACAATTACTGTTGTATTTTTAGCGGTCTCCACACCAATGATAGATGAGAAGACAGCATGAGTCATGGTTCCCATGCATGATGAGATGAATCCTATGTGGTGTTGTGTATCTTCAATGTTGGATGGTGCAGGAATTTCCATTGTGATGGCTCGCATGAGAGCAAGCTTATGTTCCTCGCATGGCATACTAAGGGTACTCGCACTTTCCTGGATTTTGAAGTTGCGATGAGTGTAGAGGTGATAAATGTTTCCATTAAGGGGCACAACTCTGTTTCCTGATAGTGACTT
Source organism: Pinus albicaulis (assembly GCA_034641835.2). NCBI lineage: Eukaryota > Viridiplantae > Streptophyta > Pinopsida > Pinales > Pinaceae > Pinus > Pinus albicaulis. The sequence continues at coordinate 926,900,485 of CM076579.1, forward strand.
GTGTAAACGTTGCACGGTGTCATGGTGCTTATCGAGTACATGGTATGAGAACAAATGCTACTCTTTGTGCCTAAAGTGGATGCTCAAAGATGATTGGGCATAGGGGCATGATCGCGCTTCTACCATCTCCAAGTCTTTGGTTTTCGTTGGTCTGATTCTTGTGGGAGATTCAGACACAATGTTGAACTTTCCACACATAGCCTTGGGAGGTATTCACAATTCACAGTACGATGTAATTGTGAGCAAATCCTGCAATAGAAATGTGTGATTTTCTCTTGATTGGAGAGATTGATCTACGGGATGGGGGTGACAATGCGAAGACTTTCAGTAAGTTTCTTAAGCTCCTTACATTGATTGACTCTGTGGTTGTTTGACAATCCACATGTCGTTCGTGGCTGATTTTGGGGCCTACTAGGACAATGGGTTGTCTTATCCTTCCTAATGTTTTGGTAAGAATGGGGGGCAGTTTGCCTTAGGGTTTTTTTCCTTGCGTTAGGTTGCCTTGGTTCCAAACTAGTTACATTCGAGTATTGGGCATCCAATGAGCATATGATGTCTAACAAAGGGCATACGTGGGAGATACAACTGTAGTGTTGAGTCTAATGGTTACCTAGACAAACTAGAAATAACTGTATTTCTTTGGTACTATGTTCCCTTTGGATTACTGGAGTGATTGGGTATCATTTGCGAAATGATTTTAGATCCGTGAAATGGGCAACCAAGTGGTTATGTGCGTTTCATAATGTGCAGGTCGGTCTTGTACATGGGGGGCGGTTGGGGTTGATGATGTGCCCCTGCGTTGACCTTTTCTTTGCTAACATGAAGAAAATGGACCTGGATGTCACATTTTCTTTGGTTGTCAAACTTTCCACGGATTCTGAATTTGATATGTCTGTTGCGGCGAGGCATACTATGGCCTCGTGTAAAATTTTTAATGTCGAACGTAGTCGGGGGATATAAGGACAATGACGAACTGGGTGGTCGCCAAAACACACCTGACAAGAATATCGGAATACTTGTAAGTCGTCATAGTATATGGGGTTGATCAGGTACCATCTCTAAAACAGCTATAGGGCTACACAGTCAGCAATGAAGTGATCGTGTTCATCAGAGAGTGCACAAAGTTGGAAAGGATTTTGAGGGCGATAACATGGGGGAGGTGGTCATTTAGGTGACCGCATCTCCTCGGACACATATAATATGGTCCTTGTTGTTTCCGTCCCTTGAATGTGGTGTTGTTCATGGATTCCATATCTGAGCCATCTAAGTCAGAATTTTTAGTAATGAATCGTCGCATGAAATCCAACATGGGCAGGAACCAGTGAATGTGGGGACAACGGCACACATGATGGTTATTTCGATAGATATTACACATATGTCGTCGATGTCGAGCTAAGTTACTTTGGTCAACATGAGGTATTTGGTAACAACTGGTGAATGCCCTTAATTCGGGACATTGCATGACTAAGTGGTCAGGCTCGTCGCATTGTGCATACACTAGGGTCAGATGAGTGGCCTTTGTTTTCCATCTTTGGTCTGTTAGAGTGACTGTGTATGAGCAAGATGTAGGCTCATCTCATAGGTACAGTATAGTTCTAGGCTTTCCCTCGTCCATCTACATGGGTGGATTTGAGGGATCTTGTTGGTATGATTTCTCTAGGGCTTGTTGGGCATCCCTATAATGAGGAATCTCTGGGAAATGATGGGTATAATGCCTATAACGGTCACATAAATCACATGTTTGATTCGTGTGCAATACTTTCCCTTTGTTTTTTGTGACCTATTCCCTTTTATGGGAACTTGATGTTGCGACATTTTTTTTCAGAGTGTAGAAGGGGTTTTAGTTCATCTAACTCAGAGAAAATTTTAGTAGGATGGTGTACGATATCACATAATGTGCAAGGCTTCAATGCCCTAGGTCTATTGGTGTTTTCAATTTTCTTCCCTTTTTTTCTTGTTTTTCTTAGTCACCTTAGCTGGCGCTACTACAGGTTTTCCGTTAACCATTGTTTCTTCGTGAGGGGTGATAGGGCTTAACACTGTAGAAGTGTTAACAAGACTTCCTACCATTTATGGGGGGACCAAGTACCACACAGGTATTGTGAAAGCCATGTTTGGCAGTGTGATGGTTTCCAAGACCTATTTAGACACAAAACCAGTTGGGGGTATAAGATGTTGGCAATATGATGCAGATTGTTGTCCTTGATGGCAACCCACTGAATGAAGATGAAGACATGAGACAGTTGACATGTGTTGTCCTTGATGGCAAACCACCTGATGAAGTTTTTCTTGACCTGATGGACTTGGTAAATGATGTAAATATGATATGAAAGGATGTTTGTTAGCAATATGATGCTGAGTGTTGTCCTTGAATGGCAACCCACTTGATGAAGATGATGACAACTTGCTTGATGAAGTTGTGCTTGATAGAATATGTCTTGATGAACTAAATCTGATCTATCTACAGTGAGTACAGAAGGCAATGAAGAAAGGAATTCAACATGTGCTAAATCTATGGTGGAAAGAGTATGTCTCAAGGCATACGCGGATCTGTCTAGGATAAGTCGCGTATGCATGCGGGAAACAACGTTCCAAGTCGCGTATGGGAAAAAGCGCTCATAAAGTGCAAAACCAGGAGTAACCACCATGGTATTGACCCATTGTATTGGGCAATGATTCGTCTAAATGACCCCGTCCAGGAATACCATCGGAAGTAATGTAGTTTTGGGCTCATGGTATTGAAAAAGGGGCTCATGGTATTGAAAAAGGATAAACCTATATAAAGAGAAGAAATTCATTGTGCAAATTATAAGTGTGGGTGCAAGATGTCTGAACTTGAATGAATACTTCTCTCTGAAGTATATCTGAATGGAAAGGGTTACAGCTGAATGATAGATCTGAATGCATGATGCACCAATGAAGAAATGATGAAGAAGGGAATGCAGATACGGAATGTATTTGTATCTGCTAGATCTGTTTATGGAATGATCTGATCTGAGATGAGGCGAACATCTGTCTGAAGAAAAGGGTAAAATCTGTGTGATGTATCTGTTCTGAAGAATTGCAATGACCTATATGTCTGAAGAACCATACGCTAGTTCGCCGCAGAGGAAGCGCGTATATACGCGGGATGTATGAAGTGAAAGCGCGTATGGGTAGTAAAATCTGTTCTGAAATTTGTGCAGAGGTATACGCTGGTTGATGTGAGCGAAAGCGCGTATATACGCGACATCAGTGAAAGGAAAGCGCGTATGCAAACTAGGGTTCTTGAAGAGTGGCATCAGTAGAAATGTATGATGTTACTGCTGGTTAGAGTATGCATTCGATTGAGTTATATGTATCTGTTTCATGGTTGACTGTGCTTAAAAGTATGGAGTGGGTCCAGTCTGAAAATATGATGAAACGAGGCCTACAAGTTGTGCTCTTTTGAAGTTGTTGGATCCAGTGTGAAAATTGATGAAACGTGGTCCATAGAGGTTCTGAGGGTTGTAGCCTTCGGTCAGGGGGTTGTAGCTCCCTTCCAGGTGAGGCTGGTAAACGAGAGCAGGGGGTCGTATCTCCCTTCCAGGAGAGGCTGGTAAACGAGCGCAGGTGGGTGCCTGCGTGCTAGTAGGAGTCTGCACCAACACATATGTTGTAAGATGTTTTCCCTATAATAAAATATTGAAGGCTGAGCAACTGCAGCGGTGGTTTTCTCCCAACTTGGGTTTCCACCTAAAAATCCTGGTGTTCATGTGTGATGCTTTGTGTGATGGTTTATTATGTTGGTTACTACACATGTTTACTGTTAACTTAACATCAGATGAATGAATAGTGCAAAGAACTAAGTTAATAAATATCTGCATATTTAGATCTCTGCTAATACGCGAGTTGCATGAAGGATATCCGCGTATATACGCGAGTTTACTTAAGGAAAGTAGCGTATGAGTTTTAGAGAGTGAAAAAGTAAAAAGTTTTGAATATGCTGTAAATACTGATTCACCCCCCCCCCTCTCAGTATTTTTCCCAACATAAGAATGGGGTTTGGGTGATGGCGTAGGGTAGGAAAGCCATGTTTGTAGCTTCGGTCTTCATACTACTGGTTTCCATCTTCGGGCTGGTCTCGGTGTTTGATGATAGCTTCATGCACATCGGTGCCCCTGTGACTTTTGGGGCTGCCTCTGGTATGATAAGGGGATCTCCTAGGATAGATGATGATTTGAATTAACTGGGGCCATATTCTTGGTACCGCATGAGCGATTCTGTAGTTGTGTCTACGTAAGGTAGAATGAAATCAAGAGTCATCATGGGTTTCTTATCATAGTATGTAAGTTGGTCAACGGTGATGATTCAATATTCATGGGGGAACATCATCACCCGAAATAAGGAGTATGCTATGGAAGTCATGGCATACATATAACTTCGCCCAAGGAGTATATTGTAGTCAATATGTGCATCCAATACTACAATGTCTATAAGTACCGTCTTTTCGGCCAAGTTCACAGGGACATTCTGATATAGACCGATGAGAGTTGAAGGTCGATCGTCAAATGCTCTAAGCATGATGTCAGATGGTTTTAGTTCAGGTGAATGCCTAATGTGGAAAGAAAGGCTAACATGGCAGTGGGTGATTGTGCTAAATCATCCACAATGTTGTAGTTATGTGGATATTTTGAGTGGTGTCTGACACACCTGGTTGGCCCCTTAACCATTTTTGGAAGGGGTCCTATAGGTACTTTGGATATGGTCAACGGTGCAGTAGGTGCATTTGTTCTTACAATTGATGGGTTAGTGTCCGGGGGGCTTCATAGTTATGATTCCTTGTCTGGAAGAAAATTTCTTCACCAGTCATGTAAATTTCATGGCTGCTACTCCTGGAATCATTTTTAGGTGGTTTTTGATGTTGGGTATCAACCACTCCTTGGTGGGGGAAGCTCTCCTACATTACAATAGTCTACTATGTAGGTCCCCCTTGTGCACAGTTACCTTGAATTTTTTTCATTTCAGGGAATTCGGGACAGTGGTGAGTGTAATGGTTGTACTCACCACATGTGGCACAATAATGGTTTGTCCTTAGACTGGACCTCTTGTTCTGCCCTTGTGAGTTCTTGTTTGGCTCCTGGTTTTGATTTTGGTTGGGGTTTCCCCAAATTGAGATCGTGTGGGGTGTTGTTGGTTACTGCCCCCTTGTCCGGAGTCTCCTTTTTGTCTATTATTAGGCTTCTTTCTTGCAGTGTTAGGAGGATTGTTATGGTTCTCCTGGTCATAGGACTGGCACTGCTGAGCCTGAGATGGTTGCACTAATTTTACCGGCGCATTGTTCTACGGTGGTGGTTCTGTGGGAGGAAGGGGGAATATTGGTTTCCCTATCCCTGGTTGGTGTATGATTGCTGGGGGGAATCCCTTCCGTTAGTGTTCATAAATATACCGGGTTCCCTGCTAGGGAGGGTATGAGCCTCCCTGTTGTTGATGATATGGTGTCACCCTATTTTTCATATTCTTTCGAGGTACAGATTAACTTTAGTGGTAGCCAGATTGCATCACGTTCTGGGTAGAATTGTACGAAAATCCTGGGTACTATATATTGGTGCCTAGGTGACCTTCAGTCAATGACTTGATCAAACCGTCTGCAGTATTCGATGCACATGGTAACTCTCTATAAGTTTGCAGGCACGGGGCATTAGGCACGACATTGTACATGTATCATGAATGGGTATAGATGAGTTTGAGCTACTGGGCTTTGAAAATCTCAGCTGTGAGAGTTTTAAAAAACAATACCAACAAAAATATATCATCAATTTTGGCTTTACACAAACTACAGAATCGTTGCCATTTGTGGAGATGGTCCAATATATGGACGGTTGGTCTTTGCCTAAAATGTGTTAGTAGTTCCATTCTCGAATCATGGTGGATGGGTAGCTGAAAATAAGTGAGGAACATGGTAGCGAGGGCGCTAAAGGTTCTGTGTGAAGCAGAAGTCTTCTCTCCAAACCATTTCTCGACAGGCACAGTTAGGGTGCGTTGAAACAGTCTCAGTCAAATAGTATCATCAATAATACTATTGGACGAACACCATAGGTGGAAATTCAATATGATTTCCAGGGTCTTTCGTTTGCTTCCCTTCGAATTTTGGTATATTCGAGAGGAGCTTCGTGGGCATGCGAGGCCAATTAGGGCTATGTGCAATGGGATCATTAGTTAGCTTTGATAGATCTGGAAGGTTTAATGATGCTAAAAAAGGTAATTGAGTATTGACTGACATTATGTACTGTGGAAACACCGGTATCTAAGTGAAATTGTTTATGGGGGGTTCCTGGGGAATGTTACCCTATGACATACCCTATTGTGGGTTCTGCTAACTCCCCGAAGGGTTAGCACTTCTCTGGCCTCTGGGGTTGTGGGAGGAGTTGAGTGTGGTGACCCTGCTGGGGTTTCCACTTGTGTGGTGTTGGCCGACCCTCGAGGGTTTCCAACCAAATATGCCCCGATAAAGGATGAAATGATAATGGTGGTTGTGTGTCGTCTTTGACGCCAAAATGGCAAAAGACTCGCAACTCCTCCCTCTAATGGGGGGAGGTCCAAAAAACGCCTAGATCGTCGAGGTCCCATTGGGTCCGTTATGGTGTCGACTAGCTTAATATTGGAAATATTTTTGGTTTACTTAGAGAAGGAATATTATTACCAAATAAAACATGATCACATACATAAAACAAAGAAAAATAAATAAAAGGTAATTTTTCCTTTAGACTAATGCTATGTGATCAAGCAAGCAAAAAATATGGTTTGGTTGTTTTGTGTATGATACTCAAAAATCCTAAAAATAGCTAATCGTCCTCACACTCTCAAATGTGACTGGGCCTTGCAAAGATGTCTTTAGATGGGTATTCGGGCTAACGTCTTGAAATAACTGGCGAAGCCTTCCAGCAGTCGAAGAATTGACCAAGGTAAAGGTAAGAGGATCTAGTGTTGCCTGCACCATGACCCATAGGGAAGGATGCCCTAAATTTGGTCACTAAAGTACTATCGTCCCATGTGAGCATTCGAGTCTTGATCTTCTTGGTGTTCATCTACCAGTACCGAGCACTAGATGGGTCAAGTAGCCCCAAAGAGTACTGCACACATTGGGCCTAAGCTTAACCCCCTCTGAAATGGGTCTCTGTAACGCTCAGGTATTATGTTTCGTTGGCAAATAGACAGGTTTTAAGCTCCCTAAAAATTCAACATCTATGTTTCAAAATGTAGAATGACCATGGCGGCTTATTGGATGCTTACCCCCGATGGTCCTAACCTGAACTATAATTTCATTTATCGACCCTGTGGAGAGAATTTAATGAGTTCAATTAGTGGTTAGTTTTAGAGAGTCTTAATTTTCTTAAGGCGTGACTTTTGGTGCCTTTTGGTCCAATGCTTACCGATGCTTCATGTTTGCTTTGGAGTGTACAATCACAAGTGTGGATATCCGGTGATGCTTTAGAATCCTTCTCTAATTATGCTATGTGTGATTTTTCCTTGAAAAAATAAACAATGTGCAGATTATGGGCCGCTTACACCTTGCCTATTTAGACTAAGTTTTGCACTATAGGGAGATGGAAAATTATCTTAAGAAAGATTTAATATGCATACCCAATCTCACCGAGAGGTGCAAGGGTGGCAGAGATTACTTTCCTTCTTTTCGATATTTTAGTCATGGTCCCAAATCCTAACGCAAAAATTGAACTAAACTAATGCAAAAATTTAAAAACAAGAAATAAGCTAAAGATGTGTGGATGTATGTGCCACTTAATTTTCTGCTAATTAATCTACGTGTTTGGTATCTTTTACTAGCAAATCGTTTGTTCAGATAGCATTTTTGCATTGAAGGCCACTTACCTTCCCCTACTTAAACTATGTGTGATTTGCAATGATACAAATCTAAAATTAAAACAAGTTATTTGCTAAGCTAAACTCCAACAAAAGTGGCCTAACCAGTCATGAAATAGCAGAGCATAGTGATGGAAAATTTCTTATGGGCTTCCAACACCTTACAACTGTAAAAAATTGATAAAAAAACAGTGAAAAATGAGCTCACTTCCTACCGTGCGGCATATCTTCAAACATGCGTGAAGTTCATGCATCTGTTTGGGTTCAACGCGCACGAATTACAATGACTAAAAAACTCCGCCTTATCTGAGCGGAATTTCTCACTGAGGGTGACTGAAAAGGGATGAGAGGAAGCATGAGTGATTTTGCAGCAATTCTGAGTAGGAGAGAGGACCTGGATCAACAACCATTAGCTCAAAATAAATAATGAAGTGGAATCGCCACTCCTGTTGTGGTGTATTCGAAGCATGGGCGGACAAAATACACTCTGCTTAATAGGGAGGTTGCTTTCCTACATGAAATTCATAGTTCAATTGGTTTGTTAGATCATTAGTAGAACAAAAAATATGTAGTAAACTAAGTAAGAAACATATCATGCTACATCAATGAGGAAATAAAAATAAAATAACATGTACAATTACAAGCTCAATCGATTCAAACACACTAATAACTCAAATGGAGAACTCTCTCCGTTTATTAGGTGTTGGTGGTATAAGAGAATAGGATGCTAAAACACTTGCATTGGTTCCTTAGAGCTATGGAGCTCCAATATCCAAGGCGAGGTGGTCTCTTCCCCTCAAGGTCTCAGCAAGCTTCTCTCCCCTCTCGACGGATGGTAGATTAACGGACACGTGGTGAACTTCTTCTGTTTGATTGAGGTGTTGGATGGCCAAAAACTGAATCCTTCCAATCCTCTTTTTGCTTGGACAACACAAGCTAGTTTTCTCTCAAGAAATTTGGCCAGCATAACAATGTGTTCTCATGTTTCTCTTCCCATGGCTGGCTTTTATAGACAAATTTCAAAATTTTCCTCCTCTTGGTACAAGATGGATGTTGACACAAGAGTGAGAGGATGATTCCTTTGTGTGATGCACTAAACCCTCAAGGTGGCTCCAAGGCAGTTGTACTTGGTTGGCTTGAATGAGAATCTTCTTCTCCAAGTGTGCCAAGTGGTCCTGGATGGTGAATTTCCTCATAATCAGGTCCACGCAGCTATCTAAGGGATATACGCGATGTTATTTACGGCTATCGAAGAAAAATACGTGAATATCGCCAAGGGTCAGTGCTTTCTGTGCACAATTCAATAAATTTTCCTGCTTGAACTTAGGAAAAGTTAAAATTTTCAGCTCCTGTAATGTATTCCTTCCTTGTAAATCCTTATTTGTACCTTCTTCTTGACATTCTCTAATGTTTTTTATTTGTACGATTTTCCAGTGTTAACAGCCTCCATAGCAATGACGCCAAAATGTTGGGCACTAAGATGACTCTTGTAAATCGATCTCAATGATATCTCATTTATTTAATCAACCTGGGATTCGTATGTTATTTCAGGGTTATTGGCAAAGTATATGCAATCATAAAGTCTTAGGCTATGGAAAAGTTCACAATAACTATTATTTAGATAATTACCGTTGCAGAATTAATAACAACACACAATTACTGTACTTACAATCCTGATAAAAGAAACTATTCTAACTCACAATTTATCTTGATCTAAATTTTAACTCACAATTTACTTTAATCGAATTCTCAGCAAATCCAATGTGTGATGGAAAAACTATTAACCACACAAATGTTAGAAAATCATTAATCATGCATTCACATTCACATCTGTATAATACTATTTGATCAATCAACTTCAGAAAACACTCAATAACATTTAAGATGTAGTATTAAATCGATTACTCGCAACAATTGCAAAACCAAATAAAATATAACAGAGCTAATGCAAATTACAAAAAGGAATTCTAACTATCAATGATACATAGTAAACAGTGAAACCTCTGGTGACTGAGCCCATGGTCTCCAGAAGTACTGCTTAGATAATCTCAGTCCAAAAGACTAAAATGAAACCTCAGTCAACTTCATTACTCAAAATGTTTTATATAGTAACTCAAAAAGGTTTAACTTTGATTGCGGTCTGTAATGTACAGTAAAATAGTAAATTGGAACATTGACAATGATCGAACAACATTTGTCTTTTATTTTACTATCTTATATATTACATCTTGAAAACTGAATGTAGAGCTATCATGAGAATCAAAAGATTCTTAGGATTGATCCTTCAACCATAAAATCTCCATATAGTATCGTTCAGTTTCCTATTGCCTTCGTTTTCCAACCACGCCCTGGGCATCGAGCTGTAACTGCTATTAATACAGTGTTAGCTTAATCAGTATCCCGCTCAGATATCTTAAGGAACATCAGTCGTTCCTTTCGGCCGATCTGCATAACGATTTACCTAAATTACAACCTTTTTGATATCGGAAAAACTTATATTAACTATGTCATCAACTATATCATCTTCAACTTACTTTTACCATTATTTTCTCTTGAATTATTACAAGTTAAGGATAAAATTGCCTAAAAATCTAATAATTAATAAGGAAATTATACCTTTTTCGTGACCCAACAATATGTTGCATGACCTTCAAGGCGCCATGATGAAGATGGCCCAATCTCATGTGCCATAACTCAGCGAGGTCACGGTTCTCCACCTTCTCTGCTTGCATGGTCAATGCAACACAATTTTATACATCCATTTTGTAGAGGTTCTTCACTCGAGCCCCAATTTTTTTCACCTGTCCTGTGGCTTTGTGATGATAGAACGACTTTCCTTCACTGAGGATCACATCATAACCATGATAGTCCAACATAACAACATAAAAAAAATTCTTCAATATTCAATCCATATTGAACAAGATACTCAGAGACCGAAAAGTAGTAATCATCATTAGGTCAAAATAGTCGTTTATCATAGTTTGTCAAAAAATGTACATAATTTGTGATCATAGGTCTCAAATGCCTTATGATATAAATATGATGGTACAAAAAACAAAAATGTAGTCTAAAAGAACCATTAGCTATCCATGATGATGATTATGATAGAAAACTATAGCACGCACTACTCGGCGCAGGTATCGTCTGAATGGACCAGGAACACCAGTCACATGCATTTGGTATCGAAGAGGAAAATCACCTGTCCCAGTCTCTGGGATGTCTATAATCAGCCTCTCCAGATTGTGTTCCAACTATGTTAAGACCTCAACTGCATCATTCTGCGATGCCACTGCTGCTATGGGTTGTGCTTCTCATCTGTCAAACTGACGAAGCACTGCTGGTCATGCCAGGCCTACATCTGCGTTAAATTTTGATTATCAGTATTGGATGATAAAAATCAAATAAAAATCTATAAAACATAAAAACTCAAAATGATACTTTTTACCTGATTCATCCCACTGTGCTCTAAGTGGGAGTGTCATATCAAGGTCACCCCTGTAATCCATCCCTGCATAGGGGAAGTCCTCGATCATAAACATCAAACTTCTCGTCCATATGAAAAACTGAGGCGTGTATCAAACAATAGAACCTCCATCGTCGCCATGGCGAGCCATCAACAAAACCCATCACAACATGCGAGGATCTCTCGGTCCCGTAGGATCCACTAACTGTTGCTGCGGTATGAGGAGTGGAATTCTCTCTAGAGAAAATGATACTAGAATGGCGTCGTAGCCAAAATTCTTCAACTTTCCATTCTTGGATCGAGTAAGTTGTCCTTTCATGTTGACAACCACTCCTTTGCACCAATTGAATATCGTTCCCTTGGAACATTCAACAGTTGTCTGCATTTGTGCTTTGGTGGCCACATGGGGGGCCACACTATCACAGAATCTCGTGATTGTGAAAGCAATAATCTTTAGATCAAGTCGCTCGATAGTTTTAATATCGATCAGACCATCTTTCAGTTGTGAGTCCTGAGTGCAATATTGTTCCATGTAGGAAGCGATAGACTGCCCTTCGGGCCGTGATCCAAACAAATAAATGCCACGTCCCCTACAGGGAAAACCAGTGAGAAAATAAATATCCTTTGCATCAATGATGATTTGATAATCTCCAATGATAAAACACTGCTCCTGGATATCCCAGGTGTTTACCAACCAGGTCATCGGCTCTACTTGAGCTTTCATTCCCTAAATGGACCAAAAATTGTAAAGTCCATAGTTCTTCAAAGCTCGTAGCGTTTCTAGGCTATAAATTGCCTCATTATCATGTGTTTCATTCTCACGTTCCCTCCACTCGAGCATGATTGTTTCAATTTTCCTGCAAACAATCATTAAAGAGCATTAGAATATTTTTGGAGAAACTTAGAGCATTTTTTATAGTAGAAAAATCATGTTTGAAAAACCTCATGGCGCCTGCATGATTTTTCTTTACACACAGTGTGTTTTTGCGCACTTTCTGTATAGGAAAACCATGCAGGCACGATAATTTTCTATGTTGAAAATTATCGGAGTGTGCAGGTCCGATGAGGAAAACCCACGCACCCTTGCGGGCGATTCCTAAAAAACACATTCTCCCCTAAAAAGTAATCTTAAAGCCTAAAATGAAAAAATAAACAAATGAAATAAAAGACAATGGAGAAATTGATTACCTGGAAAAGACGGTTCACAAAATGGTCCACCAATTCTCCCGATATCAGCCTCAGAGTTTCTATGGTAAAAACCCTTTTTTACTTCTCTGGAAATCAAATGGTGAAAATGACTTGTTCTTTTCAACTTTTATAGGTTGTTATGAATAAAATAATATTCTTTTATTCTTTTGACCTTTAGAAGTTCAAATTTTTAATAATTTTACCATAATTGATAACAAATTATTGTAATTTTTTGAGTTTTTTGTGCAGAGAATAGGTTGTGTTTAAAAATGAACCATTTTGATGACAAAGTAAACTTTTATCACATTTTCAGACTCTAAAAAAAACACAAAAAAGAGAAACCATGGAGTTCTCTTTTAAGCCATTTTCAGACTCTCTAAAAATGAAAAGATTGTCGAGCACTTGACTATTCGAACTCGTTAAAATAAATGAGTAGTCATCTATTCTATATAAGTTTACCCCTTTTTCAGACTTAACTAGACTAATTACAAAAAAGGTATACATTGACTAAGCATGGTCAATAGAGTTCTCTCCTACATTATTTTATCCTTTTTCGGGTTCGAGAGACTAAATTTATGAAAATGAACACTGTGGAGTCTACTTATGTTTTTCTCTCGACTCCCTAAATTGGAAAACACCAAGTTAATCTTATGTTGGACTCGTTAAAATTGAACAGTGCAGGACTCGTCGATCACAATAGGACCGAACCACTCATTTTTAGGGTTCGTTAAAAATACTTCGAAGGACTCATCTGAAGGATGAGCTTATACGACAAGCAAATGTTATCCTCCTCAAGCTTGAAAAAAATAAAGAGGTACTTTCCAGTAATGGTGGCAGAAAAATTAAGAAAAAAAAATCCATGTTTTATACTTGTTTTAAAAGCAACATGTCGCTCTTGGATACAATGCTTTGTCACGCTTGTGTTTGGGTTGGGTAATCCTTTTGTCTTACAGTTAATTGAACCTCATTGAAAGTCTTCAAATGGTTTTGGGTATTATCTATAATTCAAATGTCACCAAGTCATTTACAGTGTCATTACGTGTTCAAGAGAAAATTCAACCTTAATTCAGCTTTCATTGCAGATATTTGTCTTCATTCGCATTGACCATCCCTGAGTTAATCCTTGCAAAATATTTCTTCAAACTTGACATAATGAGTTTCGTGTCGTAGGCCCTCCTATGATAGATTGCTTCCTATCGACTTCAGCTCATTATCTAGGAAGTTGATCCAGAAACCTTATCAGTACCTTGGAATTTGCATGCCTTAATGGCAATTTTCTCGCCTTCGACGACAATTTTTCATCATTGGCCTTCGATCGAACGATTCTATGAGTGTTCGACTGTAGATAATTAATTCACATTTCATAGATTGTACTGAGGTACTTTAAGATCCATTGTTATTATTGGTGGTTTCTCTCATACTTGTTAATGGTTTTTCATTATTGACCGGTAATCAAATGGTCTCTACCATGTTCGACTTCGACTCATTCAATTGCATGGATAGATTCGTACTAGTTCAAGAGACGGAGATCAAGACCCCGGATCTAGTTTCATCCATCCAGGTTGTGAGGAATTATGTATTCATGTTTGAGTAGACCAATTCATGACATATGGTTGCGTCCATACTATGTCTACTATTGATGTAATTATAGGTCATTTTTGTACCAACACATAGAGTTAGTTTTGCTCTGAGTATGGTAAAGCCTACCTCAGTTATGATTATATATTTGCATCGAATGTTTGTTACAGGTTTTCGACTGATGTCTCTGATCCAATCCTTGGCATGATAAATCACTTCACTCTTTTGAAAGATTTTCTCAAACTTCACACTTTAGGGGGCAATCTGTTACACATCATTTTGTCACCATGACATTTGACTGTTAAAATGGATCTATCATCATCCATAATCATGCTTCTTGGCAAGTCAAAAAATTCATATTCCTTGACCAAGTCCTGAATTTTGGGAAAATGACTCTTTAAAACTCTTAAGAATGATTTGTGCACCTTTCCCCGTCATTTTCGGTGCATGCGCGGATATTACAAAGATTCCATGCATAATTTTGCGCTCTGTTTTCCACTAAAACGTGTGCACCCTACTTCACGAAAAGTAAAAGATAAAACTAACATCTAGAAGCATAGTTGGACGCATATTCTCCGACTATAAGCCTTTGATTCATATCAGTTCGAGCCAAATTCCTCCAATCATGGAACTAATTCCCTTGGATCAAGGAATCCTAATCCCCTCCTTTGTCGATCTCAACCCTCTTTGGTGGATCTGAAACCTCCTTAGTTTATCTTATAAATTGATCTGAGACTTTAGGGTTAGGAGAGTTCACTTATGGTAATCTTACGCTAGTCATTTTTAGAGAGGAAAACTTGTTAAACTAAGGAGGAATATTGGGAGGCATACGGGAGGAAACTATACAACATCAAGGCTTGGTTGTAAGATTTCTTATTTCTTCCTGAATAATACATTTGGATACTTTTTCTCATTGTGTTGTTTTCCAGATTCATTAGAGAAATTACATTTCTTAATCTCCTTGATGATTAAGTTAAGTTGGTAGTTATATTATCATTATACTGCAAATGCTTTTGATTCTTTGCATGTTTGTGGTTGCAAGTTTCTTCTCAACATTGAAGAAATTATTCCAGACAAAAGGCAAGGTCTTCACCAAGCATCTCATTGAAAGGTAAGAGCATCACTCTCTGTTTTCTAGTTTTGATAATCTGAATGACAATAGCTTAGGGAAAGAGATATTATTGTGTCTGTTTGTTTCTAGTTATCTGTTGGGATACTAGGAAGATCTCTCTTGTCCGCAAGAGGGATTTATCCAAGTAACACATCCTTATATGTACAAGTTTGTCATAGTGTTTATTGATCATATATTCATATATTCTAGGAATGAGGAATACATGCATAGCACCTCACAACAATATTAAGATTGTCAAGAGAGCATCAATTGTATGCCAAGATTAGCAAGTGCAAATTCTTTTAGACTGAAGTTCATTACTTGGAACATGTTGTTTCCAAGAAAGGTATAACAGTGGACCCATAAAAGTTCAGACATATCATGGAATGGGCAGCTCCTAGGAATATGGATGAGGTCAAATCATTCATGGGACTAGCAGGTTACTACAGGTGGTTCATTAGGAACTTCTCACAGATTTCCTATCCTATTACATCTTTGCAGAGAAAAATGAAGAAGTTTGAATGGATTGAAGAGTGTGAAACTAGTTTCGAGCAGTTGAAGCATTTGCTTACAAATGCTCTAGTCTTGAAGATTTCAGATCTAGAGAAAGAGTTTGTGGTATGTACAAATGCTTGCAAGGGAGGACTTTGTGGAGTCTTGATGTAGGAAGGATAGGTAGTATGCTATGAGTCAAGGAAATTGAATAAGCATGAGCGGAACTATGTGACTCATGTTCTTGAGTTGGAAACTATCATTCATACATTGAATATGTGGAGACACTATCTTCTTGGTAGGATATTTATTCTAATGAATGACCACAGTGGGCTGAGGTACTTGTTTGAACAACCTAATTTGAATGCTAGGCAAGCTAGATGGTTGGCTACTCTCAGTGAGTTTTACTTTGAGCTCAAATACACAAAGGTTAAGGAGAACAAAGTTGTATATGTTCTTAGTAGAAGAGTGCATATGAATCACATTGCAATAGTGAGTTCTTACGGGACAAAATTTCAGGAGCAGATATTGCAGGCAGGACAACAAGATGATAGGTATTAGTAGTTGAGGCATAGGTTACAACAATAGAGTGAAGGTAATACGGATGAGGAGTACCATCTCACAGTAGGTGGCTTGGTCAGATCTAGGAACAAGATTTATGTACCAGATGACAGTGAGATTAAGAAGCTTATCTTGAGGGAGTTTCATCTCAATCCATATTCAGGTCACCCGGGATATCAAAAGACAATGACAACAATTAAGAAATTCTATCATTAGCCAAACTTGAAAGAGGTGGCTGAGTTTGTTGCGAGATGTTTGGATTGTCAACAGGTGAAAGTAGGGTGTAAGCATCCAGGTGGTTTATTGTAGTCGATTCTGATTCCAGAGTGGAAATGGGAGGTCATTACCATGGACTTCATTACAAGTTTATCGAGGACATCGAGACAACATGATTCCATCATGGTTTTGTTTGACAGATTTAAGTAAGATAGCTCATTTCATTGCAATTAAGTCTATGAATTCAGTTAGTGAGGTAGCTCAGATTTTCATCAACGTGATAATGAGATTGCATGGTGTTCCTACGAAGGTTATATTAGGGAGAGATGTAAAGTTCACTTCTAGGTTTTGGAAGGAGTTTTTTTCATGTTTGGGGACATAGTTGGATTTTAGTACAACTTATCATCCATAGACAAATGGACAGACCGAGAGGGTTAACAGGATTCTTGAGGACATGTTGAGAATGTACGTCATGCATCAACAATGGAAATGGGAAGAGTATCTTCCACTAGTAGAGTTTGCATATAATAACAAGTATTAGTAGTCCTTGAGGATGAGTCCATTTGGGGCACTGGGCTGAGTTGTAATACTCCTATCAACTGGAGTGATCAAGCGAACATGGTGTTAATTGGACTGAACATGTTGGTTGAGATGGAACAATAAATGTAGGTTATTAAGAGGAATTTGAATGCATCACAAGACATGCAGAAGAGTTATGCAGATCAACACAAGGTATTTAAGGAATTTCAGGTTGGGGAGCATGTATACTTGCGCATCAAGCCCAAGAGGAGCTCCTTGAGGATTAGGTCATGTGCCAAGCTAGAACCTCGATATTGTGGCCCTTTTGAGATCCTTGAGAGGATTGGACCAGTGTCCTGCCAACTTGCACTACCTCCAACAATGAAATTCCATTATGTTTTCCATGTTTCATTGCTTAAGAGGTATGTCTTCGATGTTGATAATGTGATTGATTTGTTTGTATTGTAGATGGAACCAGAGGGAAAATTCCAGCCAGAACCATAATGCATATTGCAATGAAAACAACTCATGCTCTGGAACCAAGCAATCAAGCAAGTTAAAGTGCAGTGGAAGTACTTTGAGCCCGATGAAGCTACAAGGGAGATGGTCAATCAGATGCGGGCTTTATATCCTTCGTTATTTGTTGATTCAAGCAAATGATTTTTTGGTATATGTATATGTATATATCGATGTCGTTGTAGATATACCATAATGAGTTGTGCTATAAAGCTCCAATGAGTGGTATTATTTTCATGTTTGTCATGTTGGTCATGGTTTGCAGTAGTTTTTCATTGTAAATACTGCATGGATCTATGTTATAAAGCTCCATGGGCAATATGTTTGTTAGCGGTTTGTTGGTCATAGGTGTTAGAACATCGAGGATGGTGTTCCCCCATGGGAGAGGGGTTTGTAACAACCCCTGGTTGATTTTCCATGTAAATAAAATAAGACCAAGGTCATGGGACAAATATTCTAAGCTGAATGTTGAGAAAAACATAGTGATGGGTATCACTAGTGATTAATAAATGGCCATGGAAATTGACAAAGGAAAAGTAGCAATAATTGGAATTTTATTTATGAAACAAAGGAAAATAGGAGAAAAGGAAGGTGAAGAGACACAAATTTGCATGAGAGGGAAATTGAAGGGAAACTGAAGGAAAACGAAAAAATAGAGGCCTCAATGATAAAAAGGATTATGAGAATTAGTTGCTAGCCTTTGACAGTTTTGGGTTGAGCTCTTTGCCTTTCTCTCATTCTCTCACACTCTTGCACACTTAGAGCATCATTGGAGCATGATTGGAGCACTCTAATATTCACTTGGATTTAGAGAAAGAAGGCAAAGGAAAGAAGGAAAGTGAAAGGGAACAATTGGATTAACATGTACAACTGGATTGCTTTGCAGGTAACAGGTTGCATGTGTGATTTCCTTGTTGATTTCAGGATGGATGGTATATGCATGTGATTTTTTGGTTATGTGTTGTCATTGGCATGGAGATTTTCCTGGATCGACAATGGTTTATCCTTGCATTTCCATTTCTTAGATAGCCATGGTATTGTGGGTTTTCCACTTGATTGGTTTTCTGATTAGTACTCATGCTCCTTATGGCCGTGGGTTGGAACAAATGCTCCAAATGCATTGGAATAACTTGGGTTGAGTTACTAGTCTGGTAGCCTAGGTTGGGACAAAATCTCTAGAGCCCTTGGTGGGTTGAGTTACTAGTCCCTGGAGTTGGGTTGAAAAAACACTATGGAGCCCTAGAAGGTTGTGGGTTGAGTTACTAGTTCCTATAGCCCTGGACAACTTGGTTAGAGATTGATCTAGTTGATGTTAGTGATGTCAAATTGTAGAGGTGAATCACTGTCGTTGAGGGTTGAGGGGGTTTGGCCTTTGGAAGCCTTGGCTACTTTTGTCTTGGTTTATTCCATGAGATCCCACATCCGTGCTTGGAATATGGAACGGGGGTGATTGGATGAAAGAGAGATTTGGTTTAGCCCAATCTATGGCCGGGGAGTATGCAGAAGTCCTTGACTTGGTTGGTATTTTCATATATTAATACGAGTTATTATTCTATTATGATTCATGTATAGTTGTAGTAATTATATTGGTGATATTATGGCTGAGTTTTCATGGTTCCTATGTTGGTTATATGGTGTGTACCATCAGTGGCTCTTTTCACGAATTATTTAGTTATTGATTGGTTGATGAATGTATGGACTGATAAGTGTTGTTGCAACTATGTGGAGAGGGCATAGAGACTTCTTGATGATTCTCTGGTGAGTTTATTGAATTAGTGAAGATATATGTATTTGTAACCTACAGGTACTATGTATACAAGTGTTTGTATAAATAAGTAATTTGGACCTCCAACTTCTTGGGGTCGTAACTTTTGCATATGCTCTTCATTTGACTATCATAATACCTTGTTTCAAAGATCTCCACAAGGAGATCGAGAAAAATATTCCTAAAACATATTATGGCATGTTTATGATCTCTCTGTTTTCCCTGAAAATGTCGTTTAGGCCCTCAAATTGGCTTTAGAAGTTTAGAACCTGAAAAACTGCAAAAAATATAAAGTTGTGTTAAATTTAACGAAACAAAACTAAAAAAAATAGTGTTGGGTCAAGTTAGGTTGTTAAGAGTGTGATCATGTGTCAGTAGGTGTTTGCAGTCAGTTCCGAACATGTTGACCTCATTTTCCGTAAGTGCATCTTGGAAATTGAGTCTCGCATAGTAACTGCCATCTCATGTTTACCCTGACAAGCTTGTGAATTTGGGTAAATATGGGGTGAGGTGGTTAAATTTTTCATTACATTCTAGAAGTCCTCATTACATTCAAGAAGATAATTTGAGAGAAAAATAAAATTAAAAATATTTACACTCTCACTCAACCATATTTGAACTCACACTTAAATATTTCCACTCACACTTAAATATTTGTATTCAATCTTAAATATATTTGGACTCGCACTTAACAATATCCCACTTCCACTTACATATTTGCATTCACTCTTAACTATATTTGGACTCACACTTGACAATCTCCCACTTGAGACTAGATATTAGAGCCATTGATCTTTTCCCAAAAATCTCTCATCATGTTTGTATCACATCGCCCAAGTTTCTACAAAGCTCCTGCTTATCTCTTGGTAATATTTTTGTTAACATGTCAATTGGATTTTCTTTTGTGTGTATTTTCTCCAATTGTAGAAACCCATCATCTATTTCTTGACAAATCCAATGATATTTAACATTAATATGCTTTGTTTTAGAATTATATGTTGGGATTTTTGCTAAGTGAATAACTCTTTTCCTATCACTATGCAACACATATTTGCGTTATGTTATTGCCAACTCGCGTTGTATCCATAACATCTCTTTACAAGCTTTTGTTGCACTATATATTTTTCCTTTATTGTGGAGAGAGCTACCACCTTTTGCAATTTGGACACCCATGACATTGTTGCACTTGCAAAAGTATATAAATACCTAGTGGTGGACTTTCTACTGTCCACGTCTCTAGCCATATTTTCATTTTTATAACCTTCAAGTTTGGAATTATTGTTACCAAAACATAAACAACACTTACTAGTGCCCTTGAGATACTTGAAATTCCACTTTATTGCTTGCCAATGTTGTTTTCCTAGATTTGCAAGAAACCTTCTTACAACTCCCACTGAATGTGCAATATATGGTCGGATACATACCATGGCATAAATCAGCCTACCAATTGTTGAAGCATAAGGAGTCATTCTCATTTCCTCTTTCTTCTTGTCATCACAGGGACATAAGTCAGCACTGAGTTTGGTGTTAGTTGTAAGGGATGTACCAACTGGCTTGGAATCCTTCATATTGAACCTGTCTAACACATTTTTAATATATTTTTCTTGTGATAGCCACAATTTTTTAATATTTCTTTCACATATGATTCTCATGCCTAGTATTTGCTGTACTAAACCCAAATATTTCATTGCAATTTTGTTTCCCAAATCCTTCTTCAACTTGTTGATCATGTTCTTATCATGTCCAACAATTAACATGTCATCCTCATATAACAATAATATAATGTACCTCTCTTCATATCTCTCGATGCAAACACAATGATCAACTTCCAATATTTTAATAACATGTTCCAACATAAATGAATCAAAATTCGTATACCATTGGCACAGTGCCTATTTTAGCCCATAGAGGCTCTTTTTTAGTTTGCAAACTAAATCCTCTTTACCTTTTTCTTTAAATACATTTGGTTGCTGCATATAAATCTCCTCCCTCAAATCTCCACGAAGGAAGGTTGTCTTGACATCTAGTTGTTCATATTCCAAATCTAAAGCAACAATAAGACCAAGAATAACTCTTATGGATGACATTTAACAATATGAGATTTTTTTTTTAGTAAAATCAATACCTTCTCATGTCCAACAATTAAAAATTAACAATTAATAGGTTTTTGTTTTCAATATAGAGGCCATTTCTTCCTCCATTGTTTTCTTTCATTCTTTGTTAGTTTCCACTTTACAAGCTTCCTGAAAACATTCAAGTTTGCCTTCATCAATTATCAAAATATAATATGAGATCGGATACCTTTGTGAAGGTTTATGAGTCCTCATAGAGTTACAAACCAATTGTGATGGTGCTTTTTGTGGTTGGACTTCTTGCAAAGGTTGCCACACCTTTTGTTGTTGTTGTTGTGCACCATTTTCCACTTGTTGTTCGTCACATTCTTGAATTTCCTTCCCATATTCTTGCAATGGTGGGATATTTTTAAGTCTGTTAACACTTTTCTTTACCTTTATATCACTTGTAGAACTTTTAAACATTTCTAACTCATTAAATATAACATCCATGATTCTAATAACTTTATTTTTAACTATATCCCAAAGACGATACCCAAACTCACCATCCACATATCCCAAAAAAATGCACCTCATGGATTTATCATCTAACTTAGTTCTATTCTCTTTGGGAATATGCATAAATGCTTCACATCCAAAAAATTTCAAGTGAGAATAATTTAATTTCTTACCAGTCCAAACTTCTTCAAGAATGCCACCATCTAAGGTTGTAGCTGGTGATATATTTATGAGGTAACAAGTTGTCCTTACTTGTTCTGCCCAAAAATGTTTTTCCAATCCTAAGTTGGACAAAATACTCCTCACCTTATCCATGATATTATAGTTCATTCTTTTTGTAGTACCATTTTGTTGAGGAGTATCAGAGATAGTCTTTTCATGCTTTATGTTGAATCTATTGCAATAATCATTGAATGTATTTGAGCAATATTCACCACCATTATTTGTCCTTAAACACTTCAATAGTTTGTTAGTCTCTCTTTCAACAACAACATGAAAATTTTGAAATATCTCAAACACCTCACCTTTGCTTTTCATGGGATATGCCCAAACCTTCTTAGATGCATCATCTATGAAAGTGACAAAATATGATGCTCCTCCTAAAGACTTAATATCGATTGTCCCACACACATTAAAATATACCAATTCTGTTATACTTGTTTTCCTTTCATGGAAACCTCTCATAAATGAAACTCTTCACTATCTTCCATATATGTAATGCTCACAAAGATTAAGTCAAACCTGGAAGAAGATTTTTTCCAACAAGGAATTTAAGGCCTCTTTCACTCATGTGAGCCAACCACTTATGCCATAGATCCACTGAGTTTCCTTCTTTTGCAACAACAACCACACTCAATATTTTTATGTTTACCCTCAATGTATACAAGTTCCCTACCTTGAGTCCTTTAGCCATGATCACTGCCCTTTTAATAAATTTTCATGTTCCTTTGCCAAACATTGTATATTATCCTTCATCATCTAACTTCCCAGTGGAAATCAAATTCACTCCAAGATCTAGCACATGCCTAACTTGTTTTAACAATAAACTAGAACCACAGTTTGTCTTTAATATAATGTCTCCTACTCCTATAACATCACAAAGACCTTTATTCCAAATTGAACCTTACCCAGATTACCAAATTACCAAATTTATAAGAAATAAAATTTTCTCTTCTTGGAGTAGCATGATAGGAAGCTTAAGAATCTAAAATCCAATCATTATCACGAATAGAAGCATAAAGACATGCTTCTTCACAAGAAACAATGATTAATACATCATCTTCTGATGCATCACCAATGGTTTCTTCATTGTTGTGAACATATCCAACTAATTTTTTTGATGTGAACACATTTTTCCGCAATGATGGAAAATTATTTTCCATTCGTAGACTTTGATCTAATTCTAGATTTTGAATGCCCTCGTCCATCACACTCAATTTTCCTTCCACGCTCATATAAGGCTAATGCTTCTCCTCCCTAATTTTCCAAAATTTATTTGCACCACAACTCCTCGTTCATTAAATTGCTACTAACATTATCAAACGTTAGGGTCCCTACAGGTGCTAAAGTGTTAATAACTACTATCAAAGTCTCTCAACTACTTGACATGGAGCACATGCATATGATGACTCTAATATCATCATCTAGAGTGATTTTGACATATGCAAGTTGATTGGCAAATACATTAAATTCATTTAAGCGCTCTACAACTAAAGCACCCTCTCCCGTCCTGAGATTATATAATTTCTTCTTCAGGAACACCTTGTTTGTTGTCGTGTTCTTCTCGTACAATTCATGTAACTTTTTCCATAGACCTTCTATTGTCTTATTCTTAGCTACATTGAAGTACACATTATTTTCTAGGTATTGTTGAATTGTAGTAATGGATTTCCTCTCCAACTTCTTCCAATTTTCATATGCCATTATTGAGGGTTTCTTTGATACTCCCTCAGTTGACAAGCATTGATACTTCATGATCAATATATCCTTCATCTAATATTTCCACAGGGAAAAATCAGCCCCATTAAGCTTCTCCATATCACTCATTACAATCTCCATATTGCTAAAAAAACCAGCTTTGATACCAGTTGTTAAGAAACGACAACATAAAATATAATATTTTTGATAGAGAAAAATAAAATAAACAATGATTAAGAACCACAACACCAAAAAAAATTACGTGAAAAACCCAACAATGTAATGGGGAAAACCACATCGGGGAAAAGATCAACAACCCTTTTATTATCAGCAATAATAATTACAAATGCGTTCTCTTCTGAGCTAAACTCTCAATTGCTCAATGCTCAATACTGAATGAACTCAATCTTATTTATAGAAAAATTCTCTGCAATATTCGAGGAGGATCCTTCGCTACAATTGAGGAGAAGTTTCCATTACATTATAGAAGTTTTCGTTACATTCGAGGTAATATTTGAGAGAAAAATGAAATTATAAATATTTACACTCTCACTCAACCACATTTGAACTCAAACTTAAATATTTGCATTCACCCTTTAAATATATTTGGACTCACACTTAACAATCTCCCACTCACACTTAAATATTGCATCCACTCTTGACTATATTTGGACTCACACTTAACACAACTCATCCTTCCAAATTGCATCCTCCATTGATGGGTTATTCCAATTGATTAAGATTTCCATAATTGTTTTTAACATGTTCTTCCACTTTTGTTTCTCTTACAAAGACAATCTTGTTTCCCATGATAATGGTCCTTTTTTTGAAAAAAACATCCTAAAATGGTAAAACTACAAAATTTGATACCTACACATTCTCCTTTGATTTATCCTTCTGACCCTATTTTAATCACCACAAACTAAGCTTATAATAAAAAAACATGATAAGTTTAAGTCCTTATTTAGGGTCTACAAAGTTGATCAACCTTGCAACTATTACAACTTCACCACTTATAATATTTTGTTGATGATTTTTTTATAGGATATATTTTATTATGCTCGCTTCAAGTTTCCATTACCCATGCAATTTGGCACTTCCCATAAAAATTTCTAATAGAATTATCGTAGTATGATGTTTTTCCTATTTCGAGAAATCAAACTTGTCCAAACTTTTACATCACCATTATCTTCCTAAAAGATTATGAATTAAGGACTTGAAACAATCATGTATGTCTTCTATCCAATTACATAAGTAACACTCAATTTGGACACTGAAATCTTCATATATGACTATTTAATGAAACCACTTGTTTAATCCTAGTTTGTGTGATAGAAAAAAACCCTAACTTGTTTAGACTATAACTCCAAAGACACATTGAACTTGGATTTGAACTTTTTACACAATGTACTTCACTCTTTCCTTTGTCAACCTTCAAATTTCCACACAATTCCAATGATCCAAAAAAAGGTTAGAGGACAAATGGCATGATGGCTCACTTGAAGGAGACATACCAAAGACTATTTACTATGATACCAAATTTAATCAATGAAATAACCAAGTAAGAATAAAAAAGACCAAATTCAATTATTCGGGTCTCAATAAAATGAAAGAGAGAACAAATAAGAATGCCAACTTGAGGATGTTACCTCCCGTTGAGCGAGAATACTCACCCACCAAAATGACATAAGAAGCACCCCGTTACGAATACGAAAACTTGTAGCACCTATTCATTATATCCCCTCCCTGAATGGCTCTACCTTACCTGACCTGCGTGAATGAAACTACCTAACTTGCGTGAATGACACTTACTTATCCCCTCTCCCTGCATGTCTCTATCTAGCTTAGATTAATGAAGAAGTAAGCGCTCTTAGTTAGTTAGTCGGGCGGGACGACTACTTACCTTCAATTAGAATTCGGTTATCTCCTTTACACCTTATGTTTACAAATATTTACCGATGATCCCTAAAACTATACCTCCTTGGTATATAAGGGAGACAAAATGCACAGTTAGTCAAGTAGTAGTGACAATAATAATATAACACATAATGTAATGGCCCAAAATTTAGGGGCTCAATATCTCTAACCAACTTGAAGTTCATAATGTTTTTGTTAAATCTCTCCAAATATGTGGAGGTTAATGCATACTACTAACAAGGAAAATTGGAATTGCTAGCTAAAACAATGAAATACACGAAAGCTAATGAGCCGATTAATTGCATACCAAATGAAAGAGTGAACGAATAAGAATGCCAACTTGAGGGAGCGACCTTCTTCATACCTTATGTTTACAAATATTTCTTGATGATCCACAAAATTGTATCTCCTTGGTATATAAGGGAGACAAAATGTACAATTAGTCAAGTAATAGTGATATTAATAATATACCACATAGTGTAAAGACCCAAGATTTCAGAGCTCAATATCTTTAACCAACTTGAAGTTCATAATGTTTCTATTAAATATCTGCAAATATGTAGAGGTTAATGGATACTACTAACAAGAACAATTGGAATTGCTAGCTAAAGCAGTGAAATGCACAAAAGCTATTGAACTAATTAATTGCATGCCTAATGAAAGAGTGAAAGAATAAGAATGCCAACTTGAGGGGGAAACCTCCTTTACACCTTATGTTTACAAATATTTCTTGATGGTCCCTAAAACTATATCTCCTTGGTATATAGAGGAGACAAAATGTACAATTACTCAAGTAATAGTGGCAATAATAATATAATGCATAATGTAATGACCCACAAGATTTAGAAGCTTAATATCTTTAACCAAATCTAGTTCATAATGTTACTATTAACTCTCTCCAAAGATGTGGAGGTTAATGCATATGACCAACACGAATAATTGGAGTTGCTATCTCAAGCAATGAAATGCATGAAAGCTAATGAACTAATTAATTGCATACCTAATGAAAGAGCGAACCAATACGAATGCCAACTTGAGGGGGCAACTTCATTTACACCTTATATTTACAAATATTTCTTGATGGTCCCTAAAACTATATCTCCTTGGCATACATTGGAGACAAAATGTACAATTAGTCAAGTAATAGTGGCAATAATAATATAACGCACAATGTAATGGCCCAAAAAATTTAGAAGTTTAATATCTTTAACCAACTCTAAGTTCATAATGTTTCTATTAACTCTCTCCAAATATGTGGAGGTGTACACTACTAATAAGAACAATGAAATGCATGCAAGATAGTGATTTGACTAATGCATACCCATGCTTAAGAGAACCTTTGTTGAAAATTTTCTTCTTGAAAGTAACTTACAAGTAACTCTGAGTGTTTTTATCATCCCAAACATAACACTTTATATATAATTAATAATATAATCTCAATGTAGCTAATTTCATAGAAATTGAACTAAAAACTCATAAAATACAATAGATTATCAACAACATAAACTCTTACTCTTTTTGTCATTCCAAAAATAATACCTTGACATAAACTATTAAAATGATACCTCCTATAAAATAAATCACATAAACTCATATAGTTAATCCCATAGAAATCGAAGCAAAAGGCAAAAGCAGTAACAATACTAACCCGGATTGTCAACATCTTAACATTACTAACCCTTATAAAATGCATTGGATTGGATTGGATTATCAACCAATGCACAATCAAGTAGATCAATCATGAAATACAACCAATTTTATGTTTTTAGAAGAGATTGGGTCATATGAGGGGTAGGGTTGTGATCGGGAACCTTTGTTTTTCTCCATACTACAAAAGTAGTTTGAATGAATTTACATTGAATATTGACTCTCTGCCGAGATCTAAATTACCCTAATGTTTTTGTATGTTACGATGTCTCAACACAATCTTATGTCATAAATTGTCGCGGAGATTCAATTTTAATTTTCGGGTGAGAGCTTATGCTTTTTTCGTGCCCTGCGTGCTCTCGATGGAGTCTTGCAGCTTCCCACTGCACAGAGAGAGCCAACACGCACGGGGCGGTGTCCACTCAGCCGAATCGGTCCACTCATCCGAATCTTACTTTTGTCGAACTTAAAACACGAACCAGTTAGAGTTAAGTGATAACAATACCAGTAGCAGCGGCGAAGGGCGGGAAGCGCATTTAGCCATGGCGATTGAAGAGAATAACCATAACAGCAACAGCATCGTCAGCATCAATGCTATTAGCGACAATGTCGTGTTGATTCTTGATTTCGGTTCTCAGTATACCCATTTGATAACTCGCCGAATCCGGCAGCTTGCTGTATGCTCTGTGTGTCTCTCGGGCACTTCGCCCCTGTCGGCAATGGCGGCCCTCAATCCCTCGGTCATCATCCTCTCGGGGGGTCCTCACAGCGTCCACGAGGAGGGCGCTCCCTCACTGCCCGACGGATTCTTTGACTATGTGTGGGAGAAGGGGATTCATGTTCTGGGCATCTGCTATGGTCTGCAGCTCCTCGTCAAGATGATGGGGGGTGAAGTCAAGCCTGCCGAATCCCAAGAGTACGGGAGAATGGAGGTCCGCACGCACGAGGGGTCGAAGCTCTATGGGGACATCTTCGTCGGAGAGAGGCAGAGTGTGTGGATGAGCCATGGGGACGAGGTCGTGAGATTGCCCGAGGGCTTCGTGGTCGTGGCCACAAGTCTGCAGAATGCCATAGCTGCCATTGAAAATCCCCACAAGAGATTATACGGCCTTCAGTACCATCCGGAGGTATGTATGGTCAATGGACAAGCGATTTCTTGAATATTGCATTTAATTTTTTATAGGGTTGGTTGCTTCTTTCTCCGATTTCTACATAAGATGCAATAGTTCAAGTTCAGAAGAGTACAGTGGTTAGGCTCATCCAATGTTATTTCTTGGTTGTAAGTTGTTGCGGAGGGCACTTAATATTGTTCTATGTTGTAATGGTCGTTTGTAGGGAAACTTAGTATTGTTTTATGTTGTAATGGTGGTTTGTTGGGTAGGTGAGAGTAGCGTTGCTAAACTTCCAACGTCCAAAAGGTGGATACAAGTGTCACCTAGAACATGCTTTTGTTTGGAGGGCTTCATTTTTGGGTGGCTTTTGGGTGGCTTTTGGTGTTCGGGTGATTTCAAGTCTCACTTAGGGCAAGATTGTGCTTTATGCCTGTTGTGCATCAGTACTTGGTTGGGCTAAGTGCAAGTGCAAAGCGCCAGTCATTGTGAAATTGTTGGAATAGACACCCAGCCTCATCTTACCTAAAAAGTTTACTTTCTCAAATTCTATCACGTAAAAGAATGTTTTATCTAGTTGCATGCCTCTTCGTTTTTTTTCTTTATTTGTTTATCTTGGATGTCTCAATATTGCGACAACTTAGCTTACCTAAAGGTTTACTTTACCAAATCCTGCCACCCAAATAATCTTTATCTGGTTTCATGCCTTTTCCTTTATTTTTAATTTTTTACTTTATTTGTTTATCTTGGATGTCTCAATACTACGAGAGTTTAGCCAAAAGCTTGTTTTTACAAGTCCGTGTGCCTGTTGGTCATGTTGCTCAGAAACATCCGCCCCAAAAAATGTTCTCTCATGTCACACCTCTTCCTTAATTTTTTTTCGTTTGTATGTTGGTTGTCTCAATACTATCTTATGTTATAAATTTTTGCGTACGTCGAATCTTGATTTTTAGCTGAGGTATCAAACATTAACTTATGCTATTTTTTTTCTATTTGGGATGCCTCAATACTATTTTATGGCATAAATTGTCGCTTACGATTAATTTTGATTTTCGGCCTTGGTCTCAAACATTAGCTTATGCTTATTGGGCATTGGTGTTCAGAATGTAACCTCAGCATTGATGGAGTGACAGGTCTGTAAACCAATATAGTTTGTAGGCATTTTGGAGGCCTGTGATAAAAATAGCTAAATGGGACTCAAGAGTACTACAAGTCATAACATTACAAGAATGTGTGAGAGCCACTGTCTTTTGTAAGTACCAAAAAAAAAAAATACAAAAGTTGTTGAGCTTGGTGGGGACACCCGACAGTACACGGATGTTCCTCTCTTCTATGAACCTGACTTTGTAACTAAATGGTCTACCAAGGGGATAGAGGGGCTCTATAAATGCACTTAATCATTCACACACTACTTTACTATGCCTCTACGAAGTTCCTACAAAAGTTAGAGTTTATCACATGTGCAAGGGTTATCCTTCTGTTTAGGAGCGTTACTGTTTCTCTTTTGCCATCTTATCTTGTTAATTTTCTTGAAACTCTGCAACTACTTAGATGAATTTACAGAAAAATCAAGGCAACTGAAAACTGAAACCAAGTTTAACTTTCACCAAGATACAGAGTTTCTTAGCATTTAACGTGCAGTGGAAAATAGTTGAGATAAAAACACAAGCACACACCAATTTGACACCAGTGTTTAACCCTGGAAACCCAAATGGGAAAACCTGCATTCGTTGTTGGACTTTTATTGATTGTTCTTTGATCAAATATATCTTTTACAAATTCAGTATGCTGCTACTGCAGCCAGCAAATAGCCTCTGAGAAGTTTCTCACTAATCTCAGCTCAACAATTGCTCTCGGCATGCGCACAATGGTTTCCTACTGAAACTAGGCTCGGGTTGCTCCTTGAATTCCTGATCTTTGCTCCTCAACCAATGCGCTCTGCGAACAACAATGAATCATCAATCTCTGTGCCTTCGTCCTTCCTTTGCCTTAATAGATCTTCAATTCATGCAAGGAGGCCAAGTTTGAATTTATGTTCACACAAGTGTAACAAGTATCTTTTGCCAGTTAACTGGAGCAAGTCTCAGTTACACTTGGACTAGCTCCCAATAACTTAACTGGCTCGAGTCGCTCCTTGGTTTCCTCTAGTTGTGAACCGAGCTAACTGAGGACTTAAACTTATCCTCCCTTCACTTGTCTCTGAAGTCTTGACTTGTCCTAACTGAAATTGTCTCTGCAGTCTTGACTCGTTCTAA
The DNA here is from genome assembly GCA_034641835.2 of Pinus albicaulis. Lineage (NCBI taxonomy): Eukaryota > Viridiplantae > Streptophyta > Pinopsida > Pinales > Pinaceae > Pinus > Pinus albicaulis. Next base: position 926,931,148 of record CM076579.1, read on the forward strand.
CCGGACTTGTCTCTGCCACCTCATTCTGTAGTCTAACTGAAGAAGACTCCAACGAACTGAAGCTCCAACACTACGCATGCAATCTATTGATGACCATTCCAGTGAACTGGAAATCAACTCATCACACTGAAGTCTATCTCATGAATTCACATTCATGCTAGAGAAAGACAATTCAAAGTCTTTACTGGCTAATGCACAAGCCACAAGACCTTCCTTCCCTACATTTTCAACATATTGAACTATCTTTTTCATCCAACACAAAATACCAAGCAAATCCTCCCAACGTTACAAGAGTAACTATTCCTCATTCCATCCGTTTCTTGGGCCCTTCCCTTGCTGCATCCATGCTATATGGGCTATGTCAACCTATCCTTTATACCCACAATCGATGGTAGCAATTTATTGCTCCTTTTGATACATGCTAATCAAGTAGGTCGATCTTTCTTTTCTTGTCAATCTCTCTATCTTGTGTCTTCCTAACCTTAGGTAGCAACATCTCTGTGAGTTCTAGTTGTTTACCGTGTTTATCGAGTTGATCCAGAAGCCTTCAAGATCTTCCCAGCCTAGGCAAAACAGATCGAGTTGTTGTTGATTCACCCATAGCATATAAAGCATCCCTATAGCAGTTTGAATCCCTGTATCCAAGCATAAGGCTCTCACTGCCAAATCTCAACTTAGATATGCGTAACAGAGGTAGCAAGAGTGATTGATTTTGGTCCCTTCGCAGAGAAACGTAAGCAGTGTCAAGCTATTCATAATGCCTTGCTGACAATCAGATTCAAGTGTACCATGCTATCCTTAATCCAATTCTCCTTAAAGAAATGAAACGCAAATTAAAAATAAACTAATGAGTAGGAAAGGGTATCCCAAGAAGGTAATCCCTAGCAGGGAGAATGACACTACACTCTTAGGTAGAAGTAAATGTAGAGGTAAACGAAAGAACATCCTTGTTACCTTAACTAACTGTGAAGGTACTGATACAAAGTCTGATAATCTGTCCACTGGGGAGTACCTTGGACTGAGGGAACATCGCTTGGTAATGTAGAGAGGGGGTTAGGAATGATTAGCTGCAACTTTCCTAACATTCAAAGCCAAAGAGAAGAATCTATCAAAGGGGATGTGACTAATTTATTTGGAAGGGACATGGCCCCGCACTGGAACAAACTAAAAAGGGTATATCCCAGCGATCTTGTGCGAGTGAGCTATCCTCTAATAGAACGGGAAGGAGTGATGACCTAAGGTCCTTTGTATCCTGAACTGGTGCATTTGTACGCCACTTAATGCCTTATTCTTTTAGATGTGTTGTAAGAAGGGATCAACTTGGTGAATTTGAGCCTGGACCTGTTCCACTAGGTCTATTGTTAACAAGTAATCACCCCCGAATATATAGAGCCAAACACCTCTGAGTTGGATAATGAATAAAGGTAGAAAATTGAAATGGATTCTCTTGAATCTTGGTATAAACAATGATATCTTCCTTGTATGTCATAATATATGCTTCATTGGTTTCAAGGCTACTAATAATATATGGGGATAGTCAATGCATGTAAATTATTATTGGTACATTCATACTACCTTCATTGAACCATTGTTTGTAATATGTATCCACACCATTTGCTTCCCATGTTGACAATTTCCGGCACATCATTCATTTAATATGTAAAAATATTTTTATCAATTGCATTTGTATTTTGACCTTCTGAGTGATACTGTAATAGCTCCAAGGGCAATTTAGCCTTGAATTACCTATCAGTTGGCCTCCAAACATGTATACCTAATCAAGAGGGACACTCTGAAGAAGATCTCACACTAGTGGCAATATAACTAGTTTGCTAATCTAGGGACATGTATAATTAATTTATTCTTGCCCACTTCAGCCTTGAATGGTAGGACAAAGATTGTGTCAGCGGTTTTTTTTGTTTCAGTTGCTTTAAGTTCAGTTTTGTTCAAATATTTGACTAGAGCAAGAGAGTGACATGTCAACTGGTCCTTTCCTTTGTTTATTTATCAAGCATTTGGACACCATTAAACTTTCCTCATTGCACTCGTTTAAATGGGTTTCTGTCTTCTGAAAGAGGATGTTTCCGAAGGCCCTCCAGTTTAAAACAACCCTTAAATGTTTGTTTTACTTGAGACTTGGTCTCTGGATTTAATTTTAGATTGTGATTTGGTCTCTTTTTACTTTGTTTAGAATAGTATATGAATCAACACATGTTCCTTGTCTGTCTGTGCCTTCACATTTGGCTAGATTTGTTGCCTCTACATTCTTTGTGTCTGCCTCAGGGACTTCACACATACTGATAGTCTGATTGGGTTCTTCTAATACTTGTGTTGGTTAGCAGGAACGACTAAACATAATTGTTGACAATGGATTCCATTTGGTTTGTACTCTATTTGCTGTTTTGGCACATTCTCCCATGCCTTTAGTGAACAGTCTGTATTTTATTGTATTTAATTTATTATATTTCATTAGAGATACATTTGGTAATCTCCCTTTCAGATATTTTATGCTGGTGGTACTTTTATAGTTCCATTGGCCTATTTTATTGTTTGTGGTCATTATAATTACTTTCTTCCCTACCCCATTGGTTGTTATTGGCTTCTGTTGGATATTAACACAATATCTTTTTCTATCTCCTCGCATGCCAAGCAGGATTTTTTTGCATGGTATTCCCTCTTTTGTTTTTTCTGATTCCATGCAGTTCTGTAGTTCTAATGCATTTGTTCTTTTTCCCTGATGTTCTAGACATTTTTTTTATATTATTTTGATAAGAGAATTATAGATAATAAAAAAATTGCAATGTAGGCATGCCTTTCTCTGTAATATAGAGTGAATTGGAGGCGTTATTTATACAAAACCTCAAACTGTGACAGACAAGAGTACCACTAACAGGCTATTTTGCTTTTCCTTGTGTAATAGTCTTTGTTTGACTTGCCCAAAGACATCAAAGAGTAAGGGTATGTTTATGCTCTATTTCTGCACTGCACTTCGTTAAATGGGTTTCTGTCTTCTGAAAGAGGATGTTTCTAGAAGCTTCTCAGTTTAAAGTGACTCTTAAATGTTTGTTACATGGGTGTTACTTGAAAATTGGTCTTTGGACTTAATTTTAGGTTGTGATTTTGTCTCTTTTCACTTTATTTAGAATAGTGTACGAAGCAGCACATGTTCCTTGTCTGTCTGTGCCTTCACATTTAGCTAGGTTTGTTGCCTCTCTTTCAGATGACATTCTTTGCCTCCACCTCAGGGACTTGACACATACTGATAGTCTGACTGGTTGTTGTAATACTTGTGTTGGTTAACGGGAATGGCTAAACATAATTGTTGACATTGGATCCCATTTGGTTTGCATTTTATTTGCTGCTTTACTTTTATCACATTATCCCATGCTTTCAGTGAGCGCTTTTCTATTTTATTTTACTATATTTCATTGGTGATACATTAGGTACTCTCCCTTTTGACTGTTTTATGCTGGTAGTGTTAGTTTTTGTAGCATCAAATGGTGTTCTAGTCTCGACAGTTGTCTGAGAGGCTAAGAAACACTAGGACTGCAGAACCCAAAAAAAGTTTTAGGAAAATCCACCTAGAAATGCCTTAATTAAGTTAATTAATCACTAATTAAATTTTTCCTAAGTCTATCTAAGGGAAAATGATTAATTAACAACGATTAATTGAGGAAGGTGAGATTTCTCTAGAAACTCACACGGATCAACTCAGAAATGATATCAACTATCGATAAGGATTTAATCGTGGCAGTTGGTGATCCAACTAGAGACTATAAGAGGAGGCTGATGGGATTGGAGCAAGACACACTTGGAGAGCGAGTGTCCTTGGCAGTGCAATTTTCCAGAGAGCAACATTCAGTCGGAAGAATTCGAGCCAAAGAAGGGACGCAAAGACAGTGAGGGGCGGAGTCAGTGAGTTCAGACGAAGTTTTCTAGTTCCGGAGAGTCAGCGACAGGAGGGCCGAGTTTCCTCAGTGACGCTACACAGATAGCTTTAGAGGCAAAGTTCGATTTAGTTGGAGTGAGGATCGATTCAGTTGCTGGAGGCCAGGAGATTTTTTGGAAGGGCTAACGAGTCATTCTCAGTGGCTGAGTTGGATTGGACGGCTTGATCAAAGCAGCTTCCAGACAGTGCGTGTGAGGGCCAGCGCAGAGGTGACACAGAGGCTAATGCAAGGGCTTTCGTATGCCCTGTTTGTGCTAGTTGTGGAGCTGGATCAGTGTTGGGCGAGACAAATTTTGGTGGCCAATTTATCTTGTAGAGGATTCCTAGTTTTGGGCATCCAGTTGTACTCAATATTTCTCATTGCTGCATAATAATAAAACCCTCAGCTGTTGCACTGGTTTTCCCACGCTAGGTTTTTTTTGGGGACATTTGTCCAAAAATAACTGCCATTTTTATTGTGTGCTAACATATTTCTTTGTTTTCAACATTTTATTTTTCACCTTTAATTTTATGGTGAAAAATTGCAGTGTGATTTATTCGTTGTTTACCGTAGCAAATAAACTACATAATTTACAGTTAGAAGAATAAATTTCCAGTTGCCGCAATTAGACTTGTAAAATTTCACATGGTATCAGAGCTTAGTTGACAGACAAGAAGCTTAGAGGCTGAGTTGGACTGGACGGCTTGATCAGATCAACTTCCAGACAGTGTGTGTGAGGGCTAGCGCAGAGGTGACGTAGACGCTGATGCAAGGGCTTTCATATGCCTTGTTTGTGCTAATTGTGGCGTTGGATCAGTGTTGGGCGAGACAAATTTTGTCTCACTAATTTTGGTGGCCAATTTATCTTGTAGAGGATTCCTAGTTTTGGGCATCCAGTGGTACCCAATATTTCTCATTGCTGCATAATAATAAAACCCTCAGCTGCTGCATTGGTTTTCCGACGCTAGGTTTTTTCGGGGACACTTTTCCAAAAATAAATGTAATTTTTATTGTGTGCTAACATATTTCTTTGTTTTCAACATTTTATTTTTTGCTTTAATTTTATGGTGAAAAATTGCAGTGTGATTTATTTGTTGTTTACCGTAGCAAATAAACTGCATAATTTATAGTTATAAGAATAAATTTCCAGTTGCTGCAATTAGACTTGTAAAATTTCACATGGTATTAGAGCTTAGTTGACAGACAAGAAGCTCAAAGACGAAGAGGGAGAAATTCGTATCTCAGAGGGAGCAACAATACAATTTCTTCAAGGACTGCTTAGTGCCTAGCGAAGCAATGCAAATTGTTGAACATGGGATTGAATTTCCGGTTGTAGAGTGCAAGAATGGTTGATTTGTCTGGGAAATAATTCCAGCATCCAGTAGGCAGTAAGTGAGCGACTCAATATCTTCACAGAGCAGATTCCTTGTTTGGGCGTAGTTGGTTTTTGCAACAGCAAAATTAATGCTAGGTGGAAGAGAAAGAGCACACACAAAGGGTTTTCTCAAAGGGTTTCTTGTTCTAGGAAATTCGTGATTTGCAGTTGCAAAGGCATAACCGACTAACATGTTTGCACATTTCAAGTAGGGAGTGCGAATTGCGGAGCAGGTAGCCAAGCATGAGAGGAGGAGATTCTTGTTTATAACGCAATTGTGAGTTTGCAGAGATGGCCTCAACAGGACTCCGTGATCAAGATAAATTGGATGGTGCTTCCAACTACGTTATTTGGACAGCCAGGATGTCCTTTCTACTAGATGAGCATGGTTTGAAGGATTACGCAGAGAGAGCTATAGTTGTATCTACAAACCAACAGCAACTAGAGAATTACAGAAAGGAAACGACCGAGACAAAGAGGTTGATCCTTGATGGCGTTCAGGATCATATTGTCTCACATTCAGTTGCCAAGAATACGACCAAAGAAATGTGGGATGGACTAGCAACACTATATCAGAATCCTTCCGAGAATTTGAAGTTGTTCCTGAAGGAGAAGATGAGAACCACGTGGATGCAGATGAGAGAGGGAGTTACACCATATCTTACCAGGATTCAGGATATCTGGAATGAGTTGTCTGTAGTAGGTGAGACGCCACAAGAAGCAGAACTAGTGCGGGCAACCATCAATGGTTTCTCCATGGAGTGGACTACCTTCGTCCAAGGCATAATTGGATGAGATACTCTACTTGGATGGGACTGCTTGTGGTAAGATTTCACGCAGGAGGAGATGCGACTTGCTCTAGTCAAGAGTAGTATTAGTGGCATCAACAGAGGATCGAAGACTGTGATGGAGGAGGAGAGCATAGCGCTTGCATCAAAGGGAAAATTAAAGAAGGGTACTGGTCAAGGACAAGGCTCGCAAGGAGGAGAGAAGAAGAAGGACCCGTCGAAAGTCAAGTGCTTCAGGTGTGGTGAGTTTTGTCACTATAGTACTCAAATGTCCTCAAAGGAAGAAGGACAAGAAGGAGAAGCAGGATTAGGCAACAACTTCGACAAAGATAGATTGGAGGACCAATTCGTACTGTGTGCAGCTATACCTCCAGGAGAGAAGTGGGGAGATATTGAGTTCTAGACTCCAGACTTGCGCAAAGTTGGGTAGGGTCCATTGAAGAGCAAGAACAATTGCAGTATACTCTTCTCATGGATCATTACCCTTTCTACAAGGGCCCACAATATTCAGTAGCAGGTTGGATCAATGTCAGCTTGATGTAGTTAGTTCTCGAAGGATAGTTGCAGTGCTAGTTATAGTCAGATGTTGAGGAGTGCAGTGCAGTTGCAGCGCAAAAATACTCGTTGGACAATGCAAAGACTAGTATTAGTCATAGACTCGGAGATAGTTGCAACATATGGACACAGTTAATTCAATATTCAATATTTTGGATCTCAGTTGCAGTGATTGTAGCAAGAACAACAACAACTTGATTGGGAGTGTTAGTTAGTTGCAACTTGCAGTGTTGTGGCAAAGTTGGCAACAATACAATTGTATAGTGCAATGTCATCAGCAACACAGATGTAGCATTTTCAAAGTTGCGCAGTAGTTGGTGGGCAGTGGTAGAGTGTCATAGTTGTTAGACACCAACAACATGTATGGAGGATGTTATGGAAACAATTGGAGAACACCTTCCTCGCAAAGAGGTAGTGTTAGTTTTTGTAGCATTGGATGGTGTTCTGGTCTCGACAATTGTTAGAGAGGCTAAGAAACACTAGGACTCTAGAACCCAGAAAAAATTTCAGGAAAATCCACCTGGAAATGTCTTAATTAAGTTAATTAATCAGTGATTACATTTTTCCTAAGTCTAACTTAGGGAAAATGATTAATGAACATCAATTAATTGAGGAAGGTGAGATTTCACTAGAAACTCACACATATCAACTAAAAAATGATGTCAACCATCTATAAGGATTTAATCGTGGCCGTTGGTGATCCAACTGGATATTATAAGAGGAGGTAGATGGGGTTGGAGCAAGACACTTGGAGAGCGAGTTTCCTTGGCAATTCAATTTTCCAGAGAGCAACATTCAACCGGAAGAATTCGAGCCAGAGAGGGGATGCAAAGACTGTGAGGGGTAGAGTCAGTGAGTTCGGAGGAAGTTTTCCATTTCCAGAGAGTCAGCTACAGGAGGGCCAAGTTTCCTCAGTGAGCTTGTGCACCCATTCAATGAGTAATGAATGGGTGCTAAACCAACCACCATAAATGCATTAAAAGTGCTCAACATGTATAAGGCAATAAACTTATACAAAAATAAAGTAGATCCATCCATATATATATATATATATATATATATATATATATATATATATACCCCAGAACTGCATTGTTAAAACATTAGATCTTTTTATCACCCAAACCCTCATTGTTTGTGATAGAGTCCTAAAGCTCAAGCAAATCTTTCATGTAGCTAAGAGGGAGGCCACTATCACCTCACCCTCTCTCTTTTACACTTTAAGCCGCCTCTCCTCGACACAAGGGCGGCTTCCCTAGGATAGGATTGCTGAGATTTTAGGCAATGAGGAAAGGTGATATGAAGAGTAAATTCCAACAAAAGAGTTTTCAAAGAATTCAGAAAATAAAATGGATGGAAGAATCAGAGGCTAACGTCTTTCTATTGGGCAGTGAAGTCAAATCAAGGCTCATATGGGAGGCTATCTCAATGATGGGAAGAGGACAATGTCCCTGAGACACTGAAGCTACTTGCACTCTTTCCTTGTTGTCTCAATTTGCAGAAAATTTGAGAAATAATGCTAAGGATATTTCTAAACCAGATAACATTCAGTACTTATGGAGGTTATAGCTTTTTGGAATGAAAAATAAATGCTTTCAACCAAATCTTGAGAAACAAGGCAACATATCCAACATTCCAAAGATAACATGATGGAAAATGAAGAGCTCTTACTAAGTTGTTACTCCATAAACATATGTCAAGCTACTTTAACAACAAGATAAAAAACAATAGAGATCTAAAGGATTCCTCACCCACTCCAAGGGATTTCTCCACAAATCCAACCATAAAAAATGAGAAAGAGAGGCAGGCCTTCTGGAGACTCATAGGTCCATCTCTTCTTACATTAAAATATGACTATTTTCCTAAATCAATTAATTTCACTAATAACAAATGATGGAATAATCTTGAATCTTCCACACAATTCTTGTCTCCAAAATAATAATAAACATGACTCCTTCAGAAAAAAAATAGTAAATATGTTTCCAATCTACTTTTTACTCCCATAAATATTAATATCTTCTAAATCTCTTTTTCCAATCAACTTTTTACTCCCATAAATATTAATATGTTCTAAATCCTTCATAAATATTAATATTTTCTAAATCCTTGCTCTGCTTCGGGATGTAATTGATATAATAATGAAATAGCTAGAAAACCTTCATAAAGATGGGTATTCCATTTTTAGGTTTCTCTTTGAATGTTGGGCACTTCCTAACAAATTCCTTCCTAAGTGGATTTTATATGTGCCAAAAGAAGGGAAGAAGGTCTAGACTCATTGTACCTAGTTATAACCGGTCTGTTCTAGTTATAACCAGCTCCTGAAAGACATAGTTGCTTCAACATAGATGCGAGAAAGGGTTAATGGTGGATACAGCAAATATTAAGAATTGAGAAGTCAACTAATCATTAGCATATTCTCATTAGCTTATTGGATAGTCTTTAATATTTACAAATACTATGAACCTCCACCAGATATAGACATCTTTCTTCAAATCTGCATGGCCTGGGAGTTGCTCAACTCGTCTAAATAATTTATATATGATTTTATACTGTGACAAATGCTAATTTGATGCTTGTGATATCCCTTGAAAGGTGCTACTGCTCTTTATGCAATTGAGTTTGCTGCCAGGAAAAGGACAGAGGACACGTCAATTTTGACTTCCAACTGGTTCATGGTCTTGCTGTCATATATATAGCCAGAATTAGATTGTTTTCATGCCACATAAGGACAGATTTATTTACAAATGAAGCACAGTTCAGAAGCATGCATGGAAAAAAATTGAAGTATCCTCTGTATCAAGAAATACTGCGAAGAAGTATGCTTTGTTGCTGCTTCTACAGTTTCCCTCACTGCTAGCTTTATTCATGTTAAAAACCTTGCTCAGTTATTGATAGATCTTGAATAAGGCACACAAGGTTTATATATGTGTTCTTCCGATAACAAAAGATAGGTCAACCCTAATGTATCCTGAGATTTAGATCAGCAAATACAAATCTCCAGAATTTCTTGTGTTATGGTGTATCCTGAGCGCAGGATTACAAGACCTTCATGCATGGATCAACTTTGCTCTTATAAAGACTGAATCCTTTGATGGTTTGCTGCTCTTCAAAAATTTGATACCATACCCATTTGTTCATGCTAAAGGTACTTTCCTCATTGCGCCTGAACAAATGTAAAACAAAATCATGTCCCCAGCACCTCAATAAGCACAGATCAGGTTTCTTTCGATCCCAGCAGCTGGCTCCAAGTCTCTTCTCCATTTGATCACTGTAGATCTAGGATTGTTACAGCTACTTCTTATTGATAGCAACAGATTTCTGATGCAAGCATGTGTGCTGCTGCCTTACAGTCGATGACTCTACATCTAGAGATTCAAAACTGGAACACTTACTCTGAAACATGAACGAGTTTCTCAACATAAAATTCTTGCAGTAATAGGAAAATATCTCCAAACTCAGCAGAAAATTTGTGTAGTATCCCAGACTGGAGATCAAAGTTTTCCTGCAAACTTTCCAACACTAGTGACAATCATGCTAAAATCACGTCTCAAAAGTATTCCAACTATGTTTTTCTGGGTACAGGGATATTGTGTGGAGACTAGTGAGTCCAAGTGTTTGTCACAGTAAATACAAGATTAGCCTTAGTCAAATGCTGGAAGTTCATGCTTCTCATGTCATGACCATATTTCCCAATTGTCAAATACAACACTCCTGATGAACAGCACATTACCGGGGTCCGATCTATGGACATAAACAGAAATCTGATTCAACTGTGTATATTCTCAGCACTTTTGTTCCATATTAACAAATGAATATTTCTGAAATGGATTATTCATAGTGTTTGCGCCTGAAACATTTCATGATAATAAACAAACAGACCAGAATGTTCTCTATGAGCCCCCAAATCCATCTAAAATCCATATGTATCATGTTGTAAATCATATCTTGTTTTGAAAATCACAAGAGTTACCTTCATGACATATCAGAGATAACAGACCTATTTAAAACCAATGTCACAATAATATTTTAAAACATAATTCAAGTCCAAATCTTGAACTATTTATAATAATTGTGTTACAGATTTCACCCTACAGCTACCTCCAATGGAAATTAGGTGTCCAACCTAATTCTTAACTGTTTTGGGAATAAGGTAGAACCGTGTCTGTTACAGATTAATCTTCTGTTACAACTGTCGCTTCATAGTGCTGGTGTAAAGGAGGAACATTTAAAAAAAAAGTCTAAGCTTCATTTTTGTCAACATGTTCATGTTTCATGAATGCTTGTGGGTGCCCTTTTAAAACAAATACAAAGCCCTTGGTATATTTATATGCCAGGACAACACAAATAAAACTAAATTGCATTGCATTTTACTATAGATGTAAAAGAATATTGAACAATAAGATTGATATACATAAAGTTTTTCTAAAATGAAGATAGGGGATTTTATAGTTGTAGAAACATTTGAAAGACACCATTTATGGCATATTTCACTTTATTGTTCACGCTCAGGCCTCCAACAAGTTATAATAGACATGCCACATAGAGGAGAGGGGAATAAAACTACAAATATGCTATATAGAGAATAAGTGAAGAATAATACTTGAACTAGATGGAACTAATGACAAAGGACTCAAATTACATCATGGTTCAGTGAAGCAATTGACACTGAATCAAATTATTTCATGATTCAATTATAAAACCACTGCTCCCTTACAATAAACTAGAAGAAGTGCGTGCCAGAACTGAATATTAATGCAACAGAGATCAATGATTATCGATCCACATTTGAAACACAGGCAGTAATATGCAGGTTTAACTGTTTTTGGCCCAAACCAATGGAGCTTTTCCACTGGATTTTCACCAACTAGATCATGGATTGTGATATCCATCTGTGCTCCAAAGGGTATTTTATTGTCAAGTTCACCTCTACAGAAGCCAGAGATATAATACTCAGGGTAGGACCATGGTTCTGGGGATCGACCGGTTTCTTTATCACACCCTGGTTTCCTGATTTTGACGCAAACAAGATGGAGATTACCAAAATGCCGGTATGGGTCCGGCTGTATAATCTTCCGCTTCATTTTTGGAATGAACTTGTACTAGAAGGCATTGGAAACACTATAGGGAGATATATTAAAACAAACATCCAAAGGCTGGAGGAGAGAAAATTTACCTTTGCACGAATCTGCGTTGAAGTGGGCCTCAGCAAAGATTTACCAGAAAGTATACAACTGATTCATAATCAACAAAAATGGAAGCAACACCTTGATTATGAAAACACAACATTTAGGTGCAGGGTATGTAGGAAAACCGGCCATCTACAAAACACATGCCCGGATGGCAAAAGAGAGAACAGGAAGAAGAAGAAGATAGGGAAAGCAACTGAAGGCTGGCAATTCCCCTCAGGTGGACCAGAGCAAGAAACAAAAGATGAAGGGGACATTCCCATTCAGAATGAAAGCACACAGGTTGCCACCAATCCAGGGGCACCAGACCAAGAAGAACAAAGATCCAATGGTGTCTAACATGACGCCTCAGCGGATGCAAACCACGGAGGTTTTAAGTTCTCGAGTGAATAAAAGATCGCATGTGTCAGAAAGCTCAGACTCCGAGAAAGAAAATTCCATGATGAACGATGAGCTGGCCCTGGTTCCTTCATCCCTACATTCAGGGACTTGGCAGATAGTGCCAAAGAGAAAGGGCAAGCGTGAAAAGCCCAGCCCTGCTGGCAAATTGTAAAATTCTTTGGTAGCCTCGCTACATTGACTAGTGTGCTTGAGCACACGGGCCCCTTGGGCATCTCGAAATGCTTAAATGCATCTGCAAAATGTAACTTTCCTTAATATTAATAGAAAGCTGCTGATTTTTTCTTTTGGAAAAAAACTAAACTAGAAGAACTTTGGCCTTCACCAATGTTGTTATGAGTAGTACTTGTACTGCCCAGTGAATGTGATATTTTTGATTGGAATCTCAGTAGCTCCCAAAAAAGTCTCTTTGATGCTTTGCAATGTACCCACAATGCCCATCATAGTAGGTCATCGTTCAGGAGATTCTTTTGTGCAGAGCAAGCCCACATTTATGAGTTGGCTGAGGCAATTGGGCTCCTTATCTTCTATCGTGCTCATAGTTGTCCTCCTCAATAGACACCCATGGACCACATCTTTTATTCCATTCAGAAAAAGACTACCCGCCCATTTATGTAAGTTCATTCCTTCCACAAAGATGTGCGTGGGCTTCTCTCTAGTCAACATCTCTAATAACACTGTTCCATAGCTATAAACATCAGCTTTTGTTGTGGCACGACCACCCAATCCATATTCTACATTAAGACATTCTCATTAGAAGATTTATAATATACAAATTTTAATAAAAACACGAAATTTCCAACATTGCTTAGTATCCTATAAAATACCTAACATTTGTTTGATATGATATCTAGTTCATATAATACCTGGAGGAATGTAGCCTATTGACCCTTTGAGTGCATGTGTTGAAGTGATCTCTATATCCTTCGAATTTGCAAAGGATATACTAGCAATGCCAAAATCCGTTAAATATGCTGTCATATCTTCATCCAGAAGCACATTGCTAGGTTTTAGATCACAATGGAGCACTTGATGCAGATATGTCATGCCTTGTGCAATATCTATTGCTATATTCAATGTTTGAAACAAGCTCAAATTCCTTTCTTCTTGGCCATTAGGATGTAACCACTTCTCTAAGCTTTCATTTTGCATTAATGGAAATATCAAAGCTCTCATTTGGAGGTTTGACTAACATGTTATGATTCTAATAAAATTCCGGTGCCTAACTTTACCCAAAACTTTGCCTTCCTTGTGAAAACTCTTGTTGCCCCCCTCATTTTCCAAATTGAGAAGCTTGACAGCGACAATTGTGCCATCACTTAGAACCCCTTTGTACACTTTTCCAAAACTACCAACTCCTAGCTAGTTGGCATCAACTAAATTCATTTGTTGCAGTCATGATCTTCTAATAAGTCAGCTACAGGAGGGCCAAGTTTCCTTAGTGTGGTTGTGCAGGGACTGCGCTGGCAGCTTCAAAGGCAGAGTTCGATTTAGCTGGAGTGAGGGTCGATTCAGTTGCTGGTGGCCAGGAGATTTGCCAGAGGGGCTAGCAAGTCATTCTCAGAGGCTGAGTTGGACTGGGCAGCTTGATGAGAGCAGCTTCCAGGCAGTGTGTGTGAGGCCAGTGCAGAGGTGACGCAGGCAGGGGCTTTCGTGTGGCTTGTTTGTGTCAGTTGTGGAGCTAGATCAGTGTCGGTTGAGACAAATTTTGTCTCACTAATTTTTGTGGCCAGTTTATCTTGTAGAGGATTGCTAGTTTTGGGCATCCAGTTGTACTCATAATTTCTCACTGCTGCATAATAATAAAACCCTCAGCTGCTGCACTGGTTTTCCCACATTGAGTGTTTCCAGAGACATTTGTCCAAAAACAAGTGTCATTTTTATTGTGCGTGTGCTAGCATATTTCTCAGTTTCCAGCATTTTATTTTCTGCAGTAATTTTATGGTGAAAAATTGCAGTGTGATTTATTCATTGTTTGACGTAAGTAAATAGACTGCGTAATTTATTGTTAGAAGAATGAATTTCCAGTTGCTGCAATTAGATTTGTAAAATTTCACAGGTAGTATTTTTATAGTTCCATTGACCTTTATTAACTGTTTGTGGGCATTATGATTTCTTTCTTTCCCTGCCTATCTGTTGTTTTTGGCTTCTATTGGATACTAACACAATCTCTTTTTCTATCTCCTCGCATGCCAAGCAGGATTTGAGCATGGTATTCCCTATTTTAGTTTTTCTGATTTCATGCAGAAGTTCCGTAGTTCTAATGCATTTGTTCTTTTTTCCCCTCACGGCATTCCAAATTTTAGCATTATTTCTTGCATTTATTTGATTATTGTATCTACCATATATGTTATACCTGACTACTGTCCCTGTTTGGCTGCACTGATGTACTAGACATATGTTTATATTATTTTGATAACAGTATTATAGATAATAAAAAATTGCAATGTAGGCATACCTTTCCTCTTTAATCTAGAGTGAGTTGGAGCCTTATTAAATATTTATATAAAACCTCAAACTGTGACAAACAAGAGTACGACATCTCCATAGCTTGTTCTTGATGCTCAAGTGAATGTAATAATGTTATAATATGCATGCCTTAAGTGCATTTTTCTTTAAAAATCGTTCTGTTTTCATTAAGAAATTAATGATTTGGTAGTTGAAAACTAAACACCAAATTTGGGACCACGTATAATAGGTGACCCATTCAGTGCTTGGAATGGAGACACTACGCCATTTTCTTTTCAGTGTTTGTGGCATCTTAGCTGATTGGAAACTCGAGGATGTACTAGAGGAGCAAATTCAAACAGTGAGAGCAATGGTTGGACCAGTGGATCATGCCATCTGTGCATTGTCAGGTGGTGTGGACTCAACAGTTGCAGCGACTCTTGTACACAGAGCACTTGGAGACAAGCTTCACTGTGTTTTTGTGGACAATGGACTTTTGAGGTGAGCTGAATAGAACAGTGCAATGTATATCTGTTCTAGAAGATTATGCTTTAGTGTGAAATGAGATTATAATTCAGTAGAATTTGAGGAAAAACATTAAAGCATGTTATGCTTAACTGTTGTGCAAAATTATTGTATAATTTGAAACTGATTGCAAGTCAATAGAAATTATAACGAATGGTTTTCATTTGACATATTGCATAGGAGTATCTATGCGATTCTTGTTCTTTGATGACATTTAGTTGGATTCTGTCAGGTACAAGGAGAGAGAGCGTGTAATGGCCACATTTAAAAGTGATCTACATTTGCCTGTGACTTGTATTGATGCAACAGAGCGTTTTCTTAATAAACTCAAAGGAGTAACAGACCCTGAAAGAAAACGGAAAATTATAGGAGGGGAATTCATCCACGTTTTTGATGAATTCTCTGTAGATCTGGAGAAAAAACTGGGAAGGAAGCCAAAGTTCTTGGTCCAGGGTACTCTATATCCTGATGTAATCGAGTCGTGTCCACCACCTGGGAGTGGGAGAAATCACTCTCACACAATCAAGAGCCATCATAATGTTGGGGGGCTTCCAGAGGAAATGAATCTGAAACTTATTGAGCCTCTTAAGTGGCTTTTCAAAGATGAGGTCTATCTCATTTAAATCTTTTCTTTAAGGTTTACTTTTATTATATACTCTATGATGAAATGGTCCTCCTTTCCTGAAATTCTCTTTCAGGACCGATTTAGTACTGGTAATCTCGGATCTATGTTTATAAATATTAACAGGTGCGAAAGCTAGGAGAAATTTTGAGTGTTCCTCAAGGGTTTCTGAAGAGGCATCCATTCCCTGGTCCTGGCTTAGCTGTACGTATTTTGGGTGATGTCACTGAAGGAAATGCCTTGGATACCATACGCCTGGTATATATACGTGATATGCGTGTGATATGGGTTCATTCTTATTGGATTGTATAAGAGTGGTCCATGTTTCTCATCATATGTTTGCACCTTTTGACAGGTTGATGAGATCTTTATCAATTCAATTAAGGACGCTGGATTATATGATTCAATTTGGCAAGCTTTCGCAGTTTTTTTGCCAGTAAAGACTGTTGGTGTGCAAGGTGATAAGAGGACTCATTCACATGCAGTTGCACTGAGAGCCATAACTAGCGAGGATGGAATGACCGCAGACTGGTGCGTTTTTTGTTGTATTATATCCCTTGGTTGTGCATTTTGTCATTTTTCTCATTTTCTTGGAGAGACAATATTGAAATGTATAATTACCTACATTTTAGCCTTCTAATAAGATGGCAAAAAATGTTCCACAACCGAAAAAATGAGACATTAATTTACTTCTGTTTTGCATTTCTCAATTTATTTGTCAGATTGCGTATGCTTATTATAATATATTACACATGGTTGTTTTGGCTACAGGTATCAATTTGATCCTAAGTTCCTTGCAGAGGTTTCGGCAAAGATTTGCAACAGTGTTCGTGGAGTAAATAGAATAGTTTATGACATAACCTCAAAACCTCCATCAACTGTAGAGTGGGAGTGATATACATAGTACATAAATTGCATGATTTTGTATTCTTTATTTGTGGTGAACTACAATTAAACCTGGTTATCTTCAAGGGAAAGGAAAATTTTCAGGGAACTTTTTGTAAAATGTCAGCATCTGATCTTTTTACTGCTCCATTGTTAGCGCATAGTAATGTATTGATTTTTTAAGGCTTTATTTCTAGTTTCAAAGTTCGTGATATATAAGAGGATCAAGCATACTAATGATCTAATCTTTTAACTTTATATCATTAGATTTTCACCAGAATATTTTGAAGCTTTATGATCTTTCTATTTAGTACAAAATGCTACGATCTATTTTAAAAGAGTGACCTTAAAAGGTCATCTAGTTGCCACATTTATAATCTATTATGCTTTTCAGAAACTAGCATAAGATTGTAGTTTGCAGATAATGTGAAGCAATATGTATGCAATGTTTTAAAGCTTATAGTGGTGTTTAAAATGAAGGAGACTAAACATTTTTGAATTGGTGAAATTGTTATTTTTAATGTAGAAATGGATTCAGCACCCTTGAATGCCCCTACTTCAACAGGACTGTGCAATGCTGATATATGCAAATTCCATCCATCCAAAATGATTCTTACTGGATTTCAATTTTGTAAAATGTTTAGACTATGGTGTTTTAAACCAGTTCCTGTGATTGCCTCTCCTAAGTAGAGACATTGCTTTCGGTGCACATCCTCTCTGTTTTGCAAAGCATTTCTTCCTTTTCAGAGACACGGCTGTTTTTTTTTTGGAATTTAAATTGTAAAATGACATATACTTCTTTTAAAACTATGAAATTTTAGTTCTGGATGGGTTTTGCTAATGTTGTATTTTTTCTCGTAACTTTTTTTTTTTGGGTTTTAGGGCTGTTGTTAGAATAATAAGATCTGGTGCATCTGCCTAGTGTTTCAAAACTCCGACTCAGGTTCGGAACCGGCCGAGGGTCGACTTCGACTCCGACTCTGACTCAGTATCAACTCGAAAGGTTCAGTTTCAATGACTTGGTCTTTGTAAAAAACACATTAAATATTAATTTTTCTATAAAAACATAATTTTAGAGATTTTATTTCATGTTTCCAAACACAAAGCATTAGAATATAGACAAAAAACAACATATGATCAAAGTAGGCTCATGAATATATCCATTATATCAAAATGGCACACACTGCACTGCACTGCTCAATACATACATGAATGATGATATAGATATCATAACAAAAACACATAACCAAGGAGGCTCTAAATGGCCTCTATAACAAAACATGACTAGTCACCACTGCTAGACAAGGCAATATCCTCTGGCTCAAACTCTGAATCAGAAGGGGAAACCCATGGCTCCTCCTCCTCATCAAGATTCTCAACTAGAACTGTAGCACACTGAGCCTGAGATAGACGAGCTATGCGCTTCCGTCGTGGCTGACTCGGGGAACCGCCTACGGCTGCAACTGGAGGACTTGGGCCTGGGCCTGCTACTAGTGAATCTGCATTTAGCAGAGCCTCTACCTATAAATCGAAGTCCAACCCCACACCAATATCCTCATCAGAGTCAAACTCTGGTGGACGAGTCTCCACTACCCAATTTGATGTTGGATCAATATCATCCAACACAATGGGATCTCGAATCCTATTTGTTCAAATTGTCGTTTCTTAGCGTAAGTGTTAAAATTGACAACTAGGTCTAAACTCCTATTTTGTATGCCTCGATTAAGATAATGATATTTTTGTTGGATTCCTCAAGAGGCAAGATCCATATATGAATTTATTCCTTAAATCCGATGTTAACATTTATTTTGAATTTATTATTTATAAGAAATTATATGTGCAGGTCGGCCTTAAGGTTTTGCGCCCCCAGCAGATGTGTCACACACCTTAATGATGGATATAAATACAGTCAAAGTTGGAGAGCATTTCTATCATCTCATCTCATCACATCTTCTTCTCTTCTCTGATTTAGTACGAGCTTCTTGGAGGACAAATTCAGCGCACACGTGGGAAAAAGGACGAGTTGCTACAGCCAAGAAGAAGGACGCAGATTGCTGCAGCTAGGGTTTCCTAGGAAGTTTGACCAGCGTTGACTTTGGTCAACGCATGGTCCAAAGAGGCCCAAAATTAGAGATTGATTTCAGGGCAGGTCGTAGGGTCGTATGACACTTTGGCATAGAAATCAGAGGTCAAAGGCTGATCTGGTTGAGCCTGTGCTGATTTTATGTTGTCGCCGTTGGTCTACTTTTCCGGAGTTGACTTGTGTTGGATCGATTTGAGGATTGTTGTGACACATTCTGGGTTGGCTGATCAAGGAGACTTTGCTGGTTGAAGCATCCTGTTGACCGTCGTAGCGCACCATCACATTCTTCTGTTTCTGGTTTGTCTTCTATAGATCCACTGGTATGTTCTATCAGCATTTTACTTAACTGTTTAGGTGATTGTTGTAATAAAAGTAAAGTTGCATCAAGCATAGAACATCTACAAAATTTACATGGTATCGGAGATGAGGTGAAGACAAGCCCTAACTTTAGCAATCACCATCTAAGAAAATGGGTTCCACAAGTTATGAATTCAAGGAGAATGACAAGCTGACTGGAAGGGATGAATTCCATGCTTGGAAGATGATATTAGATCTCAAATTGGAAGACCATGATCTCATGGACCATGTACTAGGTAAGATACAAGAACCTCCATCCAATGCTACTGCTGCTGCTAAAACCAAGTATAAGAAGGGGGAGATCAAAGCAAAGCTGATGATCAGGGAATCCATTCATAAAAGTCTAGTAGCCTACATCTCTGAGTTGGGCACATCCAAAGAGATGTATGATAAATTGATCCTAATGTTCAAAGTAAACAATGTAAACCAAGTGCTATTCCTCAAGAATCAATTGAAGAATCTGAAGAAAGGTCGGGATGAGTCTGTTCAAGAATACTTTCTGAAATTGACCGAAATCAGGAACAATCTGCTGGCTATTGGGGAGACAATAGCCGATCGTGAGATGGTACTCACCGCACTTGGAGGACTCCCATATGAATGGCAAGTATTCACTACTACCATTCTCAATAATAGTACTATTCCTAA
This sequence comes from Pinus albicaulis, assembly GCA_034641835.2. Taxonomy (NCBI): domain Eukaryota; kingdom Viridiplantae; phylum Streptophyta; class Pinopsida; order Pinales; family Pinaceae; genus Pinus; species Pinus albicaulis. The sequence goes on from CM076579.1 coordinate 926,950,945, forward strand.
CTTTGACGAACTACTGTCCAGATGTATGCAAGAAGAGATAAGAATGAAGGAATTCGAAAACGACAGAAATGCTGCCTATGCTGCTCATTCTAGAAAGAAGAACTCTGGTAGTCCTAAGAACAAAGGAAGAACAAGGGCCCAAGGAAAGAAGGGTAAGTGTTTCACTTGTCATAGGCCTGGTCACTATGCTAGAGAATGTCCCTTCAAGAAGGATTCTCCCGATAGTGATGACAACAACAACAACCGGAGGAATGGAAATCAAAGAAACGACAGATCCAAAGGAAAGAGGAAGGCTCTCTCTGGCAGAAACAATCAACCTTCTAAAAGGTCTAGAAACTCCAGGTATGAGGAGTCAAATGTTGTTGATAAAAGAAATGAATATATTCTTGTATCTGCTCTCTCTGCTGCATCCCCGCCCGACACTATGGATGTCTGGCTGATAGATAGTGGTGCCTCAAGACACATCACTGGGTTCAAGATAGCACTCTCTGACATGGTTGAGAAGGACACTAATCTGGAAATTATCCTTAGAGATAATGCCACATATCCCGTGAAAGGGACAGGGACTGTGACCCTCCACTTGTCTCAAGGACAAGTCCTACATTTACAAGATGTACTCTATGTACCAAATTTGAAGAAGAACCTTGTGTCTATATCAGCCATGGAAGACAAAGGGTTCAATGTAACATTCACTGATGGAAAGGTGCTCATGTGGAAGAAGAGCTTCAAGGAAGCAATCTCGATTGGGTTTAGAGTTGGCACACTCTACCAGGTTGGAGGAAGTCCGCTGAGAGCAATGACATGTGATACTATCCGACAAACCGAACTATGGCACCGAAGGTTTGGACACCTTCATTACAAGGCCCTTCCCGAAGCAAGGAAGGTGGTGACAGGGATGCCTGACTTTGGAAATAATCATGAAGGTGTATGTAAGGGCTGTACCGAAGGAAAACATACAAGGGGACGTTTCCCCTCAAGTGTCACAAAGACATTTGATGTTTTGCAACTGGTCCATTCTGATCTATCTGGTATGCTACCCGTGACATCCCTAGGAGGATGTTCTTACTATATGACATTCACTGATGACTTCTCCCGCAAAACCTGGACATACTTCTTGAAGAAGAAGGATGAGACTTTCATGTGGTTACGTACCTTCAAAGCCTTGGTGGAAAATATGAAAGGGAAGAAGATCAAGATTTTGAGGACCGACAATGGCACTAAATATGAGTCAAATGAGTTCAAGGAATTTTGCAGAGAAGTTGGCATTAAGAGGGAGACTACTATTGCCTATACTCCTGAGTAGAATGGCATTGCTGAACGAAAGAACAGAACCATTGTGGAAGCTGCCCGTGCCATGCTATGTGACCAGGGTCTACCAAAGTTTCTGTGGGGAGAAGCTGCGAATACTGCTGTATACATTCAAAACCAATGCCCTCATTCTGCCCTGGACTCCAAAACTCCCGAAGAGGTTTTCACTGGTAAGAAACCTAACGTCTCACATTTTAGAATTTTTGGATGTCATGTTTATTTTCATGTGCCAAAAGAAAAGAGAAGTAAGCTGGATGCTTCTGGTAAGAAAGGAATGTTTGTGGGCTACAACGAAACTTCTAAGGCCTATAAAGTCTATGTACCTGGTCAAAGGGAAGTAGAGGTATGCCATGATGTCACTTTTGACGGAGTAGCCACGAAGAAAGTAGTAGATCTTCCAAGATGCAGAGAAAATCATGAAGAAAGGCACAAATCAAGAAGAACCGCGAGGATGAGACAATGCTGGATATTGAAGGACCGATGGACCCTATTGATCCACCTCCTTCAATGAGGAAAATACCATCATGGCTCAGGGACACTCTCAAGGATGCTGAGAGACATAGGGCCCAAGGGGGACATTCTGTGAAAGCAAGAAGCCGAATAGATACCAACGGTACCTAGTAGCCATGAGTACAATCGTACAATCTGAGCCTGGATCTTTTGAGGAAGTCGTAAAGCATCAAGTTTTGAAGGATGCTATGCACGAAGAATATGAGTCCATAATGAAGAATGATGTTTGGGATGTAGTTCCAAGACCGAAGGACAAATCAGTTGTCACCGCAAAATGGCTCTACAAGATCAAACATGGATCTGATGGAAGTGCTGAAAAGTTCAAGGCAACATTTGTTGCCCGTGGCTTCTCTCAAAAGGAAGGAGTAGATTATGATGACATATTTGCACCTGTGGCACAATATACCACCATCCGATCAATCATAGCCCTTGCTGCTACGCAAGGTTGGAGTCTTCATCAGATGGATGTCAAGACCGCCTTTCTGCATGGTACAATAAAAGAAGAGGTGTATGTAGAACAACCTCTGGGATTTAAGTTCAGGATCGAGACACTCATGTCTGCAGATTGAAGAAAGCCCTCTATGGGTTAAAGCAAGCACCCAGAGCTTGGTACGAAAGGATGGATAGTTACTTGATGAGAAGGTACAGGCTTCTACTTTCCGAAATGTGGCCAATTGAGCCTTTACTTCAAGGTTGTCCGGAAGCCTCTCGTTAGAAATGTTGTGTGTGGATGACCTCTTCTTCGACGAGTCATGACCCTCTCATTCATCGATATGAGGGAGCTCGCTGCTGAGTTCGAGATGAAGGACCTAGGACTGATGCACTATTTCCTAGGCCTGGAGGTCTGGCAGAGTCCTGGAGATATTTTCCTTTCTCAAGGAAAATACATTGTGAAACTTCTAGAAAGATTTGGTATGGTGGACTGCAAGACCATGTCAACACCAATGGAACTCAACTTCAAGAAGTTGAGTGGCAGCGCTGCTGGGCCTATATTGGCCAATCCTACTGAGTATCGTCAACTCGTAGGAGCTCTGATGTTCTTAGTGAACACCCGTCCAGATATATGTTTTGCAGTGAACACTTTGAGTCAACATATAGTTGAGCCTCATCACTTTCACCGGGTTGGTGCCAAGAATTTGTTGAGATATCTTCGAGGCACGATAAACCATGAGGTACCGAGATACCTTTGTCGAGTGTGACGCATAAAGTGGATATCTTGATACCGATTGAAGTGGCGGTGTGGTGGATCGTAAGAGCACATCGGGATGTTTGCTTCAACCTTGATTTTACTTCGATTTCATGGATGAGCGAGTAAACCATTCAATTGGCTTTGAGCACGGCGAGGCCGGAGTATTCTTGACAGATGGGCTGTTGTGAAGCGATTTGGTTCTTGAAAAATACTTGTGTGGTGTTTGGACATGTGCTAGATACCACCGTGATACTCTGTGACGATAGCAGTGGGATTAACATGGTAAAGAATCCTGTGCTACATGACAGAGTCAAGCATATTGATATCAGGTACCATTTTATCCAGGATATGGTACAGCGAGGCGCCGTAAGGCTCGATCATATAGGAATTGATGAGCAGGTCGCAGATATTCTCACTAAGCCCTTGGGGAAGGTCAAGTTCCTAACCTTCCGTGAGAATCTTGGTATTGTGGAACGACCCTATGATGCGGGTCCTGTTGGACGATGAGCTCTGGGAGCTCTGGGGGCTTTGGGGAGAGCTTCTCGGAGCTATGGGCAACCACAAGGCTAGGCTTGCCAAACCTTGTTGGTGTGCTTGGACCCCACCGTTGTGATTTTGAGTTGGTTCACCTCTCATTTTTCTGTGCCCCGTATGCATCCTACCCATTGAGTTCAGGGCTCATGGGAAGTACCTCTCATTTGGCCAATGAGGTGGGAAAAGCTAGAGACTAGTAGCAAATACTGATGGACGCATAAGAGATTGCCGTACTCTCTATCTAGGATGGCACGGTCCAACCACTTGATCTGGGATCAAGTATAGTGAGGTTTCGGACCTCCACCTGACTTCGGGTCAGATGAACCAATTTCGGGTTGGTTGGAGACTCTTTGAGTCTGATAGAGGTTTCGGACCTCTTGGCTGATTTTGTCAGCCGGGGGATGATGTCTTTGTGACTGACCCACTTCTGTTCTGAAATAAAGAGGCCAGCAAAGCAAGTTACGGCGGGATGATGCACGATGTTTGATTGCACTGATGGATGGAGTTCTCCCTAGTTGAGAGGGAGTGTTAAAATTGGACAACTAGGTCCAAACTCCATGTTGTGATGCTCAAATTAAGATACTGATATTTTTGTTGGATTCCTCTTTCGGAGAGGTGTAAGATCCATATATAATTTATCTTAATCCGATGAGCAGAACATGTATTTTGAATTTATTATTTATAACAAATTATATGTGCAGGTCAGCCTTAAGGTTTTGCACCCCCAGCAAATGTGTCACACACCTCAATGATGGATATAAATCCAGTCAAAGTTGGAGAGCATTTTCACTCATCTCATCACATCTTCTTCTTCTCTGATTTAGTACGAGCTTCTTGGAGGACGAATTCAGCTCACACGTGGGAAAAAGGACAAGCTACTACAGCCAAGAAGGAGGACGCAGTTTACTGCAGCTAGGGTTTCCTAGGAAGTTTGACCAGCGTTGACTTTGGTCAACGCATGGTCCAAAGAGGCCCAAAATTTGTGGAGACTTCGATTTTAGCAGGCCGTACACTTTGGCACAAGAACCGAGGTCAGAAGGTTGACCGAAGTTGGAGCTGCGTTGACTTTTATGTTGCTGCCCTGCGTTGACTTTTCTGGACAACGTTGACTTTTCTGGAGTTGACTTGCGTTGACTGATTTGAGGATCGTTGTGACACATTCTGAGTGGCTGATCAAGAAGACTTTGCTGGTTGAAGCATCCTGTTGACCGCCGTAACGCACCATCACATTTTTCCTGTTTCTGGTTTGTCTTCTACAGATCCACTGGTATGTTCTATCAGCGTTTTACTTAACTGTTTGGGTGATTGCTGTAATAAAAGTAAAGTTGCATCAAACATAGAACATCTACAAAAATTTACACGAAGGTTGTATTGGACATAGACTAGATCATTTAACCGTTTTTGCTCGAAACGATTTCTCTTCTTCGTGTGAATCCTCTAAAGACAGACCAATTGCGCTCACACCTAGAAGCAATGCAAGTTTGACTCAAAATGTAGATTGAAAACTTCTGCAATTGAAGAAAATGACTACCAAATGCCTCCCACCATTGTGTTGCAAAAAACATAATGGTGTAATGAGTTTCAGTTAGCTCAACAAATTATATCCAACTTTCAAATTATAAACAATTTTAAAAAATAATAAAATATGAATTTGAAATTTGAAATCCTTTGTTTCCCTGGCTCATTTGGTTCCCTTGCAATCTTGCAAGGTTCTTGCTAAATGTAACTGTGGCTTTGCTGAAGATAGTGATTTGATTGTGTATCAACAGTTGGTCACTCTCCTTGGGGATCATGCGGTCAATGGAATCAATCAACCCATCTCTAACCTCCCCAGTCAAAGCTCTTTTCACCAGAGCTTTATAATGATACCTTGGGTTCAGAAAATACCCAGCTGCATGTATAGGGCGATGGAGTTGATTGTTCCATCATTGATCAATGATTTCCCAAATGGGACCATACTTAGCCACTCCTTCCTTGTATGCTGTCTTTATTTGCTCATTTGTTTGATCCATGGCCTCATAAATGAAACCCATAGCCAATCTCTAACCTTCTTAGTCAAAACTCCTTTCGCCAGAGCTTTATATACATTGGGTTCAGAAAATACCCAGCGGCATGTATAGGGCGATGGAGTTGATTGTTCCATCATTGATCAATGATTTCCCAAATGGGCCCATACTTGGCCACTCTTTCCTTGCATGTTGCTTTTATTTGCTCCTTTGCTTGATCCATAGCCTCATAAATGAAGCCCATAGCCAATCTTTTCCCATCCACCAACCACAACACCTTAACCAGTGGCTGAACAACCTTCAAAAACTAAGTTGCATTTTTCCAAAATATTTCTTCATTAATTTTTTTTTTTTTAACTTCTTTGCCCTTTTATTTGCGAAACCATTGACATTCATTCCATTCATCAGTGATAAACACCTTTTGCAAGTTTCTATGTTGGGAAAACATAGATTGCAATGTCAAAAAATGTGTTGCAAATCTAGTGATGGCAGGCTTAATAATATCCTTGCCCTTTGTGTGTTTCCTCATTAGGTTCAAAATCCATGAGTGATTGTAAATATATTTTGTTATGTTCTACAGTGTTCTTGATTCAATCTATTTTACTAATATCTTCAAGCATGAGGTCTATGCAATGTGCAACACATGAGGTTCAAAAGATGGTTTTGTATTTACATTTTACCAACAAGAACATAATTAGAGACATTATTTGTGATGATTTGAACAACATTAACCACCTCCACCTCTTCAACAACCTTATCCAAAAGCTGAAACAACAAGTGTGGATCTTTCACCCTATCAGATGCATCAACTGATCTTAGAAACATAGTTCTCTGTGGGCAAAAAATAAGAAAGTTTATGATGGTACGGTTCCTATGATCAATCCATCCATCTGACATGATGGTACACGCTGTTTTTGCCCATGAGTTTTTGAAATCTCTCAAATTTTCATCAATGGACAAAATCTATTTTTGCAAAAGAGCCCCCCTTAACTCATGCATAGTAGGGCATTTGAAGCCTTTTCCAGCAACATATATGGCATCAAACAGAGGTTCACAATATGGTGAACGAGAAACATTGAGGGGGATATCAGTGTCATACCACCATCTAGCTATGTAATCACAAACAATTTCTCTCAATTCTTTAAGTGGGCTGCATTTGACCTCTATTAGCTTTATGATCATGTGCACTATCAGAGGGAGCAGGGTGTGAAAAAACTTTTGATAGTATTCTTATTTTTCATTGTATCATTACCTTTTTCTTGAATATACTCCAAAGAGGGAGGAACATAGTGAAAATGGTTTGATGCATCAGTGCAAGGGATAGATGAAGAGCCTCATAATCAAAATCAGGGTTGGCAGCCATCATGTGTTTTATATTACTTTTCTTTTCCAATTTCAGCGTCTATTTTTTTTTGCTTAGCTTTGTCTTCTTCAAACTTTTGAAATTGATCTCTCAACTCTTTCCTAATTTCCCCAATTTCTTCTATTGATGCTTCACATTGAGTAATTTGGCCTCCAAGACCAACCAAGTGTAGCTTCAGCGTATGAATGCCCCCTTCAACCCCCTTATTTTTCTTTTACAAAATTTGCAATGCATTTGATCATCAACCATCCAAGCATATGCCCAAACGACGTCTTTCATTCGAGGAGCCATTTTAGACTGATATTTGGACTTGGAAATGAAAGGTTTAAATCTGACAAAAAAATAAAAATAAAAAAATAAAATAAAATAAATTTTTTTCATTCGTTCATTTCTTTCACAAAAGTTTATGTTTTCAATTTCCAGATTTGCAAAAAAAAACAAACAAAGACAGATTTTAGAAGTGAAAAACAATATTGCTAGGCTCTAGCCTTTTCAATGCTGCTTCAACAAACCAACTCTTCAATATTGCTCCAATGATTGCCCAAGAAGCTCTTCACTGCTGCTCCAAAGATTGCCCAAGGGACTCTTCAAAGCTGCTCCAAAAACTAACTCTACAACTTTCATAAATGCTCACTCAAATGCAATGAGATAGTTGTGAGAAAATGAGAGGGGTTGGGTAGCGTTTATAGGATTGGGAGGGGCTAAAGGGCAAACCAAAATCTTAAAAGCCCATTGAAATCTGGTTTGGGGTTTGTTTTGGGTCGTTTGTGGGGTTTGCGACGGACCTTCTGTGGCTCGGTTGGTTTGGTCATAAATCGGCTTTCAGACTGGTTTTTCTACCGAGTTGGTCTGGCTAGTGAATTGGCTCGATCTGCTTCGGCGAATCCGAGTCAGTGCAATGGATTTTTAAAACACTGCATCTGCTAATGTTATAAACTGTCTAGCTTTCCCAGCAACAAATTTGTTTATGGTAGTGCAACAAATTGTCGAGTTTTCCTAACTACAAATTTGTTTCTCATCAAATTGTACCCTAAGTAGTAGGTATTTGTATGACATTTGGACGGTGGGATTTGGAAGTGCCGGCAATTTTTCACACTACAGTTGTCTAGTGACGTAATGCTGTCCACTGCTATATTTGGTTGGCAGTCTATTTGATTGCTATGCTTCTGGTTGAATGGTCTATTATTATGATGCACATGAATATAAAATCAGACATAGAATTTACTAGTCAGTCTTATAAATTTGGGTCAACTTCATCCATTTAAGAATATTTTACCTAAAAATAGGTAAACTTCAGGGAAAAAATGATTAATTGTAATTTCTTTGAAGTGCCAAAAATTAAAAAGTAATCCGTTGATGAAAATTTGCCAAAAAGATATTTGGCTGTTATATAAATTAAAAAAATAAATGAAGTATATCTTTTTATTGACAATGCAGATCTTTTTCGCCGGTATATAATTTAAAAAAATAAATGAAGTATATCTTTTTAATGACAATGCAGATTTCAAAATGCATATGTTACATTGGTTATTATGTTAATGTAAACAATCATTGTATAATCTACAAATATCATCATTATATAATCCCGTCCTCAAACAATCATATTAAACTAAATTACTTTCTATCATCAACTAGCCCCCTGTTGCGCTTGTTTGGAGATGTTTCTGTCCGCATTTTTGTTTTTGATGGTTTTGGCTTTCAGGCTGTGATCCTTTTTGATTGCCATCTGGACTCTAATGTTTGAAAGATGTAATAGTTTTTATTTATAATATGAAGCTTGTTTTTTTGTTTTTGTTTTGAAAAAAAGATAGGGACAGTGAACAATTATATTTCAAAGAAGTATTTTATAGCTCAGTATGACCTTGATGTGTAAGTATGTCGGAAGCTAAAAATTTAAATAATGTTGGCTTAAACAATAACTTACATAACCATATAAATAAATAATTAAAAATAAATTTAAAATATGAAGAGTTTTACAAACACTCAAAAAAGAGATATTGTAAATAAATACAAATATAAATAAGTTAGAAGTATGGTAAATAAATAAAACCTCTTTTTATACTTATTCCAAAAGAGAAAACACTCAAAAAAGAGATATTGTAAATAAATATAAATATAAGTAAACACTCTTTTTATACTTATTCTAAAAGAGATATGCTAAATAAATAAAAATATAAATAAACCAGAGGAATGGTAAATAAATACCACCTCTTTTTATACTTACTTTCAAAGTATGTTAAATAAATTAAAATATAAATTAACTAGAGGTATGGCAAATAAATAAATATTTACTCAATAATTTTATTTACAAAAACTCAAAAAAAGAGGTTTTATTTTGGTGAATCCTATGGGAAAATACCATGGGGAATTGAATTTATTTATTTTTATTTATTTATTTTTTATTTTTCTAAATAAGACTATTTTCTATTAATGTAACATAAAAATACAAGGAGGCATGGGCCTCTGCAGTTCTAGCCTAATTCGAAGGCATAATCTCAAAAATATAAAAAATGGGACCGCCCACGAAGGGGAAACCAGTCCAATAAGTGGTTATTTCGCTGCCTTTAGAGAGAAACCAGCGTTACATATGGAAAACTGATAATTGTTTGCAAACTTTAGCCAGAATTTGAAACCAAAAACTAAATAAACCTTGGAACCAAGAACCTTGGAATAAAAACCATGAAACAGAATGAACCTGAGAGCTTAGGTGTCATTTGGAGTGGGAGGTATCTCTTCCACAATTAGACACCTGTACTCATCGGTGTCATTAGCTTGCATGTCTTGGGTGGCGTCTTCTGCATTCTGGGGTGTCTTGGTCTCGCGAGCTTTGCCTTGAGCCTGTTTTCCTCTCTTCCATTCATCCTTGCTGCTGCCAGAACCTTTGCTGCTGTTGCTGTCGGAACCCTTGCTGTGGTTGCTGGAACCAGGGTCGCTCTTCTCGGCTGCAGAAGTAACGCCTTGGTTGGAGAGTTTCTGCAATTTAGTTAGGCAGAGGCTAGCCACATTGGTGGATTCCTCTTTGAAGGAAGTAGTGATGGTAGCAGTGACTCGCGGGTGGTTCAGGGTGCAGAGGAAGTGAAATGCGTCGAATGGGTGGAAGGTGAAAAGGCTATAGTTTCCAGACGGGGCAACGGTGGAGTTGTAGTTGTGGCAGAGGTATGCTGAGCAGATGGACGAGACTGGCTTGTAGTTCCAGCACGTCCACGCCCACTGCGAGTGGCTAGATAACGACCATGGGAATGCTCCAGAGAAGGAGGAGGAGTGTCAGAGTGGGACGAGGGAGAGGAGCGAGTGGCTCGCTCTCTGTTGCTACCGCGTCCGCAGCGCATGCGGTGTCGAAGACGAGGCATGGTGGAGCAGCGGGGATGGTAAGTACTTTGAGTTGAAGAAGGAGTAGGGTGATGGAGCCAAGGAGCCGAAGGCACAGAAGCTATCCGCCGAGGAGAAATTCAGTCGACAGAGGAGGTTCTGTGAGAAATGGAGGCCAGGGAGCACCTCAATACAACAGAGAAGACTGTAACATCTCCTTGTAGGCGTGCGGGAGCTTGGCTCCGTGACTCTAGGGGGGTAGTTTCATCCCAGAGGTTGAGGCGAAGGAGGCAAGCAACTAGATGAGGGAGGAGAACAACCAGGCGGAGGAAGAAGACGAATCTAAGCATTCATTTTGAAGGGATGGCAGTGGCCTCGGCTTTTGAACTGAAATAAATGGTGAGTGTGAGAGCGGCTAGAGCAATTTAATGCTCGCCGTTGGGGCCTATGGGTGGCCATGTGGCTATGCCACTTGCCAGCCCAAAAGCCCGCCTCCTGCTCAATTATATAGAACACCCGCATCCGGGAGGGAAAAATTTACTATTAATACCATGGGGAAAATTTATTATTAATACTATGGGATAGATATCATGGACCACATACCATATTTATAAAATAGGTATGGTAAATAAATTAATATAAAAGAGGTATTTTTTTTTCCCAAGGAAAAATCATAATTTTCATTAAAGTTGAAAATTACACGCTGTAGATGCATTGCATATGCATATTTTGACTTTTGTCACTTACATTAGATTCTCAAAATAATCCCTCTATGGGGTGTACATCAACATAAATACAATAATTACAAACTGTTAGATAATAGATTTGGTCATACTGTCTATCATGTAACTGTCAAAAAGTATTCAAAAAACTGTCAATTTTCAGATCTTCTGTGCTGCGTTATCAAGTTGTTCTATGAATGGACGATGATAATAGCTGAAATGTTGAGCATCGTTATGTTCCTCTATGTGCCAGAGCCCCCTATGTTGGACCGCTGCCTCCTTGGAAAGCTTGTCAGAAATGCACTTGAGTCACACTGTCTATCATGTAACTGTCAAAAAGTATTCAAAAAACTGTCAATTTTCAGATCATCTGTGCTGCGTTTTCAAGTTGTTCTATAAATGGACGATGATAATCGCTGAAATGTTGAACATCGTTATGTTCCTCTATGTTCCAGAGCTCCCTATGTTGGACCGTTGCCTCCTTGGAAAGCTTGTCAGAAATGCAGTTGAGTTCCCCGTATATGTGAGAGCAGGATATTGATGAGAAAAGATCTTTCATTCACCATATATCTTCTAATATAGAAACAAATGTGCGCACATGACAAGATGCAACTTTGTTGAACCAATTTATGATAATTTTAGAATCCCGAAATACTTGTAGGTGTAAAATGTTATGCTCTAACGCAAACTGTAGTAGATGGCGTAATATAAAAGAGGTTATAAATAGGTAAGATAAATAACTACAAATATATCAAATATGATTAGAAATAATCATATAATTATATATGAAGCCTATTGGCCAAATACCTTGGACCAAATTATTATTAATACCATGCAAAAAAAACGTTATTGACCCTAATTAAAATATTAATATTATTAAATAAATATTCATATTAATATTATAAATAAATATTCATATTAATATTATTAAATTTAATAGCTTTACATTAATACAATATTAAATTTGTTATACTATAATATATATTAATGTATTGTGATATATATATTAACTCTAGATATATATGGGAGGGAAGAACAAAGACATATGATAGAGGTGGGGAATAGGGGGAGTGACAAGGGAGAGATGGAGATAAACTAAAGGAGAGGGAGAGGGAGGAATGAAGGGAAAGAGAGTGAGAGGAGTGTGATAGGTAGAGAAGGGTAAGAGAGGGAGAGGAGGAATGAAGAGAGAGAGTGAGAGGAGTGTGATAGGTAGAGAAGGGTAAGAGAGGGAGAGGGACACATAAAGATGGAGGTGGGAGAGAGAGAGAAGGAGAGAGGATTAGAGGGTAGAGAGAGAGAGATACAAAGAAAGGGGAAGAGAGAGGGAGGTAGGAGAAAAAGGAAGAGAGATGAAGGATGATAGGAGGAGGAGGAGGGAGGGAGGGATAGAATGATGGAGTTGGAGGGAAGAATAAATACATACATAGTGAGAAGTGGAGAGAGAGGGAGTGACAAGGGAGAGACAAAGAGAGTGTGTATGTTTAGGGGTGATAGAAAGAGACATAGAAGGAGTGATGGAGACAAGGGGGAGAGAAGGAGAGAGAAGAAGAAATGGAGGAATATATTAACATAGTTGGAGAGAGAAGAAGAAATGGAGGAATATAGTAACATAGTTGGAGAGAGAGATAGGGTGATGAGGGAAGAGAGAGAATTTGAGGGCATAGAGAGGGAGGATTGAATGGAAAAGAGAGAGAAAAAGCAGGGGGCGGGGGGGATAGAGGGAGGTAGGAGAGGAAGGGAAATATAGGGGACTTGAGAGAGAGGAAGTGAGTGATGGGGGAAGAGATAGGATTTTAAGGAGGGGAGGGGAGGGGAGGGGAAGGGGAAGGGGAGGGCGAGGGGCGGTGGAGAGAGAGAGAGAGGGAGGTAGGAGAGAAAGGGAGAGAGAGGAAGGAAATGAAAGGAAACTTGAGAGATAGGAGGAGAGAGGGAGGGGTAAAGACATGGAGTTGGAGGGGGAGAGAGGGACGGATAGAGAGATGGAGCTGGATGGGGAAAGAGGGAGGGAAGAAGAAAGACATATAGAGTGAGAAGTGGAGAGAGAGAGGGAGATGGAGAGAGAGTGTATATGTTTGGGGTGAGATAAAGAGACAGATAAGGAGGGATGGAGAGAAGGGGGAGCGAAGGAGAGAGAGAGGCATATAGTAACAAAGTTGGAAGGTGGAAAGAGAGAGAAAGGAAGAAAGAGAGTGGAGGTGGAGGTAAAAAGAGATGGAGATGGAGGGTAGAGAGAGGGAGGTAAGAAGAAATACATAGAGAGTGAAAGGTGGAGATAGAGAGAGAGGGAGTGATAAGTAATATGGAGAGAGAGGATAGCAGGAGGGAAGAGAGATAGAAGCGGGGAAGAGAGAGAGAGAGAGAGAGAGAGAGAGAGAGTGATATATTGGAGAAAAGAGTGTATGTTTTTGGGTTGATATTGAGAGATAGAGGGAGGTAGAGATATGGAAGGTTAAGAGAAAGAAGAGATAGATGGAGATAGGGAGGGAGGGGCAAAGAGATAGATAGATATGGAGTGAGAGAGCATGTGTGTTCAGGGGGGTGAGATAAAGAGACAAAGGAGTGATGGAAGGACACACACACACACACACACACACACACACACACATATATCGAGGGGGGAAGAGGGAAGGAGATTCATTTCACTAGATGCATTGATTTCAGTGTAGATGGTGATTTCTAATATTTTTTTATTGCTTGCACTAGATGCATTGATTTCAATGTAGATTATTTCTAATCCTATTTGATTGCACTAATTGCATTAATTTCAGTGTAGATGGCGATTTCTAATCCTATTTGATTGTTTGCACTAGATGCATTACTTTCAATGTAGATGTTGATTTCTAATTATATTTGATTTTTTACACTAGATGCATTGGTTTCAATATAGATGATTTCTATTCCTATTTGATTGCTTACATTGAATGCATTGATTTCAGTGTAGATGGTGATTTATAACCCTATTTGATTGCTTGCACTAGATGCATTGATTTCAGTGTAGATGCTGGTTTTCTAATCCTATTTTCTTACTTGCAATAGATGCATTGATTTAAGTGTAGATGTTTGTTTTTAATACTATTTTCTTACTTGCACTAGATGCAATGATTTGAGTGTCGATGTTGATTTCTAATCCTATTTGATTACTTGCAGTAGATGCATTGATTTTAGTGTAGATGTCGTTTTCTAATATTATTTGATTTCTTGCTTTCAATGCATTGATTTACGTGTATATGTTTATTTATGATTTGATATAACTGAATCCATGATGGTACATTAATTTTAAAGTCATTGGATTAATAGTGTGCATTGATTTTAGTGTAAGCACAGAAAATTATTGACAATGTACCTCTATTTTTGTATTATAGTAATTAAACCTATTAATAGTGGAGAGAAAGAGAGACAAGGTATGAAGTTTACTACAACAACTCAAGCTAAATATTTAAATGGTTTACGATTTCAAGTGTCCTTTTAATATAATCAATATGAAAAGATAAAAAAACTAACAAGGGTGACAATAAGAATAGCAGAATAAAATAGTTTCAGATTCATCACAATACATACTATTTGTGATTGACTACATTCTTATTATTCATATTTTTTTATCATTCAATATTATTAGTGTGCCACTTTGCATTCAAAAATTTTATTTCATCATTTTTCATCATTAAAGTTATTTTATAATACTGATCATCTCAACAAATTGAGGTAACTAAGAAAATTTAAAATTAAAATGACCAGATAAATCTCAGACATATTTAGCATATTTAAAATGGCTATATTCATATTAGATGTATTTACATATTATTGATAAAATTAATCATATGTGGCTCATATTATCGATAGATTTTCCTTGCCCACACATGACTAAAACCGGCCTAGATCCATCTTAACTCCGGATCTATCAAGCGCCGAAAGGGATCAAATCTCTCGAGGTGCAAACATTTTCTCAAGTTTTGCACTCAAAAAATAGGTTTGCACCTAGAGAGATTTGATCCCTCTCAGCGCTTGATAGATCCGGAGTTAAGATAAATCTAGGTTGGTATATGGAATTGAGGCAACTTCTATGACATCGAAGATTAATTTGTTGATAAAGAGATTTTCATAAGAAAACATTTAATTAACTTATGATAAAGGAACTTTGACATATGAAAATATTTAATTAATTTATAATAATTATAAGTTGATTCAATTTAAAAGACAACGTGTATAATGATTTTATTGTTTATATTTTATATTCATATTTATTATCTTGCGTAGATTTTTATTCTTTTAATTTGTTCATTTTTCTATCTTGTTGATAAAGGTCGAGAAAGATTTAAGAGACTACCTATCTATTAGGATGTGAGCTCATATCTTGTTTTTTTTGTTTTCGTAAAAAAATTGTAATTTTTCATTAGCATAATGGTCAATTACATTTTGTAGATGCCTAAGCATTTTTGCTAGCAAAATGCAGCATCTGCTGAAAACATTTTTGAAAGTATTTGGTTAAATAAGAACTGCTTAGTTTATGGTATTCTAGTTAAGCAATTTGGTGAAAAACACTGTCAACAGTTAAAAAAATCAACCCCTGCCATGAGGGGGTTATGTAAATCAAGAATGAGCCCACAACCTGTTGCATCAATATAATTGTAGTATAACATCCCAATAATATCATCAGTAGCATTTTAGTTCAACTTCTATATTGTACAACCCACCCATTAATAGTGTCAAGAATTTAAGATGGTAAACATCAATATTCATTTAGTATAAGGAAATTTGAAAGTTTATAATTTATTTTTCTATATTTTTTTATATTATATTATATTTTATTTCTCCAATTTTGTTTTTCAAATTTAAACCTCAAAATAAAATATACATAAATCAAAATACAAAATCCAAAAGCTAAATTCAAGAAATATCTTATCTATTTTATTATTATTATTATTATTATTATAAAAAAACAAAAAAAAACAAAACACTTGAAAATATACATAACCAAATTAAGTTCATGTTGATGTGAATGTTTTGGCTTTAAAATTTGTCTGGTTCTAACACTCAACCAAGAAGTTACATGCATAAGCTAATGATTGAGAATTTTGAGTTGCTTATGATTGAGAGTTGACAAATTATCTTCTTCCAGAACAATATCTTCATTGAGAGTATTGTATTCAATTTCTGGCCAAAAATTTATTTGTAGAGATTATTTTAAATATAAAAATTTATTGTTATAAATTATTTTAACCAAGATATTATAGACATCAAGTGCTTTATGTGTTTCATATAATTGCAGCTTTTGAGAAGATTCACCTTTGTATTCTTGACTATCAAAGGTCATGTCTATGGATTTGGCTTATAATTTAAGATCATGCTTATGGATTTGGCTTATATCTAAATTCTAATTTTTTTTTGATATTTACAAATTATAATTAATATATATATTTTTAAGTTTATATATTTATTATTTACACTATTTAAAATGACTCAAAGAATATTGTATTTGAAATTCAACAAATAAAAATAATGTAAAACTCATTTTAAAAACTAAGCACTATCCATTTTAAAAGATTATTTTTAGTTTTTTTTATTAATATAGTGTGATTTTTGCTTGGCCACCAAATTTCTTTAGTACAATAACAAATATATGTTCAATTATCTTAAAATAAAAAAGGTCATAAAGACTAATATTTGTGTATTTTTTTTTAAATATTTTCCCTAGATTGAATATTTGGCACTAAACAATGTTCTGACCATTCAAGTCACTCATGGTCTTTCTATGCAATTCTAAATGCCATGCTTTTAATAAGAGATACATTTGAACTTATTACATTTGCATTATTGTTTTATAAAAAAAATGAGTATAAATTCGACATAATTTTGTACAAATCATCATTTTACTTCCAAGTGAATTTTCAAATAATATGAGTTTAAACACTTAAATTTGAAAAACAAGTGAATATAACATTTTCATCACCAAAAAGTAAGCAAAAGTAGAATCCATTTCCATGGATTTATTGTGAGGCACAACCATAAGAATTGATGACCAAATAATGTGGTAGTCTCAGCACAAGAATATCATGAAGCACATGTAGCATTGTTTCATAGCATTAGAAGGCAATATACATAAATGCCATTAGTAGTGAAAGTGCACAAGCCAATGTTCACCAAATATACCCCTTCTAGCTTTAGGAGATATATAATTGTGTATGGCACAAAAAATTATTCGAGGGAACCCTATAAAAGTATAAGGAAAGGTTTGTATACCATGATGCCTCACAATATATTCGAAATTTCAAGGAAAAGAGATAAGTACACATTCGATGGGGAGGAAAGTTGGTTTGTGTGGAAGTATAAGGAGTGTGTATAGGGGTTTAGGGTTTTTAAGGTTTGGCTTTTAGGGTTGTCATCAAGTCGAATATGGGGTTGAAGAAAAGTCAGTGGACTTCGTAGAAGATCCTTTGGAAGGACAATGAATCTTCACCAAAGGACCTTTCATTTGATTAGTGTTAGTAGATCTCGACTTTCTTTGCACCATGCGAAAAAGTGTTGTGTTGATCAAACATTAAATGCATGCCCAAATACTTTGCTCATGCACATGATGGCAACACGACAAAAATATTATTCAGAGCGATACTCATTATCAATGTGAGTAACAAGTCAAATAAAATTCCAAATCTCTTCATCGCTTGACAAGTTATCGAGTTAGACAAGCTATTTCTACCTTGTATGTGGCACTTCATGCATTGGTCCCTTTTCAAGTGAATGGAGAACCCTTGTGAAAGAATAGCTTAGATTTGGTAGAGGAGAAGTTGGTGGTTAACTCTATCAATTGATTTAGTAGCATAGGCCAAGGGTATGATAAGTTGGATGTTGTACAGATTAAGATGGTAGTGCACAAGGTGGGAAGAAAAGCCTAAGGATTTAGGTTATATTTAGGAAAGCAAGACAACACTATGTAAAACGAAAGACAATATATTAAATTGATACTCGGGGAAGATATTCATATGGAACAAGTGGAAAAGCAATCAATGTTGATTTGTTTAGCTTGGGAGGTACTCCCACAAAATTAAGGCACTAGGTTTGGGAGAAAATGGACCATAAAGGTTTTGTGGGTGAAATACCCAAGAAATGGGGTTTTGGACCCAAACAGGGGTTTAAAATATAAAAAGAAATTATTTTTACTTCCTAAGGTCAAGAGGACTAAAACCCTAGATCTAGAGGGTTCATAAGAGGCTAAAGGAAAACCCCTAAGAGAGGTTGAGCTAGTAGGCTGAGAAGGGTTGCAAGGGAGGCCATGATCACCACAAGAGCATATTGTCATAAGGAAGTAAGCATGAGAGGGCCACAAACCTCTAATGGATTTGAATCAACTAGAAGAGGAAGACATGTTTTTGTTCTTTGTCTTAAGTGTTGGTTGGCCGAGTTAGTTGTTCTGCTCGTGGAAGAGTCTAGGCATAAGTCTGATTATCATCTAGCTGCATATATTCAGATTAGGAGAGGGTTGAGTCCCTACCATAGGAAATTTAGAGGATCGTGAGGCCTATTTTTGGAGGGCCGCAAGTCCTAGCCTATTGCAGAAGTGGAGTTGCAACTCCTAAAGGAACACCAATGGTTTTTAAGGGTAGCATATGAGGTAACCAAGGCTCAAGGGTGACTGAGGTAACCCTAACAGAGGGAGCCCACAAAGATATGTGTACTCAACCTAGTCTTTAGTCAAAGTTCATGCCTAAGACTATCAATTCTTGGAGTTGTGTTGAAGTTTCTAATAAGGAAAGGTTGTATGCTTCATGTTGATTAATTTGATAAGGTGGTTGAGTCTGTTCTTAAGGGTTTAGGAATTTTTTTATGTTCCATATATGAGGGAAGCCTCTATGCATGATTATTCCATTAGATATGCCCTAAATTATATTTTCTATATTGCTCTAGATTTGTGTAGAGGATGGAGGGCCAAGACCCTTAGATGGAAGGTTATATTTGCAACCAAGGTTGCAGATCCTGAGATGATTTGCAGAGGTATTTTTGGGGATAATAGATCTAAAAGGAGGGCGAAACTTGAGCAGAAGAATGAGACATAAGTAGGGTGCTACGTGAAGTATGGACTGCCATGAAGACGAGAAAAATGTTGAAAGGTTGGAGGTCTGTTCTAAGAGTGTTGAAAAAAAATTATGATGCCCTAAGATCAGTCACTCTGCAGTGGGTAAAGGATTGGTATAGGGTTGGTTGGATGCCCTAAGGATTGGTATTTGAAGGAGTCAAAATATCAGTCAAGAGGGATGATGCTACAAGCCCTAATACAATGAGAAAGTAGGTAGACTTGTCACTGCTAGTGGGTAGATTAAGTTATGCCCTAGATCAATAAATGCAGGAGTCATTTCAGAGATATGAGGGAAGATCTATTGAGCCTTAGGAGAAACACTTTGGAGCAGCCATGTTATTTAAAAGTGGGTATATATGGAAGATTTAGTTCTATTCATAAACAAAGTTGTGAACAATGATTCTCATATGTAGTATGCAATGGCTAGAAGACCTCGAGTATAATGTTCATGAAAGGAGCCATGGATTTTTACGAGGCAGACTTATGGAGCCCTAGTTCAACTGATGAAAGGAGCCATATGGTTGATAAGAGGGTAGTTTAAGAAGACCCAATGAGTAGATTTATTAATGGAGCAAGAGGGTTGCTAGTGGGAAGATAAACGAGGCAAAGTTCAGTGACTCAAAAGGAGTTGTGATCATTGATAGTGGTAGGTTGAGGTGTTCAACAGATTGGGAGGTAAGAGGACCTAGTAGATGTGTTCAAGGCACATGGAATGAAAGGGCTATGGGGTGCCACATCAACAAGTAGGTCAAGTGTATCTTGTTCAAGCTAGATTGGTGGTCATAATAGTTGACACCAGGCCTTAGTTGTAGTAGTGGGTTTACAAAGTTAAAAATTATCACGTGAACTAGTTGATTCACTGTTGTGTTTATTCCCATGTGCAAAGTAGAAGTGTTGTGGCATTTGAGTGTGTTTGTGTTGGTGATTTTAAGACTCAAACTAGATTCTTGGGTGTGGTGGAAATTCAACTTGGTATTAGAGCTACTTTGAAGGGCCAATGGATTAGAGTGTGTGTTGTGGAAGCAGTGTGAGCTAGTGGAGATCGGGTAGACTCAGAGGGAGTTTAGCTATAGAGGGAGAAACCCTACGGAATTTTGAGATATTTAGGTTCTGACCAGATCAGATAGAGACACTACTGAGATAATGTGGCCCATTTTGTAATGTATGCTGTAGTGGTGGGCACCAGATGGGCTAGTGTCACCAATGATGATTATGGATACATCCTAACAGTGGAAGTACCTCCCTCACTAAGAGTGAGTGTTTATTTGTGTAGCTTGGGAGGTACTCTCACAATTGTAAGGCATTCGGTTTTGGAGAAAATGGACCACATGTTTTGTGGGTGTAATACCCAAGCAGTGGGGTTTTGGACCCAAGAAGGGGTTTAAAATCTAAAAAGAAATTATTTTTATTACCTAAGGTCAAGAGGACTAAAACCCTATATATATAGGGTTCCTAAGAGGCTAAAGGAAAATCTATTCAAAGAGGCCTAAGGATCAAACCTATATAATCAAGTGAGAGGGAGTATCATTTGATTGTGGAGGTTAGTAGAGATGCAGTCATAGGAGAGGCCGAGATAGTAGGTCTAGAAGGCTGCAAGGGAGGCCGTGATCACCACAAGAGCATATCATCATAAGGAATCAATCACAATAGGGACACAAACCTCTAAATGATTTGAATCAACTAGAAGAGGAAGATGGGTTTTCATTCTTTGTATTAAGTGTTGGTTGGCTTAGTTAGTTTTTCTGCACGTGGAAGCATTTGGGCATAATTCTGAGCATCATATGGATGCATTTGTTTCGATCGGGAACAATTTTGGTCGGTTGCAAGGCCTGGCCTATTGCCGAAGTGGAGTCGCAACTCCTAGAGGAACAAAATTGGTTTTTAAGGGTAGTGTATGAAGTGAACAAGGCTCAAGGGTGACTGAGGTAACCTTAGCAGAGGCAGGACATATAGATTTGTGTACTCAACGTAGTCTTCGGTCAAAGTTCATACCCAGGACTATCAATTCTTGGAGTTGTGTTGAATATTCCAAGAAGGCAAGGCTGTGTGCTTCATGTTTATGAATTCTCTATGGTGGTTGAAGCTGTTATGAAGTGTTTAGGAAAAATTTTACATTCCCTAGATGAGGGCATCCTCTATGCATGATCCTTCCATAATATATGTCCTAAAGTATGTGTTCTATATTGCTCTAGATTTGTGTAGAGAAGGGAGGTCGAGACTTGTAGATGGAAGGTTATCTCTACAACCAAGGATGTAGATCACGAGATTATTTGTAGAGGTATTTGTGGGGATATCAAATCCAAAAATGAGTCCAAAACCTGAGAAAAATAATGAGACATAAGTAAGGTGCTACATGAAGTATGGACTATCATGAAGAGGAGTAGAATGCTGCAAGGTTGGAGGTCTATTCTAAGGGTGTTGGATAGCAGTTATGATGCCCTAAGTTCAATAAATTTGCAGTGGGTAAAGGATTGATAGAGGGCTAGTTTGATCTCCACTAGCTCACAAAGGCAAGAAGCATGCTTAGTGGTGTCAGGTCAGAACAAGAATTATGGGCAGAGGTAGTGGAGATTGCATGTTACCTGGTTAACATATCACCTTCATCAACGATGGAGGATAAGACTCCACATGAGGTATGGACTAGTAAGAAACCCTCTCTTTCACATCTGAGAGTATTTTGTTGTGATTCATATGTACCCCATTCCTCTAAATTTCAAATGAGAGTTCGGGTGATGTTACATGCTCCTAGGGCCCAATAGATCTTCTATCATATCTCTGAAATGACTCCTACATTTACTGATCTAGGGCATAAAATAATCTTCCCACTAACATTGATAATTCTACCTATTTTCTCATTTTAGTAGGGCTTGTAATAGTACCCTCTTAATTGATCTTTTGACTCCTTTAAATCACAACAAAATACTCTTAGATGTGAAAGAGAGGGTTTCTTACTAGTCCATACCTCATGTGGAGTCTTATCCTCCATCATTGATGAAGGTGATATGTTAACCAGGTAACATGCAATCTCCACTACCTCTGCCCATAATTCTTGTTCTGACCTGACACCACTAAGCATGCTTCTTGCCTTTTCCATCAACGTCCTATTCATTCTTTCTGCAACTCCGTTTTGTTGAGGTGTGTATGGAGTAGTTTTCTGCTGTGATATACCACACTTATTACAAAACTCTTCAAATTATTTATTGTAGAAGTCTCGACCATTATTTGTCCTCAACACCTTTATCTTCTTCTTTGTCTTGTTTTCCACCAGAGCCTTAAATTATTTAAATATGTCAAAGACTTCAGATTTATTCCTAAGGAAATATATCGATGTATTCCTTGAGAAGTCATATATAAATGACACATAGTACATAGAATTACCCAGTGATGGAACCTACATTGTTCCAAACACATCACTTTGCACAAGATCTAATATTCCTTTCGCCCTCTTAGCACCAGAGGGGAAAATCACCCGATTCTGCTTCCCATATACACAATGTTCACAAAGATCGAAATCTAGATAGAAATTAGAGTTACCTTCTACCATACCATTACCATGTAGTATTTGAAGGCCCTTCTCTCCAATATGTACAAGCCTTTGAAGACACAACATGGTCTTTTCTCTAGAGACCATAAGGTTTTCAACTCCACTTTCAAGAACCACAAAACTATTGCACCCATCAATAATAGTTCTACCCAAAATCTTGTACAAAGTTCCAATCTGAACTCCCCACATCAATACTAGTGCTCCCCAAACCATCTTGCATGTATCCTTCTCGAACACTGTTTTTACACCTGCATCATCCATATTGCTTACATAAATCAGATTTCTGGCTAATGCAGGAATATGCAGAACACCAAGAAGTGTTCTAATCCTTCCACCTTGCAATTTCAGATTGACTTTTCTGTGTTTGACAATTTTGGCCTTCTGGTCATCCCCTAAGAAGACACCACCACCATCATATTTCTCATACTCGCAAAACAACTCCCTATGGGGGGTGAAGTGAAAGGATGCACCTAATAAACATATAAGAAAATAAGAAAGAAATTTATTATTATTAAAGCATGGGTTTCATGCTCCTTATTGATGGTTTTCTAGGTAAAATAATTTTCTTTATGCTTCCAAGGCTTGTAGGTCGTAGGATTTATTGTCATGAGTAAAATGAGTCAACATCATGTTTATACGACCCTTCTGGGAAATTTGTAATTGTAAAAAGAATAATTTTTGGGTATAGAAAGTCCCGGAATCTCATAAAGTACAAGTAAGCCTTGGGAACATCAAGTCATCCTATAGGAGGAAATTTGACCCCTTGAGAAGGATGTATAAAGGATTAGTTCGACTTCATTTGGAACTCACTCACTAACAATTTTGATCTACAAGAAATATTTTGATTTGTAGTTTGGAAGGGCAGGAAAAGGAGAGCGAAGGTATAAAATAAGTTGGTAGGAATTTTTTGTTTTGTTTTTGGGCTCTATTTCTCTCACACGTGCAAAATTCTAGGGTTTCTGGGTTTCAAAAACATGCCGAAGTTGTAGGTTTGAGTTGTAGTAGGACGAAGTGCACAATCTGGTAACTGGAAGAGGGAAAACCCTTATCTTGACCTCATTGACCTTGGGAGAGCTGTCTTGATCAAAGTAGGTTGTAGGAGGATGTTGTATTAGGGTTTCCAAGAAGTTGCAAGGACGAAGTTGCAAGTTGATTAGCAGTGCTATCGCTAGAATTTTGAAGTTGCAGGGTGTAGCAGTTTGGTGTAGAATAAAGGAAGAACTTGAGAAATGGTCGACTTGGTACTGGGAGAATGACTTGGTATTGGAAATTTGTATTTGTATCTCATATGAAGCATATTGTAAGAAGAGAAGAGTTTTTGGGCTTTCCCCTTGGAGGGGTTTTTCCCTGGTTGAGAGCTTATATCTGTATCCTGTTTTGTTACCATTATTGTTCTTGATATTGTTTGATGAAAGATCTAACTAAAGAAGTTAACTAAGAAAACTAAAGATTCACAAGAACTATCAAGGTTAATGAAAATACGATATAATAATTGTCTCTCTACATTTTGTAACATGGTATCAGAGCTAAGGCAAACACGAAAGGTAGCTGGAAGGACACTAGAAAGAATTTCTGATCAAAAGATAGGAAGGCCTCAAATCCTAAAGAAAAAGAAGACTATAAGGAAAATTGTCTCTTGAAGGGATCTGGTTAAAGACTCGTTGGTAGAAGACCCTTTCAATATAGGGTTTCCACATTGAAGAATATCAAGACTACATCGATA
Organism: Pinus albicaulis; assembly: GCA_034641835.2. Lineage (NCBI taxonomy): Eukaryota > Viridiplantae > Streptophyta > Pinopsida > Pinales > Pinaceae > Pinus > Pinus albicaulis. The sequence continues at coordinate 926,975,224 of CM076579.1, forward strand.
TCACAAGGAGGGTGTTGGTCTCGCAAAAAGGAAGTCTATTTGCAAGGAATCAATCTTGGAAGTTGTTGGTGGAGGAATCCCCAGGAACATCTTTCAAGGACATCATCAAGAACTCTCCAAAGGTCTTGAAAATTTCAATAAGGTTGGAGACACCATCAAGAAGAATCTTCATTATCAAGTAAGTATTATATTATTACACTATGTTTGAATCTTCAATTCATATGTGTTCTTTGTGCAAGGATAGGAATGAGCTCATTGGGGCTTCGAACTACTGTCTAAGATGGAAGAAAATAATTGACTTGATACTCATAGACCAAGAAGTAATGTGATATATTATTGTCGAAATTACTTAACCAAATAAAGATAAGACACAAGATCTAGAAAAATACAAGTAGGGGAAGTAAGGACACAAAGGATCACAGTGGAATCCATTAAATATTCTCTTGTTCCATTCATTGCAAATTTAAAGACTTCCAAGGCTATGTATGACAATCTAGTGAATTTGTACTTAGTAAGTATAATAAGACAAAAGATGTCATCGAGGAACAAGTTGTATAGAATGAAGAAGTCAAAGGATGAGGATGTGGCATCCTTTCTCATGAGAGTCTCTCAACTAAGAGACCACCTGCAAGGACTTGGAGAACTTATTATTGATTGAGAAGTTAACCATTTGTGTACTAAATGCATTGCCACTAGAATGGAGTAGCTTTGCAATAAGCATTTACTCTAAGAAATTCAACTCCCTTTGAAGAGTTGTGGGCGCAATGCATATAGGAAGAATCAAGGATCAAGGTCAAGGATAGTATTGGATTAGATGAGAAATATGAATCCTTTCTACCCCTAGTTAAGAATATGAAGAAGGGAAAATTTGAAAGCCCAAGAAGAAATACATGTCTAAGGTTCAGTGATTCAAGCACAATGAGTTTGGACACTTTAAAAGGGTCTATCCAATTCAACAAAAAATCGAGAGAAAGGAAAGGAGTGAAGCTCATGTAGCCGAAGCAGTGGGAGAACCTGAGAAGAAGGCAAAGAAGGAAGAAGTGAAGGATCTCTACTATTATAGAAGGTTCACTAACTGTCAGGCTATTTATGTGGAACTAATCCTTAGGATAATATGTTTTGCATCATGATAGTAGCATATTTTGGAATCTACATGATTAAGTTTCTGTTAGGTCCCTATATCACTAGTATAGTCCCTTATTATTGTTAGTATAACCCCCTTATTGTTATTATTGTACCCTTGTAACCCCCATTTTTTTTATTATTGTGCCCTTAAATTATTATTGTTAGGTCGGCTAGGATTACATTGTGGCCCACTACGATTACATTGTGGCCCCATGGACTCCTATATATAGAAAGGAGGTTTTGTAAATTGTATCATCCAAGAATTTTTCATTAATGTAATGTATTTGGAGGTTTCCCCCTCGAAGTGGCTTATTTCTAAGGTGTTGATATCTCTTTTCTTCTCTTTTTGGCGCTGGTTTCTCAACATTTGGTATCAGAGGTTTGGATTCTAGGTTTCGCTGCTCCAAACAGGTCATCGTGGCATTTTCGCTATAAATTTTTTTCTACAAAGTTTTAGAAGCTGAAATGTTTAGGGTGCGAAGCCGAAATCCTGAGGAATATTGTCTAAAAATTTCAGAGCTTGGTTCGCAATATTTTCGGAGATATGATCTGTGGAAGTTAGGTCTTTTTTCAGGCTCCTAAACAGGTCATCGTGGCATTTGCGCTATAACTTTGTTTCTACGAGGTTGATCTGAAATTCATATGGTACGAAGCTGAAATCCTGAGGAAATTTTTCAAAAAATTTCAGAGCTTGGTTCGCAATATTTTTGGAGATATGATCTGTGGAAGGTAGTGTTTTTTCAGGCTCCTGAATTTCATCTCAAAGAGGTGATCGTGGGAAAATTTCAATAACTCTCTCTCTAGGCATCGGATTGGGGTACCGTAAAAATTGGTGCTGAAATGCCTGGTGTAGTTTCTTGGCTATCAATTTCAGAGACAAAGGACAAAACAGTGACACGTGGCAAGTCGTACAAGTTCGCTCTACTGAACTAGTCCATAATTAGGTCATTGTGGGAGATTGGACACAACTTTGTCTTGGCGAATCCAAATCAGGTCAGACTTGTGGCATTCGAAAGATAATTCAGAGGGATACGTTGGTACCAAAATTCAAATATTTAAGTGCTGCAATCACAGAGATAATCCAATTGCAATATCGAGCTCCTCAAAAGCAAGAAAAAGGTGTGTATTTTTTTCCTAATTGGATAAGTCTTGTTTGAAGAATCAATTTGAATTGATTCCAAGGGCATATTGTAGAATATATATCAGTATTGGGTTTTAAAAGATGCCCCGTAAAAATAATTCAACACCCATTAAGCCTTTAGAAGGGTCTACTATGACTCATGAAGATGAAGAATTGCAACATGATCTATCAAAATTACAAGAGAAAGTGCAACAAATTTCACTCTATGAAAACAACAAAAAATGAAATGGAGGATTTTTGAAAGAGCATGGAAGAAAAAAGATGGACGGTTTGAAGAAAGGCGTGGAAACTAAGATGGATGGAATGGAAGCTGGCATGGAATCTAAGATGGATGACATGGAAGCTAAGATCGATGAGAAAATGGAAAACATGAAGAATTTTCTAAAAGCAGACATGGAAGGTTTGACAAAATTGATACAAGAAAGGTTTCCTAATGGTGAAAAGATAGTAGAAGAACCTCATGATGAGAACAAAATAAATTTTAATTGTGATTTCATAAACTCTAATGTTGGCGGGAAGAACCACCATATTCCAAAGATGGATATGAGGAAGTTTGATGGAAAGGATCCTGTAACATGGATACTACGGATGGAGCAATATTTTGATCTCCATAACGTACAAAACACACAAAAGGTACACATTGCAACTTTACATTTAGAACAAAATACATTTGTATGGTATCAATGGCTTTTCTCCCGTAAAAAAATTGTCACTTGGTCAATTTTTACGGAGGAAATGATAGTACATTATGAGGATACAAAGAGCAACACCTTCTTTAGCCAATTGATAAATCTCAAACAAAAGGGTTTAGTGGGGTAGCACATTGAGGACTTCCAAAAATTGAATATAAGGGTAACTGATATTCCAGAGGAACACAGGATTGATCTCTTCATAGGTACGCTAAAGGATAACATCCAACATGAAGTTCGTGTTTTGGAACCTGATTCATTGGAGAAGGCATTCAGGTTGGCAAGAAAAGTTGAATGTAAAATTATGGCGACAAGGAAGCCTACCACTCAATTCTATAAAGAAGGAAGTGTTGCTACGTATAGATTTCCACAACCTACAAGGTTGACACCACAACAATTGGAAGAAAAAAGAGCAAAAGGGCTTTGCTACAGTTGTGATAGCAAATACACTAAAGGTCATAAGTGTGCTGAAAAAAAATTATTTTACATAGATTGTGAAGAAGAAGAAGAAAATGAACAAGAAGAGGATATACACCAGGAACCGGCCCTAGAAGAGGAAGAAATGAATCCGACCATATCATGTAATGCACTGGCAGGAATTACCACTCCTCAAACTCTCAAGATAGCGGGACAGATCAAGAAGAAAAAGGTAATAGTGTTGATTGATTCAGGTAGCACCCATAATTTTATTCATTGTAAGGTAGCCAAGGAATTAAATTGTTTCCTATACCCAGCACCAGAATGTCAAGTGATGGTTGCAAATGGAGGAACTATAAATTTCTCTGGGAAATACCATAATATCAAGCTAACCATGGGGGAATATGTATTGACTAGTCCAATGCTTTCCATTCCTATGGGAGGTGCTGATGTTGTACTAGGAGTACAATAGTTACAATCTTTGGGGACGGTAGCTTTTAATTTTCAAGAACTTTTCTTGAAATTTTTTTCAGAAGGAAAGGAAGTCGAATTACGGGGTATTGAAGGGAAGCCGGGAAGGATAATAAGCTCTAATGTCATGATAAAGCTTCTAAAGAAAGAACAACGAGGTGTAATTGCACAATTATGCTCACTAGAAGTTCCAACATCAAAATCATCTATTTTTGCAGATCTCCAACAAGTCTTGGACAATCATTCCAAGGTGTTTGAAACTTCCAAAGGACTCCCACCTATTCGTGATCATGATCATGCTATTCATTTGATTCCAGGAAGTGTTCCTCCAAACATCAGGCCTTATAGATATCCTTACTTCCAAAAGAGCGAAATTGAACGTATGATTGCAGAAATGTTAGAGGCGGGTATAATTCAACCTAGTCAGAGTTCTTTCTATGCTCCTGTAGTATTCGTACACAAGAAGGATGGATCATGGCGAATGTGTCTGGATTATAGGGAGCTCGATAAGCTCACCATTAAAGATAAATTTCCCATTCCTGTGACTGATGAATTATTGGATGAATTACATGGAGCAATTTATTTTACCAAGTTGGATCTTCGTTCGGGATATCATCAAATTAGAATGAAGACTGAAGATATTCCAAAAACAACATTTTGAACTCATGAGGGTCATTATGAATTTTTGGTCATGCCTTTTGGCCTTACCAATGCACTTCTACATTTCAAGGGTTGATGAATTCCATTTTCAAGCCCTTCCTTAGAAAATTTGTGCTAGTATTTTTTGATGATATACTAATCTACAACACGTCTTGGAAGGATCATGTTCAACATGTTGACGGGGTGCTCAAACTATTGCAGGAGAAACAATTATATGCAAAAATATCCAAATGTTTCTTTGGAGTACAAGAGGTGGAATATCTGGGTCATATTGTATCTCACGAGGGTGTTAAAGTAGACCCTAACAAAATTAAATCCATTAAGGAATGGAAAGTCCCCACTACCATAAAGAAGTTGCGAGGATTTCTCGGGTTAACGAGGTATTATCGCAAGTTTGTTAAGAATTATGGGAGAATAGCAGCACCTCTAACAACATTATTGAAGAAAGATGCATTTTCATGGACTCCTGAAGCAACTAAGGCCTTTGAAAGTCATAAAGAGGCAATGTGCCTAGCACCGGTCTTAGCTATGCCAGACTTCACAAAAACCTTTATTGTGGAATGTGATGCCTCAGGAAATGGAATTGGTGCAGTTTTAATGCAGGAAGGAAGACCCATTGCTTTTGAAAGTCGTCCAATCAAAGGAAAGTATTTAAAGAAACCTATTTATGAGAAGGAAATGTTAGCAATACTGCATGCACTAAAGAAATGGCGAACTTACCTAATGGGAAGACACTTCAAGGTAAAAACTGATCATGATAGTCTTAAACACTTTTGGAACAAAGACTATCGTCAGAAGAGCAGCAAAAATGGGTCACAAAGATGTTGGGTTATGACTTTGAAATAATCTACAAAAAAAGAAAGCTTAATGTTGTTGCGGATGCACTCTCAAGAAAGAATGAAGAGGTGGAAGCATTGCTTTGTGCCATTTCTATTATCCAACCAGATTGGATAACCGAAGCAAGAGATGAATGGAAGAAGGACAAAGATGTATGGACACTCATTCAAAAGTTGCGGCAAGATCCTAGTACATCTGATACATTTAGTTGGAAAAATGATTCCTTATGGTACAAAGATCGCTTATATCTTTGTAAGAATTCCCAACTAAAACAAAAGATTCTTATGGAATTGCACACTTCTCCTTTAGGAGGACACTCAGGATTTTTAAAAACTTACCACAGGGTGAAGAAAGAATTTTTTTGGGATGGCCTTAAATCTGATATTCAAAATTTTGTGGCGGAATGTTTGGTTTGCCGGCAGAATAAAGTGGAAACAATTAAGACCCCGGGACTTCTACAACCTTTATCCATTCCAAGTCAACGTTGGGAGGAGATTTCAATGGATTTTATCACAGGTTTACCTAAGTGCGAAGGAAAGAGTGTCATCATGGTGGTAGTTGATAGACTTACCAAGTATGCACACTTTTGTGCATTATCTCATCCATTTAAAGCAAGTACAGTTGCTACTACATTTATGGAAAGAATTCAAAAGCTTCATGGAAGCCCAAGGGTTATTGTGAGCGACAGAGATCCCATTTTTACTGGAAATTTTTGGACGGAGTTATTTTCTTGTTTGGGTACTTAATTAGCTCATAGCTCATCTTATCATCCTCAATCTGATGGTCAAACTGAGATAGTAAATAAATGTTTGGAAGGATATCTTCGTTGTTTTGTATCTGATAAACAAATACAATGGGTCAAGTGGTTACCTCTCGCTGAATGGTGGTATAACACTTCCTTCCATACTGCAGCAAAAATGACCCCATTTATGGCACTTTATGGATATCATCCACCATCGATCACATCATCTTTAAGGGAAAATTTGAAGGTTCAAACAGTGGAAGATCACGTCGAGCATCAGCAAGAAGTTCTCCAACTCTTAAAGGATAACCTGAATTTGGCACAAAATCGAATGAAACAACAGGCAGAACAACATCGTAGCGAGAGAAGTTTTGATGTAGGAGATTGGGTATTTTTACGGCTACAACCATACGAACAAATGTCCCTCAAGCAAGCAAAGAAGGATAATAAATTATCGCCAAAGTACTATGGTCCTTACAAGGTGTTGCAAAAGATTGGTACTATGGCATACAAATTGGAGCTTCCTGCTTCTTCGCGAGTATATCCAGTTTTCCATGTTTCATGCTTAAAGAAGGTTATAGGTGAAAATCTTCCAGTTCAAACAATATTGCCAGAACTTGATGAGGAAGGAAAAATCATATTGGAACCTGAAGCGGTCATGGAAACAAGAACTCGACAACTACGGAATCGATCAATTTCGGAGTATCTCATCAAGTGGAAGAACTTACCCACTGAAGATTCTACATGGGAGGATGAGAATTTTATACAGAAGCACCCAGAGCTACTCAAGTGTTGAGGACAACACTTTTTTGAAGGAGAGGGCATGTTAGGTCCCTATATTACTAGTATAGTCCCTTATTGTTGTTAGTGTAACCCCCTTATTGTTATTATTGTACCCTTGTAACCCCCATTTTGTTATTATTGTGCCCTTAAATTATTATTTTTAGGTCGGCTAGGATTACATTGTGGCCCACTAGGATTACATTATGGCCCATGGACTCCTATATATAGAAAGGAGGTTTTGTAAATTGTATCATCCAAGAATTGTTCATTTATGTAATGTATTGGAGGTTTCCCCCTCGAAGTGGCTCATTTCTAAGGCCTTGATATCTCTTTTCTTCTATTTTTGGAGCTGGTTACACAACAGTTTCTTTGTAGAAATCATATAGGACAAAATGTTGAGACCATTTTGCATATTTTTCATCTAAATCTTATCTAACATTATGTTAGAGGACTGCCATCTTGCTTGAATGGATCATCATGATCCGTGAGGGACCATCAATTTGGAAGGCCCTAAGGAAAATCATCATGACAAGGAAAGTAGACATTCCATGTAATGTGGAATCAATACTAGTAAAGGGATGAAGGAATTAATTGGGTCAGGTTTAAGGCTCACTTTAGGACATGTATTTAGATGATTGAATATAAGCATAGGAATTCATGTTGAAAGTAAATTTTGGATAAAATTCCTATATGCAAGAATATTGTGGAATAAAGTTGGCTATATAAGTTATGCTTAAGTGTTTATGATGCTGTAAATATAACTAAATTTGACTTAATTAAGAATGTATAAGAAAATAAGACCTTATCTAGAATATACATGTCATTAACATCCAATATAATCTTTGGAAGAAAAGTTTTAAATTGGAAATCAAGTTCGATCCTTGGGAACTGTGATGCAAGAAGGTAATTTCAAGTGGAGATGGTAGATGAGGAACGAGAAGGTCATCATCATGAGGTAAGTTTGATGTTCATAATTGTTGGTTATATGGTTAGCATATTATTTTTCTACCTGGAAAAGGATATTGTAGGTATACATTATGACAATTGAGGCATAGGTTCTGTCATGCCAGGAGGTAACTCCAAAAAAATAGAATATGAATTTGATGGAGGGTGTGCATGAATTTATACATGGAGGTGAGACTGTTGGGATTCGTTTCCCAATGTCTCTTATACTTCCTTATTTCCTAATTTACACTATTATACAATTTTATCCAATCCATTAGGATTAGGTGTCAACATTCCCCCCCTTAATTTGAAGGGATGTTGGTGAGTCCAAGCATCATTCTGAAATTTTCAAACTTTTCTCTTCCAAATGCTTTGGTGAAGATGTCCGCAGTCTGCTCATTTGTGGAACAATGACTTAGGTGGATTGTTTTGGCCTCAACATGATGTCGAATCAAATGGTATTTTGTATTGATGTGCTTCGTTTGATCATGGAAATTTGGGTTCTTGGAAAAATTTATTGCAAAAGTGTTGTTGATCATGAGTGGAGTTGAATGCATTTGTTTCATTTGAAAATCTTCTAGGTTTTCCCTTAGCCACACAATTTCCTTTGTTGCTTCAGCTGCTGCCACATATTCTGCTTCAGTTGTGGAATCTGCTGGAACTGACTATTTGCATGATCTCTAGGAGACAAATCCTGATCCAAGACTCATGGTATAACCTGAAGTAGATACCCCATTTTCTTTGTCCCCATCAAAGTTCGAATCAGAGTATCTGATCAAGCTGAAGTTTCCCACCTATGTATATTTGAGTCCAAAGTCTTGAGTCCCCTTCAAGTACTTTAGAACTCATTTTGCAGCAAACCAATGTCCTTCACAAGGTTTTTGCATAAACCTGGAGAGGATTCCAACAACAAATGAGATGTCTGGTTTGGTAGTAGTCAGATAGATGAGACTTCCTACAAGCTATATATACTTCATTGCATCCTCAAACTCCTTCCCTTCAATGGATGTGAGCTTCAAGTTTTGTTCCATTGGAGTGGTCAAAGGATTGCATTCATCCATGCCAAACTTGTTCAAAATATCTCCAATGTAATTCTTTTGAGAAAGGAATATAAGTTTAGGATGTTGAGTTATTCAATACCAAGATAGTAGTGAACATAGCCCAAATCAGTCATGTCAAAACCTTTCTTCAATTATTTCTTTATGGATGCAATATAACTCTCATTGTTCCCTTTCATCAGAAGATCATCTACATACACCACAAGATATACAACTGTTTTCCAAACTTTCTTAACAAACAAAGGTGGATCATCAAGATCAAAATGTTTGAAGTTAATTTTCAGAAGATGATCAGTTAATTTCTCATACCAGGCTCGCGGTGCTTGCTTGAGGCCATAAAATTATTTTATAAGATTGCATACTTTGTGTTCTTGGCCCTTCACAACAAATCCTTCTGGCTGGGACATAAAAACCTTCTCCTTTAGATCTCTATTCAAAAAGGTGGTTTTTACATCCATTTGATGGAATTTCCAATCCTTCTGAGCTGCTAGGGAAAAGAGTGTCTGGATGGTGGCCCATTTTGCTATGGGGGAAAAATTTTCCTCATAATCAACCCATTCTTTCTGTGCAAAACCTTTTGCCACAAGCCTAGATTTGTGCTTGTCAAGTGAGCCATTCGCTTTGTACTTTTTATTTTCCACCCACTTGTAGCCAATTGGTTTGGTTCCCAATAGAGGATCAACCAGTTTCTGAGTGCTATTATTTATCAAGGCATCATACTCCTTTTGCATTGCTTCATTCCATTCATCATGAGAAGTGAGTTATTTGAAGGAATTTGGTTCAAGATCTGTAGACAAATTCAGTTCATAGTTATAAGCAATATCCATATCAATAGGTGAATCAAAATTATCTATGTCACCTCCATTTTTTCTGGTGGAAATTCTTGTTCCTGTCTTTCCAACCTCATCGAGACGAACATTTTCTAGTGTATTTGTCAGCCATTTTGAGGGACCTTTCTAAGATGGCCCAGGCTTCTCATTTGACTGAGTTGAAATTGAATCAAGATTCAATCTCCCAATTCTGTCAATTACATCATTTAAGGTGTCATCCGTGGTTGGTTTTTCATGTGGGGGAGAGAGTGCTTCAGAAGATGATTCCACAGATTGATTTAGTATTGGAATCCCCCCTTCAAGGCGTGGAATCTGATTATCAAATTATTGAAATGGCTTTACATGTGTGAATCTATCCAAGCGATCAAGTTGCCGCTCAACAACATTGTTAGTCTTGGAAGATTCAAGGAATATGACATCTCTGGATACTACAAACTTCTTATTGACTTCATCATAGACACAATATCCTTTGGAGGTATTGGAATACTCCAAGAAGATACATTTTCAACTTCTAGAACCAAGTTGATTTCTTTGTACCTTAGGCATCAAATCATAACAGGTGGAACTGAAGACCCTGAAATGCTTTATCGAAGGAATGTGGCCATGCCACATTTCATAAGGAGTTTCGTTTCTGATTGAATTAGACGGACACCTATTCTTTATGTACACAACACATAGAACTGCATCAACCCAAAACATCAATTTTAAATTCTTAAAAAACATCATGGAGTGAACCATATTTAAAATTGTCTTGTTCATTATTTCAACTACACTGTTCTGTTGGGGATTATAGGGCACAATTTTTTGATGTTTGATCCCATGTTGGTGAAGATAGTTTTCAAATCCATTTGAGGTGTATTCTTTTCCATTATCAGTGCACAAAGAGCCAATATGAGTTTGTGCATCATTTTCAATCCATGCATGAAAATTATTGAATGTTTGAAAAGCATCAGATTTGTTCTTCAATAAGTAAACCCAACACATTATGGTGTAATCATGAATAAATGTCATCATATATTTATTTCCATTTGTAGAAGAAATAGGCATGGGGCCACATAAATCTGAATGAATAAGCTCAAGTTTTCTATGTGCTCTGGAATTTGAATCATGAAAGGACTATTTGCTATGATTTCCTAGAATACAAGCATCACATTGCTTACGTTTCCTAGGAATTGTAGGCAATCCAGTAACACCATTTTTCTTCAACAATCGAAGGCCATCATAGTTGAAGTGTCCAAATCTAGCACGCCATAAAATACTGGATGGGAATGCACCTTCATCATGATGAGAACTGAATGCAAAGTTTTGTGCATGAGCAGAGGTACCTTGCAACTTTAGGAGTCTTCCTTCTTCTATTCCCTCCATGAAAAATGAGCGATCTGATGCTTTTCTGACCTCAACCTTGCCATCAAACATGTGAATGGAGTGTCCTTTCTGGCAGAAGTGGACCAGGGACAACAATTTTCTCCTAAAATTAGGGAGATATAGAACCTCATGTAGAAGATGATATGGAAGACCAGACAACTTATGCCTGATTGTGCCAAGCCCTGATGGCTTGAGATTAGATTTATCTGTGAAGTATACTTCTCCATCAACCTTGTCAGTAAATTCTTCAAAAAATATTTTCTAAAATTCATGTGACATGTTTCTCCTGAATCTAGCAACCAATCATTTCCCCAAGAAGTAAATGAAACATCAAACAAGTCTTCCATTACTCCATTGTTACAATGTGCTACAACATAATGAGTGGATTCAAGTGCTTTACCTTTGTCTCTGTCATGAGTTTTACCTTTTTCTTGATTTATTTGTTGCTCAATTTTATCCCAAGGCAACTTACATGTAGATGCATCATGCCAATATTTATTGTAGCGTATGCAATGAAGATCATATTTTTCAGTTTGAGTTTGTTTGCCCCCCATTCCTCTGAAATTCCTTCTTTCTCTTCCTCTTCGGCTACCTCTTCCTTTGGAAGAATCTTGAGCATAATTCTTCTCTCTATGTGCGAAACATACAGCCTCTTCAGAAGACAGAGGGGCTATCATCTTTCCAAAATCCTTCTCTCTTTCTGCAAACTTTTTCTCAAGGGAATCAAAGGTGATATTCATGAGGTTTCCACTTGCTTGCAATGACTCAAGGTAATGTGAGTTAGTGGGATACAATGCTTAACATAATCTATGAGAGGTATGTCAAATTCAACACCAATATTCTTAATGTCATGCATGATAGATATTACTTATGATGCTAAATCAAGAGGGTCATCATTTTTCAATTCAAGGCTGAACAACTTAATCATTAATTTAACATTTTCAAGTTTTGAATGCGAGTCATAGAGTTATTTTAATTTGCACAAGGCTTCATAGGCATTTGAAAATGGCGTAATAGGGTGAATCACCTCATCATTTATAGAATATGCAATCAATGCATAGGCCTTGCAATTCTTGTTTTCCCAATTGGCGATCTCCTTGCCTGAGGTGGGCTTTGTCGGTGGATTGTCTCCTTATCCTTCACAAACTCCTCTCCACAACTCATTAAAAATGAGAGTGTTATTGATTTTCTGATACCATTCAGGATATTTCTCCTTGTTGAAGAGAACAACTCCCACAATAGATATGAGAGAATACATTGTGACTCTTGGAAAAAAAAATTGCTGGAGGGAAAAAAACTTAATTCTGGTGTAAAATGTACTTTGCTGCGAAAAAGATCAATTATGGTGTAAAATGTACTTTGATGCAAAAAAAACTCAATTCTCGAGTGAAAATGCACTCTAATGTAAATTTTTTTTTATTGCTGCAAAAAAATGAGTTCTAGAATTTTTTTTTTTTTTTTTGTGTGTGTGGTAGTCAGACCTAAGGAAGGTCGGATTTGAGGGAGATTGACCTGGGGAGGGTCATACCTGCGGGAGGTCGACCTGGGGGAGGTGAAAGTGGGGAGGGGAACTTGATGAACAGTGAGTGTGATGGTGAGGGGAGGGGCTGTGGTGAGGGGGAGGGGTTGCGGTGAGGGGGATGAGAGATAGGGGAGAGGGAGATTCTGTGGGATAGGGAGGGGCTGCAGTGAGGGGGACGAGGGATGGGGGAGAGGGAGAGTCTATGGGAGGGGGAGGGGGAGTGAGTGCGAAGGGGAGAGTGATGAGGGCGAGGGGGAGTGAGTGGGAGGGGGAGGGTCTTTGGGAACGAGGAGAGTGTTTAGGGGGAGGGGGAGAGCAGTGAGGGGGGAGGGGGAGTGAGAGGGAATGAAAGATGCAGGACTACGCAAAGAGCTGAGGGGGACGAGGAAAGAGTGGGAGGGGGAGGAAGGTGATAACGGGCAGATGCAGGAGAGTCAAGGGGAAGGTGAGGGGGATGGGGGAGCGAGAGGTGAGGGGGATGGGGAAAGAGAAGGAGGAGGATGGTTTGTGGGAATGGGGAGATGTGGGACTGCACAAAGAGATGGAGTGAAGTGTGGGAGAAGAATACAACAAATCAGCAGGTAGTCCAACTACAACAAAATACAACAAATCAACAAATCAATAATTCTGGTAGGATTTTGGTAGAATGATAGAGGTGACAGTCTGCAAAAATTGCAGAGCCAATCTTGTAGAATGGAGGAGGGAGTTACAAGAGCAAGGAAGCCAAAAATGGACTTGGCTCTGATACCATGTGAGGTCAGGAGGTAACTCCACAAAAATAGAATACAAATTTTATGTAGGGTGTGCATGAATTTATACATGGAGGTGAGACTGTTGATATTCATTTCCCAATGTCTCTTAGACTTACTTTTTTCATAATTTACACTATTATACAATTTCACCCAATCCCTTATGATTAGGTGTCAACAGGTTCAACTATATGGATGAAGAGTATTGAGGGAAGGTCAATATATGGTACCTGACAACCATGAATGAAAGATGTTTTCATATTGGGATTAGGAGGTAGTTGTCTAAGAAGATAACCTGAAGGTCAAGGAAGATCACTTTCATAAGGAAGCCATAACCATATTAAATTTTGGAAGGCTCGATGCAACACCTTCATGTTGAAGATGAAAGTGATAAGCAATAAACATGACCTCGATCTTGTCATAATATTGAAGAGAGAAGGTGACTCCATGATACTTGAAAGAAAGAAAGTTCGATGACACATAGGAAAGAGGGAGCTGAGCATCTATGAATAACTAGTAGCTGATACTCTTATGAAGACAAGCTGTAAGGCTTGTAATGATGACTCCCCAAATAGAAAGGAAGTCTATATATCCTCTAATTTTGAAAGGGAGTAAGGGAGTCTCATTGTATAGGAGTAAGGTTATATTTTAAATACTAAAGGAGAACAGGGATGTCCTCTCTAGTTGAGAGGGAGTGATATTATACATCACATGTTAATATTATTCTTGACGTTGTGAGGAAATAATGGTGCTGAATTGGATAAGCATCAATGGTTTTCTTGAGGATATAACATCCAAGAAAGGAAAGGTACCGACACTCTTTGAGGATGGGACTAGAATCCAAGATAAGAGTAGTCGAAGAGGACTAATATTTTTTGAGGACTCAGGATTGGAGATCTAAGACAAGAATAGTCCTAAAATAGAATACCTTGTAGACATCTGGATGGGGTATGTGCCTTATGGAGGTAGTGTGGTCACATAAAGCCTCCCAACATAATTATCTTGATTAAAGAAGAGCTTGTCCAGTTAGGCCTTAGGGATAATGCTCGTCATGATTATGATGCTTACAATATGGCTTATCAATACAAATCTTCTTGTGAGATTCTTAAATTTGAGATATGATGTTGTAATTGTTGTACAATTATGAATACCTCCCTAGTTAAGAGGGAGTGTTGATAAATGTAACTAGTTTTGGTCTTCATAATTGTTGTATTCATTTCAATATGTATCCTATGTAACAAACAAGAAAATAAGAAACAAATTTATTATTATCAAGCCATGGGTTTCATGCTCCTTATTGATGGTATTCTAGGTAGAATCATCTTCTTCGTGCTTCTAGGGTTTGTTAGGTCTTAGGATTTATTGACATGAGTCGAAGGAGTCGACATCATGTTTATAAGACCCTTCTAGGTGCTATAAAATTATATATTACAGAGCAATGCAACTCATAAAATATGCGGAAAACATAAACACACAAAACACATAAAACCAAAGAGACACATATATACATAGTTCACCCAGTTTGGGCTACGTATACCCCAAACAACCAATCCTTCCTTTCTATTATCCAACAAAATGAAGAGATACAACCTACAACATATCCACTATAATATCCCCTGTTTTGTCTCACAGTCTCTCTTTCAGTTTCTCGCTCTAAGAATACACATACAATACATAACCGCAATACAATACCCTCATACAAAATGAGGGGTTTCCTTCTAGGGCGAAAAACCATAAACTAAACATAACTTATACTGTCAGATCATTCGCCTAATGAACGGCCCAAATTGACTAGAAATTACAATACTTTTAGAGGTAATTTTACATCTATTTTTAGCTTTGGGGGCATTGCCCCCGAAACCCCCAACCAGGGTGGGGGGCTCCATAAAGTCGCAACCACCCCCCTGGACCCCCCCAGGAAGCGTTTAATTACGGGAGATGTTGCTGCCCCATTAAGGTATAGGGGTCCAATGCTGTGATACAAAATAAACAAGACAATCAGGCTCCACACCCAACACTAGGAAATTTTTAATTGTAAAAATAATTATTTTTGGGTCTAGAAACTCCTGGAATCTCCTAAAGTACAAGTCGGCCCTAGGAACATCAAGTCGACCTAAAGGAGGGAATTCGACCCCTTGAGAAGGCTATATAAAGGAGAATTTAAACTTCATTTGGAACTCACTCACTCACAAGTGCGATATAATAGTAAGAGTTTAATATGTAGATGGGAAGGGCAGGAAAAGGAGAGCGAAGGTCTACAAGAAGCTGGGAGAATATTTTTTATATTTTTGAGCTCTATCTCTCTCACACGTGTGAAATTATAGGGTTCCTGGGTTGCAGAAACAGTCCAAAGTGAAAAATATGGTAGCTGGAAGAGGGAAAACTCTTATCTTGACCTAGTTGACCTTGGGAGAGCTATCTTTATCTGAGTAGGTCTTAAGAGGATGTTGTATTAGGGTTTCCAAGAAGCTGCAAGGATGAATTTGCTGGGTGAAAGTTGCAGGTCGAGTAGCAGTGATTTAGTTGGTAGGTTGAAGTTGGAGGGTGTAGTAGTTTGGTGCAAAATAAAGGAAGGACTGGAGAAAGGGTCGACCTGGTACTAGGAGAAGGACTTAGTCTAAGGATTGGGTCTTTGTATCACATATAAATCAGATTCTAATAAGAGTAGAGTTTATGGGTTTTCCTCTCGAAGTGGTTTTTCCCTAGCTAAGAGTTTATATATGTGTCCTCTTTTTATTATCATTATTGTTCTTGGTATTGTTTGATGAAATATCTAACTAAAGAAGTTAAATAATATAAATGAATATTCACAAGCACTATCAAGGTTAAGGAAAATATGATATAATAGTTATTGCTTTACATTTTTTAACATCAAATAGTATTCGACTTGTTTCTAATCTTAAGGCACTCAAGAAGGTAGTATCTACATAAGCACATGTGAAATGAATGAATGAAGACCCAAATGATCAAATTATGGAATTCTATTCCAAGGAGGTTGATGTCGTATTCGATGAAGCTTCTAGGTTATTATAGAATGATTTAAACCTAAAAAAAAGGAAAATTCTTACAGATAAGGAGGCTGAGGGAGATTTAGGAGTTAGGCTATGTGGCTATCTAAAGATGATGAGAACATAAAATACCTTAATAAATTTTCAAATTATAGGAATAAAATTAATACAATAGCTTGGGGGATGCAAAAAGAAGACGGTTAAATAGCAAAAAGTTTCAAGGCTATTGGTACATTAGGGTAGACCATTTTGGGTAAATCTATAAAGAGGAGGATAGAGTATCAATTGTAGATTTGGCCAAGATGGCATATTTCTTTCCTAGATTTGTAATCGAGTATTATATTGGGAAGATAATGGATCCTACAGGTTATCACTCTGCCTAACTTCCCAAGGCTGAAAATGGGATTGAGGAAAGGTAACCTCAGACCAGGCTTTAGGTCAGGTAGCTAGCCCTACCAGGACCAGCGAGGGCTCTCTCATCATCACTTTTTCAATCAAAGGAACGACTTAGTATATAATGATCTTAGGCTAGTTATATAAGCCCAGTAAATAAGAATTTTTTGACGTTTTTAGTGCTAGATAGAAAAGTCAGTGAGTAGACTGTGTATAAGGTTTTAGGTCTGAACTCCAAGGTGAATTTGCAGAGAATATGTGAGGCTATATAGGTAGTTTTAAATCATTTTAATAGTTCATTTAGTATAGGATTAAGTGAAAGAGAGTTTGAATATGCACTGAGGTGAATTCATTCATTTAGAAGCAAATAGACATAGAAATGTAAACCTTGTCTAAAACAGAGCACGAACATGCATGATTTATGCTCATACACTTACAAGATAAACATATATGAAAGAAGAAGATATATTATTTAGCATGAATAGATAAAAAAACATAAGAAGAACAGATGATCTAATGCATACCACAAGTATCTCAACCCAAGTTCTGCAAATCTGTTTTTGATTTCATTCCGAAATGCTGATTACAAAAGCTCCATTGAAAAATAAGACTATCCAACCCAAAAAAATACTAAAGAAAATATACTTATAGAAAATGTGGACTATGACACCTCATCAGGTCGAAATCCCATCCAAAATGGATCATAAATACACAAGATGAGTTATTTCCTAGATTCTAGGGAGGTTCGAAACCATTCCCTGAATTTTAGCTATGAACTAGGAGTGTTTGTCCCTTACATTAATTACATATTCCCTCATGATAAGAGGAAAAAAACAACTCAATGAATCTAATTCCAACTCATAGGACAACAAAACATTGAATTTGTGACAATTTCTGAGCTTGGCAAGTGCCATGAGGAATCCAATGTTGATTTGTGACATTTTTAACAGATGGGTAAGAGAAATTTGTAGAAGTGTAACGGAACTTTGAAGGCAATTTTGAGGCACTTTTAGGAGTCCAAATCCACTTATTAGAGGACGATCAACTATAACTGTGTGTCTAGTTTCCATAGAATATTTAATTTTTAAAAATTACCCACGGGAAGGCCTTCAAAAATCCATTCTCCCAAGGTTACTCCAAAAGCGTAACAGAGGCTCCAAAAAGGTGGCAGAAACATGAAATATGAGTGGTTTTTGAGCTTTTTCTCCAAAATTACAGCTTGTCAAGCCATGGGGGTTCCTGATATGTGATATACTCATCAAAATACATCCATCCATGTAAATAAAACATCATTTGGATGCCCCCAAAATAAGCGCAACAAAAGTTTGTTACCCTTATGTAATGAGGAATTTCCAGAATTGTGCAAAAATCACAAAAAATACCAATATTGATAAAAAAATATCAAAATTGGTTTTATGGCACCTATAAGTGATGGGATAAATAGCCAAATAATATTCAACCAACAAGTCCAAGCTATCCTTCTCTTTAAGCTTCATTTGTGCCTCTTTTAGCCTTTTTTTCATTTGTTTCAACCTTATTTGAGAAATTGTGTTCTTGGTGCGATAATGGTTTTCCATGTGTCTTTGCAGCTTATTGTGCCTATTATCCCTCTTCAAGAGCTTCTCCAAATGTCAATTTACCATTAACAACAAAAGCTCTATGTCTTCATTAATCTCCATGGCTTTAAGCTCATCAAAGGTCAACTCTTCAGGTGGATAAGTTGACTGCCTTTCTAACTCCAACGCCCTTTTGAGGCCTCTTGTTTTTGGCCTTCTCATTTGTGTTTCAGCCTCCATGTCCTACATTTGGTCAAAAACAATAACCTCCTTACCTTACCTTTCACTGCCTCTAGGTATGACATGTGATTGCTTTGTAGGATATGATTCACTTTCGACTGAAATTTTTCTTGCTGCAAAAAAGTGATTTGAGAATTAGCAATGGAAAACATCTTCTTCAATTCTGCTATTTCCTCATATTTATCTTTGATGATCTCTTCAGTAGATATGAAATCCACTTGCTCTTCTACCTCAACCTCCAATGGCATTGATTCACTATGCTGATGCCAAAGAGGCTGCTCCTCTATTTCACATTGTCCCAAAATGGTGTCAAGTGTAAGAACGTTCTTGGCATGCTTATGCGCAAATACTTGTCTCTTCCCCTTCTCATAGGTGTGAGTAAACTCAATAAACCTAGGATTATCTGAAAGCTAAGTTGGCATGCTAGAAGAGACAATGCCCATTGGCTGTGCTGATGATGTACTAGGCAATATAGGAGGGCTAATGGTAGGCGCTGCTGATAATCTCTCCAAGAAATTTTCCCAAGTCATGTTGATGGAGGAAAGGTGATGCAATACAATAAGATTGATTAGACTGTGATGGAAGAGGCTAGTGTGATGATATTGTTTTCTACTATGAACCTTCTCAGTCATCTTAATCAAACTCCTATACAAATAATATGGAAAATCAAGTGTTTTGAAAGAGGTGAAATACATCAACAACCTGATATGATACCTATACAACCTGGATAATATTCCTTCTCATGTGAAGTACCTCATTATGAACATCATCAAAGGAACATACTTGTTTCTGAGGTGTTTGAAAGGATAAAGGTAGTTTGGCTCCTCTCTAGCACGAGGCTTGAGAAACTATTTATGGTTTTCAATGTCTAACTCCATGCCCTTGAACCTCTGGTCTCCATAACAAGGGATACCCGTTGCCGAATAAATTAGGTCCGATGATAGGCTTATCTCCATTCCCGCAATAGTAACCTTTCCCATGCTGAGGCTTGTAGCAAATAGGCTGGTCAATTGAATATGATACCCCTCTTTCATAAGCCTTTCACAAAATCTCAAACACTGAGCTCTCTCAAAGCATCTTCTGGCCAATGGCGAGGCATTGAGTTCATGCATTATGAAGGGTTATAGCCTGAGGTGGCACCCTTCTTTGAAGTTATTCTTGCCACTTTCCAATTTTTTTGGCACTGGAATGATGAAAACCCTAGAGTGTTGATGAGATGGGTGAATGTAAGGAAATATGGAAAAACATAGTGTTGGAAAGTGTGAGTTTAAAGGATGAAATGAAGGGTCATGACGCTAAAAGAAATTATAGAAAAAAATGAGTGGATTGGGTTGTATGTTAGCTCCAAGTTGTGGGTGGAATGAGGGAAAATGAGTGTGAGGAAGGTGGCAAAATGATGAAAACACAGGAAATTCCCAATGTTTGATTGTGGGAATAGCTAGTGTAGAAGTGGATTAGGTTTACAAGGTGAAATGAGGGCCATGGAGCTGAGAAAAAATTCTAAGAAAAATTCAGTACATAGAGTGGCATTAGCTCCATAATGTAAGTGGAATGAGGAAAAATGGATGAGTGTAGGGTGGAAAAATCTAGCAAACACACAAAATTTCAAGGTTTTTCACTTTGAAAATAACTAGAAATTAGGGTTTGGGTGAAATGACATGTTAGGGATGGTGTGGATGATTAGAAATGTGGTGATAAGGTCCATGAGATATGTGGGTTAGGTTTTATATTCTAGGGTTAGGGCTTAGGTAGGTGAGGTAGGTTAGGGTTTGTAATTTTTTTTTTTTTTAATACCATGGATGAGTGACAATGTGAAGAAAAACATAATGAGCATGAAATTGTTTTAAACCCTGAAAATTTAACCAAAAGATGGTGTAAGAGATGACACTTACCTTTTATGAGAATGTCACAAGGTAATGGAGCCAAGCATTGAGTTGGTTTGAAGGTTTTTAGAGCCCACAACCGAAAACTGCCTCTCCTACAAAAGTGTAACAAGCTTCTACATAAGTGTAACAACTGAGGGAAAAGTGTAACAAAGGGGAACATAAGCGTAACAATGGGGCTGCGCAGCCCAATGAAGCGTAATAAGGGTTTCATAGCAGTCTCTAAAAGCATAACACTGATTCCAAAAAGCATAAAAAAACTCCTAGAAATGTAACAAGAGGGGCAAAAAGCACAACACAAGCTGTTTGAAGGGTAAAAAATGAAATTTGAAGTGAATTTGAGCCTTGGATTTGGAGTTTAGACCACCTTGGGAGGGAAAATGAGGTAGAGAAGTGCTCTTCTATGCATAAAAGGGTAACAATGAATGAAAATTATCTATGTTTTTTCCTTTTATAATCTTGAGATGACCCTTTTTTCCTTTTGACATTTGAAATGACCTTTTTGTCTTTGAATGAGATAATAAGTTAGAATTGACCTCTTTGAAATTTTGACATTTGAAATGATTTTTTTGCTCCTTTTAATGAGACAGTAAGATAGAATTGAGTTCTTTGAACTCTTTTTACACTTTAACCATTTTAAACAAGACAAATTGTCTTTATTTCATTCCCTAAGCACGCTAGCTCCCTCTTTAGAGTTTATGAGTGGGATAAAGGGTTAGAGCCTTGTTTTAGGTGACGGTTTGAACATTTTTCAAAGGCAGAGATGACCCTAGACAATGACCTATATGAGGTGGAGTGAAATAACCCTATACATTTAAATATTATGATGGAGATGAACTTGAAAATGATGATGGCGATGAATGAGATGAAGGAGTAGCACACTTGACCTAGACTTCTTTAGTGACCACAATTATTTTCTGAAAAATTGTTTGAAAAAGTAAAAATTTTTGACCTATGACTTTAAGAAAACAACTGAAAGAGTTATTTTTGATCACTAACATACTGATACTAACACTGGCTCCATCTGGGGATGGAATCTCCTTTAGGAGGTGTCAAGAACACCGTATATCAGGTAGCCTAACCATTGGGAAATGGAGTCAAAATTGGACATTGAAAAACTTTGACAAAATGGGAATGATGAACTAAATATGGAAATGACTTTGACTATAAAAAATTGAATTAACTCTGACTTGACAACTGAATGAAATTTTTTTGAAATTTTTGAAAGAAAACATGAGCTGAATGTAGAAGTCTCATGGCCTTCTTGTAATGATCCCTTTTCAGGAAATTCAACAAGGTGCTCAAGAGAAACGCGTTATATGTAAAAATGTGAAAAAATAATGCAGATCAGGACTTGGTTCCTCTTATTTATGCTGTATGGGACTTATATATGGAATTTCATCTAAAAAATTTTAGTTTAGATACATTAAACAGATCTCCCAAAAACTAGACTAGCTAAAAAACACCCAAAGAGAGAGGCTGCAGCCAAATGCAAACACTTCTTCAGAAATTGCGCAGTTTTATCAGATGTTCAGTAGAGATCAGCAAGGAGGTTTAAATTTCAGTAATATAGCAGCAAATCAGCATTAGGATTAAGCTATTTCACTCTATAGTAGAAAGCATGAGACAATACAACAAGAATCTTCAGAAAAGAGAGCTATAACACGTATATTTGCAGAATTGGCTCAACAACGTTATTCTTGAGGAGCTTAAGCAGATGGAAGTTACAACTTAGATCTAGGACAGATCTGTGGACAACACATCAAATCTATTTCAGATCTAGAAGCTAGATAGTCTCCTCTTCAAGATCCACTTGGAATTTTGACAAAAGCATGCATAAATAAAAGTAGATCTAAGAAACAAGTTGCAGATTTGGAAATTGCTGCAGAAAATTTCTGAATACAAAATTTCATTACAATAGACCAGATCTGAATAGAAGATGGATCAGCAAGCTAATCCATGGATCGCCAAGTGGTAGGCAAGCCCAACACTAGAGATCTCTGATCTAAACTATGAGCAAAACACCATAAAGAGATCTACACCAAAATAATGCAGTCTTTCAACATAAATAGCGCTGTATCTTAGATGAAATTGATAATCACTGGAAAATTTCAGATCTGAAGTACAAGAAGAAGAGACACTCTTTTAGGAGGTTAAAGAACACACTCCATGAGAAGAGGCTCCTAAAAATATACTAGATCTCTGCAGATCTAGACTCCCACTTGTTGCAGCTTACAAGGCAGCTCAACCCTCAACATGAGCACCGCTATAGTGTAAGGTGGAGCTTGGCCTCAACCCTGATAGTGGTTCAATTAAGCAAACACTCCTCCAAGAATCCTCAAAGGAAGAGGTGAAATCCATGCATAGGAATTCCAAATACAATCCTCCACTAAACAGCAGAGAATGGTATTTGTCTAAGCAGACATATAATTAGAAATATGATCAATTAACAACCTTCTCTTGCTGCCCTCCTTTTCCTTTTATAAGATGAGAAAGCTTTTGCAAACCCTAAACCATCTTGATGAGTTATCCCTTTTCACATGAGAGGCTTCCTTATAGAACTACGCTGTCCCTTTTGGAGATGCAATGAACCTAGACAAAGCTGTTGATTTGGTCAAGGTTGACCCAGTCTTTAGCTCAAACCTCTTTCACATTTGCAAGTGATTATTTACATGGTCCTGATTTGTCTTTATTCACATGGGCATTGATTTATTCAGACTTTTTAGGAGTTTTACATGTCCTCCTTTATTCATTTATTCATGAAACATAAATTAAAACAAAATTGAATGTTCCTCTTAGCTAAGGCTAAGTGGGAACATTACAATCCTCCCCTCCAAAATGTTGCTTGTCCTCAAGCAATTGATAGATTAAGAGCTGTAGTTCTTCTCCCTCTCCAATGATGGCACCATCAAGGATCAAGCTTTCATCATGGGCCAAGTACTCATTAAGCCAATACATCAAAAATTTCTCCTCCAAGGCTAACATGATAGGGGCATAGTCCATCCATCCAGGAGTGTAGAACTCAACAGAAATAAACATGGGCGAAGCAATGTCACATCTAAAACATATATCATGAATTACAAGATGAAGTTCCATCCCATGTGGTACATATACATTGCCCACTCTTTTCCCATAAAAACTCATAAGCAATACCAATATATCATCTAGGTATGGAAGAAAAATCACATATATGAAAACTGAAATTTGGACTTGAGGAGGTGGGTCACAATCCCACATAAGATACCAATGCAATGCACTCCTTGTCTTGAGTAGATCTGAGTGTGGTAAGTGGTACTCCCACCACACCTTTTTTGCATGGGTCACTTTGAAATGGCTGAAAGTGATACCCAAGTTAGGTGCCTTTGGGAAGCACCCATCATGATAGAGAATCTCCCTTTGCACCTCAAGGGAGTGACCAGATTTAGAATTTTTATTGGCCTCACCAATGCCATGAGATCTACATGTAATATCACTCCTTGTAGGAGCCATGGCCTGCATACATATGGTAAGAGAATATGTCAAATCAGAAAAATAAACATGCTCCATAAGATCAAATTCTTTACCATTCAAGTCTCCCACACACATGGAGTTGGGCATGGGAATTTCTCCTCTTTTAAGAGAAGGAAGAGATGGCTGAAATGACTCCTACATAGATTCCTTTGGCTGCTCCATCTCCTCATAACTATTACACTCTTGTAAGTGCTAATGTAGTTCCTCCCAATCATAGTGCTGATGTAGTTCCTCCTTCATAACCTCCCAATCAAAACTCCTCATGATTAGGGTGTATATCTTTGCTGACTGCATATAGCTGGAAAGGAACTCTTTGTGTGCTCTCTTAGTATCTCTTGCTTAAGCTTGGAGGCTTGAGACAAGAACACTTTACCAAGATGATAGATGAACCCTTCATGGACCACATAGCCTCCTCCTTGCTTCATGCCATTTAATATCATCCCAGTGTGAAGATCTTTGGAGTACTCCACAAGGAGTTGAGATCTCCAATATAGATCCACACAATTCAACAATGACATCATTGCTGATACATCTATGGTGGTGGTTGCCTTGTTGCTGATTTCTTCTTTGACATTATGCATGCCAAATTTGTTTGCTAGGAGGCTGATCCTCCCCTTTCCTTCCTCCCATAGCGTTGTGGATTTCTCTTTCATTGCTCCACTACTTGCTTGGTCTATGCTTGGAGCAGCACTTTGTGAGGCTTCCCCCACATGATAAGAATCTAATGGCATTCCAAGTGGCTTGCCATGAGGTAGGAATGTTCCTTGCAACATTCTCATAAACATGAGAGAAGGAACTGTGAGATCCTTGCTTCCACTGCGAAAAGCCATCTCTGTTGTTTGTGTGGAAACATCAGGTGCAGGATAAGTGTGCATGCCTTGAATTATTTGTGGTTTCCCACTCTTCAATTCCACCCACTCCATTTGCAAGGCCTTCCAATCAGTGGTAACCTTCCCCAAGGTAATCAACCACTAGACACCCAAGATGATATTGGTGTCTAGTATGTCAACTACAAAGAAATGGTCCACCAAGGTGTAGGATCCCATAGTGACAGAAAGTGATGGAACATATCTCATGCATTGCATGGTTCTATCTCCTGGGACCAAAACAGAAAACCCATCAAAAGTGTCAGTGGGGATTCCTCTCCTCTGCACAAGGTGAGCATCAATAAAGTTGTGGGTGGCCCCAATGTCGATCATAATAGACACTCTCTAGTTCATGACTGAGCCTTGTACTCTCAAGGTTAAGTACTTAGGCACTCCTCTCAAAGAGGCAAGAGCCCCATTTGTTGGAGCAAAGGCTCCCTCTTCACCTCTGGATGGTGATTGATCTTCTTCCTCATCATCACCAGTGCTGTGACCCCTCCTAGGTCCATCATTCCCATCTTCCTCCTCAAAATATGAGAAGACTTCTATATAGTGTGCCCTTCTAGCAACACATCTATGTCCCGATACCCATGGCTCTTGACAAGTGAAACACAATCTCTTTTTCCTCAGCTCCCTCCGGAGATCGATGTCAAGAGGTTTCTTCAGTGAGCTCTCCTTGGGTGGAGCAAATTTCCCTTATTTCCCCTTAGAAGAGTGAGGGGATTTTATTTGGAAATTTTCCTTTGCTCTTGGCAAGGCATCTTGGAGATCTCTAGCTCTCTCAATGGCATCATGCAAAGTGTTGGGCTTGGTAGAAATAACCAACCTATGCAAAGGTTCCTCTAGGCCATCAATGAACATGTAGACTCTCCTTGCTATAGATAGATCAGGGACCATTACTGACAATCTCAGGAATTCAGAGATATAGGCCTCTGCATCTCCTGTCTGCTTCAACTTTGACAGGCTTATAAAAGGTGCCTCGGGATCCTTCTGATCAAATATCTCCACCAGTCTTCTAGTGAACTCAGCATAGGTAGACACATTGTTGTGTCCCAATGTAGATAGTCCATGGAACCACCAGTTGTGGGCTTCACCCTCAAAGTGTAGCGCAACAATTTTGATGGCTTCTACTTCGGGGACTTTATTCAACTGGAAATAGATATCCAAATTTTCCACCCATGCTTTGGCAGAACAAGAGGAGGATCCATCGAACTTGGGCAAAAAGAACCTGCCCATAGTGTGGTGTTTCCCATGAAATAAACCACCATCTTTGTACTGCTGCCATGGTCTCCTTCGGTCCTTGAGATGACAAAAGTATTGGAAGCTCAAGTTATCCTTGAACCTCTAACTTTGTGAGTCATATTCTACAAAGTAACCTTCCAAGGAGGTTGGCTCTTGCAGTCCTTCATTCTCTACAACCAAGAAGGTAGGCATAGTAGAGCATTATGAGGCCTGTGGATCTTGTGGCAAGCTCACAGGCTGACCAATCCCAAAATGAGACGTGTCAGAACTTTCTCCTTGATGGAATCTCCCAAGGGATTCCCTCATTCTATCCACCCTCATCTCTTTTATCTCTTTGGAAAGATATTGCATAGTCTCCAAGAGAGTTTTTTCAAACTCCTCTGCTTCCTTATCCTTATCATTCACAGAATCAGGGGCTTTCCCCTTGTCTTGACCCCTGTCAGGGTCATCAGTGGTGTAGTCATACTTTTTATGAATTCTATTTTGGTACCTCCTCTCCATCTCAGAGAGAGGATCCTCTTATTTGGAATGCAGCATGACTGGTGCTCCAAGGAAATCACAGGATGTGCCAAGAGTGAAGCTCCAATACCACTGTAATGATCCTTTTTCAGGAAATTCAACAAGGTGCTCAAGAGAAACGTTGTATAAGTAAAAATGTGAAAAAATAATGTAGATCAGGACTTGATTCCTCTTATTTATGTTGTATGGGACTTATATATGGAATTTCATCTAAAAAAAATTATTTTAGATACATTAAATAGATCTCCCAAAAACTAGACTAGCTAAAAAGCACCCAAAGAGAGAGGCTGCAGCAAAATGAAAACACTGCTTCAGAAATTGCGCAGTTTTATCAGATTTTCAGTGGAGATCAGCAAGTAGGTTTAAATTTAATTAATACAACAGCAAATTAGCATTAGGATTAATCTCTTTCACTATATAGTAGAAAGAATGAGACAATACAACAAGAATCTTCAGAAAAGAGAGCTATAACACATGTATATTTGCAGAAATTGCTCAACAACGTTATTCTTGAGGAGCTTTAGTAGCTGGAAGTTACAACTCAGATCTAGGAAAGATCTGTGGACAACACATGAAATATATTTCAGATCTGGAAGCTAGATAGTCTCCTCTTCAAGATCCACTTGGAATTTTGACAAAAGCATGCATAAATAAGAGTAGATCTGAGAAACAAGTTGCAGATCTGGAAATTGCTGCAGTAAATTTATTAATATAACATTTCATTACAATGGATCAGATCTGAACAGAACATGGATCAGAAAGCTAATCCATGGATCACCAAGTGGTAGGCAAGCCCAGCACTAGAGATCTTTGATCTAAACTATAGCAAAACACCATAAAGAGATCTACACCAAAATAACGCAGTCTTTCAACATAAACAACGTTTTAGCTTAGATGACATTGATAATCACTGTAAAATTGCAGATATGAAGTACAAGAAGAAGAGACACTCTTTCAGGAGGTTAAAGAACACACTCCATGAGAAGAGGCTCCCAAAAATACACTAGATCTCTGCAGATCTAGACTCCCACTTGCTGCAGCTTACAAGACAACTCAACCCTCAACATGAGCAGCGCTATAGTGTAAGGTGGAGCTTGGCCTCAAGCCTGATAGTGGTTCAATTCAGAAAACACTCCTCCAAGAATCCTCAAAGGAAGAGGTGAAATCCCTGCATAGGAATTCCAAATACAATCCTCCACTAAACTGAAGAGAATGGTATTTGTCTAAGTAGACAAATACTCAAAAATATGATCAATCAACAACCTTCTCTTGCTGCCCTCCTTTTCCTTTTATAAGATGAGAAAGATTTTGCAAACCCTAAACCATCTTGATGAGTTAGCCATTTTCACATGAGAAGCTTCCTTTTAGAACTGCGCTGTCCCTTTTGGAGATGCAATGAACCTAGACAGCGCTGTTGATTTGGTCAAGGTTGACCCAGTCTTTAGCTCAAACCTCTTTCACATCTGCAAGTGATTATTTACATGGCCCTGATTTGTCTTTGTTCACATGGGCATTGATTTATTCAGACTTTTTAGGAGTTTTACATGTCCTCCTTTATTCATTTATTCATGAAACATAAATTAAAAAAAATTTGAATGTTCCTCTTAGCTAAGGCTAAGTGGGAACATTACACTTCTCCTCGAGCTTCAAACTTCTGCAACAACTTCCTTATTGCTTGGACATCAAATTAAAATGATATGTACAGTGAAAGTGGATTTCATTTTCAATGATCAAGTAAGATAATGTTTGAGGAACCTACCATTGATTGGTCCTCCCAACACTTCTCTCCCTTCAAAATCCTCTAGTAGAAATGCTTTATTACCTCTGAATGTAGTGACCTTGTAAGTTCCTTTCCATAGATTTTCAAACTTTCAGTTCTTACTCTTGGCTTCATTTCGGGCATCCCAACAAAGACCAACATATCCAAGATTGAAATCATCAACTTTGGTCTTCTTATCATAAATATTTTTGATTTTCTCATTAATCTGTGAAGTATGACTGGAGACTTCATCTCTTGACTGTTGTAGATGGATCATTTGGCTGATTCTTCACTGGATATCATTTTTTTCATTGTCGGTATCTTGCAGAATTTTCATCACCGGTACAACTAGAGAAGTAGGGAACATCGTGTCAACACCATACACGAGCTGGAAAGTTGAAATTTTGATAGATCTCTTTGTGCTAACTCTATCCGCCCATAGACAATTAGTGAGATTTTTGTGCCAGGTCCTCTTGTTTTCTTGCAACATATTCTTGATTATATTCACCAAATATTTATTTGACGATTTAACAAGCCCGTTGCCTTAACGATATCATGCTGTGGAATGACCAATTCTAATGTGATACTTATCAAAAAATTCAATAATTTTCTTGGACTTAAAGGTAGTTTCATTGTCAGTAATGATCTTGTGTGGACAACCAAAACAAGACAAAATATTTTTCTCTAAAAACTGAATAATGATAGTGTCAGTAGCTTGCCTCGTGGGGATGGTTTCATTCCATTTAGTGAAATAATGTGTGGTAGTGAGTATCCATTTATGCTGAGCTAGTGATGGAGGATGGATCTATCCAGTGAAATCAAGTCCCCATTGCAGGAATGGCACTTGCACTTCAATTGGTTTTAAGGGCAAAGGAAAGAGCTTCCTCTTTCATTGAAAGATTTGACATTCATGATAGCTCATGACTATTTTATAAACATCAGAAAATAATCTTTGCCAATAGAAGCCCACACTCAATATCTTGTTAGCTGTAGTCTTCCAATAAAGATGACCACCACAATCACCTTTATGAAAATCTGTCATCACTTTTTCAACTTCTCCTTCAACCAAACAATTCAGCAACACTCCACCCAGATATTTCCAATACAAGACACCATTAAGGATGCAGTACTTAATATCTCTCAACTTCAAAGGTCTAGCCTTACTGCTTGGAAAACCTGGAGGAGGATTCAAGTGTTGTAAAACATGAACTATATCAGCATAACAAAGCGATAAAGAGAAAAATTCAGATACCTAAGGTAATATTTCAGGCTCTTGCTCTTCAAATAATGCAACAATAAAATTAATATCCAAAGCATGGAGATTTGAATCCGCCATAAGATTCGCTAGGCCTTGTACTTTGATCAAATTTTGGGCTTGATCTCCAAGTCATATTCCAATATAGAGGCGATCCATTTACCTCGCCTCCCTTTAGGATAATTCTGTGTAAGCACATATTTGAAAACAACGTTGGGAATATATGCAATGACATGAGAGTGGAGAATGTAGACCCGAAATTCCTTCAATGCTTTGACTAACACCAAGGTCTGTTTCTCAATGATGTTGTACTTCAAGGCTGCGTCTCTTATGGTTATACTGAAGAAGGCAATGGGCTGCTATGTGTTCTGATTTTTCTTTTGCATAAGGACAACAAAAAGAGTATGCTCCGACGCAAATAAAAAAATGATAAAATCAAGTTTATAATATGGACTAATAAGAATAGGAGCATGAGATAAAGCCAATTTAACTTGATTGAATGATTTATTCGCCTCTTCAGACCATTTTAATTCACTATATTTCTTCAACATGTCAGTAATTTTCCTTAAGTGTTCAACAAGATTAGGGACAAACCTTCTCAAAAAATTGATTTTTCCATTGAATGGATGAGTTTACTTTTTGCTCCGAAGGATAGTCCAAGGTCTGAATTGATCCAATCCTTGAAGGATCTATCGTAATTCCATCTTTTTATACGATATGGCCCAACAATTTACCTTCCTCCATAGCGAAAAGACTTTTCTTTGGGTTCATCAATATGCCAAACTTTCTACATCTCTGAAAAACGATTTTCAAGTGCTACGAGTGCTGCTCATCTGTCTTGGAAAAAAAGTGACATCATCAAGATAAATGACCAAAAATACATCCTTTTCATTGGTGAAAGAAATATCCATTGCTCGCTGAAAAGTAGCCCTTGCATTCTTCAATCCGAAAGGCATTTTGGCATACATGAAGGTGCACCAAGGTGTTCTAAAGGCTATCTTTGCCTGATCATATGGATGGAATAAAATCTGATTATGCCCAGAGTATCCATCCAACAATGAAATTTTGGAAGATCCAACTACCCTTTGCAAAATATGGTCCATATTTGGTAGTGGGTAATTGTCCTTCAGTGACACTTTGTTCAGATTTCTGAAATCAATGCACAAGAGAATATCTCTTGTCTTCTTTCTCACTGGCACTAGATTAGACATCGAATTTGAAAAGATAAGAGGCACTATAATACCAGTAGTAAATAATCTATTTACCTCCTTTTGAATAGAGGGTAGAAAATTTGGATTCTTTCTCAAATTCTGGTGGAAAGGTTTCTAATCCGGCTTCAAGGGAACAATATGCTGAATTATTCTCTTATCATAGAATTTCCAATTAGAATATTCCCATGAAAATACATCGTTAAACTGAGACATAAGCCCTGCGTATTTACCTTTCATTTATGCACTCAAATATTTTTAAATTTTTACCATCTTTGGCTTTTCCAGAGTGCCAAGATTGAGAAATTCCACCACTACTTCTGTCAGTAACATGGTCGGTTTGCATGCAACATCATATTGATCAAAAAGCTCTTCCAAAGGTATCAAACCTCTTGGAATGGAGTTATCTTTCATCTGAAGCACTTGCATCTCTGCTGCATGGATTTCTTGGTCATCTTCATAGCACTGGTTATCCATTTGAGAATTCACAAATTCCTCTTCTGTCTGCAAGAAGTTTATGATCTATTTATCATCTTGAAAGACCTGCCAATACTAAATCTGGGACAACAGGGCGATGTTTGGCATTTATCTCATACTTATAATTAGGATACAATGGAATTTTGAACATGTTGGCCAAAGTAGCAAGAGAATCAACAATAACATTGTTGTCCCTTGGGAGCAACGATAAAGTGTACTTGGTGAATGTCTTGAGGATGCCTAGAATAGAATTTCAGTAATATCGCATCCTTTGATGCTTGGCCTGGTATTCCCCTTTGAATTGATTTATTACTAACTCGGAGTCGCCATACACAAAAATATTCTTAGCACCTAGCTTCTTGAGAATTTTCAGACTGACTATCAAAGCCTCATACTCAGATTCATTGTTTTAACATTCGAAAACCAGCTTGTAGGAGGACATTTGAACATTGGGAGGAATGATTAATAATCAATTTATAGGGCTGCGAATCCACACTCTAATTCCAGCCCCTTCTTTTCCCATGTAGAAATTATACAAAAAACATGTATATCATGGATTAAATCGAATCTAAAAATTTACTAAGGTTAAATACTGAATCACTTCTACAAATAAATTGCAGAATAAAAACCACAATCGCCAATCACATGAAGCAAAGAAGAATCAATCAAACCACAACAAAGATAATTTCTTGGGGAAAGCTTGCTACTCAAAACCCCTCTATCATATATTGTATATTCCACAAGGAATCATGAAACAATTACAATGAAAATCTTCTCACAAGAGCCCCCCTATATTCAGCTAATTGTATCACACTGATCTAGACAAAATCAGGCCAATACTCAGACAATTCTTAGCCTGCCTTGCTCACACAATCCCCGATGAATGCAATCCCTAATATTAATGAATTTCAGCCTTCCTCAACTGCTCTGAGTATCATGGGAATCCTGTGGTGTTTTAACTGCATATGGGCAGTCAACTAATATCACAACTGATAGTCACACTTTCCTTTCACCTAGATCTCAACTGGGTCTCCACTAGAATTGATATCCACAGAGCTATTAATAGTAAATCATCAGTTTCATGTGAGATCACTGATTGTGAATTAAATAATATTTAATTCACTTGATCTCTCACTAGTGTATCAAACTGTTACAACTAGCACAACTGAGTTTAACTCAATTAACTGAGTTAAATTGGTTACACCTTGCATTAACTAATGCACCAATACACTTCTAACTTTGTTAAAAATATAATTACTTTGCATGCCTCACCAACTGCCCTCAACTCAAAATTCATGAGCTAACTGAGTTTATCACACTCAGTTAACTATTACAAGTTATTTTGAGATTAGATTACATTTTATTGTCCATCTTAATTAAGGGATAACTAAAATATACATGCACCAAATTTAGCCCACACCAGTGTAGGTGATGCGTGGACCTCCTGGTCCCACACTTAGCATAGGTGCTGCTTGGACCTCCTCGTCCAACACTTAGTGTAGGTGCTGCTTGTTGTTTCCGGATTCCAATTTCACTGTTTCTTATTGCAAAATTCAACACTCCCTCTCAACAAGAAAGGAATGTCCTTGCATATGACATGCAACTCTCGCATGCAACATGCAACCCTTGCATGTGACACACAAATATTGCATGCAACACTTCTCTAGTGTTTCTCACACATGCAACCTTTACATGCAACACTTCTGAAACTGAATAAAATCCAAACAACTGAATCAGTATAATACATCTGTCATCAAATTCCTCTGACTACTACTAGCTACTTCACATGTCTACTGGATTTTCTGCGTTGTTGACATCTGCATCCATGCATTCTTCACTGTTGCCAAGTTTGATCTGCGTTCTAGTCTTCGAAACCTATCACTCTAATTTCTGTCCTCCTGACATATGACTGCATCGATATAAATGATCCTACTACTGCTTCTCTGTGGGATCCTTGTAGCCAGGTTCGATCCATTAGACACACCATCTCTAGGACCCTGCCCAAATTTTTTCTTGGGATTAATCTTGCATGTCGCCCGACCTCACACCTGGAGGTATAGCTGCATGCACTCCCTCTACCCATATGGCTCGAAATTTCTCTGCATGAGTGGTTTTTGCTACTCCATGATCCTCCACATGTGGCTGCTGCACATCTTGAGGTTCATTCTTTGGAACCAAGAGTTCCTCACCTGCATGCAAATCCAACTCCCTCTCAAGGGACAATCACATGACTTTGTCAGACTTCCCAATGGTTGGAAGCTTTGTAGAAATCACATCTACATCAAGTCTATAGAGACTATTCACATGAATCCCAATCTTCTTGTCTTGACCTGTTGCTTTGTGTTGTAGGAAAACTTTTCCTTCATTGAAAACAACATCATAGCCTCTACCCTCCAACACTGCAACTGAAACTAAATTTTTCTTCAAGCCTGGTACATGCATTACATATTTTAATTGAAAGGGTTTACCTGAATATCTCTGGAAGATAATGGAACCGATCCTGGTAGCACTATACCTTCCGTCATCACCCATTTTGATATGCATCTGAAGGTCCTTCTCCTCGAAGCTACTGAAAAGTTCTTTGTTTCCTGTCACGTGGAAAGATGCACCACTATACAAGTACCACCCTGATCCCATCGTACTTGACACCACACATATGATAAGTGAGAATTCAAGCTCAAATTACAAGGTCAAATCCTCACCAGCTGCAAATCCTGAAGCCTTCTTGTTCTTCTTATTTTTTGGACAATTAGTTGCATAATGTCCATGCTCGTGACAGTGAAAACAGTTCACTCTCGACATGTTGCGCTCCTTGCCTTCTTCACTAGACTCAGATTTGGAATGAAATTTATTTCCTTTCCCCTTCTTCACCTTGGAAGCTAAGGAAAAATCTTCTTCATCTTCATTATTAGATGAAGATCCATCTCTGGTATTCCATCTAAACTCCTCTTGCACCGAATCGGAACAAAGTCGTTCTCAATCTGGCAGCTTCTCCCTCCCATTGACAGAGTCTTGATAACTTTTCCAACTCTTGGGAAGTCCTAGAAGAGCTAGGCTCACCAAATCATCATCCGTAACAGTAATTACCACACTCCCAAGCTCATCTTGAAGTTTGAAAAACTTTGTTAAGTATACCGGAATAGTGTCGTTTTTCTCCATCTTGATCTTCCTGAGTTTCGCTTTCAGTGCCAATTTCGTATGATCACTGCTACTCTGAAATAGATCTGTCAAATATTTCCACATTGCATATGGTATCACTTTTCCATGGATACTTGAGACAATGTGATCTCGTATTCCCTCTAGTAATATCCTCCTCACCCTTGCCATTTTCTTTTTCAATGCATCAAGATTTCCAGCATCTGTCACAATGGTTTTAGGAACATCATTTTCAATGAATTCCTTCAAGCCATTGTCTTTGAGTACTGCCTCCATCCTGTCCTTCCAAGCAATATAGTTAGAGCTGCCCTCGAGTGCATACTCCAATCTCAAGCCATTGAAAGTGATTTCAATCTTGAATCAGCTGTAGCACCAAGAAAATCTTTCTACAAATTCGAATTTGATTCAGTCTCAAACTCAGCTCCTCCTTCAATATTTTGATTTCCTGTGCTCTGATACCATGCATAAATTATACAAAAAACACGTATATCATGGATTCAATCCGATCTAACAATGTACTAAGGTTAAATACTGAATCGCTTCTACAAATAAATTGTGAAATTAAAAACACAATCTCCAATCACATGAAGCAAAGAAGAATCAATCAAACCACAACACAGATAATTTCCCAGGGAATATTGCTGCTCAAAACCCCTCTATCATATATTGTATATTCCACAAGGAATCATGAAAAAATTACAATGCAACTCTTCTTACAAGATCCCTCCTGTATTAAGCTAATTGTCTGACATTGATCTAGACAAAATCTAGCCAATACTCAGCCAATTCTCAGTCTGTCTTAAACTTGCCTTGCTCATGAAATCCTTGATGAATCCAATCCCCATTATTTAGGAATTTCAGCATTCCTAAACTGCGCTGAGTATCATGGGAATGCTGTGGTGTTTTAACTACATGTAGTCAGTCAACTAATGTCATAACTGATAGTCACACTTCCCTTTCACCTAGATCTCAACTAGGTCTCCACTGGGTCTCCACTAGAACTGACATGCATGCAACGATTAATAGTAAATCATCAGTTACATGTGAGATCACTAATTGTGAATTAAATAATATTTAATTCAATTGATCTCTCATTAGTGTATCAAACAGTTACAATTAGCCCAACTAAGTTTAACTCACTTAACTGAGTTAAACTGATTACAAATTGCATTAACTAATGCACCACTGCACTTCGAACTCTGTTACAACTGGAATGATTTTGTATGCCTCACCAACTACCCTCAACTCAAAATTCATGAGCTATATGAGTTTATCACACTTAGTTAACAATTGCAAGTTATTTTGAGATTAGATTACATTTTATTGTCCATATTAATTAAGGGATAACTAAAATAGACATGCACCAAATTTATCCCACACCAGTGTAGGTGCTACTTGGACCTCCTGGTCCCACGCTTAGTGTAGGTGCTGCTTGGACCTCCTGGTCCCACACTTAGTGTAGGTGCTGCTTGTTGTTTTCAAATGCCAATTTCACTATTTCTTGTTGCAAACTTCAACATCCCAAAGCTCCATTTAAGTCCATGGTCCACAAACTACTTTCTTCATCCGAAAACTGTAAATCAGATGGCTGAACTTTTCTTGCTGCTTGAGAGATTTTTGCTGTATCAAAAATTTCGGATTCTTTCACAATTTCATCACTTTTTTGAGGTAATGCGCTTGGTCCCAAACCACTTGGCACTTTTTAATAAATTTTTGCATTTTCCAACTCTAAAATAGAATTTGAAAATTCAAAATTTTTTTCTTTTTCTTCAATCAAAACTTCAGAAGATGTTGGAAATTCATCATTGAACAAGATAAAGGAATCTAAATCTGTACGAACAACATGAATAGGATGGATATTTGGCTTTTCTTGGCTGCTGGTCATTTAATTGATCTTATTTTCCTGGTATAGTTTCCTAAGTTTCCCAAAGATGGGAATGGTAGCATGTGAAAGTTCAAGCTATAAGGTACCTCTAAGCTTTGCTACCCATGACCGAGAGAGAAAAATTCC
The DNA here is from genome assembly GCA_034641835.2 of Pinus albicaulis. NCBI lineage: Eukaryota > Viridiplantae > Streptophyta > Pinopsida > Pinales > Pinaceae > Pinus > Pinus albicaulis. Next base: position 927,011,641 of record CM076579.1, read on the forward strand.
ATATCTGGGAGGGATATTAGCCACAACAACATCCATGAGGACATTATTGTTTGGGATTTGATGTAATGAAACCACTACGTCCTTGATGAGGCCAAGACATTTCACCCTCCCTGAATCAAATGAATAAAGATCATGATAAGGTCTTGTGATATCCAATCCTAATCTGTCCATAATGGCCTTGGGCACGAGGTTGTGAGAGGCTTCAAAATCAAGCATGGTGTTATGAGGGAACTTCAGGTGAGACCTTCTTCCCTTTTGGAGGATTAAATATGCCAGCGCAATCTAGACTATAGAATCATGGATTTTGAGGCTTAGATAAAATATAGGGACCTCACTATCTTCTAGATCGCCATCAATAACAACACCAAAAATAAGCTCAGGGTGATAGTAACTCACATTAACCATGTCAGAAATTTGATCAAATCTAAGAAACTTAGCTACTTGAACTTTGTATTGATCAGTCTTGACTATTTCAGTTAGAGGAATGGAGACTTTTAATTTTGAAATTTCATTTTCAAGACTAAAAAGAGAAGAATTCTTTTCTACCTCTTTCAATGGTGCATCTTTATTTTCAGGCTGATCTTTGTGTGAAGAATCTTTCTTCTATCCTCCATCTTGGTCTTATTTATCCTTTCTTTGACCTCTGGAGGAAGCTTCGTTTCCTTTAGCATGATTAGGAACAACAGGTCCTTTGTCTTTACTTTGATTTGGAACATCAACTTCTTTATGACGAGCATCTACTCGAGCGTTTTGTTTTTGTTTTGTTTTTTCCTGATTGGAGGTTATAAGAAAATTCCTATTCCTCAAACCATACTATCTTTGCATTTAAGAAAGATCATTCTGATATCCCCTCTGATAATCTTCCGTGCACACTGATAAGATGTTATCATTTGACAAGACATACTACTGATCATCCCATGCACAAATTTCTGTAGAAAATTTATCTTCTCTAGTGAGGAAAATAGGCTGCTGATTTTCCTCAAATAAATTATTCTCACAAGAAATTTATTCTCCATCATCTTCATCAGGGCCTTCGGTGTAATTCTGCTGGAATGGAGTGCAAATTTTTTGCTGACTTTGTGGATCCTGACCCCTCTGTTCCCTTTGCTTGATCCTGTATTGAGGCTGTTGATTTTGACCCCTGAAATTGGGATTTCTAATGGAGGGTTCAACTTGTCGATCAACTATGGACATTTTATCCATCATATTCTCCATGGTCTTGATCAAGGTATCTAATTTTCCCTCTAATGAAGTGGATGCTTCCTCTTTGATAGTGACTCTTTTCTTTGTCTTGATTTTAGACTTCTTGATGATCAAATTAGCTTCTACTCTCACTGTGTTTATCTACATTTCTTCAAGAGTTGATGGGTTTCGTTCCCTCAAATGATAAGCCATTTCAGGATTGAAGTCATCAGGATAATGAAGTAAAGCAAGGCCTGGAGGAGGCTTAATATTTTCAATAATTGAATCATAGATTTTATTGAATCTAACTGTAAAGTCTTGGACAGACTCATTGGGATTCCTTTTCAAGGCATTATACTCAGCTAAAATCTACAATGGATTTTTCTTCTCTTTCCATTTTTCCATAAAAAGTCAATCAACTGCTATGAAGTACCTATTGAACCAATTGTGAGAGAGCGAAACTATTTGTTTACCTCTCCAAAGAAACTCTGTGCAATGATGCACATCTTAGCATCGTCATTGTATATCTCTTCAAGATCTATGAAATCAAGCACTTTGGAAATGTGCTAATAAGATGTAATCTCTTATGTTCCATAAAAATGGGAATTTTCTGACCATAGTTCTGAGATAGTGGAGTGAGATAAAGCGGTAAGATCAACAAAGAAAATTTGGCCATGGCTAATGAAGGAGGTGGTGGAGGTGCTCATGGAGTGAAAAATTGTAGAGGTAATGATGGAATGAAAGGAATGGTTGATGATGTAGCTATATGATAAGGGGTAATGACAGGTGAAGAAAAAGCCTGCTGTTGATATTGGAAATAAGCTTTCTCTGAAGTTTCTTGAAACTTATCCACCAAGCCTTTAATTTTGTGGAAATTAGACCAGACTTCGCTATCAACTTCGGAATATAAAGACTCAGAATATGGTGCAAAGGTATCTAAATCAAATGGATCAAAGGTGGTTTCTGAAATAAAGGTTTCAGACTTAGTTCTAAACAAAGATCTTTTAGATTCTAAACTATAAAACAGATCTCGTAAGCAAGGAATTTGATTCGACAAGTGGAGGAATAGCTCTTCCAACCTTCTGAGACTTGGTTTTATGCTTTCTAAAAATAATTTTAGGGTCATTCACAATTGGTGAAGGATTTGGGTTTGGATTTGACCTAGTATGTCTTTTAGGAGCCAAATTAAGATAGGAATTTTGGACTTTGGCTTAGATTTAAGATTTCAGCCTATTTCAAATGCTAGAGCTTGACACATACATGTCTAACTTTCATAGGATTAAAGAAATGTTCCCACTGAAAGTTTAGCAATCTCTCCACGGAAACAATGCCAAATTTTTTTACCACTCTCCCCAACCTCCCAAGGCTGAAAATGGGATTGAAGAAAGGTAACCTCAAACCAGACATGAGGTTAGATAGGTAGCCCTACCAAGACTAGAGAGGGCTCCATCATCGTCACTTTTGCAGTCAAAGGAATGAATGAGTATCTAATGATATTAGGCTAGGTATATAAGCTCAGTAAATAATATTTGTTTGATGTTTTTAGTTTTAGATAGAAAAGTCAGTGAGTAGACTGTGTATAAGTTTTTTAGGCCTGAACTCTAAGGTGAATTCATAGAGAATATGTGAGGCTAGATATGTAGTTTGAAAGAATTTTAATAGGTCATTGAGTATAGGATGAATTTAAAGAGATTTTGAATGAGCACTGAGGTGAATTCATTCATTTATAAGCAAATAGACATAGCAATGTAAACCTTGTCTAAAACAGAGCATGAACATGCATGATTTATGCTCATAAACTTACAAGATAAACATATATGAAAGAAGAAGATATATTATTTAGCATGAATAAATAAACATACATAAGAAGAACATATGCTCCAATGCATACCACAAGTATCTCAACACAAGTTCTGCAAATCTGTTTGATTTCATTCCAAAATGCTGATTACGAAAGCTCCACTGCAAAATAATTCTATCCAACCCAAAAAAAGACTAAAGAGAGTCCACTTATAGAAAATATGGACTATGACACCTCATCAGGTCGAAATACCATCCAAAATGGATCGTACATACACAAGATGATTCTTTTCCTAGATTCTAGGGAGGTTAGAAACCATTCCATGAAATTTAGCTATGAACTAGGAGTGTTTGGCCCTTACATTAATTACATATTCCCTCATGATAGGAGGAAAAAACCAACTCAATAATCTAATTCCAACTCATAGGATAGAAAAAACTTGAATTTGTGATAATTTCTGAGCTTGACAAGTGTCTTGTGGAATCCAATGTTGATTTGTGACATTTCTGATAGAAGGGTAACACAAATTTGCAGAAGCGTAACAAAAGTTTGAAGGTACTTTTGAGGCTCTTTTAGGAGTCCAAATCCACTTTTGAAAGAATGGTCAGCTATCCCTGTGTGTCTAGTTTCCATAACATCTTTAATTTTGCAAAATGAACCACGAGAAGGCCTTCAAAAATCCACTCTCCCAAGTTTACTCGAAAAGCGTAACAGAGGCTCCAAAAAGGTGGCAAAAACATGAAAAATGAGTGGTTTTTGAGTTTTCTCTCCAAAACTACAGATTTTCATGCCATGGGGGTTCTATATCTATGATGTAATCATCAAAATACATCCTTCCATATAGATAAATCATCATTTGGATGCCCCCAAAATAAGCGTAACAAAATTTTGTTACCCTTCTGCAATAAGGAATTTCCAGAATTGTGCAAAAATCACAAAAAATACCAAAATTGATCCAAAATTCTCAAAATTGGTTCTATGGCACCTGTAAGTGACAGGATAAATATCCAAAGAAGCTTCATCCAACAATTCCAAGATATCCTTCTCTTTAAGCTTCATTCATGCCTCTTTTGGCCTTTTCTTCAATTGTTTTAGGCTTATTTGAGAAATTGTGTTCCTCGTGCGATAATGGTTTGCCATGTGTCTTTGTATCTTATTGTCCCTGTTATCCCTCTTCAAGAGATTCTACAAATTATAATTTACCCTTGACAACCAAATCTCTCTGTCTTTATTAATCTCCATGGATATAAGCTTATCAAATGTCAACTCTTTAGGTGGATGAGTTGACTGCCTTTCTAACTCCAGTGCCCTTTTGAGGCCTCTTGGTTTTGGTATTCTTGTTTATGTTTCAGCCTCCATGCACTACATTTGGTCAACAAAAATAAACTCCTTACCTTTACCTTTGACTACCTCTAGTTCTGACTTGGGATTGCTTTGTAGGAGCTGATTCACTTTCAATTGCAAATTTTCTTGTTGCAAAAAAGTGATTTGAGAATTAGCAATGGAAAATATCTTCTTTAATTATGATATTTCATCATATTTCTCTTTGATGTTCTCTTCATTTGATCTAATCTACACTTGCTTTGCTACCACAACCTCCAATGGCGCTGATTCAATATGCTGATGCAAAAGAGGCTACTCCTCTATTTCACATTGTCCCAAAATGGTGTCAAGTGTAAGAACGTTCTTGGCAAAATTAGGTGCAAATTCTTGTCTCTTCCCATTCTCATAGGTGTGAGTATAATCAACAACCCTAGGAGCATCTGAAAGCTGAGTTGGCATGTTAGAAGAGCCAACTTCCATTGGCTGTGCCGATGATGTACTAGGTAAGATAGGAGGGCTAATGGTAGGCGTTGCTGATAATCTCTCTAAGAAATTGTTCCAAGTCATGTTGATGGAGGAAAGGTGATGCAATAAAATGAGCTTGATCAGACCATGATGGAAGAGGCTAGTGCGATGATCTTTTTTTCCACTCTCAACCTTCTCAGTCATCTTAATCAAACTCCTATACAAATAATATGGAAAATCAAGGGTTTTGACAGAGGTGAAATGCATCAACAACCTGATGTGATACCTATACAACCTGGAGAATATTCCTTCACATGTGAAGCACTTCATTTTGAACATCATCAAAGGAGCATACTTGTTTCTGAGGTTTCTGAAAGGAAAAAGGTAGTCTGGCTCCTCTCTAGCATGACACATCAGAAACTGTTTGTAGTTTTAAATGTCTAACTCCATGCCCTTGAACCACGGCTCTCCATGAAAAGGGATACCTGTTGCTGAAGAAATTAGGTTTGTTGATAGGTTTATATCCATACCTGAAATAGTAACCTTTCCCATGTTTAAGCTTGTAGAAAATAGGCTAGTCAATTGAAGATGATACCCCTCTTCCATAAGCCTTTCACACTCAAACAAATCTCTCTCAAAGCATCTTCTGGCCAATGGCCAGGCATTGAGTTCATGCATTATGAAGGGTTATAGCCTGAGGTGAAACCATCCTTTTAAGCTCTTCTTATCACTTTCCATTTTGTTTGTCACTGGAATGATGAAAATCCTAGAGTGTTGATGAGATGGGTGAATGTATGGAAATCTAGAGAAACAGAGTGTAGGAAAGTGTGAGTTTAAAGGATGAAATGAAGGGTCATGAAATTGAGAGAAATTATATAAAAAAATGAGTGGATTGCGTTGTATGTTAGCTCCAAGTTGTGGGTGGAATGATGGAAAATGAATGTGAGGAAGGTGGCAAAATGATGAAAACACAGGAGATTCCCAATTTTTGACTGTGAGAATAGCTAGTGTAGAAGTGGAGTAGGCTTAGAAGGTGAAATGAGGGACATGGAGCTGAGAAAAAATTATAAGAAAAATGCAGTGCATAGAGTGGCATCTTAGCTCCATACTGTAAATGGAATGAGGAGAAATGGATATGTGTAGGGTGGAAAAATCTAGCAAATACAGGAAATTTCAAGGTTTTTCACTATGAAAATAACTAGAAATTAGGGTTTGGGTGAAATGACATGTTAGGGGTGGTGTGGATGATGATAAATGCGTGGATAATGTGTATGATATGTGTGAGTTAGGTTTTATATGCTAGGGTTAGGGTTTAGGTAGGTGAGGTAGGTTAGGGTTTGTCAATTTTTTTTTTTTTTTTTTTTTTAATACCATGGATGAGTGACAATGTGAAGAAAAACATAATAAGCATGAAATTTTTTTAAACCCTGAAAATTTAACCAAAATATGGCATAAGAGAAGACCTTACATTTTATGAGGATGTCACAAGGTGTTGGAGTAGAGCATTGAGTTGGTTTGAAGGTTTTTAGAGCCCACAACTGAAAACTTGCTCTCCTATAGAAGCGTAACAAGCTTCTACATAAGCGTAACAACTGAGAGAAAAGAGTAACAAAGGGGCACACAAGCGTAATAAAAGGGTTGTGCAGTGCCAACACAACACACAAAAGCGTAACAAGGGTTGCGTAGCAATCTCCAGAAACATAACACTGTTGCCCAGAAGCGTAGCAAAACTCCCAGAAATGTAACATGAGGGGCAAAAAGCGTAACACAAGATGTTTGAACGGTAGAAAATGAATTTTGAAGTGAATTTGAGCCTTGGATTTGGAGTTTAGACCACCTTTGGAGGGAAAGTGAGGTAGAGAAGTGCTCTTCCACACATAAAAGGGTAAAAATGAAGGAGAATGATATATGCTTTTTCCTTTTATAAGCTTGAGATGACCCTTTTTTCCTCTTGACATTTGAAATAGCCTTTTTGTCTTTGAAATTTGGAAATGACCCTTTTGTCTTTGAATGAGATAATAAGTCAAAATTGACCTCTTTGAACGTTTGACACTTGAAATGTGTTTTTTTCTCCTTTTAATGAGACAATAAGACAAAATTGAGTTATTTGAACTTTTTGACACTTGAACCATTTGAAACAAGACAAATTGTCTTTATTTCATTCCATAAGCATGCTAGCTCCCTCTTTAGAGTTTTATGAGTGGGATAAAGGGTCAGAGCCTTGTTTTAGGTGACAGTTTGAACATTTTTCAAAGGTAGAGATGAACCTAGAGAGTGACCTATATGAGGTGGAGTGACATAACCCTAGACATTTAAAGATTATGATGGAGATGACCTTGAAAATGATGATGGCAATGAATTAGATGAAGGAGCAACACACTTGACCTAGAATTCTTCAGGGACCAAAATTATTTTTTGAAAACTTGTTTGAAAAAGTAAAATTTTTTGACCCATGACTTTAGGAAAACAATTGAAAGAGTTATTTTTGATCACAAACATACTGACACTAATGCTACCTCTAAAAAGGAACTTAAAGTGGCCTTGCATGATTTTCAAAAATATAGGAGCCTAGGTGTCACAAAATTAAGAGTCTTTCCCAAAATTTTCTTTTTCATAATCTCCGGTTGTGCAACACTGGCTTGCCTTAGCTATAGTGGTTCGACCAAAATACACTTACTACAACTAGACTGTGCCTCTTCACTTAAGATTTATTCATAACTTTAGCTTAACCTATAATATGTTAGATGCAAAACTAAGTCCAACAAAACCAAGTTCATCCAACAATAGGCACATGTCTAACCATGAGCTTAAGATATCGAAACAATACTTATACTTATCCAACATAAAGCAAATAAGGGAGCATAAAATTCATCGAAGTAAATAAATCACAATACATAAGTATAAGTGGCACTCATGACAAATGAATTGAGTTTATTTATATGAATAATGTTACAATTTACAACAAAGAAGCATGACCAACTTCCCACAACTCATTTACAAACTACAATTACAAAAGAAACACATTCCTGCAAACATTGTTAATCCAACCATTGAAGCAACCACAAGTCTATCTCCCACATGTCCTCTCTTCTTCTTCTTCTTTTCACTTAGCCATTGCAATTCAAAATATTGTGACAAACTCAAAAGCTAGCACAAACAATAGATTTCATTTACATGTGTGTGAAATGACCAATTTTTCTTCAATTCCTTAGAGCCTTTGAAGTGCCTTCTTTTTATATGATACTTTCCTTGCACTTGTAAGCCCCTTAAGTTCTAAGTGGACCCAAGTGGCATCTATTAACTTTTCTTCATGCAATTCCTTGTCTGTTGAACATTTAGGTCCAAAAAATGCACCCAATAAGTGTGCCAAGGTGCACCTAAGTGTTGCTAGGTGCACCTAAGTGTTGCTAGGTGCACCTGAAGGTACATCCATGGGCTAAGGGATGCTTCTCCCCTTCCATCCACACATTTAGATCGTGTTCCCAAGGAATCCCAAATCATATAACACCACTTTAATTTTTCACTTGTTATCCTCTTTACATCCACCTTTCTAGTTGACAAGGCACTCGTGCATTCGATTCTTACCAAAGTGGATGCTCCCTTCTGTAACTATATTTTTTTTTTCTAAATAAGATTGATCTATTAACAAGTGTGTAAAATTACAATATGACCGAGGTCAAAAACAACTGCCGTGGGGAGGGAAGGACTAACAAGAAGAAACAGATATAGAGTTCGCCCTTTGACAAGGGGACCAACCTGGTAAAGAAGACCAAGACCCACGCAGGGGTACAACACAATAATCATCCTGGAAATGCAGAGTGTATACAAAAAGACCAGGGACTAACCAAAACCCACTTAAACATCTGAACATAAACAAACCCCTATGAATGGGCCAAAAAGAAAGAGGAAGACACCACATTGAATATACTATTCATCGGGAGGAACTTCCACAACGCGACGCCATCCAAACGCTTGCAAATCCCTTGCCAGAGCATCTTCAGAAACTGAGGGCCTCTGTTCCGCAGGCTCCATCACCACTTCTGGAACGCTGTGAGCAGGAACATTCGGGGGTTGTAATGGCGCGTGGTCAGCTCCCCTCTGAAGATTCGACCCATGGGCAGTGTTCTGAGCGAGGCTAGTTGAATGAGCGTTGGACTCCCCCGGCTGGACCTCCTCCTGAAAGATGACAGAGAATAGAACATAAATTCTTGGACGGTTCAGGGCGCTGTCGAAAGTGAAACACGCGCTACCAGTGGTGGGCGGAGGCACAGAGGCTGAAGGAATGAAGCGCCCTCTCCCACTGGGGGTTCGCGGATAATGACCTACTATCAAGCCGTTGGAGCGAGAAGGCGCATCGGACGAGTGGCTGGATGACGCACTGGGAGGACGACCCCTGGTGCTGCCCCTGCGGCTCCTCATCCGATGGCGCAGCCGAGGCATGGAGGAAGCGAGCGTGGGCGGGGTAGCAGTCGACCTCGCCCAAGGATCAGAACAAGACTCCAAGAGAGCTTCCCAATCGATATCAGACACAGCTACCAGAAAGCGAAGGGCTGCAAGAACTATATAATCGACAATAGACACAAGGAAAACAGAGTGGATGTGCGACAGAACAGATTGGAGGAGCGAAACCCCACAACAAAGGGAGCAGTGCGACTGAACTTTAACAGAGAACTCCACGCCTCCCTGCTCTTTAACCTCCCCTTTCTTACTTCGAAAAGCATTCCTCATATTGCCTCATTGATGAAAAATGCAGACTCCAGCATGCCACAGCATGTGAAGGCGGAATTCAGAGCGGATACCATGTTGTGAACACCAAACTCCCCATTTGCCGTGCCTTTGAAATCTGCGATGAATAAATGCGAAGATCTGGCAAGCGATGGCGCGATATGATACTTGTCCTGGGTGGGCAGGTGTCGATCCACCTTGCCGCGCCCTTGTCCCATCGCCATTATCTCACTACTAAACACCCGCATCCGGGACCCTTATGTAACTATATTATCCATGTTTAACTCTAATATATATACAATCAATGTGATGGCCATATATGTGAATTTTTTCTAGGATTTTATTCAAAATAGTATAAGGCTTCAATTGAATGACATGGAAAACCAAATGGTGAGATATAATGTGTTATTTGTAGCTCCAAATTGTAAGTGACATTGCCAATATTCTCTGGTAACTTGAATGATCCTTCAAACTACAACAAAAAAGCACCAGATGTGCCACTTAGCAGCTTCAACTATCCTATGGCCAACTTAAGTAAGACCATGTTTCCAAATTTAAACTCTTCCTCCCTCCTATCATTATGTACCTAATGCCTCATCCTTTATACTACATTCATCAACCAAACATGAGCCATCTCCAATATGTCTTTTCACCCTTTCATGAACCCTAAGGATGATGGGTTATGGTCACAACAGCCTTATAAAATTGTGTGGGGTGCCAATAATTATTTCCAATTTCCAAAATAAAATGGGATATATCCCATCAAAGAAATATTCTATGTGTTGTAAGTAAACTGGCCTACATCCAATAAATTTGGCTAGTTCAATTTCTTTGCATGAAAAAAATCCCTAGGAAATTCTTCAAAAGGCCATTGATATGTTCTATCTACCCATTTGTCTATAGATAATAACTTGAACTCGTGATTGTGTTGGTTATAAAAATCTTGAAAAACTATATCCAAAAACCTATCATGAATCTTGTATCTATTCGACATAGTACTCAATGGGAGACCCTAATACTTCACAACATTATTAAATAAAAAAATTGAAACTTATATTACATAAAGCACCTTTATTGGAATTAAGATTACATACTTGGAAAATTGGTCAAATACAACCAAAATCCTATTATACTCATGTAAAAATATAAGTTGAGTGATGAATTCTGTATAGACACTCTCCCAAGGTCTCTCCATTACTAGGAAAGGTTGAAGTGAATTAGCTTGCATTCTCATTTCTTCCTTGTATTGTTGGGACAAAATAGATGCCTGAATTTATTCTTCCACCTCTCATCTCATATGTTCCAAGTACTAAGCTTGTTCTTGTAACACCATTGTCCTTCATTGTCCTCAGTGGTTTTCTCAAAGAAAATCATGGAATTCCCTTAAGAGTTCCTTTTGAATATTAGATGACTTAAGAACACATATGTGAACACCAAAGTACAAAATCCACTATCCATTCAAAAATTCCTTGTTTTTCCATCCTTTTCCTACTTCATGATGATCACATGTTTGGGATCTTTGTGAAAATCCTCTTTGATATGTTATTACAAGTTTGTGAAAGATTGCACTTGATTTCCCTTAGGCCATAAACAAATCATCAACTGTATGCCACACCTTCCCAATCAAGGTGTTCACTACTATGTTCAAAGTTCCTAGCTAGTACTCAATGGTAATATCAAAATATACCAAGAAGTATTTACACCATGTGTGCTTACATAAAACTTTAATTGGATAGCAAAGTAACTTGTCACTTTTTTCCATCTTCACAATCAATGGTTTTCCTACGAAGTGGTGCCTCCATGCTTATAGGCAATGTATAACTACAACCATCTCTTTCTCATGTACATGATACCTCAATTCATTATCCTATCTATGTATGCTCTCACAAGCCATTAGATAATCCTCCCATGACAAAAATATTCTAATGAAAAACTATTAAACATCTATATACACTTCAAATTATTGTTCAAAGTCTCGTAGCTTCAACATAGCTATTGACACAAGTTTTTACTTTAGTTCACATAATGATGCCCAACACTTTCTTTTCCAATTCCATCATAATTTATTCTTCAAAAAATCACTAATTTGTGTCAAAATGTTAGAGTAAAATTCAAGAAATCTACAATAGTAGTTAGCTAATCTAAAGAAACAACTTACATCATGAACTATTCTTAGTTCCTTCCAATCCTCAGTCACTCTTGTCTTCATAGAATCCATGAGAATGTATCGTTATCCAATCCAATGTCCCAAGAGTGGAACTTTTGTTAGCCAAAATACACATTTGAAATTCTTCAGGTACCACTGATTTCACTTAATTTCCTCAAATGATTTTGTGAAATTCATATGTCTTCCATGTTCTCATTGAACTTCATAATGAAATATAGGTAGGAAACCTCTAATTTTCCAAGTGTAATATAAACACATGGTTCATCAAGGTTCAAAGGGTAGCTGAAGTGTTGCACACCAAAAAATGCATAACAAGGAATTAAAAAATATAACATACAATTTCAAACAAGGTGTTATTGACTCATCTCCTTTCACAATCCTTATTTGGTAGTATCCTTTCCTCAAGTCCAACTTTGAGAAAACATATGCCTTAGAAAAATTTTCAAATCAATCTATTTCCAAAGGTAAGGGGTATCATTTTTTGATGGTTTTCTTGTTAAATGCATGATAGCCCAAGCATATCCTCAAATCTAATGTGTCGTTGTTTTGGAACCAGGTTGGTGTCCATATGGGGATCTAGAAGGTTCGTTGAATCCAACATTGCTAATCTTATTCAAATATCACCTCAAATATGTTATGAAACTAGCTCACAAAATCGAATAAAAGATAGATCAACGACTTAGAAATAAACCTCTTCGAGGGGGAAACCTCCTTTACATCACATAAATGAACAATTATTGAATGATACAAGTGAAAAAACCTCCTTTCTATATATAGGAGTCCATGGGGTCACAATATAATCCTAGATGACCTAACAATACTAATGTAAGGGCACAACAATAAAAATAGTGGGATTTTCCAAAAGGGAGAGGTGTGCAATTCCAAAAGAATATTTTGTTTTAGTTGGGAATTATTACAAATATATAAGCGATATTTGTACCATAAGGAATCATTTTTCCAACTAAATGTATCAAATGTACTGGGATCTTGCTGCAACTTTTGAATGAGTGTCCACACTTCTTCGTGCACAAAGCAATGCTTCCACCTCCTCATCCTTTCCCGAGAGTGCATCTGAAACAACATTTAGCTTCCCTTTTTGTAGATGATTTCAAATTCATAACCCAACATCTTTGTGACCCATTTTTTCTTCTCTTTTGAAGATAGTATTTGTTCCAACAAGTATTTAAGACTAGAGTTTTTACCTTGAAGTGTCTTCCCATTAGGTGAGGTCGTGATTTATTTAGTGCATGTAGTATTTCCACCATTTACTTCTCATAAATAGCTTTCTGTAAATACCTTCCTTTGATTGGATGACTTTCAAAAGCAATGGTCTTCCTTCTTGCATTAAAACAACACTAATTCAATTTCCTGAGGCATCACATTCCACAATAAAGGTTTTTGTGAAGTCTAGCGTAGCTAAGACCTGTGCTTGGCACATTGCCTCTTTAAGATGTTCAAAGGCCTTATTTGCTTCAAGAGTTCATGAAAATGCATCTTTCTTCAATAATGTTGTTAGAGGTGCTGCTATTCTTCCATAATTCTTAACAAACTTGCAATAATACCCTGTTAACCCGAGAAATCCTTGCAACTGCTTTATGGTTGTGGGGATTTTCGATTCCTTAATGGATTTTATTTTTTTAGGATCTACCTTAACACCATCTTGAGATACAATATGACTCGGATCTTCCACCTCTTGTACTTCAAAGAAACATTTGGAGGTTTTTTCATATAATTGTTTCTCCTCCAATAGTTTGAGCACCCTGTCAATATGTTGAACATTATCCTTCCAAGACCTGCTGTAGATTAGTATATTAGCAAAAAATACCAACAAAAATTTTCTAAGGAAGGGTTTGAAAATGGAATTCATCAACCCTTGAAATGTAGAAGGTGCATTGGTAAGGCCAAAAGACGTGACCAAAAATTCACAATGACCCTCATGAGTTCAAAACGTTGTTTTCGGAATATCTTCAGTTTTCATTCTAATTTGATGATATCCTGAACAGAGATCCAACTTAGTAAAATAAATTTCTCCATGTATTTCATCTAATAATTCATCAATCAAAGGAATGGAAAATTTATCTTTAATAGTGAGCGTATTTAGCTCCCCATAATCCAGACACATGCACCATGATACATCCTTCTCGTGCACCAATACTATTAGAGCAGAGAAAGAACTTTGACTAGGTTGAATTATACCAACCTCTAACATTTCTGCAATTATACGTTCAATTTTGCTCTTTTGGACATAAGGATATCTGTAAGGCATGATGTTTCTAGGAACACTTCCTGGAATCAAATGAATAGCATGATCATGATCAAGAATAGGTGGGAGTTCTTTGGGAGTTTCAAACACCTTGAAATGATTGTCCAAGACTTTTTGGAGATATGGAGAAATAAATGATTTTGATGTTGGAACTTCTAGTGAGCACAATTGCGCAATTATGCCTCATTGTTCTTTCTTCACAATATTTTTCATGACATTCGAGCTTACTATCTTTCCTAGCTTCCCTACGATACCCCGTAATTCAACTTCCTTTCCTTTCGAAAAAAAATTCAAGAAAATTTCTTACCGTCCCCAAATATTGTAATCATTGTAGTCTTAGTACAACACAAACACCTCCCATTGGAATGGAAAGCATTGGACTATTCTATACATATTCCCCCATGGTTAGCTTGATATTATGGCACTTTCCAGAGAAATTTATAGTTCCTCCATTTTCAACCATCGCTTGACACTCTAATGCTGGGTATAGGAAGCAATTCAATTCCTTGGCTACCTTACAATGAAAAAAATTATGGGTACTGCCTGAATCAATCAACACTATTACATTTTTCTTCTTGATATGTCCTTCTATATTGAGAGTTTGAGGAGTGGTAATTCATGCTAGTGCATTATAGGATATGGACAAACTCATTTCTTCTTTCTTTAGGGTTGGTTCCTGGTGTATATCCTCTTCTTTTGAAGTTTCTTGTTCATTTTCTTCCTCCTCTTCACAATCTATGTAAAAAAATTTCTTCTCAACACACTTATTAGCTTCGTGTATTTTCTATCACAACTGTAGAAAATCCCTTTTTCTCTTTTTTCTTCCAATTTTTGTGGTTTCAACCTTGTAGGTTGTGGAAGTCTAGGAGTAGCAACACTTCCATCTTTATATATGTGAGTAGTATGCTTCCTTGTCTCCATAATTTTTATTTCAATTTTTCTTGCTAAACTGAATGCCATCTCTAATGAATTAGGTTCTCAAATTCGAACCTCATGTTCGATGTTATCCTTTAAAGTCCCTAGGAAGACATCATTCTTGTGTTCCTCTAGAATATCAGTTACCCTTATATTAAATTTTTGGAAGTCCTCAATGTGCTCCAGCATTAAACATTTTTGTTTGAGATTTATCAATTGGCTAAAGAAGGTGGTGCTCTTTGTATCCCCATAATGTGCTATCATTTCCTGTGTAAAAATTGACCAAGTGACAATTTTTTTATGAGATCGAAGCCATTGATAACATACAAATGTATTTTGTTCGAAATATAAAGTTGCAATGCATATCTTTTGTGTGTTTTGCACATTACGAGATAAAAATATTGCTCCATTTGTAGTATCCATGTTACGAGATCCTCATATCGATTTTTGGAATATGGCGGGTCTTAAATCTAACATTAGAGTCTATGAAATCATGATTAACATTTCTTTTGTTCTCATCATGAGTTTTCACTACTACCTTTTCACCATTAGGAAGCTTTTCTTGTAGCAACTTTCCAAAACTTCTTTCAAACCTTCCATGTATTTATTCAAATCTTCCACATTGCCTTCTATACCATCGATATTAGCTTCCATTCCATCCATCTTAGATTCCACTCCATCCATCTTAGCTTCCATGCCATTCATCTTAGCTTCCATGCCATCCATCTTAGCTTCCACTCCATCCATCTTAGCTTCCATGCCATTCTTCAAACCATCCATATAATATTCCATCCCTTTCTTCAAACCATCCATATTATCTTCCACGCCTTTATTCTAACCATCTATTTCATTTTTTTTAATCTTTGCGAGAGCGAAATTTGATGCCCTTGGTCTTGTAATTTTGATATATTATGTTGCACTTCTTCCTCTTCATGAGTAATAGTAGTGCCTTCTGAGGGATTAATGGGTGTTGAATTATTTTAATGGAATTTTAGAATCTAATACTGATATCTATGATTCAATATTCCCTTGGAATCACTTCAAACTGATTTTTCAAACAAGACTTATGCAATGTTTAAAAAAATTACACACCCTTTTCTTTCTTTTGAGGAAATCGACATTTAAACTAACGTATCTTTGTAAATTCAGATCCCAAATATTTGAGCTTAGGTCTTGTAGTATCCCTCTAAGTCTTTTTTCTAGTGCCATAGGTCATACCTGAATTGGATTCTTCAAGATAAAGTTATGCCCGATCTCCCAAAATGACATAATTATGGACTGGTTCAACAAACGAACTTGTACAGTGTGCCATGTGCCACAGTTTCTTTCTTTAGCCCTGAAATTGATACACATGAAAATCCAATCCTTTTAATTTTGACCATTTTTTACAAAATTCCAATCCAATGCTCAAAAAGAGAGAGTTATGACGATTTTCCCAAGGTTACCTCTTTGAGATGAAATTCGGGAGCTTGCAAAATCCCTAACTTTTACAGATCACATCTCGTAAAATATTGCGAACCAAGATCTAAAATTTTTACATGAAGTTCCTCAAGGTATCTTCAAAAATGGATTTTTTTAGCATTTGAACCTTTGTAGAAAAAAAGTTATAGCAAAAATTCCACGATGACCTGTTTGAAGTAGCGAAACCATAGAATCCAAAGCTTTGATACCAAATGTTATGAAACCAACTCACAAAATCAAAGAAGAGATAGATCAACAACTTAGAAATAAGCCTCTTCGAGGGGGAAACCTCCTTTACATTACATAAATGAACAATTATTGGATGATACAAATGAAAAAACCTCCTTTCTATATATAGGAGTCCATGGGGTCACAATATAATCCTAGCCGATCTAGCAATAATAATGTAAGGGCACAACAATAACAATAATGGGATTTTATGGGGCACAATAATAACAATATAGGGACTACAGGGGAACAACAATAACAATAAGGGGGCTACATGAACAAAAATAAGGTACTACACTAGTAATATAGGGACCTAATACCAACAGATCATGGATGACCAATCTCTCCCAATCAAACTGATTGGTAACCACCATGCTATAAAAATACTTCGAGATATTTTCATGTACAAACACAACCCCAATCAATAATATACTTTAAAATGTACATAAACAAATATAAACCTTCGGGGTCTTTCAGACAACTTGATGTTTCTTTTCAACTTCTCATAGTAGGACTATCAACTGAATCTTTTACAAAATATTCCTTCATCATATACTTTCCTTCTCCTACTTTTCATGCAGCAACATATCCTCCAAAATTTCATTCTTTAATCAAAACCAAGCTATGCCCTCCCTCTCAACTAGGGAGCATATTCATCCAAACTCCCTCTTAATATTAGGGAGATATTTTATATTCAGGATTGCTCAGGGAGATAAAATTCTTCTTCTCGTCATAGGAGAATATTTCATGGCTTCCAACCATTTCATCAGAGTTATCATCATCCTCATCATGCTTATCACATCAAGAAGCATCTTCACTATATTGGATATTGTGTACATGCACAACTTAGGTAGAAATTACAACTAAATCTATATAAGCATGAAGTTAGCCAAATCAGAATCACTGAATCATTTCAAATTATACATATCATATACCTAAAAAAGATACATATACTCTTCAATATTTTTCTAAGGACTTTGTCATAAACCCTAGACTACTTTATAACAACTTTCATTCTATCAAGGGTTTCAATGTTTCTTTCAAAGGTGTAACACACCCTAATACAACATGTAGCAAAACCCTAGAAACAATTTAAATGTAGATCTATAAGATATCTAGAAACTTTCATAATTCATATGTTAGAATTTCCACTAGAGATTTATACAAATCCTGGATTTCATACAAGACAATCGATCAAAGTCAATCACAACTTAGTCATTAATATTACCAGCTTGCACTAGAGTTAGTTGCAAACCCTATATTTTCAATAAACCATAAAATCCAATAAAAACTCAGATTTTCATTAATATTACATGAATATCAAGTCATCACATTGTCATTATTCATCAGAGATTTTCACTTCTACTAAGGTTCAAATTCAAAACCATAGAATTTAATTCTCACAACCTTAACAATCATTATATAAATATATCTCAAATTGGTATATCACATATACTAGAGAATTCATCTACCACTAGGGCTTAGCTGCAAAAACCTAGATTTCCAAATACCATCCTAGAATCGTAGACAAGGATTTATACTAAATCCTAATACTTATGACCATTAATAAGTAAGTCAACACATGTATCTAGGAATTCATATTCATGAAAAGGCATATCATATGCCCGAAAACATTGATACATTAGACATACAGAAACCTAGAACCAAGCTAGGATTTCAACCAAAAAGGATATATATTCACATACCTATGGCTTCATCATTAACCAAAGGTATTTAATTTCATAACATATCAATAACAAATTTTATTAAACCAGGGTTTGATTAGACAAACACACACATTCCAAAGAAATCATTTCTAATACATTATAAGGGTCTTGCTTACACATTCCACCAAACCCTAATGAGTTAGGATTTCAATATAGGAACATAGAAAACCCAAGATTATCAACATTTCAAAGGTTCATAATTTTAGACCTTATCATTCAACCCTAACAATTTAGGTTTTCTTGATCATACCAAAATCCTAAACATGACATCATCAATAAAAACTTCAAATAACATTTCATGATAACCCTAAGTAGTTTAGGGTTTCATACATTCACATTAGCATACGCTTCAGTTAGGGTTTTCTAGAACTTGACTAGGGTTCTTGCAAAATAAGTTAAGAATATGAGTGGTGTGGGTAGATTTATCAAGTGATGAATCACCCAAAATAAGAATCAATATGATTCACTATAGCTAGACACAACAATGTTAGTAATAGATTGTCAAATGAATGAACATTTATCATAAATAAATCAATGTTTTAAAGCATACCTTTGCTTTTTGACAAACCTTGTCTTGTTAGGTCCTCCTTCATTCTCCTTGATAATATAGCAAATGTTTTTTCTAATCAATATCAATAGAGGGAGAAAGGTTATTAGTATAATAAAAACTTAAATAAGTACATAAAACTAAAATTTGAAAGGAAATGAGATACTTATCTTTGGTATTTTTTGAGGGATCCCTCCAAAGATTGATGGATACATATAAACTTATAAAACATCAGAAATATAAAATAAGATATATAAATCTACAAGAAAATGACTTAGTAGTGTAAGTACCTAATGTCAAATTCTTTGGGTTTGACTTTATTTGGGTCTCCTTCTTCAACAATGTTGGCTTGATCTCTTTCTCTCTTCTTATTTCTCGGATTGTCAGGATAGTCACTCCTATAGTGACCCTTTTGATGGCATTGATAACATTCTACCTTAGACATGTCAACTTTATTTCCTGGTCCTTTATATTTATTTTCCTTATGTTGAGAAATCTACGCATTTGATACTCCTTCAGAATTAGCGGCTAATGATATCCTTAATTAATCATGACTGCATGTAGTCCATAGTTCTTCAAATGTGAGAGCTACCTTCCAAATGTTAAGTCCTGCAACAAATGCATCCCAGGTAGGTGGAAATCCTAATAGGGCAGTGATCACGAGTTCTTTATTTGGACAAATTTCACAATGGCCAAAATATCCATTAGAGGAAATTTCAGCCTAAAAGTTCCCATGAAGTTTTCATGTAATTTCCATGTCATAATGTTTAAACCAATCAAAATTATTTAAGTTTAAAAATAGGTACATGTAAATATTTCGGAGGGAAAAGAAGAAAAACTACTTCTTTTAATTGTATTTTTGGTGTATCTCCTTATAGGTTTAATCAAATTTCAAGTTTATACACTCATTAGAT
Source organism: Pinus albicaulis (assembly GCA_034641835.2). Lineage (NCBI taxonomy): Eukaryota > Viridiplantae > Streptophyta > Pinopsida > Pinales > Pinaceae > Pinus > Pinus albicaulis. The sequence goes on from CM076579.1 coordinate 927,031,359, forward strand.
GCGGAATTAAATTCCACATCCAATGAGTACCCATTATTGATACTTTTGAGAATACCCACATAGATAAAAATTGCAAATACATTAAAAAACGTGTTGGATGTGGAATTTAATTCCTCATCTAACAAGTGTCTAAACATGAAATTTGAGCAAACCTATAAGGAGATAAGTTGAAAATATAATTAAAAAAATAGTTTTATTGTTTTCCTTCCAAAATTCATAACTCTTATTTTATTATTTTAACTATTATATTATTATTTTTCCTTAGGAGACCACTTTTAGGCTGAAATTTCCTCTAATGATAGCTAGTTCTTTCTATCTTCACAAAGAAGGAGGCCATTGTGTCTTCTTTAGTCATCTTTGTATTCCTTAGCTTATTTTTTAAACTTGCTACTTGAACAATGTTCTTTATAGTAAATAACTTCGACAAGGTTTCATACATTTCTTGTTGGCTATGAATGGGACAAGGTTGTCCGTTATTCCTTCTACCATTATAGTCATGGCCACCAATTCTAGTTCCCTGAATTTCACTTTGTCACCATCACTGGAATCCTCTGTAGGCTATTTTACTTTTCCTTTGAACAATTCCAATACCTTATTCTTTTCAAGAATGAGGTCAATTATCTTCTTCCAGGACATGTAGTTTGAGGCTTCTTCAAGTTTGTTTTCTCCCTTGATTGTGTTAGACATCTTCCTAGAGTGTAGTAGATTCCTTCCTTGAGATGATCCTTTGAATGGTTCCATGATTAAGTGTTGAAGACTGCATTTTTATTCCTTCTTTCAACAAATATATGATACCATGTTAGAAAATCATAAAGGTAGAAATATTTTCTTATTCTTGATAATTAGTTGTGATGTTTCTTGTTATTATGATTCTATATATCTTCTTTCTATTAGTTCATCAGGAAATTACCAAATCAACAACACATAAAACAATAGACATCAGATGTAGGCACTATGCCAAGGAAAAACCACCCTCAAGGGGAAACCACAGTCATCATAATTCTTCCTTTCAATAGTATTATTTGAGACTATTAACCCTATAAATATACTCGACCTTACCTCCACACCAAGTCAGCCTCCCAGATCTTCTACCCGTTTCTAGCAACTTCGATTAGGCATCAACTTCCAGCAGCATACGGATTTCGGCAACAAAAAAACTTGGAAGACTTTGATCTCCCAATCTAGGGCACAAAAAAGAGAGAGAGAGGTACAAAAAAAACAAATTTCTTCTTCTCCTTAGACTTCCCCAAACTCGCACTTCTTTCGAGTTCCTGGAAACAAAATTCTAACTTTTCCTAGCTATAAGAGATATTGAACTTGATGTGAGAGAGTGCGTTCCAAATGAATCAATTTCCTTAATTTTATAGGCTCAGGGTGAGGTCGAATAGGTGTCTCTTAGGCTGAAATGATCCCTTTTAGTCTAACTTGGTGTGGAGGTCACATAATTCATATTTTACTCAATATAAAAAGTTTTTACATGATTCAAAAGCCTAAGAAGGGTCTCGTTAAATGTACAATGACTCTATCAACTCAGAATAAATCCTAGAAGTCCTCAATGGGGAATTCGATCTAAAACATGGTGACCCAAGCATGAAACCCATGCTTTAATAAGTGACAATAATAGTAATACTAAAATTATTTTCTTTATTCATTTTTCAAGTAAATTACAAGATGAATCAAGTACATTAAATGAAGACTGAACTTAGTTACATTTTCCAACAATTTATTCCCATGATGTAGAAATGTACCATCTACGGTCGGTGAAGACCTTAGGTTTTGTTAGAATCTTGGTTCACTTAACAACTCCTTCAGTTTTCTGCGAGTGATACCTCTCACCTTTATATGTTGCAGTCCTTCACAACAACATCTTATATGCTGACACCCGAGTTTATGCAGTACCACTATTCCACCTATATGACTTGGTACTTTTATGAGGATTAGCTATGTAGCATCATTGATCAAACAATATTCTAGCATCATTGATCATACATTCTTCTATATGTGATATTGATACATAACTCTATTGTGTTCTTTCGCGGTTATGATTTGATGATCCACTATGTATTCTTCGTCGTCTTATGTACACTTATGTATACATTCTAGATCCACTTTATACTTGATTAGCATACGTGCTTTACTAATTCTGAGCATGGGTATGGTCGCCTTAGACACAAGTTTTGTTTCTAACTCCTTCCAAAAGTATTCGATGGGCTGGAATTTGGTGGTTTCCTCCCAAGTTTTCGGATGACTCCTCTCTCTATACTTAATATATTTCAGCCATCATGTTCTCCTTTTGATCTCATATAATAGGGGGCATCTGTTATAACATCATTCATCAATCCTGTAGACCTAATGCTCTTTTACGGCCCTGGGCAGTCCCTTTTCCCATGCAGACTTGAATTTATATTAAAAACGATATCTCAAAATCCATACGCAACTATGAACTAACTAAATCACGTACATAATTTTATCCCATAACACTACACCTACGTATACCTTTAAAATATGGAAAAATAAAATAAAATTCTATTTTTCAGGCAGGTTTTACGGGTTTTACTGAAATCCCACCTACAGGATCTCGCGAATCAACTAAAATAACCAATTTCAGGTGGTATATATACACCCCTTGGGTAGAACTAATTACAAAAATAGAAAGGATATCGACATTATACGAAATTTCTCCCAGATCAAGTTTGTTTTTCTCGTGTTCCTGCACTCCCAATCTCTAGGAAACCTTGGTTTCCTTTGCAAATATTCTCATCATCCTTATATATCATCTTCTTGCACTTATTAGAGAGGTTGTATTAGTGGCTCAGGATGGATAGATCTCAAGGAAGGCTTTGTCAATGCCTTTGGCCCAGATAAGGTTGAACCTTTCCTGCACTTATTGTTGTTAATCAATAAAGAATCTCATGTCTTGTTCCTGATACATTATTATCTCATGAATGATAGTTTATATACTTATTGTTACACCATTTTTTGGTCATCTAACCTATTATCATTAGATGGACCCAAGTACACCATGTAAGACCAATTTTACCCTAAGTAAAATTGCTTTCACTATGAAAATAAATTAGTAAACTACCTCTATTAAGTTTTTTATGGTCTAAATAGGAAACCCCATGAGGGGATATTAAATAAATCTACATTTGTTTGATTTTTCTCAAGGAATAATTAGTTAAACAACAGTTTAATTAATATTCCTGGTTATATTTAAACCAAAACAAGGAAATTATTTAGATAAATCATTATTTATCTTATTATTTTCTAACAAAAATTATTTAAACCTTATTTAAATAATATTCTTTGTTAAATATGACTAAATCACCCTTAAATAATTAAATAAATCATTATTTATTTGATTATTACTCAACCACATCCTTAAAATAGTAAATAAATCATTTATTTATTTATTATTTACAAGTAAAGGAATTTGACCTAAATCAATTTCCTTTTCCCTCCAACAAATATAATAAAATATTCCATAAAAGTAGGATCTTGATTTGGTTAATAATATTTTAATTATGCACCAATATCTATACTAACTCAATATTTTGTTATAAATAGAAGGGCTTTCCCATTCATTTACCACCTTTTGTTGCCTAAAGATCACTCTGGATCTATACTTTTGGTCTGACTATTGATCCACCACCATAGTCATATTTTGCCACCATTTTTTGTCTGGGTTTTCTACACCATCAAGAGAGAGGAATTTTAGATTTGAAGTGTTGAGGACTTACAAGAACCCATCCCATTGAGGAGAACTGGTAACACCCTTCTGTGTTTTCCTCCCAGGTGCCATTAATACAAAATTCATTCAACATATTCTTGTCTTGTCTATTGGATGCATGGAGTAAATCTTGTTTTTTCTACTACTTAATGTCTTCTAATGCATAGATCTAGATTTTTGCAGCATTTATCTTGATCACCTAACTGCAGATCTGAGGATATTGGCAGCCATATTTGTTGTTAGGGTTGTTTATTATGCACAACTAAAGTGGTCTTTTTTTGTACGCTTGGAATTAAGATTCATACTAAAAACTGGCGACTCCACACGGGTTTACGATTACGACCTCTGTCATTTTTTTGATCCTTGAATATCCAGCTGCTTCAAACCCTAGGATTTCTGTTTAGCCTCTTTTTTTTGCTTTTCTTGATGTTGTTTTTAACCTATAAAACCCTAAAACGATAAAAATTCTAACTTCCATGTGTTTTCGGAAATCTGCCCCCGAGAGTGCCGGAAGTGCAGGTCACACTTTTTGGCCCAAAAACTGTGACCTGGACCCTCAGGACACACCTTTCAGCCCAAAAACTGCGACCTCTGATGAAAACAGGTCAAAAACTGTGACCTAGACTTTTTACAGGAAATTTTCTGAAAGTTTTCTGGGTTTGTCTGAGCCTCTGTTTAGGGTTGTTTGACCTCCGTCTCCACCCATTTTGAACCTGTACTTGTTCTGTTTTTCTCAAATAAGTGGGAACCTAGCCCCCTAGGGCTTAAGTACCCTCCACCTCTTGTGGAAGAGTTTTTTGCTGTTGCAGTTGTCTGAAATTTCAGAGTCTTCAACCATTTTTCAGATTTGATACCTCACCTTTCGATCTGCTTCAGATCGACTTGTTATCCATCCAAATCACCTCATTTAGCTTTGTTTGGGTTTTCCTCTAGGGTTCACTCCGTTCCCCTCCAGGAGATAGCCTTTCACCACCTCATTTACAACAAATTTTCCTCTGATTTATTGTTGTTTTCTGCACCACTTTCCAGCAGATTTTTCCTTTAGATCCCTGTCCCTCATGACCTTAGATCTATTGGATATTTTAGTGTGTTTTGATTATTTTTTTACTTGCCTACAGACTAGTTGTTGAGAGGCCCGCCTCCTTGGGTTTAGATTATTGCATTATTTTCTATTTATTTTATGTTTTTGCAGGCTTATATACTGTCATTTGCAGGTTTATTTTCAGCTACACAACACACTTTTTATTTTTCTCTACAAATGTCTAGGTTTAAGAATTAAAATTTACACACTTTGCACACACACCCTAAGCGAAAAAGGGCTTGGTTAATACCACCAAGCAAAGACTCTAAAACATTGAAATCCATTGGTCCTGCACCTCTCTACCCTTGTTTTGACATTGTAATCAATTGATCCTGCACCTCCCTACCCGTGTCAGTATCTTTTTCCTTTGTGCCGTGTTTGTGTCGTCATCATTGCATCACGAAGGTGTTTATCCTAGAGACTTCTTGGCCTTCATCCTTAGTTTCCGGTAGGAAGACTTACTCCTCCGCGTAGGATTCGAGTTAGTCCTCCACCGAGTCCGCACTACGACTCTTCTTCTAGTTCATTGGGTTCTCCTTCTCGTTCCACCTTCGGTTCTTCCCCTAACACCTTCACCATGTTTGGCGCAGGACCTAATTCTAGTGGTAACCCCGGACCTCATACTGGGAATACCACTAGTGGGACCGCAATGGACACTACCCCGACTGCGCCCTTGCTCCCCTTCATGGAAGGCCTCAACCATCCTGATTTTGACCAGTTGATAAATGACCCTATACACCATGACGCTAGTTGGCCTACTATGTCGACTAAGCTCCCTTCCGATATCCCCAATTTTGAAGGCCTCGCTAGAGAAGATCCTACAAATCATGTTCGATCTTTCCACTTGTGGTGTTCATCTAACTCTATTACCGATGACTCTATCCGTCTTCGGTTGTTCCAACATACGCTTATAGGTGAAGCTTCTAAGTGGTATGTTGATCAGGCCTCATCCTCTCATACCACCTTTGTGACTCTTTCTCGGGCGTTTTTGTCTTATTTCCAGCTTCCTCTTCATTATGACACTGGTATCGAACTTTTGATTTCTTTCCGTCAATCATCTACGACCCGCCTATCCGATCATGTCCAGGAATGGCGGAGAAGAAAGAGCCTATGTCAAACCCTTACCTTTGAAGACCGTGTCTACATGGACTGGTTCCTTAGATCTCTCTTGCCTCCTATCGGGAAAGATGTCGCATCACATTTTCCTCAAACCAAAGAAGCCGCTCTCCAAATGGCATTAAAATATGACCTGATCTATGCTTAGTCAGGTTATGTTTATACCATTCTACCTGATCTTCCCAGACCCAGTGGTGCCAACACACTAGGGGCACCGACGGTATCGTTGGAGCTCTCTCTAATCCATATGCTCAACCTCCCATGGGTTATGGTTTTCCTTGGGGGGGGGGCAGCACCTCCTGCACTTCCCCCCCCCCGGTAGCACGTATCCAGGATACTGCATGCCTCGTCTTTTTTCCCAACCTCTTGTTTACCACACTGTTACCCAAGCTCCTTATTATCCATATCCATAGCCTGGTGCTCCTGCTCCTCCAGCATTAGCACCTCCGCCTCCCTTGCCTTCTAAACCCCCGCAATAGCAGCCACCGTCTCCTCAGGGGCAGGTGTATGCACAACAGGGCGCGAATAATCCTCCTCCCTCCAAAGAGATGAGGAAAGGAACTCAAAATCAATCTGATCCCAGTAATCCTGGAACTAATCCTGAAAATAATGCACCTAAAACTGCTAACCAACAACAGGGCACTCAGCCCAAGCAGGACAGGCCTGTTCCCTCAAACCAACTTTGTTCTTGTTGTGGTGTTTATGGTCATTACATGCAGGATTGTCCTCTTTTGCAACAGATGAAGCATATGTGGGAGTCTCAAGAAACGTTGCGAGGATAGTAAGCCTCCCCTTCCATCCCTCCCAATGCTACGCCTAGTCAGCCGACTGTGCTTACTAATCCTTTCCCTTAGCAAGGATTTGTGGCTACCCAACCACCTGAAGGACAGGTGGCCACTCAACCTCTTCCATCTAGTACCTCCGATTACTAGATTCTCATGATGAACTGTGCTCAACCTCTAACCGTAGACATTAATCTTCAGACTCAGTCCTGCCAGTACAACAAGCCTCCCGCTACGTCTATCCCTGAGTCGCCTCCTTCGGTCTCTACAGAGCCTCTTTCGACACCTAATGGTCCCTTGCATATCCCTCAACCTAAGGCAAAGGTTCATACCAAGATCCCTAAAGGACTACTATGCCAAAATGCTGCTTCTTGCAAAGCTGCCCATTCGTATAGCATAGTAGATGATTTGGCGCAATCTCCTGCTGCCATTTCAACACAGTAACTCCTCTAGTCGTGCCCTTCACAACGAAAAGCTCTTCTATCTGCCATGGGTGTTGTAGATCCTTCCGAAGAGCGATTGATTTTCTTTGATGTTGACTGGTCAGAACATCCCCCTCTCCCTGCTTCTGTCGCCTTCCAAATCCCAGTCAAGATCCGGAACGCCAACGTTTCCCGGTGCATTATTGATGAGGGGGCATCCACCTGTGTGATGTTTGCTTTAGTTTGGAAGCAAATCGGATCACCTGAGTTGGCTCCTTCCACGATCACTCTCCAAGTGTGGGATGGCCACGCCTGCAAGCCCATTGGCCTTTTCCGCAATTGTCCTATTACTCTTGCATGCAAGACTGTTTGCGTTGACGTAGAAAGTCATACATGACCCCTTATATTACAACATTATATTGGGTTGTAGCTACACTTATGCGATGTCTGCTATCCCATCCGAGGTCCACCGTAAGATGTCCTTCCCTCATAATGGAAAGATAGTCATCATTGACCAGTTGACATATTACGAACTGAAGTCTCAGACCTCCCCTGAGTCCATCATCTGATTCATCTCTTCGGTGGCCAACAAGAAAATCGTCGATCCTTTGACCAGTGTCTCAGCCAGAGTCTACAAAGATTCCTCATTGCTTGGTACATTCCCTAGTTTTCCTCCTCCTGTCTCTGATCCCAACTCATTGAATGTTTGCATGATGCAATCGTCTCGGGCTGCCCTCAATCGGCCTGCCTCGGCTAGTCAGCAACCTCCTCGCCCTCCGCAGCCTATTCCTAGCCCTTCGATTTAGCCTTCTGGACCTCCTCCTCCTGGCCCTTCAGCTGGTATCCATGAGCCTCTTTACCCTCCTGGAACGGTTCCTTCATGCCTTATCCATTTAGGAGCCGTCCCGCCTGGTCATTACCCCTCTGGTCATATACCGTTCCTAGCTCCCCCCCAGTTGTGTACATGGTACTTGTCATGGCTACCCTCTCTCTCCCTAACTTGACCCTTTGGATTCCCGTCTGGTTCCTTGATCCTCCAGCCACTACCCCGCCTGGTCTACACAAACCTTATCTTTCTTTGACCCTGGTTCAACCAGTCCCCATGAATTCTCCTGCGGCTCTAGTGCCTCAGCCACCCCAACAAGAACCACCTCCTATTGCGACCGCTTCGAGTAAAAAGGGAAAATCTCGGAAGAGGGAATCAAAAGACAAGGTTCCCCGACAAACCCTGCCCCTCCTCGGCCTCCAAAGAATACGATCTAGTGTGCTTTATGTGATGTTTTCGGTCATGCCACCCATACCTGTCCAGAGTTTCCTCACCTCAAGCCCATGGTTAATGTTGCGTTCGCTGAGTCTACAGTCTCGGAAACCTCTGTTCCTTCCTCGACTACAACCTGGAACCCCAAGACTATTCACACCAACCACCCTTGCGCTTTGTGTGATCTCCATGGCCATTATACCCACCTTTGTCCCTGCCTCGAGGACTTCTGCACCTCTCTAGTGGCAGCTCGCCAATTCGAGGCCAAGCGCAACGAGCCCACCGCTCCATTATTTGCGTCTTTTTCTTCAGCAAAAGCAGAGGATAGGAATGCTCCCATTGAAATTCCCCCTCCTGATGTCGATATGACGGAGCCTTCGTCCACCATTTTCTAGCTATCATCATCCATGAGACCCTCGGTGGAAGTCCCCTTGGAGACATCCCTTGATGTTTCCCTGACCTCCCTTCAGCGATCACCTTGGGCTCAACATTGGTAGATCCTTTATCTGCTTACTCTTCTGTCACCCCTTGTGACGATGCACATGTGAACCTCTCTTCTCATGATGATGAGTTAGGTAGCTTCGCAACGTCAGGTGGTATTTCTTCCACCAGTCACCCCATCTTCTATTATGATGACGAAATTATGGAAGTATTTACCACCCCTGACTTTATATTTTCCCCCTTACATCGAACCCATGCATTCGAACCACATACACCTTGTGGCCATTACATTGATACCAAATGTTTGGGTAAGGGGGCACCCATATTTTAGAGACCAGGAGAAGCAATTCTCCGCAACTCTCCTAGTGTATCTGGTCGTGTCGACCCTAGTGCCATTATTCTTCCACATTTAGAAGAACCTCTAGAGTCCCATATCACTTCAGATAACTCTAGGAATGATACTCCTCATTATTCCTTCATCTTACATAAACAACCCAGTCTCTTAGACATTGTTGTTGACCAACTTATGGGTTTTCTAGGAGAGCATCAGTTCATTATCTCCAAATCCTTTCTTTGGGATAGTGACACCATGTATGCCAACCCATAAAATTAAAGTCCATTTAATTCATATATGCAGTACCAAAAGAGGTTGGTAATCCTCCATTCCCTTTCTCAAACTGCATAACCATAAAAAAAACAAATGGCACACCAAATCATAAAATGTGTTTATATTCCCCCTTTCTAAATACATTTTGGCATGACCACAACATGCTTAGGGGCACCTATTCCCCTCAACCATAAAAGTCCTAGATCTCAGCCAAAAATAGCACTGAAACCTCCTTTCTCTGATAAGTCACACTTTTCAGGTCATTTTCTGGGACAGGTCGTAGTTTTCTGCCCAATACCTGCTACCTAGGTCATAGAACAGACCCCAAAATGTGTGACTCGGCCTGTTCATGAGCTCTATGTACCTAAATTGAACTTTCAATCCACTTAAATTAAAGAGTAGGGTTAGGCCTCTTACTTGCAACTGACGGATCTCGATTCCAACGGTCGGTTTGTCTGCTACAATCGTTGAAAGATTTAGGGCCTTCTCTCCTCTCTACATTCACCACAGCTACACATGCAAATGAGTGAATTTGGAGGGAGAACATCTTATTAAAAGAAAAACCCTAATTTTTCTTTTTCCTGCTACAGCCAAACCATAGCTCAGTTTGACAAACTGTCTGCACCGTTGGAAATATCTCACCAAGCCCTCAAATGGGTATTTGTTAGTTTTTTGTGATTTGGTACTTCACCATGACACATTTTGTCCACGAAGCATCACTTCACTACTCCCCAAAATCGAATTTCTTCACTTGCAACACTTGTACTTGGGGGCACCACTTTTCCTTCATACTTGTCCATGCTCATGTCGATTTTTGTCATGAGTAACCATCATGTACTCATGTTTTTATGGTCCCCATTGGACCTTTTTTGTGTGGCAGCACCATCGAGTCACCCTTGTTTAGAACATCCGAGTTGAGTCATCATTGCATTCATGGAGTCTATCCCGAGTCCCTTTGTATCCCGCTATAGTCCTCCATCCTTCACTGCTTGGTTCCTCTCTTGTGTCACACATTATGGCCTTCAGTCCCACTGTCCCCTATCCCTCATGATATTGTGTCAGTCGCTGCCAGATCATCCATGCCCTTTATGCTCTAACAAGGGAAGTCGTCTATCCGCTACTCAGTACCCCCCATTTCATCATCACCCCTGGTGTCCGTCTATCGGTCGCTCTACTATTTTCTCTCATGCCTTAGTTGAGGACCTCTTATTGCCTCACCTATGGAAGACCTCCTTCTGTCCCTCTTATTCCAAAAGACAGGTCTAGAGGGCGATGTACTTTGGTTCCAGCTTCCACTCTTGTTTGGTGCCTCGGATCAGGAAAAGGGACTCCTTATAGCCCTTTGACTTGATTGTTTCTCAGCTCCAGCTCCTTTCAACATGATCGAGATCCATATACACGATGGTTCAGTGATGCAGTAGATTGGACCGGTGATTCCTGGGTGTGTGTGAGATGTCTCTACCCTCATGAGGGGGTGGCCCTACAGGTAGCCCCCCACATGCCCGGATGAACTCTTTATCTCAGCCTTCGATGCAACTCTATAGATTTGATGATGTCGACCTCAGCCACTTGCAGCACCCTTTTTGATTGCATGTATCAATCATATTTTCAAATCCCTTTCCTATTTACAGGGGCATCTGGGTTGTATTTGTATCTCATGTACTCATATATTATTGTACAAGTCCTGGTTGTTATCCCAGGCACAGTATGTATGTGGGATCCATTATCATGTTGTTTATCTGGCTCATGTTTATGCCAACATGTACTGTATTGTTCAGTCCCTTGTTTACTGAACACGTTATTCTTTGTACTCTGTCTCAGCAGGCATAGGTATGCCTCCCCCCCCGTCTATAGCACATGTACTCACTCATAAAAGAGACTTGTCGCACCTGTAAGTCTCGCCTCCTCAGGGTCTAGTCCTCTCAGCACTTTGGTCTACCTTATATTTCTCTCTCTGACTTCCCCTTCGGTGTCTAGTGATTGAGTTCTTACAACGTACTTCGGTCATACGATTAGCTCCTAACGCTCGCATGCTGGGGGGTAATTTGTTACACCATTTTTTGGTCATCTAACCGATTATCATTAGATGGACCCAAGTACACCATGTAAGACCAATTTTACCCAAGTAAAATTGCTTTCACTATGAAAATAACTTAGTAAACCACCTTTATTAAGTTCTTTATGGTCTAAACAGGAAACCCCATGAGGAAATATTAAATAAATCTACATTTGTTTGATTTTCCTCAAGGAATAATTAGTTAAACAATATTTTAATTAATATTCCTGGTTATATTTAACCCAAAACAAGGAAATTAATTAGATAAATCATTATTTATCTTATTATTTTCTAAGAATAATTATTTAAACCTTATTTAAATAATATTATTTGTTAAATATGACTAAACCACCCTTAAATAATTAAATAAATCATTATTTATTTGATTATTACTCAACCACATCCTTAAAATGATAAATAAATCATTTATTTATTTATTATTTACAAATAAAGGGATTTGACCCAAGTCAAATTCCTTTTCCCTCCAACAAATATAATAAAATATTTCATAAAATTTGGATCTTGATTTGGTTAATAATATTTTAATTATGCACCAATATCTAGACTAACTCAATATTTTGTTATAAATAGAAGGGTTTTCCCATTCATTTACCACCTTTTGTTGCCTAAAGATCACTCTGGATCTATACTTTTGGTCTGACTATTGATCCACCATCATAGTCATATTTTGCTACCATTTTTTGTCTGGGTTTTCTACACCATCAAGAGAGAGGAATTTTAGATATCAAGTGTTGAGGACTTACAAGAACCCATCCCATGTGAGGGCGGTAACACCCTTCGGTGTTTTCCTCCCAGGTGCCATTAATACAAAATTCATTCAACATATTCTTGTCTTGTCTATTGGATGCATGGAGTAAATCTTGTTTTTTCTACTACTTAATGTCTTCTAATGCATAGATCTATATTTTTGCAGCGTTTATCTTGATCACCTAACTGCAGAACTGAGGATATTGGAAGCCATCTTTGCTGTTAGGGCTATTTGTTATGCACAACTAAAGTGGTATTTTTTCATACTCTTGCAATTAAGATTCATACTAACACTTATATATGATGCTCTAAAATATTTATATGTATGCACATTGAATTATCTATTATGTATATGCTTCTATGATTGACGTGCGAGTCTGCACGTCTTGGAGAAAGTAGAGGGTTTGGACCCTATGGGAACATCATCAAACATAGGACCTTCGGGTAGTCTCCAAATACAACTTTCATAATTCGTATGTTTAGCATGCTTGTTTGAGTGCTTCTTTTTGATTATCTTATTCTGCTCTGTTGAGGCTTTCAACCCTTGCCTTATGGAAATTTTCCCACCAACACGTACTCAAGAAACTGCTGTCTTGATCTGAGATAATGGACCTTGGGATCCCAAAGTGTACCCAAACTCGTTCAAATAAGAGCTTATTAGTGGCTTCTACTATGATACTCTTCTTGCAGGCTGCTAGAATGGAAATCTTGTAGAATATATCGAAGACCATGAAAACAAAATCGTTTCCATGCTTAGTAGAAGGGAGGCCCGACATCTAACCCATGGAGATGGATTCCTAGGGTTGACTAGTAATAGAAAGAGGAGTATGTAAGCCTTGCATATTTATTATCAATTTCGAAATACTGGAGGAAGTGCAGAATTTAATGTACTTCCTAAAATCTTGTCGAAGGTTTGGCCAATAAAAATACTTCTGCAACACTACCATTTTTCTCTCTACTTTGAAATTTCTAACGACCCGACTGTAGTGCGCATACCAAATAATATTGGCACAATTTCTTGAAAGAACACAAATGTGTCCCAGGTGGAATAACAATGTGCCTTGGAGGTGAAAATCTCGAACTTTCTTGCCTTCCAGGAGCATCTGGTATGTGTTTTCGAGTTCTAGATCGCTCTTGTAAAGATGTGTCCACCTCGAAGTTTCTTTTCCACAAGAGTCGAGAAAAACGGTCATCGACATTAACTGGTGGTCAGTTAAGACAGTCTGCAACATTATTGGTGTTTTTCCTTCTTGTACTTGATGTTCAAATGGAATTGTTGTAGATATGTGGGCCATTTATGATGGTGATTATTTTGCAACTTTTCTTGTGTATGTATGAACTGCAGGGGTCAGTTGTCTATGTGGATGACCGTTTCCTTCCCTAGGATGTAATGCTTCCATTTTCGGTAGGCCTGCATAATGGAATACATCTCTTTGTCATAGGTGGGATACTTTTATAATTTGTCTGAAAGTGTCTCACTGTGATATTTCACCATATGCCCGAGCTGAGTAAGAACTACCATGATAGCATAGTCGAAGGCATCTATCTAAGTCTTAAATGGTTGTTGCAGGTCTTGTAATGTGAGCACTGGTGCAAAGTAGAGGCAATTCTTCAACTCAAAAAATGCCTTCTGTTGGGATTCATACCAAAATAAATTTTATTTCGCTCTACCTTTGGTGACTTGACTCAAATGCCAAGTGATACAAGAGAAACCCAACACGAAATTACTGTAGAAATTGGCAAGTCCCAAAATGTTGCGTAACTCTACTAGAATGGTTGGGGCTGGCCATTCTCGAATAACTTGTATCTTGGTTGGGTCCAAATGCACACCCCTCTCATCAATGATGTATGCTAGATATTGAACTTGGGTCATACGAAAAGTGCATTTATCCAAATTGGCACACAACTTGTGTTGTCGCAGGGTTTGGATGACCTGCCAAATATGGTGTAGGCGATCTTCCCAACTCTCATTGAAGACTAGGATGTCATCCAAATAAACTAGCATGAATGAGTCATTGAAGGGCCGCAACATGTCATCCATCAGCCTCATGAAGGTTGCGGGGGAATTCGTCAACTTGAAAGGCATGACTAGCCATTCAAAAAGGCCCTGCTTGGATTTAAAGGTAGTCTTCCACACATCATAGGGTTTTATTAGCGCTTGGTGATAACCGTACTTCAAACCAATATTTATGAAATATTTGGTCCCCTTGAGTTGGTCCAGAAGGTCATCAATCCGTGGGATTGGATACCTATTCAAGACAATGATATTATTTAATGCTCGATAGTCAATACATAGTCTCAAGGTGATGTATTTGTTCTATAGCAACATGATCAGGCTCCCACAGGGTGATGAGATTGCCCTGATGTTCCCTTTCTACAACAACTCTTGAATCTACGTCTTAGTTTCTCATTCTCTAGAACATACAATCGGTAGATTGGTCTGTTTGGTAGCGGTGCACTTGGGGTCAGATCAATGGAGTGCTTGAACTAACAGTTCAGGGGTACCCATGTGGGTGAGGTGAAGATGTCCTTGCACTCCTCCATGACCTTGTCCATCTATTGGTTCCATGTGGAGGAGCATAGAAAATTTTAGGGGCGAATTTTAGCCCAAGGGCAAAATTTAAAGGGTTTTATATTTTGGAGGGGCGAATTTTTTATATTACACCCCTTTTATATAGTTAGCTCCAAAATTATTTAAAAAATTATTAATTATTACATTTTAGCCCCCAAAAATAAGGTGGATAAATATTCCAAAGGCCTGATTCACCTAGTTTGGAGGTTGGATTGGCTTGCATTCGTCTCGATTTCCTGGTTTGGAGGTTGGATTTTCTTGCTTTCGCCCCGATTTCCTGGTTGCAGGTTGATTTTGGTTACAATTTTCCCTCGATTTCCTAGTTGTAGGTTTAATTTGGTTCCAATCGCCCCTCGATTTCCTGGTTGTAGGTCATATTTAGTTGTGATCACCCTCTAGAACCTCTACCATTCCATGAAATAGAGGGTAGGGTTGAATTCAAGTTGTATAATTTCTAGAATCGAAACACACACACACACACACACACACACACATGTAATATTTGGATGGAGATGTGTTTTGCAAAGGAAGATTCAAGTTATTATAATACTTTGTTGTTTTGTTTAAATATTTCGAGTGTTCATTAGGTGATTTGGAGATATGAATTAATTTAATGGAATTTTTTTATATATTTTACATTTGTATGATGTTATTTGTTTTATAGATGATTAATCATGATGTTATTGTTTTGCGTATAATGATTTATTTTTTTCTTTTGAGCTTGGCATAACATTTTAATAAAAAAATTCTTAATGGTTTTTGTGAACATTACACTTATTTTACTTTGAATTTTACTTACAAATGTAGTAATTCTCAACTCTTGGGAACTATTGATGCAAGTTTATAGATCGATTTGAAATTTTACTTGTGGAATATTTAGTGAGATGTCAAAATCTAATCATGGGAAGAAACCATCAAGGAAAATGGATGCATTATCATACTTTCAAAAGCCTCAATCCAAGCATACACATTCTCTTCATGCTTCAAGCTCCTTTGAACAATCTGTTACTGAGAGAGATGTTAACTCTTGTTAAATGCATCTAATATCCATATGATGGATGGAAAAATAGGTTCCTCAAGTGATCAGGGTGAGATAAATGCAGTTTCAATAGAAATTGGTGATGAAAATGTTAAATATTTTTTCTTAGAAGGTGACACAAACCATTCACAAAAAAGGAAAAAAGGGCAGTGGACCGCAGGGAGACAATTCCAAGATGAATGGGTCTAAATTTTTCCATTTATTGAAGAAATGCCTTCTACAAAAGTGAATGAGGTTTTCCGAGAAGTTAGATGTAATGTGTTTAGTTGGAAAATTTGCAAGGTAGTGAAATTTCAGATGAAGCTAGATACAGTACAAAAGCATGCAGGAAAAGTGTATGAGAATAAAATTTTAAATGGTGAAGCAAAATCTATTGTCATATGGAAATATTTTGAGGAATTTTGATATCCAACATGTAGAAGAATACAAAAAATATTTAATAAGTAAGAGGAAACTTGAGGCAAGTGGAGGAACCATCATATCTCTATTTGAAAAGACGATGGAAATAAGTTTGTTATCCAAGATGGTACAATTGAGCACTATATTTCACATCTTATGTAAAGGTTTTCCTATGACAGATTATCTAAATCACATGAAATTTCTATCTTTTCTTCAAGCGAAAAACTTTCCATCTTCTCACTAGTCTATAACTAGTGGTTGGGAATGGGCAATATATCTAGTTCAAGTAGAAAAGTATGATTTAAACAAAAGATTTCAAATGCTAGGTTTTTGGCATTTTATTTGGATGAGGTTACGGTTATAGACAATAGTTCATGGATTTGCATGACTATTTATATGGTTAATGACCATATTAGTCATTCCTATATACTTGGGATTAGAAAGATGAGAGAGAATTCTACAACTGAAAATATTTATGAACTTGTTCTTAATAGTTTGAAGGAAAGTTGTATGGATCATTTAATGATTGCAAAAAAATTCGGTATGTTTTGGAGAATATGGAGCATCAGTAATGCAAGGACAAAGGAATGGCCTTTGTGTTAGACTACAACTATTAGATTTGTCATATATGCTTAATATTCATTGTATGGCTCATAGGATGAATCTTGCGTTTAAAATAGTAAGCAAGTTTCCATCAGTTTCAAAATTTGAAGATCCTGTA
Source organism: Pinus albicaulis (assembly GCA_034641835.2). NCBI lineage: Eukaryota > Viridiplantae > Streptophyta > Pinopsida > Pinales > Pinaceae > Pinus > Pinus albicaulis. Next base: position 927,048,351 of record CM076579.1, read on the forward strand.
CGTGAGACTCATGCATACTTTTTTGGTAGTCCCAAACGATATTTAGAGTTTCAAAAATTTGCAGATGGTGTTACAGATGGAAAAAAAACTATTGAAAGATGTTCATACAAGATGGATATCATTAAATAGTCCAGCTCAAAGACTATTTAGTGACTTCAAATCTTTGGTAGGGTTGATGTATGAAAATCACTACTATGTAGAGAAAGCTCAAGATCTTCTTTTTTGACTAACTGATATAGAGACATTATTAACATTGGATGGAATTATTCCTATGCTATATGAAATGAATGTCCTTGTGAAAATGTCTGAGAATCCACAATGTATATTATAGAATACAAAAATGAGAGAAAGTCAACATGCCTTGCATTGGATAATTTGTATATGATGCCAAACTCTTTTACTGCTCCAGAGTTTACACGTTGGACTAATATCGTCAACATAGAAAATACTGATTTTTTTTACATTTGATGAAAACAGGATGCTATGTATCACAACGCGTGGGTATATGGGTCCCTTTCATTATATTAGTAAGATGAGATGAATCACCAAATATTGCCCCATGTCAAGAGACTAAATTGATAATGTTGTAATTTCAGTGAGACAAAATTTGGTAGAAATTGCAAGATTACTATCATCAGAGATAAGAGAACGATTTCCTCGAGATGAATTATTGGAGGCCATGTGTGTGGTATACCCTAAATATTGGAACAATTTTCAATGTCCAAGAACTTTAAAAGCTGATTTTCAAAAGAGATTAAAATGTTTAGTAGACCACTTTTTCAAGAAAGTATCAATACATGGAGAACATATTGAAGGTATTTTAGATTCATCAAAATTGTATCAACAAGGTGGATGCTTTGTTGAAATAATGTGGAAGCAATATCATTTTTTAGAGAATCCTAATGAAAACGATGCTATAACAATATTATGGACTACTTTAAGTGCTAGCCAATACTTGCAAGAAAACATATCAGAATATTTCAAATTAGCATATTTGTGTCAAACCATGATTTTGGGATCAGTAGAGGATGAGAGAATGTTTAGTGCATTATAATTCTTGAAGTCAAAGTTGAGGAACAATATTGATAAACATGTGGATACATGTTTAAAATTATATGTAACAAAGTATGACATTAAAAATTTTCCATATGAAAGAGCACTAATGCTTTGGCGATCAGATTGTGATAGAAGGGGAGAAAACAATATAACAAGTTCCTCTAATGAACTTGATACATAACATAATGTTTTGGAGGTTCATAATGACAATTAATTTTGAGAATATCATATTCACAATGTATAAAATGAGGACCAATATGAGAATTGGGAAATTGAAACACCCGAGGACTCATATATATTTTGGTATACATGTTCTATTGATCATGCAAGATTACTATATGTCAAATTAAAGTAAAACTAGGTTCTATATTTTGTATTTTTCATTGTAACATTGCAGCTACATTTCTTTGATGTGTGTTATTTGAAGATTGATGTTTCATATTTAATCATTACATTTTTTGTTTCTTATCTATGACATGAAATGAAGCTGGATTTGATGAGGTTGGGACCTATTTATTTTCACATAGATAATGTATGACTATTATTAAATGATAAATAAATAATTTAACAAGACTAACATAAAGCATCAATGGGCTCATTCAAGTACATGAAACTACCTTTATGTCTAGCTCTGATATCTTGGAAAATTTTAATGATTTATATGTTGCTCGTGTTTGGGGAATTTTGTTGAGTATTGAGTTTTATATTTCCTTGGAAAATAATTATTGATATTTTGAAAGGGAAATGAGCCATGGGTAGCTAAGCGAAGAGAAAAATGTTTTATGTTCTAGGTTCTTGTGCATTCATCATAGGATACCTATTGACATGAGACCGACATTCTTTTGTATAAAGTCTTGTCAGTCATTTGTCGGCCATACTTTCAAGTCTTTCAGGTACTAATTTGTTCAGGTCCTCACATGTCATTAGGACCATTAAGGGACGAGATAACATGAGTCAGTCCAACTCATGCCTTGAATCTAATTTTTACCTATTGATGTAAGTCTTTTGTTACCACTTCTTATCACCAACAAAATTCTACCATAACATAACCCGACTTGAAGACTTCTCATATTCCTTTTACATAAATTCTCTATGGTTCTCCCTACTATAATTTCCCGAGACAAACGTCCCTTCTTGGTAGGTCTCTCCACCATACCACTAATCACACAATATACACACACTAGTAACTACCACATTCTTTAAATCTTTCTAGTTTCAGTTATTGGTGTCCCTGTCACACTCAACGAATATAGTCTTGCAAGTCTATTTTTTTGTCATATCTTTATTTTATATTATTTTGTGTCTTTAACTTTCACACCATCCTGTATTTCAACATTTTTAGGTGGTGAGAAATGGTTACTTTGACACAAAACTATCAACTCAAGTGTCAACATAATTATTGATTACAAGAATGTGCCATTCAAATCGAAAAACGAATTAGTGATTTTTATTCGTTACATGAAGGTTGATTGAACTAGAATTGAATTGTTGCCTACCCAACAATGTTCATATTTAGTATTTAGTGTCTTACATGATCATGTTATATTTTTGAAAATTAATTTTTGTTAGGGATATCTTTTTGTTGGGATATGAAAAGTATTATATGAGGAGTCTAAGTTGTTAGGTGTTAAGATTTATAAAGGGTGTGATTTTATATTGGTATTGGAAATGAAGTTGTCTTCGACCTTTGAATAGAAATGAAGTCATATTTGATGAAGTTGGGACCTATTTATTTTCACATAGATAGCGTCCTAGTATTAAATCATAAATAAATAATTTAAGAAGTCTAACACTAAGCAACAATGGGCTTATTCAAGTACATGAAATTGCGTTGATTTCTAGCTCTGATATCTTAGAAAATTTTAGTGGTTTGTTTGTTGCTTGTGTTTAGAGGATTTTTTTGAGTTTAAAATTTTTGGTTTGTTTTGGTCAAATATTTTTTTAGTCCCTTGAATTATTATAGTTCTCATTTCATGCATAGATCGACAGATCTAGTTTTATTATTATAATTATTGTTGCTTTCTTTATATATTTAGTGGTTTGAGGAAATATATTTTATTTCCTTTCAATTTGTGGCATGATTTCACCATCTTCACCTTTTAGAATATAGTAAAATATTATTCTTATTTTAGATTTTCTCGGAAAAGAATTATTGATATTTGGAAAGGTAAATAAGCCCTAGGTAGCTAAGAGAAGAGAAAAACGGTCTATGTACTAGGTTCCTGTGCATTCATCGTAAGAGACCTATTGGCATGAGACTGACATTCCTTTTATGCAATTACACTTTTGGTGCCATGGTGGAGCTGAGTTCGCTGGCCTCAGAAGAAAAATGGTAGTTGATCATAATGATAAGGAGGTTAGGTTGCTTGTTTCACCAAAAACTGACCATGCCACCAATGCTGGTCGAACCAAAGGTCCTTTCTCATTTCCTTCCATAAAGTTTTATGACATTTTTTTTCTTGTGTGTGGTTAAATAAGTGTGACTTAACTCATGTTTCAAGCCTGTTGTTGTCATCCATATGCCTTGAAAATTGGGGTTTCATATGCATCTTGAAGTTGAGAGCTAAATCAATGCATCATTACCCTCAATCGTACTCACTTTCAAATCTCACAATTTTCAAACCCTCTCCATCCATGAGATGTGCCAATCAAAATTGATGTTTCACTAGTGAGACAAAACCTCAAATGGAAAATTTGAATTAGACATGTTTCTAATGATACTGAATGAAAATGAGACAGAGAACAAGTCCACCTTCTATTTCAAACTTTAACTTCCCTATTTATCTCTTTTTTTGGAGGGTGGATGTGGCTAGAGATATCCAAAGAATACCTGAAGTAGGGAGGTTCTCAATAGATGTTGATGCACATGTAAGTGAAGAAGTCTTTGTGAACCAACACTGCATGTGCCTTGAGTGGCTAATGGAGGAATTCCCTTGTAAGAAAAAGTGGCTATGGGTATCTCTCCCATCTTGTGCAAGGGATGAGTGCTAAATTTGGCTTGGACAATGGCCTAAGGAAAATTTTGTGCTGAAAAGATTATATTTTGAAATTTGGAGTAAAAAAGGAGTACAAAATGTTGAAATAGGGAATTTTTTGATGAATAATTTTCACATTCACAATTACTCACACCACCTTTATCAATATGAAATTTGGTTTTGAGATGCAAGTTGCTATGTCCTAGGTTTGATGTCATGGAATATTACCTTACCATACTAACATCGCATGCCTTATGAAATTTGTCTTGTGGTTGTTATCTAATATGTAATTACAAAATATTGTGAGCTCTTTGTTATGGTTGTTATTTGTGATGCAATTGCAAGTATAACTATAGTGGAAAATCCTTATGGTGGTTTATGCAACCTAAATGTCAATTTTTCTAGTCATCGTGAGCCAACAGAGTGTTGAATTCCCCACTTGTATGTCAACTGAGCTTCAAAGGGAGGAGGTTGCATGTATGTACCAAATAATTTTGTCATGTCAAATGCCCAAATCTGTTGTTTCCAATGTAGTCCATCCAGGCATGTTCTTTGAAATGCTTCCCAAAAAAATAAGTTACTGGGAAATAAATGGAGTTGTGATTATTGATAGAGAACTTTAAAATTTTGTTTTGAGAGACACAAGCACTCAAATTTCTTGTCAGTTAATGACATTGCAACATACTCTTTGATAAAAGGAAGACCATTAAACCATTCCTAATCATCCTTAAAAAATTCACTAATGTTTTTTAGATCATGAATTTTTTTCATATATAAATTTTATTTAATATCATATTTAAATTACATGTTATACACAAATATATCATGTCTCATGTCTTGTACATTATTCTGTGCAAATGGTTCTTATTTGAAACTTTTTTGTTCGATGCAACACAATCTATTTGATTTCTAATACTATGTAGGTGTTGGTTTCATTTTGAATTTAGAGTGTTAATATTGTTGTTACCTTTGGAATATGACCTAATTGATCCAGATTTATGCAAGAACGCAACACAATACACATATAACCATAAATGTAAAAATGCAGTGGAAATAAAACTTCATTTCATTAATATCAAAGAACTCAAATTTTTTTACAGACATAATGGAAATAAACTAGCTAGGGCGCTGGTAGCTTATCTTTGAGAAGAGATGTGGTGGCTACATGCCTCTGAAATATCCATTACAATGAGGCTCGAAGGCCTATATATTATTGAGAAACAATGGAAAACCATAAAAATCCAAAAACCTAACCCTAGGAGATGAAATGCCAGAATATGGGCTGCGTCGGGGTAAATTGGTACATTAATTTCCTAGGTTGATACATCATTAGAAATATCTATCCGAGGACTACAACTGCTACAGTGAATGTCAAGTTTGGAATGTGCTGAATTTTCCAAAGAAGTGATGCACAAAAAATGTTATTTAGGGCCTCAAAACGGCTCTGGAAGTCCAGGACCCAAAAAACTGCTAAAAATATTAAACTATGGTATAATTAAAGAAATTGGAAAACTGAAAGAAACAATGGTGGGGACCCAAGTGGAATAGGCAGGTGGCCACGAATATCCACCTGGATCATTCCTCCCCCCTTAGGAAGCAATGGTCCCCATTGTGTTGAGTTCCTCCATGAGATGAGGAAACTTCTGTTGAACTTGGTCCCTCGTGAACCACTTGTCTTGGAGCAGGAGTTGCCCAGCTTTGACAACCCGATATAGTTGGATCTTTCATTGGTGAGTGTTCTTGATTTGCATGTCCATGATACAATCTGTGGTGGCCCATTCCATGCAGTCTGGGTTTAACTCTGTTGGTGTGAGTTGTTCTACAATGTCAGAGGTGTCTAGTAGAGGTGGGACATAGGGCTGAAGGTGGTCCGCATTGAATATTGGGTGCAGACCAAGGAATGATGGAATACTGAGCTTGAAGGCACTATTCCCTATGTCCTTGGTGATGGTGTACGACCCATATCGGAGTGGGCGAAGCTTGTGGTGGGGTCCAGTGAGGCGCTCCTTCTGCATATGTAGCCACACTTTGTCGCCTACCTGGAAGTGGTGTGACACCCGATGTTGATCATGTCGTTGCTTGTACTTAACATTGGCTCTTTCCAATATGTCATGAACCCACTAGCGAATGTGCTGAATGTGCTAAATGAATTTTTTCACTTTGTTAGCTTCAGATTGGACATGAGCTGAATCAGTATGAGTAGCCACAAATGGCATGACTACGTCAATGGGACATAGTGGCTGCAACCCTAGGCCCACCTGAAAGGGGCTATGGCCAATTGAGCTGTGGAGAGCCCGGTTATAACTATGTTGTACATAGGGAAGGCTCTCATCCCATGTGCGTGGATGATTTGAATTGTACATGCGTAGAATGTGTACAATAATCTCGTTGACAACCTCTGTCTGGCCATAATTTTGGGGATGGAAAGCTGTGGACTTGGTGAGCTTGGTGTCCAACATTGACCAGAGGTTGGACCAAAATGTGTCGAGGAACCTGCTATCTCGATCTGAGATGATAGACTGTGGGATCCCAAAGTGCACCCACACTCGTTCAAAGAAGAGTTTAGCAGTGGCTTTTGCTGTGATATTCTTCTTGCAGGCCGACATAATAGCCATCTTCAAGAATCTGTCGATGACCACGAAAACACAGTCATTTCCATGCCTAGTAGAAGTAAGTCCCGACATGTAATCTATGGAGATGGATTCCCAAGCGACTAGGGGTAGGTAGCGAAGTATAGAGGCCTTTCTTCTTGATGGTCGGTTTGGCAATGGAGAAAGCAGTGTAGGATCTAATTTACTTCCCAACATCCTGTCGAAGGTTCGGCCAATAGAAATAATTCTGCAGTACTGCCACTGTTTTCTTGACCCCGAAATTCCCAGCGGCTCGACTGTAGTGTGCTTCCCAAATCATCTTGGCACGCTCACTTGAAGGAACACAAAGGTGTCCCAGGTGACATAGCAGTGCATCCTAGAGGTGAAAATTTGGAACTTGCGTACCCTCCAAGAGTGTCTTGTATGTGTGGCTGAATTCCAGATTGCTCTTGTAGATAAGCAACCAACCATAAGTTTCATGACCACAAGAGTTGAGAACAGTGGTTAGTGCCACGATCAGTGGTCGGATGAGGCAGTTTGCAACATAATTGGTGATGCCCTTCTTATACTTGATGTTCAAATGAAATTGTTGTAGATATGTGGACCACTTTTGATGGCGATCGTTCTGCAAATTCCCTTGTGTCTGTATGAACTACAGGGGTTGGTGGTGTGTGTGGATGACCGTTTCCTTCCCTAAAATGTGATGCTTCCATTGGCGGAACACCTAAAAAATGGAATACATTTCTTTGTCATAAGCGGGATACTTGCAGACTGTGTCAGACAGTGTCTCACTATGATATGCCACTGGATACTCCTGTTGAGTAAGAAATTCCCCAATAGCATAGTCAGAGGCATCTGTCTTGATCTCAAATGGTTGTTGCAAGTTTGGTAATGTGATCATTGGGGCAGAGCAGAGGTGATGTTTCAATTCTATGAATGCCTTCTGTTGAGATTTCGACCAAAATAAATTTTCTTTCACTCCTCCCTTGGTGACATGAGAGAAACCCAACATGAACCTACGGTAGAAATTAGCAAGACCCAGAAAAATGCGAAGCTATGTTAGAGAGGTTGGGGCCAGCCAATCTCGAATTACTTGGATCTTGGTTGGATCCACATGCATCCCCCGTTCATTAATATGTATCCCAGATACTGAACCTGGTACATGCCAAAAGTGCACTTCTCCAAATTGGCACACAACTTGTGTTTCCGCAGCGTTTGGAGGACCTATTGGATGTGGTGGAGGTGCTCTTCCCAAGTCTGGCTGAAGATCAGGATGTCATCCAAGTAAACTACTAAAAATGAGTTGGTGAATGGGCGCAAGATTTCACCCATCAGCTTCATGAAGGTTTTGGGAGCATTCATCAACCCGAAAGGCATGACTAGCCATTCAAAAAGGCCCTCCTTGGCTTTGAAGGCAGTCTTCCACACATCAGAGGGTTATATTGGTACTCGGTAATACCTAGACTTCAAGTCGATCTTGCTGAAATATTTCACCCCTTTGAGTTGATCTAGAAGGTCATCAATCCATGGTATCGAGTGCCTATTTCGGACAGTGATCTTGTTCGACGCCCAATAGTCAATACAGAGTCTCCAAGTCCCATCCTTCTTCTGTACTAACATGATTGAGCTTCCACACGGCGATGAACTCGGCCGGATGTGACCTTTCTACAACAGCTCCTAAATCTACCTCTTGATTTCATCGTTCTCCAGAATAAAGTGCCGATAGATCAGTCCATTGGGTAGCGACAAACCCGGGGTCAGATCGATGGGGTGCTTGACATGATAGTGCATAGGAACCCCTATGGGTGAGGTGAATATGTCCCCGTACTCCTCCATGAACTTGTCCATTTGTTGTTGTCGTGCAGAGGATCCCTGTCTAGAGGTCGTGGCCACAGTCTTCTTCTTATCCTAGGGGTGGATCATCAGGAAAACAAATTTCTTGGTTTTGGAAATGAGCTTACTACCTTTTTTTGTAGTAGCCAAAGAGATAGCTGCAGGCGGTGGTACCTCTGGTATCCTGTACAACTTATTGCCCAAAGTAACAATAACAACGCGAGGCCGGGACTCATACACAACATGTCGCTTCCATAAGTATAGTTGGCCTAATAATACATCACAAACATCAAGAGGAGCAATGTCACATAATACCTCATCTGTGAAAGGCTTGATGTTGTAGGGAAGGCAACACTGCTGGCTGATGCGGAGATACCGTCCTTGGTGAAGCCACTCGATGGTGTATGGTTGTGGGTGTGCTGTGGTTAGAAAGCCCAAACACTTCACTACCTTTGCTGAAATGAGGTTCTTTTGGCTCCCACTATCGACAATGAACTGTAGGGGGGAACCCTTTACCCACATCTGAGAGTGGAAGAGACACCCCTCCTCCTCTAGATATTTCGGTTCCTCATTCTGGATCTTTGCAGTGGCAACGATGGCGTTGGGCTCTACATCAATAATATACTTCCCTTTGTCATTCCCCTTGTTTGGTTCTGATTTAGAGTCAGAGCATGCATCTGATTTATAAGCCCTCATCTTGGCCACCAGTGACTGCTTGGCCCGACACACACTTGTGTTGTGAGTGGAGCTCTTATGGAACTCACACCACTTTCCCGTGTCCTTCTTTGGCTTTGTTGTATTGTTCTTTGCTTGCAGATTTAGTAGGTTATCTTGGGCTTCCATGCCTTGGCTTTTTCCTTTGTTTTTCGGTTTGGGGGAACCTTTCCCTTGCTTTTGATTCGTAGATCCAAAGTCTCGCTTCTTCTGTTTTAATTTTTGCTCAATCTTGGCAGCATACCAGTATGATGTACCAAGCGAGGAGATGTCGTGGAACTCCATTTCCGCCTGAATATATATGTGAAAACAACTGTGGTACTTTAGCACCAAATTTTTCTTCGAATATTTGATACCCAACTTTGTGCGCAGGGTATGGAATAGATTCATCAGCTCATGTACATCTTGATCCATTTATTTCCACAACATAGTCCATTGTATGTAATTGTCCTCGTAGCTCCTCATGGGATAATATTTTTCCTTGATGGCATATTGGAAATAATTCCAAGTGGTTATGGTCGAGAATAGAGAGGTTTCCCCCTCGTCCTTTTTCTCACAGTAGGTTTCCCACCGGTCCTTGACATGGGGGGTAGCTTTGAGGAGTGAAAAAATAATCTTCTCCTTGTTGGAAAAGTCATGAACTGAGAAATATCCTTCTAATAGATTCAACCATATATCTACGTCATCTGCATCTATTTGTTCCTCAAATATGGGAATGTCAAAATTTACTTGTACCTTAAAAGGAGTTGCGCCTCCAGAGTGACTATTGGATGGAGACGCGCTGCTAGTGGGAAATCGTTGAAGGATCTGGGCAAAGTTATCCATCATCGCATTCCTTTGTTTGTCGAGGGCCTCCTCAAGAAATATTTTGATAGGATATCCTTCTCCCTCATCTTTCTTTTCATCCCCCATGGGTGGCCGTCGAGGTTTGCGAGGCCGATCTTTCAAAGGTTCAACCAGATAGAGCCCTAACTCCTTATACCCCGACCTTGTTGGGGACATGCAAAGAAGGATCGATAAAGAGAAAAATGCTTTGAAACCACTGATACAGACTTATGTAGGAACACATCAAAATACACATATAACCATAAATGTAAAAATGCAGTGGAAATAACACTTCATTTCATTAATATCAAAGAAATAAAATTTGTTTACAGACAAAATGGAAATAAAATAGCTAGGGCGCTGGTAGCTTATCTCTGAGAAGAGATGCGATGGCTACAAGCCTCTGAAATATTTGTTAAGATGAGGCTCAAAGGCCTATATATTATTGAGAAACAATGGAAAACCCTAAATATCCAAAAACCTAACCCTAGGAGATGAAATGCAAGAATATGGGCCTTGTCGTGGTAAATTGGTACATCAATTTCCCGGGGACGTAACTTTGGCATACTATCTCTGTTTGACGCACGTGATATGTCGTTAGAAATATCTATTAGAGGAATACAACTATTACTAGAAAATTTCAAGTCTAGAATTGACTACATTCACTAGAGAAGCGATGCCCAAAAAACGTCGTTTAGGGCCTCAAAACGGCTCCGGAAGTCTAGGACCCAAAAAATTGCTAAAAATAGTAAACTGCGGTATAATTAAGGAAAATGAAAAATTGAAAGAAACAATGGTGGGGCCCCAAGTGGAATAGGTGGGTGGCCACCAATATCCACCTGGATCACTAATAGTTTTGATCTATAGGACATGAAAATAATTGCTATATAGTTAGCAACTTGTAACCTTGAAGGGTCTTGCCCCTTTATGCACTCAATGCAAAGGAAATTAATGTGATAGATGAAGAAAAATTTATAATGACATCTATTGAAATGTAAATTATTTAAGACTTGGCATATTCTTAGTTATACACTTGTAAGCATTGTTTTTTCTCTCTTAGTTAAGATTCCATTGAGTAAAATTTTGATAATGCTTTATCTTGAAGATTCCATTTAAATGAAATTCTTATCAATGCTTTATATTGTCTTACATATTCGAGCATTGGAAGTCAGCTTATCATATTTCATTTATGATTTATTTTGTTTCCTTTTTTACTCTCCTATCAACGTTTCAAATTGTATCCATCACACAGTGAGCATACCGGGTCTGGATGGAGGCATTTCTTATGGTATAGTATGTTCTTTTATCAGATTTATCCAACCAGAGTTTGATAGGTCACTAAAATATATAACATGATTATGGATCAATGTAAAATGATTTATAATTTGTTGCAAGAGATAGCTCAGAGACCAGTAGTATAGCTGCTTGTGTATACTACTGTGTGGTATGGTCTAGGCCATTTGCCATATTTTACTTGCACTGTGGAGTTAGTTGGCTTAAACTATACGGGCGAACGGGCCAAGAACAATAACATGAAAAGAAGAATGTTTCCATGACTTCTTGGTCAAGTTTAAAACAATGTAAGTGCTTCTTAAAATTTTGCTGTTTTATATATAGTTTAAGATGTATTTTTATTATAATATGTATTATAGTTTCGGTCTTCTGTTTTTATGTGAAGTTTGAGAAACATTTTTCTGCCTTGCTACTAAATAGTTTAGTATGTTTGATTTATAAATGCTAATTTTATTGGTTTTTGTGGGATAATAGTGGCACACAAACTTGGGTTTTTATCATAGACAACAACCGAGGTTGAATGTAATGATGAGTAGGAGAAAATCACTAATTCCATATCATTTTCACATCATAGGTCCAAGGAAATAGCATTGGCCCAATAGTTGAAACAAGAACACTCAACATCCATGAGAAAGATGCCCACCCAGAGAGAGAGTAGCGGCCATTCTGTTGAACACCAAAATTATGAACCCTAGGTTGGAGGAGCATCACAATGGGTTTCTTCTGATTTTACCATAGAATTTTTTTCCAGCTTCAGTTCAAGTCACAATCATCGTTGTCAATAGAAACTGCATCGTCCTGCTTTTCCATCGTCTGGGTCTAGGATTTTGCCCCTACTTAGGTATTTTTGTGTGGAGAGGCTCTCTTAATTATTCACCTTCATCCTCCTCTCTCTCAAGGGAAGCTATTGCAACTAATATATCTCTTGTCAGTGACTATGTTGGGAGCTCTATGCATGAGCCATTTCCATTAGCGCTGTCTAGGGAATCTATTGTAGCAAACAGAGCTGGTGCAAATGTTAGAAATTTATATATAATAGCATCTCAAAAAGTGCTCACACCATTTGAATACCATGAGAGAGATGAAGAGGAATGATGATCTAGGTGGATATTGGTGTCCACCCACCTATTCCATTTGGACCCCCACCATCTGTTCTTTCAGTTTTTCACTTTCAACACACCTTACTATTTTTAGCAGGTTTTCGAGTCCTAAACTTCCGGAGCAGTTTTGAGGCCCTAATGATCTAGGTGGATATTGGTGGCCACCCACCTATTCCATTTGAACCCCCACCATCAGTTTTTTAAGTTTTTCAGTTTTGGCACAACTTACTATTTATTGCAGTTTCTTGGGTCCTAAACTTCCGGAGCCATTTTGAGGCCCTAAACGACGTTTTTTTGGGAAAACCGGGAGAAACATGGGTCCATGGATTGATGTTGCTCACTCAAAAGTTGTAGTCCTCAGATATATATCTCTAACGAGGTATTGAGTGCATCAAACAGATATCGTATGCCAAAGTTACGTCCATAGAAATATTGATGTGCCAATTTACCCAAACGGGGCCCACAATTTTGGCACTTCATCTCCTAGGGTTAGGTTTTTGGATGTTTAAGGTTTTTCATTGTTTCTCAACAATAAATGGGCCTTCGAGCATCAAACCATTCATGAATGAGGTACTGTGTGAGGTTTCTCCTCTTGATGTGTTTGATGTATTATTGGGCCAACCATACTTGTGGAGGCAACATGCTATGTATGAGTCTAGGCCTTGTGTTGTTATTATTACTTTGGGAAATAAATTGTATAGGAGCAGAGGTAGTACTGCCTCCTACCATCTCTTTGAATACTGCAAAACAACGTAGTAATATTGTTTCCCAAACTAGGAAATTTATTTTCATTACCATTTGCCCACAAGGAAAGAAGAATATTGTGGCCACAACCTCGAAACAATGCTCCCTTGCATGACAGAAATAGATGGAAAAATGCGCAGAGGAATACGAAGACATTTTATCCTCACACACAAAGGTTCCTCTACACTTTCAAGTTAAGCACTCCATTAATCTGACCTAGACGTATTGCCGCCTAATATTTCCATACATCATGCGACCACACAGACAAAATCTAGACATGTACTGTTTGAGGCTGATAAAGAAACCAAATTTACTGAATGCATCTAGCATGTCCGCTCACGGGTCCATGACATCTTCGACAAATCCAATCCCTAGTTCAGCATAATTTGCCTCATCCCATGGAGGATCTTAACGCAATGGGGACCATTTCTTCTTAAGTGGGGAGGAATGCTCCAGGTGGATATTAGTGTCCACCCACCTATTCCATTTGGACCCCCACCATCGGTTCTTTCAGTTTTTCACTTTCAGCACAACTTACTATTTTTAGCATGTTTTCGAGTCTTGAACTTCCGAAGCTGTTTAGAGGCCCTAGTGATCTGGGTGGATATTGGTGGCCACCCACCTATTCCATTTGAACCCTCACCATCAGTTCTTTCAATTTTTCAGTTTCAGCACAACTTACTATTTTTAGCATTTTTTCTGGGTCGTGAACTTCCGGAGCCGTTTTGAGGCCCTAAACAATGTTTTTTGGGAAAACCAGGAGCAACATGGGTTGATAGATCGATGTTTCTCACTCAAAATTCGTAGTACTTAGATAGATATTTCTAATGAGGTATTGATCATGTCAAACAAAGATCACATGCTAAAGTTACATCCTCGAGAAGATTGATGTACCAATTTACCAAAACGGGGCCCACAGTTTTGGCGCTTCATCTCCTAGGGTTAGGTTTTTGGATGTTTAGGGTTTGTCATTGTTTCTCAACAATAAATAGGCCTTCGAGCCTCATTTTAACACATGTTATAGGCTTGTAGCTGCCACATCTCTTCTCAGAGATATGCTACCAATGCCCTAGCTAGTTTATTTCCATTATGTCTGTAAGCATATTTCTGTTATTTGATATTAATGAAATGAAATATTATTTCTGCTGCATCTCTATGTTTATGTTTATTTCTGTGTATTATTGTGTTCTTGCATAAATCCATATCAAATGGCTTAAAGGCTATCTCCCAAGGGATAACAACATTCTATAGAAAAAAGAAAATTGTCACCTATTTCTAGTTTTGATGACAATTTCAATACAAATTATTGAAATTGTCACCTATTTATAGTAGGATGCCATCTGCTTTTGTTAAATATTGGAGACATCCTCTATAATCTCTAGCTTCTAATTCTTCCCCGTTATAGGCATGGCGGATTTGCATTCTCTCTGAATGAAATCTTTGGCAGGTTTGGTTTTTGTATACTTGTTTATTTTTTAAGCTTAGGAAATATTTTGAAATTGACGAGATTGTGACCATAGCCTATGTATGTTATGACACTATAGTAAATGTTTTCTGAAAAATATCATAGAAAAAACTACTTTTCTCAATGTACAAAATCTTTGTCAAACACACCATATCCATTGACTGTTCATGTGTGACAGTAGCTTCTGAAAGCGAAGGGGATTTTCTTTAGAAATAGTGGATATTCTCAAGTCATACACTATTGAAACTTGAAATTTTGGATGGTACTAGTATTTTAGAGTTAAGGTTTCTATGAAATGATTTAGGTGGAGAAATATTTTTCAGATACATCACTTCACATATCTTTTGTTAATATTCTCAAAATTTTTTGTTGATGAATAAGTTTCACATTAACAATTACTTGCACCAACTTTATCAATATGAAAGTTGGTTTTGAGATGCAAGTTGCTATGTCCTAGGCTTTATGTGATGGCATCTTCCCTTACCATACTAACATCCCATGCCTTATGAACTTTGTTTTGTGGTTGTTATCTAGTATGTAATTACAAGATATTGTGAACTCTTTGTTATGGTTGTTATTTGTGATGCAATTGCAAGCTATAACTATAGTGGAAAATCCTTATGGTGGTTTATGCAACCTAAATGTCAAATTTTATAGTCATTGTGAGTCAACAGAGTGTTGAATGCCCCATTTGTATGTCAACTGAGCTTCAAAGAGAGGAGGCTGCATGTAAGTCCCAAATAATTTTTCATATAAAATGCCCAAATCTGTTGTTTCCAATGTAGTCCTTCGAGGCATGTTCTTTGAAATGCTTCCCCAAAAAATAAGTTACTGAGAAAAAAATGGAGTTGTGATTATTGATAGAGCACTTTAAAATTTTGTTTTGAGAAGAGTTGTTGTTGAACTTGTTGGAATAACTACAACAGTTGATGTGTCAGGTGGAATTTTCCACTGGGTAGATGGTTATCGTCTGAATTTTTAGCTATATGAGAAGTTGTTGTGTAGTGTGTTTGATATTCTCGATGAAGGGAAGCTACTTGAGGTTCGTTGTTAATATTTAGTTGTGGATTAGTTTAGGATGATATGTGTTATACATGGGGACTATTTCAGAAGGTATATTTAAATTCACTTTAAATTTGTGTGTTTCATTTGTGGTTATCCCAATTGCTAGGAGAGACTCAGAGCGCAACATTTTTTGTACTTTGAGTACCATCATATGTGCAATAAAATAATAGACTCAGATCCTTTAGTTTCTTGAAAATTGGTACAAGAGGATCTCATATAATAACTTTTCCTACCTTTTGTAGATTTTATGTATGGAGAAAACATATTTGTCACTTATAACATGTCTATTAGCATCTCAAAGGCTCATGCGATATTTAAAAGTTATATACCTGATCCAAGCCACTTCACACATTCAAATAGACCTATTCTCAAGGATTAGAGATGTTGGAATTTTTGAGATTCTATAGGTAGAAATCAAGTTCTTGTATGAGTTTGTCCTAGATTGTCTCCATGTAGCACACAAAGTTTATGAAGAACACTAGTAGGGTCAAACAAGGGTGTCTAATATCTCTCACCTTAATTGGGATTTACATCAATGAGTTGGAGTTTTTCTTTAATGGGCATACATATGACAACAATGGGTGTAATTTTTCATTCCTATTCTTCTTTTCGTTGATGATGTGATCCTTTTGGCTTCTTTCCTCAAGGGTGTGTAGAGACAAACAACTTCATTAATACTTTTTATGTGACCTTCATAGTTGATGGTCAACTTGAATAAAACTGCGCGGTTACGATCTTAAACAGGTAGGAAGAGTATTATTATATTATCATTTCTTCCTTAGAGTGAAGGAGATTGAGATCACCAGCTCATATTACATACTTTGGTGTTCAATTCTTAGGCTCTCATTTTGGTTTAAGGCATGTTAAGCCTTGGGTCAACATGGGCTACATTCCTTTTTCCTTGCTTAAGAGATAGTGTTTTTGACATCATTTCTAAGAGATGTCGACCAAGATGGTAATATTATTAATTTAATTTCAAACCTACTTAATTATCAAATTATTTGGCCACTCTAAAAAAAAGTTCAGTATAGAAGTTATTTGTTAGTGATGATTTATGATGTCTAATTTTGACTATTATTCTTTGGTTGATTATCATTAATTCATTCATCCTAAAGCTCCCTACATAAATGACATTATTTATTTTCAAGTTTCCATATAGTTTGATAGAATGATACCTTTTATTTCATCCACCCTTTGTGTGAGGCATACACCAATTTTTTTATTATGGTTCTATACAATGGGACAATAGCTTATCCGTAATCCATCTGCAATATCTTTAAATAAGTCCATGCACTTCCATCCATATTTAGATTAAATTCTAGAGTAGCTTCTTGACCTTCAAGAGTATAAGAAATGAGTCATCTGGAAAGTGGCCTTTAAATCATTTACCTACTTATGGCTCAGGAAGGGGAATTCACTTGATTAGACCTTGGGCTAGTTTTTATTTTTTATTTTTTTTATTTTTATTAAACTAAATTATATACTTAAAAGATTTTGATGCCATGACATGGAAGCTAGGAACTAATGGAAATTTTTTGGATGATTTAAACAACTGGTAACCTTCCTATATCTTCATATTTACATCTACTGATGGAAAGACAGGCCAAAGTGCCCAATGAAAGAAGGGACTGATGCCTAGCCTTAGCATGGATAGGAGATTGGGCCACTTCACTCCATAATATTTTTCAAAGTCAATCTGGTTGAACAAGGAATTGGGCCCAGTCTGTTATGTCTAGTAATTTTTTTTAGAATATATTTTGAAATTCTCGGAGCAAAGGCCTTTGAAATTATTTTATAAGACACATTTTATTGCATGATGGGCCTTCAATTTGTAATCATCTCCAAGTAACTAGCATTAAATATGAATTTGATAATATTTTTGTTTGAGATTTAACCTTTTGATTGTTTCCTTGTATATTTGCTGAAAATCTAAGCTAGTAGAGTCCCAGGTAATCTTGCAAAGCTCACATGGGAAGGCATCTAACTTGCTGAATTGTTGTTTGCTATATATTAACGTGATATGGATAAATTTTCCAAGTTAAAGTTTGGTCACAAAGTCTTGTCTGGGATTCAGTTAGATTTTGCAGGACTGCATCCACACAAGATTGCATGGTCACCTTAATTTCCTTACTCATTCCTAGAGACTAGAAAGCCATCTTATAAGGGCCACAAATTCATCTTTGATATCAAACTGCTGAAAATTTCCTTTAATCACTGGTCAGGTGTCTTGAGCACTGTGATCTATTTAAAGGGATTCTTCTAAGGCCATGCTTTTAAAATTTATTCCATAGGCTTTCCTCTTTCCCCCTTGAAATAAGTTTATTCAATCCCATATTTTCTTGTTTGACCATGATATAATCTCAAGGGCTTCTCATCACATCGTCAGTAGATTGCTCTCAATTACTGGCTAAAGATTTCATAAAAATCATCAAGGTAAGTAGTATATCACAAGTGGTTTCTCTTCAGACATTATTAGTAGCCTTGATTTGTGTCTCATTTCATAGGTTTAGAGAGAAGATTCCACTCAAATGGTGCAACTTTTGTGGGAATGATTTTCTCCCTTCACCTCTTTCTTGCTACTACCGCATGCTACAAGACATGATGCTCCTCGGATAATGGTCTTGAAGGTATCTCATATATGGGTTTCATCTTCGGCTAGAACCTCTTATTTATCATTGAGTTTTGATATCTTCTTAGAAGTACTGAAGGTAGAATTTGGTGGTGTCTTACACATCATTTATCTAGTCAATGATAGCCCCTTCAACTTGATATTATTTGAGGAAGGTAGTGTTGTATTTTTTTTGGTATTTTCGTTGCTTAGGGAATTGATAATGATTTCCAGTTGGGTGTGATGGGAACTCATTTGATATAGATCTAATTGTTAAAAATAACAAAGAAATATATCTAGAAAAAATGTTCACAAAACAAACTAATGTGAAAAGGAACCATATTAATTTTCATTGGCGCAAAGGGAATATCTTGTGGCCACAGATAAACCAAACCATGGAAGGATGTTTTTAAATAAAAATGATAATTAAATACTCGATATTTCATTGTAAATGCTACTCTACATATTAATAAATCCTGCATCATGGAATCTTTATAGAAATAGTTGAGCAATGGGCATCCTTTTCCCATTCCTCCCTCTACTTACGTCCCCACACACATTTATTGTTTACAAATAATAGAATAAATGTGAATTTTTTTTTTTTTTAAATTTAAGAAAATGAGTGGGTGTTTTTTGTGTTTTTGGGTTAAATTTGTATAAAATTGAAGAGTTTTTAAAATTGTAAGTTCTGAGTTAGGTAACATACAAAACTCCCCTCAGCACACCAAACACTTTTTTGAAAGCCACCCACTACACAAACAAAAGTTATGGAAGAAGAGAAGATGACTGAAACCTCACCCTAAATGACAACATTTTCGGTTGTTGAGCATGAAACCCGCCAGGTTGACGACCATGAAACTCCAAATTCTCCTCACAGAGAACACCTGTCGGCCTACCAGACGCCGTTATTACCTTTCTAGAGTCCAAAAAATTGGAAATTGGTAGAGATTCCTAGCCACAACTCACGGAGCCTCCTACTTTTTTGCTTCTAACTTCCTCTGCAAACCCAAGCGTCCAAAATTATTTTAATCCAAAGGGAATTAAAATGGTAATTCACTCTTTCTGCCAACCTCCAAACCTTACAAAAGTAGAGAATACTAGATATTCCTTGAAGTAAAACACAGCTCAATTCACTGCACCAAGAATCACCTGAAACGAGCACACACAATTCGTTAACGCCAATAAACCTCTAGTGGCGCTTCTTCTTTCTCCTCGGAGGCCACCCAAAAATCCAACACCAAACCAGAGAAAAGACACAAATGTCAGGTTCCTTCATCCTCCCGCACAATAACCATACGCCACCCTCGAACACCAATGTCGTGTAATGACTCGCACGCTCTTCCTTAATGTTGACTATACACCTCCCATAATGCCCGATATGGTGAAGGGAACGGGTGGGCCATCCCCCACCCCCGTGCCACTTGTGCTCACACATGAGACACATCCGCCGCGTGCTTCAAAGTACACACCCCCATCGGGGAACAAATTTTAAATTAAATTATTATCACTAAAGAATTTGTTTAATATTAAATTTAAATTGGACATCTATTTTTTTTTTGGTAAGTTTGGCTACTAAGGCTACATCATGGTCATTTCCAAGAATAAGACCTGAATAAAGTAAGGAATTAAACTAGTAACTTAACATCTAGGAGTGCCTTAACAACCCGCCTAATCACCTTCTACACAAGACCCTCTAGACTAATTAGATATCTAAAGACTAATGTTTCTCCTCATTACCCTACATGTTATAACTTGGATATAATATGTATATAATATTTTGACATATTGATATGATTGGAAAAAAAAAATATTTAGCTAGGAACGATGGTTTGAGCAACATATGTCAGATAGACATCAACACAAGTGTGAGACTGTTGCAAGCTTGAACACATTTCCTCCCCTCCATCCTCCACCCTTTAGCTTGCAATCTTTCCTTTGTTGTAATATTTTTGCAGTAACATCATAGGTGAGTTATATTCCTTCGATGTATCTTTTCAACTTTAGGGGAAATTTTTAGTAATATGCACACCAAAAGCAGGAAGGTCACACAATTATTGTGCACTTTCTCACAAACCTGTGAGCTATTGTCTTTTCTCACAACCTTGTGCACAAAAAAATTGTTGAATTATGTGCCTCCGTACTCCTTTTATGCTATTCGATCATGCTTTAACTGGAAATTTTATTTTTAGAACTCAATCTTGTGATTGATTTGTTAACTGAGTCAAATTGACTCTTCTAACTCTCCTTGCCACAATTAGACATTGAGGCTCTCACTCGTTTTTTTCTAAATATAAACTCGCACTTGGACAACCACATAATTGAGCCTCCAACTAGCACATGAATAAAATAACTCATCCTTTTCCATGAAATCGTAATTGACAAAAGAACACGTTGAAGTATTACTTGACTAAGGCACAAGTCAAGAAGACCTCCACTCGCTATTATTTTCAACATTTTTTTATTGTTGAAATAGGAAATACATGGAAATATTTAAACTGCACCGTTCACTTACAACTTCCCACTCTGAAAAATTGAATGAAATTCACTCATTACTCCCCACTCTGAGAAATTGAGTGAAATAAAACCCATACATTTTCCTTCTCCTTTATATACTAGAAGGAACAATGAATTTGGACACATGCATGACATTGCTTTAACTGAAATATACCTAAACCCGAGATGTATTATTGGTATTGAGATTAATAACTTCAACCTGCATGAAATATTTTGTGAAACGTGAAATGTGAAATGTGGAGTTATATCAGATTCTGTGAAATGTCTCGTTTTTGCTAGTCTCCTATAACACTGGGGTATAGTCCCTTATTATTGTTGTGTAAATCTCCCTTATTGTTATTATTGAACCCTTGTAACCCATTCTTGTTATTATTGTGCCCTTAAATTATTATTGTTAGGTTTGCTAGGATTACATCGTGGCCCACTAGGATTACATTATGGCCCCATGGACTCCTATATATAGAAAGGAGGTTTTGTAAATTGTATCATCCAAGAATTGTGCATTTATGTAATGTATTGGAGGTTGCCCCCTCGAAGTGGCTTATTTCTAAGGCGTTGATATCTCTATTCTTCTATTTTTGAAGCTGGTTACACAACATTTGGTATCAGAGGTTGGGATTCTAGGGTTTCGCTGCTCCAAACAAAGTCATCGTGGTATTTTCGCTATAACTTTTTTTCTACGAAGATTCAGAAGCTGAAATTTTTAGGGTGCGAAGCTGAAATCGTGAGGAAGGTTGTCTAAAAATTTCAGATCTTGGTTCGCAATATTTGAGGAGATATCATCTGTGGAAGTTAGGTATTTTTTCAGGCTCATAAACAGGTCATCGTGGCATTTGCGCTATAAAATTTTTTTACGAAGGGTCAGAGTCTGAAATTCATATGGTGCGAAGCTGAAATCCCGAGGAAATTCGTCAAAAAATTTCAGAACTTGGTTCGCAACATTTTTGGAGATATGATCTGTGGAAGGTAGTGCTTTTTCAGGCTCCTGAATTTCATCTCAAAGAGGTGATCGTGGGAAAAGTTCAATAACTCTCTCTCTGAAGATTGGATTGGAGTGCCGTCAAAATTGGTCGCAATTACACGGCCTTTAGTTTCTTTGCTATCAATTTCAGAGACAAAGGACAAAACAGTGACACGTGGCAAGTCGTACAAATTCGCTCTACTGAACCAGTCCAGAATTAGGTCATTGTGGGAGATTGGACACAACTTTCTCTTGGAGAATCAAAATCAGGTCAGACCTGTGGCATTTGAAAGAAGCTTTAGAGGGCTACTACAGGGCTGAATTTCAGATATCAAAGATTTTCAATTACAGAGATAATTCAATTTCAATATCGATCTCCTAAAAGCTAGTAAAAGGTGTGTATTTTTTTTCCGAATTGCATAAGTCTTGTTTGAAGAATCAAGTTGAATTGATTCCAAGGGAATATTGTAGAATAGATATCAATATTGGATTCTAAAATGGCCCCTAAAAGAATTCAACTCCCATTAAGCCTTTAGAAGGCTCTACTATGACTCATGAAGACGAAGAATGGCAACATGACATATCAAAATTACAAGAGCAAGTGCAACAAATTTCGCTCTCACAAAGAACAACAAAAAATGAAATGGAAGTTTTGAAGAAGGGCGTGGAAACTAAGATGGATGGTTTGAAGAAAGGCGTGGAAGCTAAGATGAATGGTTTGGAAGCTAAGATGGATGGCATGGAAGTGGGAATGGAAGCTAAGATGGATGACATGGAAGCTAAGATCGATGAAAAAATGAAAGACAACATGGAAAACATGAAGAAAGATCTAAAAGTAGACATCGAAGGTTTGGGAAAGTTGATACAAGAAATGTTTCCTAATGGTGAAAAGATAGTAGAGGAAACTCATGATGAGAACAAAATAAATGTTAATCGTGATTTCATAAACTCTAATGTTGGCGGGAAGAACCACCATATTCCAAAATGGATATGAGGAAGTTTGATGGAAAGGATCCTGTAACATGGATACTACACAACACTTGTCTGTTGAGACTTCCCCTTCCATATATTGATATTCATAGTAGCAATATTACCTCCTCAGTTTTTAATATGGTCCTGACATCAGGAAAGAGTGACAGCCCCTTAATGCAGTCTTCTGTTTATTTACTTGTTATGCTTTTGAGACATGCAAATACAACCATCTCAAATGATCCATTAAATATTCTTCTCTAATTTCCACTATTTATCAATTTAGAGAGTATCTCAACTATCATTGCACTATCACTTTTGAAAGCAATTGTTAGGCGACAGCTGCTAGTTCTAGATCTGTATGATTTAGTCACTAGAGTGGCGCGCTTGTTGGTAACTAGTTAATCTTATCTGATTCACTAGAAATGTTGTCAAGTTATTTTACATTTTCTTCTTGAATACCCTCTTGGTGCCAAGCGACAGTAAGAACCCTTGGATTTCTTAGATTGCTATTTGTGCTAGTGATTAAAGTGATTTACAAGATAATATAACCTGGTGAGAGATTCGCCCAAAAATTTATATATACATATTATATTATTAATAAAAAAAACCTTCCATTTTTCCCTTTATGTATCTGGGTTCACCCATTATTACCCATATAAATTTAGGGGAGTTATTAAAATTTTCCATTCGTTGGAGCCACAATGGAGGTTGTTGATGTGGCCAAGTATTCTTCTTTCCACTAGGGTGAATCATAAGGAAGACAATTTTTTATTTTGAGAAACGATCTTATTGCATTTCTTTGCAGATATCAAAGAAATGGCAGTAGACAGTGCTACCTCTCATCTCCTTTATAAATTATTTCCCAAAGAAATAATAAGGGTGTGAGGCCTAGACTCATACATAACATGGCACTTCCAAAAGTATGGGTGGCCTAATAATAATCACAAATTCAAGAGGAGCCACATCACAGGTACCTCATACGCAGAGGCTTGATGTTGTAGGGGCAGAGCACTATTGGCTGACACAGAGATCCTGTCCTTGGTGAAGCCACCCGATGGTGTATGGTTGTGGGTGCGCTGTGGTCGGTAAGCCCAACTTAGCTTCACAACCTATCTTTTTGACTGATATGAGGTTATTTAGGATTCCAATATTGAAAATGAACTACAACAGATAACCCTTCATCCACATATGGAAGTGGAAGAGTCACTCCCCCTCCTCTGGATCTTCGAGCTCAATATTTTGTATTTTAGTGGTGGCAATGGTGGCAATGGGCTCTGCGTCAATAATTTTCTTCCCTTTTTCATTACCCTTGTCGATTTCTGACTCAGAGTCAGAACATGCATTTGATTTAGAAGCCTTCAGCTCAAGCACCATTGATTGCTTGGATCGACACTCACTTGTGTTGTGAGTGGGGCTCTTATGAAACTCACACCATTTCCTTGTGTCCTTCTTTTCCTTCATGGTATTGTTCTTTGCTTGTGGATTCAAAGGGTTTTCGTAGGTCGCTCCGCCTTGGATTTGTCCTTTTTTCTGCGGTTTGGGGGAACCTTTTCCTTGCTTTCAATTCATAGATCCAAAGTCTCGCTTCTTGTGTTTAAATTTCTGCTCAATTTTGGCGGCATAGCGGTATGTTGCACCAATCGAGGAGATGTCCAAGAACTCCATTTCCTCCTAAATGTATTTGTGCAAGAAATGATGGTACTTGAGCACCAGATGTTTTTCCAAATCTTTGATACCCAACTTTGTGTGCAAGGTATGGAAAGATTCATCATCTCATGCACATCTTGATCCCTTTTCTGCCATAACGTTTTCCATTACATATGTACTTGTCCTCATAGCTCCTCACGAGGTAATATTGTTTATTGATGGAATATCATAAATAATTTCAAGTAGGAGTGTTTGAAAACAATGAGAGTTCTCTCTCATCCCTTTATTCGCAGTAGGTTTCCCACCAGTCCTTGATATGGGAGATGGCTTTGAGGAGTGAAAAAGTAAAATTTTCCCAATTGGAAATTCATGTACCGAAAAATATCCTTCCGATATATTTAACCATCTATCTATGCCGTTTGTAGCTATCTAGTCTTAAAATAGGGAATGTCAAACTTGACTTGTACCTTAAAGGGAGCAGTGCCTCTAGAGTGGCTGTTGGATGAAGATGCGTCACCTGTGGATAGCTGCCGAAGGATCTAGGAAAAATTATCCATCATCACGTTCCTTTGTCGCTTGAGCACTTCCTAAAGAAATATTTTGAAAGGATCTCCTACTCCCTCATCTTTCTTTTCTTCTGCCATGGGATTTCATCGAGTTTGCAAGGTTATTATTACAAAGGTTAAACCAGTTCGATCCCTAACTCCTTATAACCTAACCTCGTTGGGGACATGTAAATAAAAAAAGAGAAATAGCATACTGCTTTGATACCATTGATACGTACTTATGCAAGAATGCAATAGAATATAGATATAAACATAAACACAAATATGCAACATAAATAAATATTCAGTTCATTAATATCAAATAATTGAAAGATTCTTATAAGCAGAATGGAAGTAAAATAGCTTGGGCGATGGTATCTTATCTATGAGAAGAGATGTGGTGGCTACCTGCCTTTGAACTATGTTACAATGAGGCTCAAGGGACTTTTTATTATTAAACAACAAATGGAAACCCTAAACAACAAAAACCCTAACCCTAGGAGATGGAACATTAAGGGTTTATGGGCCTCGTTGGGATTATTTGGGAAAAAAACTTCCCGGGGTTGTAATTTGGTCATATGATCTACGTTTGGTGCATATGATACCTTGTTGGAAATATTTCTCTAAATACTACAGATTTGCGGTAGGCCCCTTTATATGTCTATGGGCCTACTACGGAGCTCAAAAAAATGTTTTTAGGGGGTCAAAACAATTCTGGAAGTTCAGGACCTGAAAAACTGTTAAAAATAGTAAATGTTACTATAATCAAGGAAATTTATGAAACTGATTGGAATAGGCGGGTGGCAACCAATATCCACCTAGAAAAAATATTATATTAATAAATATAGTATTGTTATTAATATTAATATAAACTAATTATATATTAATAATATTATATATAATTATAATATTAATCTTAATTTTATTATAATTATTTAAAATCAATGTAAAGTGGTCCCAAATTAGACAGTGTCCAACGAAAAGTATCCATTAATGGTGGAATTTGTTGTTATAAAATAATTCCCTGGAATTTGTTTGATATTGGAAAAAATGTCGGATATATGTTGGTACATGAAATTCCATCAGAAATTCAAAGATAAAGGAACACCCATCGGATATTCTAAGGCTGTCAGGATTTTAAAAAAATAACAAAAATACATTTAACTTTCGACAGTTTTTACGATTTTATCCCTTCCGTAGGATTTCGTCGTAGAATTTTTCGCCCATGTGTATTAATGTCTCTATGTCTGGTAATATATTCTTCCCTTATTTTATTATGAAAGCTTGATGTGTTGCCTATGTAGCCACATGCTTTGTGCCCATAGTATTACACTTGTAACATTCAATATAGTCCAATATAGCAAAAAATGAGTTGTATCTTCTAACACCACCTTAATTAAAACTTCTAGTTTTGTTTCTCACAAAAACACTGTTTGAGGTCCTATAAGATCCTCTATTTCTATTTCTCACATATTCATTTATTACATAAGCTCTAGAATTTGTTGTTTTATAACCAAAAATATTAAAAGCAAAGTAATAACCAAAGAAGATATTTTCATACCGAGACATGAGAGGACTTCTTGGTGGAGTAGCTCTTCTAAGTTCATTCTTGTTGATATTGTGAGGAAAATAAGGTCTATGTTGGTCTTAATCTCCTTTTATGGTGCTACTTTCATTGTTGATGAAGCTCTTCAAAACATTATCATAGATTTTGGGATTTTCTTCATTTTCCTTTTTTGATGGCTTTGTTCTTGATTCTCCTTTGGAGCTATTATGATTTTCCTTGTATCCAAGACCTAGTTTGATGAAAGGTCACCTATAATAGTTGAGAATATCATCTAATATTATGGTATTCTTTCCAAACTTCAATTTTTTATTCAATTGAGGATTTGATTTCTCTATTTCCATTTCTCATGGAAATAGCTTATGTTTCTAGCTTTTCACAATCTTCTTCTTTTTCTTTCAACTAGATTCTCACTAATCCTTTCCTCTTTGCATCTTATAGTTGTGTTTTTGGGATGGAAACTATTGTTTCATCCAGATCTTGATCCTTTTTTCCTCATATTTTTGAAATAGCTCACTCTTCTTCTTTTTCTTTACCACTGAGTTTATCTATTTCTTCTAAGGTATAATAAGTTATGCTTCAAGGTTTACTTCCCCATCAATATCGTTCTCTGAATTTGATTTTTCTTCTTTAGTGTCTTCATATTCTTTATCAACAATCTTTGCATCAATGTCTATAAAAAAAATTATTTGTCAATATGAAATGCATATTCATCACTCTCTTTTGAGGAGCTATTGTTTTCTCTGGAATAAAAACCTTTCTTCTTGGAATGATTTCCTTTTTTTTCTATAAGAGTTGCTTTTATTTTCATGATATTATTTATCATCACCATCCTAGCAATTTTTATATGGACAATAAGTAGAAAAATGTCATATTCTACCACAATTAAAACATTTGAAAGGTAACTTACCTTTGTATTTTCTAGATCATGTTTCTAGCTTTCTTACAAATTGTGTTCTCCTGCATCTAATTCATTGTTGGAATAACTACCAACTCTAAGTACTTTTGTCTTCTTTGAAACTTTGAAAGTTGCTTCATTTAGAGTTAAATTTTCCTTTTATGTCCTCGTTTCATATGCAACGAGAATCCCATGTAGTTCATCCATCTTTAGATTTTTCAGCTCCTTCATTTCTTCAATAATTGAGACCCTTACATAAAATCTTGGAAATATCTCAACATCTTTTGTACGATCATTGATTCCTTAACTTCTTCACTAATTCCCCTAATAGTATTGATAGTCTCATCTACATGAAAGAAGTAGGATGCAATATCTTATTTATTATTCATCTTCAAACTCTCGAACTATCTTGGGTTTGAATTTTTCCTTTCTCATTTCCTTTTTTTTTTAAATATTAAACATATACACAAAAAAAATTATAAACATTAATATAAAAGCAAAACTGAAAATTTACATTCATAATTTCCAAAACAATTAATAAAATTATATTTCATCATAATTAAATAAAATATTAACATATTAAAATAAATGAAATAACATATAAACAATCTAAATATAATAATAATAATCCAATTTTAAGGTCACGGTCAAGACAGACACCAAATTGGTGTATGAGGCCCCCTTGTTTGCGGGACAAGGGACCCACCTCCGCGTAGTGATTTGACTGCTAAGCCTACGAAGGCATACATACTCTACCCCCCTCTGGTTTTGAACCTCTGATCTCTTAGGAGGAAACACATGCTCTTTGCCATTAGGCCCACAAATATAGTCTAAATCATTACTGTGCAAAATCTTATAAACATTTAATTCAATTAGTAATAATATTTATCGCAAATTACTTATCAAATAATAGTAATATTATTAGAGATTATTAATTAAATAATAGAAATACATATTCATTCAAATTATAAATAATTTATTTCATGTTAGTCTTGAGCGTTAGCCTAATTGGTTGAGTCCCGTTGTTAAAGCACCTTTGCTATTGAGAGGTTATGGGTTTACTCTTTTCGACACTTTCAACATCAAGCTTTGTGGTTACACTGGCAAGTAGTGATCCCTTCGAGTAAATCCCCTAGTACAAATATTCTATGAATATAGTGGTCACTCATCTCCGAAATTCATAAACCACGTCTAAAATAACAAAATAATAATAATAATTTATTCCAACTTATCCAAAGAAATTGAATAACCATTTAGTGTAATTTTTAAATTTTAAATGAAAGGGTGTCTAGAATACCATATCAAATAAAGGCCTTAAAACAAATATCGGTTACGTTAATTTGGTCACAAAGGACTCCCATTGTGAAATTGACAAAGATGTTATTCTGAACATAAATAAAGGCATAATTATGGCTATTCATACACAAAGATGTTGTTATTATGAACATAAATAAACATATAATTATGGATATTCGTACAAGTGCACTCGTGATCAAAGAAGATGTCAAGGTGTTACTAATATTGTTAAATTGAAAATAACATTAGTGATTTCTTTGCTCAAATATTAGGAGGTTAATTTAGTTTCATATTAAGGATGTTAATGTGGTTATGATGTTAATATATTTTAATATAGTATATTGTAGATATTAATATAATATTTAATATAGATTTTTATTTATTTATTTATTTTAACGATGTTAATAAATAAATTTGATAATTTTTAATATTTTGTATTTTCTCAATTACAATAAATTTATAAATTTATAGAAAAATGAAAAAAAAAAAATAATAATAATTGTTTTGGTTGATTTAAAAAAAAAATGTTGTAATGATAAATGTCTTTCGGATTAATCACATTATCAGTATTGGGTCGACATTTCGAACCATCTAATGTGGTTCATCATCAGGATAATTACTTCAATCTTAGGACATTTTATGCTTTTATGTTTTATTTCTCTTTGGTGTGTTTCTTGGTACATTCTACATTCATAAATTAGATTGACTCGATTAGCTTGTAACTATTTAAAAAAAATATTTGTCTTTCTCATTATCAATGTAATCCTTGGTTTTCTTTTAAAGTGTGTGTTATCGTTATATGGTTTCAAAGCCCAAAATTTCCAAAATTGTATCAAGAGTCTCGAGCCGTTGAAAGATAAGGTTTCCACTCTAATGACTTCAACAATCTAGCTACATGGAAGCTTTGCAAGCTTAAAAAACTATGAAATGCTGTTGAAAAAGAAGAATCAAGAGATCACCAATGTAACACATCAAAGAATCAAAGGGTTTCAAATCATTACAAACCAATATCAATCAATTTCTAGTTTCAAAATTCAAATTTATCATAAATTTGCATGCTTTTTCAATGATATGTAGCTACCATTGTTGCTTAGAGCTAGTATCCAATTGTTCTTACACTAGTATTGAAAATTGAGGGAGAGAAGAATAGGTATTTTTAAAAATTTTACTATGTCTAAGTGTCTACTTCTGTATTTGTGACTTGTACTAATGGCCTCTTTACCCAACAACAAGCTAGAAGGAACTAGAGGTTCTCTTGAAAGAACTACAATACGTGAAATAAAATGTATGTTCACCATATTTCACTACATGCTCTTCATTGCTATCATCCTACGTAACAATATATAACCACAATTTATGAGTGGAGACTAGGAAATCATTGTTGGGTGAGACAGAGAAACAAAAACGTTTTAATTTTTTTATGACAGATGAAATGCTTCTTGAGGTCTAGGTAAGGAAGACTTCAACAAATATTAGTATAAATTAAAAGACTCGTATGAGATTTCAGACGAGGGAAAAGCCTTATTCATGAAGAATACATTGTTTTCAAAGGATCACATAGTCAAGATCGAGGATATTAGAGAATAGACAAAGGTCATTGGTCGAAAGATGGAAGAGGAGGACATGGTGGTAGTTATGTTAAAAAATTTACCACATATTTATTATCACTTTATTAAGACCTTGAACATCACCACTAAAAATGTTGACCTGAAGTTTGATTATCTATGTAACACACTTTTATATCTAGATATATAGAAGAAAAAATATGTTAGCATTTATGAGATAAAGTGTTTGGAACAAGCCATTCCAACCAATGTAAAAGGAAAATGTAAATGGACAAAGAAGAAAGTCAATACATAAAATGTAACCAAGAATCAAAATAACATCACATGTCACTACTATGTCAAGGTGGGCCATATGAAGAAACTTTTCAAAAAGAGGTTCAACCACCTGGGAGGGTCTCACCAAAATGGTCATGTTGCAAAGCATATAAAGGATAAGGAATCAAATTTCTATGCATTATTTCCTAAGCAGCCAAAAAATTGGCTAAGATTATCCACTTGGTATATAATGGAACTTCTATTAGATATAATTGGTTCATGAAGTATATTTCTTGTTCCTACAAGGATACAATGATCTCTTGCGGTGGGAAAGAGTACATGGAAATGGAAAAGAGAATGTGCAAATTTCCTTTGGAGCGAAAATATTGATTTTCCTTAATGTGTACTATGTGTTAAGCATGGAGCTCAATCTACTATCACTTAATCAAATTATGAGACACTACCTCCAACTAATTTTAGTTTTATAAATCACAAATGCTACATAGTTTACAAACACCAAGAAAAATATTGCTCTCGGTGTATAGGATCATGTATTTTTTATATTGGTTGAGATTGGATAGGTTAAATAGCATGCCATGGTAGAGAAAAGTGAATATTATATCTATACACTTTGGAATCAGTAGTTTCACATTTTAACCATGTACAATTAATTGTTGCTAACATATTCTTAATTAAAACAAAAATATGCAATGGAAAACACACACATTAACACAAATATTTTTCCTGGAAACCCAAAAAAGGAAAACTAGCAAGTTTTTTTCAATGTTTTATTTTGTAATTACAATAAATTATATATATCATGGAATATTATTATAATACAATCATATTTCTTAGCCAAAACTACATAACCATTGGAAAACCCACCATGTTTCACAAAACCACTTTTAGCAACAACTGTGTGCCAAAACCACCAAAAAACGAATGCAAAAATCTACACTTTGTGATAGTCGTTCAAAGAATATAACATATACCCAACATTCTCCCGCTTTTTGTTTTATTTGCACATATGGGGTCACAGGAGTACATGATCAACAATCTATGGCAATAATTCCCATTGTTTCTCTACACCAAGAAAAATTCTTAGTACTCACAAATTTTGTTAATGAATATGCAACATTCTTCAAACTATCCACCTTTTCCAGGAACACCTTGTCAATAATATCTCTCATGAAGTGATATTGAACATTAATATGCTTTTTCTTTGAATGATAAGTTAGGTTATTCACTAAGAAGATTACAATATGACTGCCACAATCTATCCTTACTGCTTGTTGTACCAACACAATTCTTGAACACAATATTTGTAACCATATTTATTCCTTGCTTGCATGAGTGGCCTATATTATTCAACTTATGTAGTTGAGAGTGCCACTACATATTGTATTTCACTCATCTAATTTATTTTCCTCCCAATATGTTAAACACATACCCACTTGTAGATATTTTGTGATCCATATATAATCCAATATCTATGACCTGATTTGCAATTATTATGTGTGGTTAGATTAATGAGTGAATTAAAATAATGAACTGAAGAAATGAAGAGTAGAAAATAAAAATACAAGAAGAACGCAAGGTGTTAATGTTGGAAAATGTAACTAGTTTCAGTATTCATAATTGTCATTGTACTCATGTCATTATGTATATCTTATGTAACAAACAAAAGAAGAAAGAAAAAATATTCTTTTCAAGCATGGGTTTCATTTTGTTTTAATTGGTCAACTAGGTTAAGCATGTTATTTAATTGGCCAACTAGGTTAAGCATGTTATTCATGCTTCTAAGGTTTGTCATTCCATAAAAATAATCGTCATGAGTCAAGAGATTCATTATCAATCGTATAAGATCATATTGCTTAAGTTGTAATATGTAAAAGAGTTTACTTTTGTGTCTAGAAATTCAAGAAGACCTCCAAGACCAAGTCGGCCCTAACTGTGAGAAATTGGTCTAGAAGAGGCTATTTCACCTCATTTGACACACATTCAATCTACAATCATAAAAATTTTGATCTGCAGTAGGACAAGAAGAAATTTAAGAACAAAATCCAAGAGAAGAAGGATAAATATAGAGTGAAGTTGGAAGGCCTAAAATTTGGACCATATTTTCTCACACTGAAAATTAGGGTTTTATGGGCAAGTTTCAGGACCGAATGTTGTAGCCTGAGTTGCGGACCTAAAATTGCAGGACCAAAATTTTGACTGGAGCAGTTTTACCTTTGTTGACTTTTGTGGAATTTGACTTATTTGGAAGAGATCTTGTTGGAGGAATGACTTGGTGCTTGGAGGAGGTTTTGAATTTGGTCTTGGGGTATTGTATTTCTTACTTGATCTAATTTTATAAGAAGAGAAGAGATTACTTTTGGTTTTTCCCCTTGGAGTGGTTTTTTCCTGACTTGGAGCCTAATTCTTGTGTCTATTGTCTTTATTATTTATGTTCTTGATAATTGTTTTACGAAAAGATATAATAAAGAACAATAAGAAAATAACTAAAATTCACAAGCTTTATAAATATTAAGGATTTTTTTTTTTTTTAATATCTACCCTACTAGATTCTCCAACATGGTATCAGAGCAAAGCTGAAGAAAGAGAAGGAAAATTGGAGATCATATTGTTGACGTAATAAGGGATTGATTGTCAAGGGGAATCATTTGAAAAATTACTTAAGGAAGAAGACCTCATCATCTTAAGAAGAAGCAAGATCTTATTGAAGGAAGTAAGGCTACTACATCAAGCTCTCATTGAAAGTATCACCATCTGAAGAAAGGACATGTATATTATCTCTCTCTTGTTCCTTGCTTTTGAAGGAACATATTGAGGGAGGGTTGCTTTATCTTGAAAAGGATATTGATCTCTCTTGGAAAGCTATCAATTTTAAGGCTCAATAAAATACATATTTAAAAGGAAGAATCAACGAACCTTGGGATCATCATCCACTATTTAAAATTTCTTTAAGACACTATTGTTGAAGGAATCATAGAAGGCATCATTCTGGGGCATCGTTGAAGTCTCTTAGAAGGTATTGAAAGCATAAACATAGTTGGATACATCATCAAGAAATAAACTAATTTTACAAGTAAGTACCATTTTGTGCTTCATGTCTCAATCTATAGATCAAAAGGCTACATTTTGCGATGAAAGCAACAAGCTCATTGGGTTAGAAAATTTCCTAGCATGGAGGAAGATGATTGATTTGATAATCATAGAAAATGAGGTCATGGAATATGTTATTGGTGAAGTTACTCAACCAAACAAACAAAATACTCAACAATTAGCAAGATAAAAGAAGGTATAAGTGAGGGCATAAAGTATTCTTATTGAATCCATAAAAGATCATCACACTCCCTTTGTTGTTGATTTGAAGTCATCTAAATCAATCTATGATAAGTTGGTGAAGTTTTACTCTCTAAGTAGACCAACTCAAAAAATATCCTTGAGGAATAAAATATATAGAATAAGGAATTCAAAGGATGAAGACATGGCCACTTATATTATGAAAATTTCACAAATAAGGGACCAGTTGTAAGGGCTTGGGGAAGTCGTTTCCAATTCATAAATGACTACTTGTGTACTAAATTATTTGCCACATGATTGGAGGAGTTTTGCAACTAGTTTTTACTCCATAAAGGATACTACTTCTTTTGATGAAATATGGCCTCAATGTATCTTGGAATAACTAGGATAAAGGCAAAGGGTGACATTGAATCAAATGAAAAATATCATCTTTTGGGGTAAGTTCTAAGAAGAAGAAGAAAGGGAAGTTTGGAAAGTCCAAAGGAAAATAAGATATGTCCAAGATTTAGTTCTTTGGATGCAATGAGTATGGACATTTTAAGAGGGACTATCCAAAAAATAAAAATAACAAAAGGAAGGAAAAGAGTTAAGCTCAAAATAGCTGAAGAAAAAGGAGAACCTGAGAAGATCCCAAATATATTTATTATTGAAGGAAGTTCCATCTATAACATGTTCATTTGAAATTTATCTTTCCTTTATTAGAAATTAGAAGTTAGAGTGAGCATTCATAGTTTCATTATCTGGAAGAAGTCTTGATTTTTGTGAATCATGGCATCATATAAGGAAGCATATAAGGGTTAGAATCTACATAATCAAATTGATTTGGAAAATTAATCTAGTTGTCAATGATTGAAAATATTTATATAATCTTTCATATCATAGATCATCCACGCATTTGATAACATAATGTTAGAGGTAGTCATCTTGCAAAGAAGGGTCATCAAGATCCTCCAAAAAGAACCATCATTTAGGAAGGTTATTGGAAGAAGCATTACGACTGGTATATATATTCCATTTTAGTATGGAAATAATAGTCTTCCAGGATGAAGGTATGCAGATGGTCAAATTGCAATTTGAGAGGCAGAATGAAAGTATTTCTCCTCTTAAAAGAAAGCTTATATTCAATAAGGTTGGAAGAAAACTCATGCAAAGAAAGTATGGCTAGATGGTTGTATGGAAGCAAATGTATGCATGTTTTTAAGTAACTCTCTCTAAGTTAGGTTTCATATCTACAAGAGTCTTGCAAAAGGAGTTGGTTATAAAAATGTGCCCAATTAGTCTTCCATATGGTTACTCGATGCTTGGAAGAAGAAGTTTGTCATACTTTTAAATGGTTATGGATAAAGACTATTCCATAAGATGAAATGAATTAGACATTATAATATTGATCAAAATTGAATATGGTTTCCTCGAGAAAGAAAGAGACTTGATAATGATAACTCCTAGGACGAAGAAATTGCAGCTTTTTGGTCAGTTTATTCCATGGGACATTTGATTGCAAGTGATTAGCTTGGATAAGGATCTTTGGTAAAATATGAAGGTAGACCATGTGAAAGGATGTTGATATTAGAAGTAAGCATAATATGAAGAGGCCATAGTATTTCCAATTGTATGGTCAATATGTTTACATCATATTGGGATTAAGAGGTAGTAGTAAAAAGAGAACTTTATTTTCATACAAAAAATGAAGACCACTTTCATGTCTAAAGGGAGCTATGAATAAGGTCTAATTTAATTGGATAAATATAATGCTTTTGTTGATAATGACTAGGGGAAAGTGATATGAAAGGTTGATCGCCTGAATCTTGTCATAGTTTGGCTCTAGTACATTCAAGAAGATGAAAGTTAAAACTCATGAAGATATGAAGAAAATCAGGAGCCATGTAGTTACTTGAAGATCACCATGAAGGACTAGTATTTGATGCATTGATGAATATACACTAGAAAGAAGGACTAGTATTTGATGCATTGATGAATATACACTAGAAATATTCCCAATTGAGAGGAAGTAAAATAATCTCCTCTATGATTTAGAAGGATTAAGAAGTATCATTAAATGTTTGAGAATGATCAAGCATTCATTCCTCAATCAAGAGAGAATGAGGATCTCCTCTATAGGTTTAGAGGGAGTGATGTTAAAAAAATCATATTCTCCCTGTGCCACTAGAATAGGACTAATAGACGTAAGTCTTAGTGAAGGCACTAGGGAGGAGAATGCAAGATTGGATAAGAATATAAGATTAATACTTCTTGAGGATATAGAATCCAAGATATGAAGTAGTCTTTTTGACCGAAACTCTTTGAGGATTGGACAGGTATCCAAGACAAGAGTGGTAGAAGAGGATTAATATTATTTGAGGATTGGGAATCCAAGATATAATATTTCTAAAATGACATACCTAGTGAACATTTGGATGGGGTATGTACCTTTGAGAGGTAGTGTGGTGTCTCATGTAAAGCCTCCCAACATTATGCTCTAATATAGATAGAGATGTTCAAGTTAAGGCCTTACTACGTTGAAAATGTTGGTTATGATGTTGATGCTTAAAAATGGCTTACCAATATGACTCTTCTTATTATAACTATTTAGCTTGAGAATATCCTTGTACCGGTTATACAATTATGAATACCTCCCTAGTTAAGAGGGAGTGTTGGAAAATGTAGCTAGTTTCAGTCTTCATAATTTTCATTGTACTCATGTCATTATGTATATCTTATGTAAAAAACAAAATAAGAAATAAAAAATATTATTTTCAAGTATGGGTTTCACGTTTATTTTGATTGTTAAACTAGGTTAAGCATGGTCTTCATGCTTCTAGGGTTTGTCATGTCATAATAATAATTTTCATGATTCAAGAGAGCCATTATAAATTGTGTAAGACCCTATTGGTAAAGTTGTAATATGTAAAAGAGTTTATTTTTGTGTCTAGAAAGTCAAGAAGACCTCTAAGACCAAGTAAACCCTAACTATGAGAAGTCAACCTAGAAGAGGTTATTCGACCTCATGAAAGGCATATATATATAGAAGCGACTTTGATCTCATTTTACACACATTTCCAATTTGCAATCATAAAAAAATTGATTTGTAGTAGAACAAGAAGAAATTAAGGAATTAAAGTTAATGGAAGAAGGAAAAATATAGAGCGAAGTTGAAAGACCTCAAATTTGGACCATATCTACTCACATGTGTGAAAATTCAGGTTTTATGGGCAATTTGTAGTAATGAAAGTTGCAGACCTAAAATTTCAAGATTGAAACTTTGACTGGAGCAGTTTGACCTTCATTTAATTTTGTGGAATTTGACTTGTTTAGAAGATATCTTGTTAGAGGGATGACTTAGTGCTTGGAGGAGGTTTTGAATTTGGTCTTGGAGTCTGGGATTTCTCATTTGAACTGATTCTATAAGAAGAGAAGAGATTATTTTGGGTTTTGTCCTTGGAGAGGTTTTTCCCTGGCTTGGAGCCTACTTCTTATGTTTATTTTATTTATTGTTTATTCCCTTGATAATTGTTTTATGAAAATATATATAAATAAAAATATGATTATAAATAAAATTCCCAAGCTTTTATCGAGGATAAGGAGAATGTTTTTAATAGTTTCCCTACTAGATTCTCCAACAGTTAATGGATTCCTCCTAGTGTGGGCTATGCCTATGGTTCAACTTCTAATGAGTGAGTGATATATTAAGTGATGCAAATTGATGCTACATTCACCAAGGTACCATCCTAAAACAATACTTATCATCTATCGTTGCAAAAATATGGTGGTTTCCAGAAACCCACTTACTTCCCCTTGGGTAGCCCAAAACAAGGCTAAAATTCCCCATTCATCAATTACACAGACTAAAACACTATTCAAAATAATAATACTCTGATATTCCTTTCACAATTTGGATTTGTGGTACAATGGTGAAAGCACTTTGTTTATGTAGTGTAGGTCGCAGGGTCAAATACCTGTTCAGAGCTGCGATGTGATATACAACACAAATAGCAGGATCTTGGTCGAACTATACAAAGAATGTTGTTGACGCCATGGTTAATTTGTTGTGTTGTTTGTGGAGAGGTTATAGGGTCGAACCCTGTTGACTTCTAATTTCAACCATTTGTCATAAAAAGGTTCAAATAAAAGGTCCTTTAGCTCACCACATAGGTCATGCCGTTGCCATAGTGGTTGAGGGATTGCACTAGTAGCATGGAGTTCATGAGCTCAAGCCCAAAAACCTCCATTTTTGGCAATGGTACATCCATAAACATTAAGTTTAGAATCCTTTGATTCATTTCCAACCGAAGTTGTTGGCATGTTGGTACCATTATTTATTTTATCGATGGGAGGTCATGGGGTTGATCTAGCTCGATACCATTTTTAACACAATGCAATTTGAAAAAAATTTAAATATAAGTTTGTTCCATAGTCCTATAATGAACATTGGTTGGCATATTGGTAAATCATTGTATTTTCACTAAGAAGGATGGTGGTTCGGTCCACTTCCTGACCGAATTTTTCACAACCATCGATTGAACCTTCCTAGCCAATTAGAGGTTTCCAAGTGGCAACTTCTAATTGGCCCACATCACTGCATAGTCAACCTGATATATCAGCCTACCACATTACTGTATAGTAAAATACCATGTCACCTTTCCACGTCAACTACCTCGTACATTCAACATGTCACATGTCACATTATGATTGATTCACCTTTCATGTCATCTGTCAGCATCTGTATTATCTATACATCCACATATCCTCCCGTGGTGCTACCGCATGTCAAATTCTGATTGGTCCACTTGTGATGTCAGCTGTCAGCATCTGTATTGTCTATACATCCGCTGCCACGTGGAAAACTTGCAAAATTTTTGTCTGTTTCTCCAAACCTTCAAATCACCATAACTTTCTTATACAATTTCCATTTTACTTCATTCAAGCATTGTTGGAAATCCCTCAACAAGCTCTTCAACATGGATACCTTTGCATCAACATTTGAAGAAATTAATATTTTTTATCATTAGGATCCACCTAGATCAATATCTCCATCCTAGTCTATATCAAAAAATCCATGTATGTATAACACTCTATCCAATTGTGGTCTTCCTTTGTAGAACAATCCATAGCTAGTAGTTTGAGGAAATATCTAAAAACCCTCTTTAATGTTTCCCAATGTTTCTTCCTTGGTTTTGACATATACCTACTCAATACTCCCACATTTTTTTTTCAATGTCCAGTATAGTACACGTTAACACAAGAAAATCATACAAGAAAAAAACATTAAAATTTGTCAAGAAGAAGGTATAGATAAAGGTTTACATGGAAGAAATACATTATAGGAGTTAAAAATTTAATTTTTCCTAAGGTCAGAGGGAAATTTTTTTGGACCGTGCAGAGGCAACACTCGATCTAAGCGTGCAGTGCAGATTTTCCTTCAATATCTGCGCACTGCGTGGCTATCCATTTGATAGCCGCGGGTCCTGGGGATGACAGAATGTCACCATCCAGGACCACTTGGTGAAAAATATTCTCACTCAACCGAACCAAGTACAGTCGCCTTTGAGCCACCTTGAGGATTTATTGCAACACACAAAGGAATCATACCCCCACTCTTGTGTCACCATCCATATTGGACCAAGATAAGGAGGGAAAATTTAAAAATGGTCTGTAAAAGCCAGCCTTGAGAAGAGAAATAGGAGAGACATTGTTATGCTAGCCAAATTTCTCCATAAAAAACTAGCTTCTGTTGTCCAGCAGGAGGAGGATTGGAAGGATTCAGTTGTTGGCCACCCAACACTTCAATCCAAGAGAGAGGATTTCATCACATCTTCATGGATCTACCATCCTTGGAGAGGGAAGAGAGGCTTGTTGAAAACTTGAGGGGAAGAGACCCCCATTGTCTTGGATATTGGAGCTCTGGAGCTTGAAGGATCCACTGTAAGAGGTTTAGAATTTTATCTTCTACTACTACCAACACCTAATAAAGGGAGAAAGCTCTCCATTGTTGATTTATTACTGTGTTTGCTCTATTGAGCGTGTATCCTGTGCATGTTGTTTTGTTTTTGTTTCATTGTTTATGTAGCATGTTATGTTTCCTTTTAACTTAGCTTATTACATGTTGAACTTGTTCCACTAACATTTGACAAACCACTTTGACCTGTGACTCTTATGTAGGTAACAACTTTCCCTAATAAGTAAAGTGCATTTTGTCTACTCATGTGCCGAATACACTGGCGATTCCAATAGATTATTTATTTTGAGTTAATGGTTGTTGATGCAGGTCCTTCTTCCTGCTCAACTTGCTGCAAAATCACCCCTGCATCCTCTCAACACCTTTAGTCGCACTCAATGAGAAGTTCTGCCCAGAAGAGGAGGAATTTTTTAATTTCTTCCCGATCCCGCGCATTCTTCTCTGACAGACGCGTGTTTCACACTTGTGGGAGGATAAGTTGCGCAGTAGGCAGCAATCCCATTTTTGCTTGATTTTTCCCATTTTTTGTAGTTGTAAAGTGCTTGGAAGCCCATAAATTTTTTCCCATCACTATGTTCTGGTATTTCATGACTGGTTAGGACTATTATTTTCTAGAAATTATCTTAGCAACTAAATGGTTTTAATTTTAGTTTTTTTTTTTTTTTGCAAATCACACATAGTTTAAGTAGGAAAAAGTAAGTGGCTGTCAATCCACATATGTTTTCTGAACAAATGATTTTCTGATAAAAGATACATAACACATAGCGTAATTATCATAAAATTAATTTTCCCGTATATCCACATATATTTATCTAATTCAAGTTTTCTTCAATTTTTGCATTTGATTAGTTCAATTTTTCATTAGGAATTGGGACTAGGACCAAACTTTCGAAAAGAAAGCAAGTAATCTCTGCCACCCTTGCACCTCACAGTGAGCCTGGGTATGCACATGAATGCTTTCCTAAGACAATTTTCCATCTCCCTATATTGCAAACATAGTATAACTAGGGAAGGTGTAAGTGGTCGATAATCCTCACATCGTTTATTTTCGCAAGGAACAATATCACATAAAGTAATTAGAAAAGTATTGTAAAGGATCAATGCATATCCACATCTCATAAAATTTGTTATTGTACACTCCAAAGTACACATGAAGCATCGGTAAGAATTGGACCAAAAGCCACCCAGTGTGTTGGGACTTTTATCCTCTTATTACAGTTACTTCACCAAGGCAAACCCTAAGAAAATTGAGACTCTCTAAAAATAATCACTAACCGAACTCACAAAATTCTCTTCACAGGGGCCACAAAATAAATTATAGTTTAGTTTAGGACTATCGTGGGTAGGCATCCAATAAGCCATCGTGGTCATAATAAATTTTGAAACATAGATGTTGACATTTTAGGGAGCTTCAAATCCGTCTATCCGCCCATGGAAAAAATAACCGAGATTTACCAAAGACCCATTTTAGAGGGGGTTAAGCTTAGGCCTAGTGTGTTCGGTACTTTTTGGGGCTACCTAACCCATCTAGTGCTCGGTACTGGTAGTTGATTACCAAGAAGCTCAAGACTCGAACGCTCTGGGATGACGATACTTTAGTGTCCAAAACTAGGGCATCCTTACCTATAGGTGATGGTGCAGGCAAAACTTGATCCTATTATCATTACCTTGGTTGATTCTTTGGCTGCTAGAAGGCATTGCCAGTTATTTCAAGACGTTAGCCCCAATACCCATCAAAAGACATCTTCCCAAGGCCCAGTTACATTGAGAATGTAAGGATGAGTAGGTCTATATAGGCTTTTGAGTATCATACACAAAAAAAAAAAAAAAACCAATATTTTTGCTTGCTTGATAACATAACGTTAATTTAAAGGAAAATTACCTCTTATTTTTTTGCTTTGTTTTATGCACGTGATCGAATTTTCTTTGATAAAAATATTCCTTCCTCCAGGAAATGAAAATTATCACCAATATTAAGCTAGTCGAAACCATAACGGACCCATTGGGACCCCGTCAATCTAGGTGTTTCTTGGACCTCCCCCCATTAGAGGGAGGAGTTCCAGCTCTCTCGCCATTTAGGCATCAAATATGACACACCGCCACCATTATTGGTTCATCCTTTATCGGGGAATTTTTTATTGGAAAACCCCAAAGGTCACCCAACACTACACCAGGGGAAACCCCAACAAGGTCTCCACACTCAAATCCTCCCACGACCCCTAGAGGGCAGAGGAGATCTACCCATTTGGGGAGTCAACACAAAATTCATGAGGGCACACAAGAGGGTAATATTCTCCAAGCACCCTGCATAAACCATCACATTCAGACACCTGTTTTTCCACAGTGTATAATGGCAGTCAATACTTAGTTACCCTTCTTAGCATCACTCAATCTTCCAGATCTAATGAAGTTAACTAATGACCCCATTGCTCATAGCCGTAATTGGCCTCCCATGCCCATAAAGATCCCTTCAGATATACCAAAATTCGAAGGGAAGGAAGCGGAAGACCTAGAAATCATATTATGAATTTCCACCTATGGTGTTCATCCAATAGTATCATTGATGATAATATTAGACTAAGAAGTTTTCAACGCACCTAACAGGGCCTGCGGTGAAATGGTATGTCGAGTATCCTTCTGCTTCTCATGGAACTTTTAGCACTCTCGCTATCATGTTCCTCACCTATTTTCAGCTACCCATCCACCATGATTCAGGAATGGAACTACTGAATCATTTTAGGAAAACAAATAAACTCCACATATCAGAACATCTCCACAAATGGCAGCGACGTCATAGTTTGTGTAAAGCCAAACTCGACGATAGATTGTTGCTGGAATTATTTTTGAAAAATATCACAGTTGAGATCTTAAAAGACGTGGCGAAACATAAACCTACCTCCGAGGAGGATGCCATTAGCAAAGCCTAACAACTTGAACTCATTTACACCCAGTCAAGATATATTTACAATGTCCTGCAAAACGCCCCACACCTGAAAACTTATAAAGAGTTGCCAAGTGCATCGAATACCGCAAATGGTTTGATTGGTCCTTGAATCAAGGTCACGTAGGCACCGGTATCAAGTACCCGGGATACTCGTACGATTCTACCCAGAAAGTGTCACAACCTGGCTACCATCAAAGTAAATATGCACCTTTGCAGAATATAATGAATAGGGTGATACCATACCATCAACAGCAGGGAGGCTCGTACCCTCCCTCACTGGGGAACCAATACTTAGCTAGGAATGCCGATACAAGAGATCCTCCCTAACAATCTTACACCAATCAGGGACATGGGAAACTATATCCCCCTTCCCCACACAAAATCCACCACCGAAAAACAACACGCCAGTGAACCTAGTGAAACCATCCCAGGCTCAACAACGACAATATTACGACTAGGAGAACAATAATAACCCTCCAAACACTGCAAAAAATAAGCCTAGGAATAAGAAAAATGGAGACTCTAGATAGCAGGGCAGTAATCACCAACGCCCCCCGCGATCTTAGTCTGGGGGAAACCCCAACCGAAATCAAAACTAAGAGCCAAATAATAACTCCTAAGGGAAAAACAAAAGACCCAGTATAAGGAAAAATAATTCTTGTGCCATATGTGGTGAATATGACCATTACACTCACCACTATCACAAACTCCCCAAATTCAAAAAAATTCAGGGTAACCGTGGACAAGGGGGACCTACTCAATAGCCTGCTATAATGCAAGATCCTTTTTCCCACCAAGGAGTGGTTAACACCTAGAAACAACAACCACCCCCAAATGATACCGGAGGAGGTAGCCACGAGATCTACATGGCTGGCGAAGAATTTTTCTTCTAAATAAGGAA
Source organism: Pinus albicaulis (assembly GCA_034641835.2). Taxonomy (NCBI): domain Eukaryota; kingdom Viridiplantae; phylum Streptophyta; class Pinopsida; order Pinales; family Pinaceae; genus Pinus; species Pinus albicaulis. Next base: position 927,091,944 of record CM076579.1, read on the forward strand.
TAGGAACTATGATACACCTTCGGACACCAGCTCATCAGGTACAAGTACAAGTGGACCTATTGCACCGTTAATCATATCCAAAGTACCTATAGAGCCCCTTCCAAAAATGGTCAAGGAACCAACCAGGCGCGTAAGACATCAATCTAAAGTTGCTCAAAGTTATAGCATATTAGATGATTTATCACAATCACCAGCTGTTATGTTAGCCTTGGAAGTTCTGCAATCATGCCCAAGACAATAGAAAGCCTTAATTTCCATGCTAGGAATAATTGACCCTTTCGATTCATGCCTAATGGTTTTAGAACTAGACAAAGCAAGCCCCCAGCTTCCTTATCTGGTTTCTTTCTAAATACCAGTTTCAGTTTAGAACATCACCATACATCGATGCATTGTCGATGAAGGAGAATTCACATGTTTCATGTCCAAATCAGTTTGGAAAAAGTTAGGATCACCTGAGCTAAAACCATCTGACATCATGCTTAGAGAATACGACGATCACCCTTCATCCCCCATCGGTATATATCAAAATTTCCATGTAAACCTGGTCGGAAAGATAGTACTTATAGACATTGAGGTCTTAGACACACAAATAGACTACAATATACTCCTTGGGCGGAGTTATATGTACGCCATGACTGAAATCACGTCCTCTATCTTTAGGGTAATGATGTTTCCCCATGGCGATTGGATCATCACCATCGACCAACTCACATAATACGACAAGAAACCCATGATGGCTCTTGGTGTCATGTTACCATACATAGACACAACTATGGAACCACTTACATGGTATAAATAATTTGGCCCCAGCCAGTTCAAACTATCATCAATCCTAGGGTAATTCCTTGGAGATACACCTATTATACCAAATGGGGTCCCAGAAAGCACGGGGGCACTGGTGTGCATGATGCTCTCATCAAACATCGAAACTATCCCAGACATAGAAACCATTAGTAAAGAGGTTGAAGCCACTGGCATGACATTCCTACCCTACACCATTTCGCAAACCCCATTTTTATACCCCCCACCTAGTTTTGTGTCAAAACAAGTCTTGGAAACTATAACATTGCCGAATATGGCTTTCACAATACCAGTGTGTTATTTGGTCCCACCAACCATGCTAGGAAGTCCAGGCATAATCTCTACAGGAATAAACCCTATCGCCCCTCAAGAGGTCACAACGGTTAACGCAACACCTATAGCAGCGCCAGCTAATGCGACCAAGAAAAATAACAAAAAAGGGAAGGAAGTTGAAACCCCCAAGTTACCTAGGGCATTAAAACCTTGCACATAGTGCGATATCGTAGGTCGTCCTACTAATATTTGCCTTGAGTTAGAAAAATTGAAACCCCTTCTACACACCGAAATAAATGTTGCGACCTCTAATTCTCATAAAAAGGAAAAGGCCATGAACAATCAAGGAAAACATTATGAACTAATCATGCATAGGTCATATGCGACCATTATGGGCATTATACCCATCATTTCCCAGAGATGCAGCAATAAAGGGATGCCTTGAAAGCCCTAGAGAAATATTACCAAGAGAACCCCTCAGATCCACCCATACAAATGGACACGGGAGAACCCAAAACCATACTAAACATACGAGAGGATCCTACATCTTGCTCGTATACAATCACCCCAACGGACAAGAGATGACATATAGAGGCCACATTGCAGGTCCCATTTTGCGCACTGTGTGATGATCCTGATCAATTAGTACATTGCCCCAAGTTAAGGGAGTTTAACCATTGGTATCAAGTCCCACGAGTTGCCCAAAGTAAATTAGTCTAGAATCAACGACATATGTGTCAGATTTGTCAGAGAAACCACCACGTGCTTCGTTCTCCCCATATCAATTGATTCTAGTCTATGTTGGATCTCACGCGACACTTCATTGCTGAAAACCACGACTTAGCCAGCTCAAACACGGAGTCCACAAACAACACTACAACTCAAAGGATGGAAGCAACAAGTACCATATTATATGTGTCAGAGGAAAACTGGTCACCTGAACGACCACCTCCTCCCCGTAATCGTCCTCAAGCTCCAATCCAACTCTACGCACTCTGTGATGAACCATCAGGGGAATTTTGAGGTCTAAAATGGGCCTCCTAAGGAAATTATAAAATAATAGTGGAAATAATAAAATAAGATTTGATTACATCATCAAATTTTAGAGGGAAAAAAGGAAAAACTACTTTTTCAACTCGTATTTTCAACTTATCTCCCAAAGTTTTTAATCAAATTTCGAGCGGGAGTACTCGTTGGATGCAAAATTTAATTCCTCATCAAAGGAGTACCCATGTTGCACACTTTTGATGGACCGTGCTACATGAAAAATGAAAAATACATAAAAAAAACATGATTGCAATCACGTTTTTTAATGTATTTATCATTTTTCGTGTAGCAGGGTCCATCGAAAGTATGCAACATGGGTACTCCTTGGATGAGGAATTAAATTTTTCATCCAACGAGTACTCCCGCTCGAGATTTGAGAGTAAAAACTTTGGGAGCAATAGAGTTGAAAATACGAGTTGAAAAATGTAGTTTTATTATTTTATTATTTTTTAATATTTTTACCTTTTTACTTAAAAAATGGTGAATCGTCCCCCATGGTCGACGTCATCATCTTCAATCCTATTGGTTCTTATAAAGTTTGTTTTGGTTGTACATTTTTCTTAGGAGGCCTATTTTAGACCTCAAAACTCCCCTAATGGAGATCACTTCATCGCTGACTGTGCAAATCTAGAGTTATCTCAAATATGGTACCCAGTCAACCCAGTGTACTATGACGGCCTATGGGTAGTCCAAAATTAGTTCTGGGTGTGTTTAGATAACCACCCAGTTCGTCATTGTCCCTACATCCCCCGCTTCTATTCGGCATTAAATTTTTTACGCCAGGCCATAACCCGTCTCGCTACAACAAACGGATCAAATTCAAACTCAGTGGAAAGTTCGACAACCCGAGGAGAATGAGGCAACCAGGTCCATCCTCTTCATATCAGCAGAAAAATAGCCAACAAGGGAGCAGATTATTTCCCCCAACCCCCCTCCATGAGTAAACCCAGCCTGCGCATTGTGTGACACCCACAATAATTTAATCGCTCAATGCCCAGATATATGATAATTTCACAAATGGTATCCAATTACTCCAGTAGACCAAAGGGAGTGGAGAACCAAAGAGCAACAATCTTGTCTGATTTGTCATGACAACCATCACGCTCGACATTGTACTTACATCCCCCAATGTCGACCTATGTTAGACACCATACGCTCATTGGTCACCAAATACTCGGATGTAACTGGTTTAGAACCAAGGCAACCTGGCGCAATGCAGCCTTCCACCCATCGTTACCAAAACCATAGCAAGGATAAGGCGACCAATCATCCTAATAGTGCACGAAACCAGTTAAGAACAACATGTGTTCTATGCGATAGAAATTACCACATGGTCAATCAATTCCAGGAACACAAGAAACTCACTGAAATTCTTCGCATGGTCACCACCATACCGCAGATTCATCTATCTAATCAATATGAGATCGCACACTGCTATTGTAGTATATGCTAGCAATTCCACCACACTATGAATTGTGAATAACTCCCAAGGTTACGAGCGGCAAGAGTAGCATTGAGTTTGGACTCCCTGAAGGAGCCACATCAACCAAGACCAAAGACTTGGAGATGGAAAAATTGCAAAAATGCCGCAATGCCTAATCATCTCCAAGCATCCACTTCTGGCATGGAGAGTAGTGTTGGTTCGCACACCATCTACTCAATAGGAACCCTTACTCCATGCACCATTTGCATGAGCCATAACCATGAAACGGAGATGTGCCCCATGATGAAAACATTTTGACACCTTTACATCCAACACAACTTCCAAGTACAGGAATGTGCACATACCCTTAGTACGCCGCCAGAAAAGCACAATTTTGCTGTAAAAAAACAACCATAACAGAAATTATTCCACCATTTAATGCTCACGGCACACAACCCCATATATAATTCATCTCATCATGCATGGGAACCATGATTCGTGCTGTCTTCTCATATTTCATTGGTGTCGAGATCGCTGCAACTACAAAAATAGTAGTAGTATTGTCGATGGTGCAAACCCAACTCATCTGCATCGTGTCAACCTTGTCTAGTTCCACGACATCAACCATATAATCATATTCATGTCTGTCAACCAACACTGTTAGGCCCGAACTGATTCCTCACGACCTCACACAAACCAATTCCCCTAGAGGCCATGATGGAACCGGATTGTTCATGGACTCCAATGCATCACCACTGATTTTATTGCATCCTTTGTCACATTTAACAACCACGGTGGCGATGCTGTAATCAGTAACCTTCACATTCCAAGTAAAATAATCTTGTGCTCTGAGCAGATGATGAAGAAGATAGCCGATGTTTGAACGTGGCGGGTATTCAAAGCCGAAGGTAAAGAAATCTCGCTAGGGGAAGCATGCTCCCTAGTCGAGGTAGTCACTTACACAAACTTGTTACATGAGTACATAGATATCTTCGAATGGGGTTATCGGAAATGCTAGGGCTCAGTCTCACCATGATAGAACACCACATTGACACCTGGCCTGACGTACCACCGGTCCGCAAAAAACAACATCAATTACACCCATCCAAGGCAGAAGAAATCAAGAAAGAGATTGAAAAGCTTCACAAAGGCAGGTTCATCTACCAAATTTCTTACACATCATGGGTTTCCAACCCTGTACTCGTCATGAAAAAACAAGGCACCATCCGAGTCTGCACTGATTTTCGAGATTTAAATAAAGCTTGTCCTAAGGACAAATAAACTATCCCGTTTATCGACCAAGTCATTGATTCTTGTGCCAATCATGAGGCCTTGTTCTTGATGGATGGATTCTCAGGGTACAATCAAATTCAAATCCAGCACACAGATCGGTACAAGACAAAATTCACTACCCCTTGGGGTACATTCACATATCAAGTTATGCATTTCGGTCTTAAAAATGTTGGAGCCACCTTCCAGTAGGCCATGAATTATATCTTACATGATTTGGCTCACCTCATCTTAGCTTACTTGGATGACCTCACAGTACGATCCAAGAAACGAAGTGACCATCTGGAGGACTTATGGTTGGTATTCTAATGGTGCCGAAACTACAACCTATGCTTGAACCCCCTCAAGTGTGTCTTTTTTGTTAATGCCAGCAGCCTATTAGGATTCATCATATCCCAACAAGGGAATTGGGTGAACCCTCGAAGATCCGAGGGTAATCAAGAAAGTACCACCACCCAAAACTCTCCAATTTAGTAGAAATCCGCGGGGAAATCCAAGAGATTCTTATGATGCTTTGTCCTTGACTATGCCACTTGCACGCAAGGTTTCCTACGCCTACTTCATCCGGAAATTCCATTCAAATGGGATGATCAGGCTCAAAAGTTGTTTGAGGCACTAAAATATGCATTTTCTTCAACCCCTTTGATAATTCCACCCAATTACGACAAATACTACACCTTATATCTATCGGCATCGGAAACAACCATAGTTTGGGTGCTAGTCCAATATGGGCTAGATAATAAAGAGCACGTAATTTATTACATCAGTAAGAACCTATCTGGCCCTGCTTTAAAATACGAACCAGAAGAAAAAACTGCCCTAGCCCTAGTACATGCACTACAAAAACTTCGGCATTACATCATCCTAAGGACTACAACATTCATAGAAACTATCAACCCCATGAGATATCTGCTAACCCGCCATCTGATGAACCATAAGTACGCTCGATGGGTAGTCATACTATAGGAATTTGACCTGTAGTTTAGCTCCCCCAAAAGAAAAAAAGCATTAATCTTAATCGAGTTCATCAATGACCTTCCAATTCTAACTCAAGGATCCCCAGTTAACGACTTAATACCAGACGAACATCTATTCTTAGTGACGACCGAGGACCCTTGGTACGGTGACATCCTCCTATTCTTGCGAACCCAAAAGTTCAAGCGGAAGCTCACCTGTGACGAGCGAAGGAGTATACATGACCAGGCCCCTCGATACCTCCTCATGGGGGACGTCCTTTATCGAAGAGGCATTGACATTGTTTTACGCCAACGTCTCACACAAAACCAAGCTGAGCAAGCCCTAAATGACTGCTATAGTAGGGCTTGCGGCAGTTTCCGAGATGGCTACTTCCCAGATCTCTTGTGGTGCCGTTGCCCATACTCCCACCCTATTTAACGATTTCATCCAAGTAGTCAAAGAGTGCGAGCGATGCCAATGATTTTCCCACAAGGCAAGATCACCTCCCGATTCTCTACACTCGGTCATAGTAGCAGGTCCCTTTTGCAAATGGGGAATCGACTTCATGACTTGCAACCCTGCATCATTTGGCAACCACAAATACATTATTGTAGCCTTCGACTATTTCACCAAGTGGGAAAAATCCATGCCTACATATGACAACACGGAAAAAACCGCAACTCGGTTTCTCTTCAACCATGTCATCACACGATTCGGTGTGCCTAAGGAGTTAGTCTCCGACCATGGAAATCATTTCGGAAATGAAATATTCCAGGAACTGTCTCATCATCTAGGATTCGCACACGAGTTTGTGTCACCATACTACCCCAAATCGAATGGCAAGGTAGAAGCTGTTAACAAAGTAATCAAAATGATGTTACAACATATGGTCAATAACCATAAAAATAATTGGCACCATATGGTATTTTCAGCCTTATGTGCATATCTCATATCGGTTAAATCTTCAACAAGATTCACACCTTTCCAATTGGTATATGGAGTGGAGGCTATGATTCCCATTAACCCAAGAAATGAAATCCCAAATTACACACAAGCTATCGAACACCTCGATGATAACCAACCATGATAACTTGACCTTTAGAGCGATGGTTGGTATGTGGTTGGTACAGGTAGAACTCATCATAGAACTCATCGACAAATATCGACGAGAGTCTCTCCAACATAATGAAGTACATAAGAAAAGGTGTAAAGACCAATCTAGGGTTCTAGATTAGACTCAATTTATTATTGACCAAGGTAGGTAATCTTAGAGGCACTTGTTTAATATTTATAGACCTAAAAGGATCTGTTCTATCTGTCTAGATAAATGTTTATTGTGACAGGCTCCAACACTCTTTTACAAGAGATAGAAATGTGGTTCCTTTTCACACTTGAAACACTTATATCACCTAATCTAATCTATTGTTCTAAAAATAGAGTGCTATGAGTCTGAGTTTTCAATCCTCTTACAAGGCTATAGTTCACAAAAACTCTTTCAAAGTAACACACTAAGCATACTAAAAATCAAATTCATAAAAACAGAGATCACAGAAATGATTTGAGATTCAATACTTAATTAAACCTCTTACAAGGACTTGTTCATTAATTTTGCAATTGAATTCTCAAATTACTACTATGAATCATAAAATAACAATATCGAATAAAATCACAAGAACTTCTAGTTAAAATTGATGAACTCAAAAGCATGAAAATGAAATAAAATGCTAATCAGATCTGAATATTAAATCTTATGGAAATGGAAAGAAAGTGTACCAACTTCACATGGGGGCCCTTCCACGCTTTGAAGGCACACTTGAAAAACTTCAAGTGATAAGAACGTTAACTAAAAAACACCATAAATGATGAACTTCTATCTTTGATTAAATTCTGGGAATGAGTTACATTAAAAATAGAGTTCTGAAGCACGCTTACAGTCTTAAGTCTGCTCTTTGATTCAATGTTATCACTAGCATCATTAGTTCATTACATGCTTTCATCCTCCTATTTATTAAAATTACAACCAAAGAGGCTATTTTCGTTCTCCCTAATCCTAACTGATCTCCAAAATAGATAGAATTAGTTTAAAGTTCCTAATCTTAAGCAAAATATCAAGCACATTCATTATGACTTCAGATTTTTCTGCTAGATTGGTTGGGTTTGACCAGCGTTGACCAGATATTCAGGAGCTTCAAATTCAATGCTAGATAGATTTTCCACCATGTGTGTACATCCTAGATCACGTCCTTGTCTTCTGTTTCTATTTACCTGCTATGCCACATGTCATAACATAAACCATTTACAAAAATTTATCACTTCTTGTAATTTTCTTGAAAAATTTCAATTTTTAACATAAAAATTCCATAAATTAAATTTAATGTAAAATAACAATTATAATGCTACATTAATCAATTTCAATGGACTATAAGGGATTTATGGAAGAAAATGGTGGATAAATGATGGAATTTTAGAAGAAAAAGATAGTAATAAAATATTACCAACAAAAGGGTAAAAGAATCATTCGACTGCAACATCACCCCTCGCTCATTTTCAGAGGGGGAGTATGTCCTCTTCTCGATGTTGGAAAAGAGGCCTTAGGACCCGAGAAGTTCAAAAAATTATGGAAAGGTCCTTAAATCATAAAACATTGCCTCCTCAAAGGAGTAGACATCTTGTTAGAGCCCGACGATACATGCCTAACTAACCACGTCAATGGGCTCTACCTCAAAACATTTCACCCATAAGGGCAGGAAGTCTCAGCCTTAGAGATAAGATGCATGTAACATAATTTTTTGAGATGATCAAAATCATCGAGGACTTGTTCTAATAAATTCTCTTGTGTCACAAATGGATCGTCACCCCATCCACAATTTTGGATTCACTGATGGAGCCTTGAGATGGTTGCAAAATCTAGCAGCAGCCGCCTAGGCCATATACTCTCCTGAACGGTCACCGTTCAACAGAGTATGTATCGGATCAACTACCAATAATCAAGTAGAATATGATGCAGTCATTGGGTTGTTGAGCGATGCCTCCAACCAGGGCATTTGCCATCTACATGTCTATCTTGATTCCCAGCTAGTGGTATCGCAGTTAAACCAAGTTTTTGAAGTACGAGATTCACACCTATTTAGGAAATAATTACATGAACGAAGGTTGAGTCCACATTTTGATCACATTTCATTTACACATATACCAAGAAATCTAAACCAGACAACCGATCACATAGCTAACCATATCCTAGACTGGAATGCATCTCGTATAAACCATCATACATAAAAAAGCAAAGCACAAAACATAAATATCCATCATAGTTACATAACATCCATCATAAACACAAATAATATCCATAGACACGTCATAAGAGCCACAAAAATATACATCTCACATACATACATCAAAAAATATATGATGCCTAGTATACAAATCAGGTCCCTGACCATCATGCCAACCAAAAAATATATACATCTCATAAAAATAGAGAATAATACTCATAAATGGTGCTTTCCCTAACCATAAAAATATCTCTAGGGATGATCCCTTCCTAGTGGGTCCTCTGGACCCACGGCTGCACCCAGTGCTAGTAAAGGTGTAGCATCCAAAACCACAAGTTCCACATGAAGCAAAGTCAAGTGATGCACCCTCTCTACAGCCATCACTATCTCGATCCATACATTGTCCAAACCATTAAAAAACCCCCGGTTCAGCATACCCTGAGTCAACCTATCTAACTAACTCCATGAGTCACTTAGACCTATTGCACACACATCAACCACCTCAACCTGACCCTCTATCGCCAACACTCTAAGGTCAACATCAGCCAATTTCTACTCGACCGTCATGACTCGTTCCTCGACTGCCGCTGCCTATGCCTCAGCCGCCTCAACATGGGAAAGGGGAGCATCATCCCCTCGGGCAGCTGCAACATTGCTTCCCTCCCCTGAAGGATCTCTTGTTCCTCCCTGCCCCCTAACCTGGGCTTGACCATCCCCAATTGGGACCCTCCTCACAAGATCATGTCCCACCAAGCATGCAGTTGCTAGTAGGATGCCCTTCTGAACCCACATCTGCAAGAGAAACCATAAATAGTATCAGTGTCACCATCAAATACATATATATCTATATATGATAAAAATCCAAAAAAATGCAGAAAAGCATCAAAAGACATACCTGCTAGGCCCCATGCATAACCTGCAAGTAGACCCATATCCGGGTCCCCCCGGAAGTCCATCGTTGAGTATGGATAGTCCAAAAAAATTTGTGGGTTCAACTCGAACCACACCTCAACCGTCAAATCCAAAATAGCGACCCACCTCTCCTGCTCCACTTCGGGGCATCACAGGTGTCCATCGCTGCATCCTAGGATCCCTCGGAGGACCCAGGGGCACTACCATAAGAGGCCTAAGCATCACTACCCTCTCAAACATGATGCTATAGAGGATACTCTTATAGGTGAAGACCTTAGTGGTCCCCCTCTAGGCCTTTCCCAGCTGTGTCACCATTCCTTGGTAGAAATAGTGAGCCCAATCATAGAAGTGACCGGCCCGAAGCCGGCGCAAAACCGCAATATGTGGGCCTGACGCTCGATGAGGCATTGAATCACCATAGGTAAATATAGGCTTCCCAAAGAAGCTTTACATATCCTGACATAATTTCTCCAAATAAATCAACCATAGGTTTCATTCACCCGACCATTTTTATCACCACCCCACCTTGGACATGATAAACACCATTGCAGGTCGGTAGAGCCTTACTCTACATGGAATCCATCACTCATGTAGACCATACACTAAGGGTCTGGATCCATGGCCATAAAAACCCAATCCCGAGAAGCACTTCATGTCCATTCATCCATCATACATCATGTCAAGTTTTACCCATGTTATGTCAAAACCCCTTTCTCGGGCTACCATTCTCACAAGCAGATCAAAAAATGCACCACCTTGTCTCACACTTGGCCTATCACACCCCCATCAACATAGCCCATATGCGAGACTTTTCATCCACTTCATCACCCCCACACCGATACCAAACAGTCCAGGGCCCCCCACCCTCAACAAAACACACTCTTCACATCATAGTGATGGATTATTTCATGTTTATAGGGGCACCCGTCTCCGTGCTTATACATCTAAAACCATTCTATATTATTTTGGCAAGTGTACAAATATTTTTTAGGAGAGCACTCCCACCCATCCATTCAAATTTCTCACCTAGAAGCAGTCCATTATCACTCTCGGTCGGGGCTACGCATTCTTTACCACACCCAACTACGACACTCATAACAACCATAAACCCACCCTGGATGTCCTACCGACTCCAGGGATTTCCTCACCATAAATTTTTATGACTGTATCCACTCACATTTATAGCTTTGACCTCGGGCCACTTACCTACCATCATCATTTATAGCCATTTCTTGTTGTCAAGCCTAGTTAACCCATCACACCATGCCCTGCTACATCAAAAACCCTGGTCCCTCACATCAATACTCATCTCAGTCGGTTGATGCTTCCTTCTTTCCGACTACAACAAAAATTTTCTAAGAATGAGGTGGCACCTTGGATGAATCCTCACCTCAATAGGGGCATCCCCGGATGACACTATGAGAATCACCATTTCCCATTGATGTCATTGATCCTCTTGACATTTGACTTCAAGATAAGCTTTCATATCAAGATGGTACAATACTTTATAACCATTTCACTATGACAAAATTTTTCAAAGACCTGTAACTTGATAAGCATGTCTTTTAGCAATGATTACACAGGAAGGTCCCCAACAATCAAATACTCATGCATACAATGAGCATGTGTTCTAAACAAACATGCCATACCAAGATTATGCATGTGGGCACCACATTCACCCTTCTTTCAAAGAAGAATGCCCCGGAGGGCGTCAGCAACCGTCGTCGTCAACCAGCAGCAGGTCACTACCAAAAGTGGCATAAACAAAACCACTATTTGTCAGATAAGCTTAACTAGTCAAAACATCACGAGCATTGGACATGCCTGCCTCATAGAAACATTTTATTCATTCTATCTCTTACATATTTCCAACAAAGCGCAATGTCTTTTTTACTCATGGCAAGGTATCTCTCAACTCAGTGCTAAAGCAAGTTACTCTCTCTCTCTCTCAAAAGGACCACACATAAAAGAAACTATAATGCATTTCGGCTATACAGTTCTTCTATACCTCATACGTTAGGGGGAAACTGTTAACAATAGAAAAAAGCACATGCAAAATACATTAAAAAATGTCAAGCAAAAGGTACAGATAAAGGCTTACAAGGAAGAAATACATTACAGGAGCTAAAAATTTAATTTTTCGTAAGGTCGTGGGGAAATTTTTTTGGACCGCAAACAGGCAACATTGGCTCTAAGTGCGCAATGCAGCTTTTCCTTTGAGAGTCACGCAATACGTGGCTATCCCTTTGATAGCCGCACGGTTCGGGGGATCATTAGGGGAATTTTCAGGTCTAAAATGGGCCTCCTAAGAAAAATGTACAACTAACATAAACTTTATAAGAAGCAATAAGATTCAAGATTATGATGTCAACCATGGAGGATGATTCACCATTTTTGGAGTAAAAAGTAAAAATAATAATAAATAATAAAATAATACAACTACTTTTTCAGTTCATATTTTCAACTTATCTACCTAAGGTTTTACTCAAATTTCCAGCAGGAGTACTCGTTGGATGCACAATTTAATTCCTCATCCAAGGAATACCCATGTTGCATACTTTCGATGGACCTTGCTACAAAAAAATGAGAAATACATGAAAAAACGTGATTACAATCACGAATTTCATGTATTTCTCATTTTTCATGTAGCAAGGTCCATCGAAAGTATGCAACATGGGTACTCCTTGGATGAGTAATCAAATTATGCATCCAACGAGTGTTTTCGCTGGAAATTTGAGTAAACCCATAGGGAGATAAGTTGAAAATACAAGTTTAAAAAATAGTTCTTTCTTTTTTTCCTCTAAAATTTAATGATGTAATCAAATCTTATTTTATTATTTCTACTATTATTTTATAATTTCCTTATGAGGCCCATTTTAGACCTCAAAATTCCCCTAATGGACAAAATGTCACCATCCGAGACCACTTAGAACACTTGGTGAAAAATATTCTCACTCAACCTAACCAAGTACAGTCGTCTTTGAGCCACCTTGAGGCTTTAGTGCAGCACAAAAAGGAATCATACCCCCTCTCTTATTTCACCATTCATCTTGGACCAAGAGAAGGAGGGAAAATTTGAAAATGGTATATTAAATCCAGCCTTGGGATGAGAAATATGAGACACATTGTTATGTTGGCCACATTTCTCCATAGCAAACCAGATTGTGTTGTCCAGTAGCAGGAGGATTGAAAGGATTCATTTGTTGGCCACCCAACACCTCAATCCAAGAGAGAGGATTTCATAACATGTTCGTCGATCTACCATCATTTGAGAGGTAAGAGAGGCTTGCTAAAAACTTGAGGGGAAGAGACCCCCTTGTCTTGGATATTGGAGCTCTGTAGCTTGAAGGATCCACTACAAGAGATTTAGAATTCTATCTTCTACTACTACCAGCACCTAATAAAGGGAGAAAGCTCTTGATTGTTGAGTTATTAGTGTGTTTTCACTATTGAGCATTTATCTTGTGCATGTTGTTTTATTTTTGTTTCATTATTTATGTATCGTGCTATGTAATGAGCTCCATCATTAGGTACATTTGGAGGAGTTAATTGTCACATTTTTCCCTTATTAAGTCTCTTTTTTTCACATTTAATTATATTTTGGTCTTATGTTGCTAGCGTAGATGGTGATTAAGGCTTTTCATACTTCGAATTCCTAACATGAGTTAAATGCAGGAAAATCACGAAGATATTGCATTTTTTATGAAGATTTTTCCATAAAATCTTGAAGTAGACAATAAGGAGAGATTCTAGGGGGATTTACCACCTCCTTAACTCCTAAAGGCAACCAAGGGATCCTCGTGATTTCCTCCAACATCTCAAAATCAAAGGCAACCAAGCAAACTCTAGATCAAGTGCACCAAAGCTACATTTCACTTGTAGTCAAAGTGGACACATCACCTACTTTTTAGGGAGTTGTTGGTAGATACCCTCTAGGTTAAATAGGGTTGAGCAAGAGCTCATTAGGATTCGAACTTTGAAAGAATCTAATAGACTCTTAGCTCTTGTAATATTTTTTTGAGACTTTCATGTTTATGTAATGAGACTATTTTCTGCAATAAGATGAGTATTCAAATTTTCATCACTGAGTTAGTTTCAGAGGGCTAAGCTTGTGGGTTAGGGCCCAATCCATTGGCCTTAGTATCTCTTGTGTATTCATTCTTACTCAGTTATGTCATTGTAGATAATTTTCTTATGATTATTTAGCTAGTTTTCTTACTTTTCAATTCACTATTTTTAGTTTGCTGCCATCTGTCTTTTGATGTAGAGTAAGCTTGATTACATGTTGGAGGGTAGACCTCCATAGGCCAAATTTTATTTTTAGTTTATGATTTCTTTGAAATAATAGTTAGGTTGTTGTAGTGTCATGAACAAGTTTAGAATTCTGACTCTAGATTTATGTTTGTAGGCTAAACTAGGTTTTATTTCCATATTCAACTCATCTTTTCCATTTCCTTCATCATGAATTTGTAAATATTTTTTGCATGAACATGTAGTTTTCTTGTAGGTTCAAGAAGAAAAACAAAGGAGGAATCCACCAACACCTTCAACTTCATTTCTCACCTTTCATCAGCCTTTTATTCATCAAATCGCCATCAACCCCATTTTCATATTTTTCACCTTCACACCGTGAGAAAACCCTAGGGGTGAAAGACAGGATTCTCAAGAGTTTATAAGCTTGGTCAATGGGTTGGAAACCTTCCACTCATCCAAACACACCTTCACTCCACCTTCCCTATGCTTTTCTCACCCACTTTTGGCCTCGGATTTCCCTTAGACTGTTTCCTATAGAAATTCAGGACTTTCCTATAAAACTACAAGAAATATGTAGCATCACTTTTAGCAACGCCAGTGGTCCCCTCCTTAAGCCCAAAAACCACCATCCACCTCACCCAGACCTACCAAAACCACCCAGTCGCCTTCATCCTTGCACCCATGAGTTCAAGCCTTTCCTAAGCCACCTTAGCTCTTTCTCCTCCTAGCTGCAAAACAATGCATTTAAAATCATAGTTAGGTCATGATTAGATGCACGAGTAAAAGCATGATAGTTATAACATGAAGTAGATAGATTATGTTTAACCATTTGGCCCAACAACGTGTGATTATTTTAGTCTTCTTTATGCAATTTCAATTCAGCAATTTACTTCATGAAAGATGCCTAGTTTGCTTTCATTTCTTGCCATAGCTTAATTTGTAGATTTATTTCATTGCATAATAGTTATATGTACTTTATTGCTATAGAATAGTTCTTTGATTGCTGATAGAGTAATGGATTTGAACCATTTGTAGCCCTAGGTCTAAATTCAGAAGTGTGACAAAATTCAATAACACCCTTTCGTAGAGCTCAGAAGAGGATGACATGAGTAGAATGCATTTGTTATGTATATAGCAATGTCACCTCCAAGTTTGTACAAACCCCAGGTTGATAATGTAAAGTAGAGTAGAATCTGGGAGTTGCAACATTCTTGGTGCAATACTAGGGCTCACCACGTTTTTGGCGTCATTGTTGGGGAGGTGTCTAGTAGATGCTTTGATTTGTTTTAGCATTCTTTTCTGCTTTACTTTTACATGTTGTTTCAAAAATATTTAAAAATACAAAAAAATCTTATTTTCATGCCTCGTAGGAGTAGGGATACTAAAGGAAATTTTTTACCTAAAACTCCCACATCACCACATAATCACCCTTCACTCTTCTTCAGTGGCTGTGAGGTTGAACACACCATAGGTGAACCTTTTGAAAAAATTGAAGAATCTATTGGGGAAGAAGAATATCTTGTTTCACCAGAGGAACCTACTCCACCTATTCAAACCATGGCTGAAATTGAAACCCAGGGAGCCTTTCCCATTAGAGAGGCATATGGGGAGACTAAAATGAAGAACATTATCCCCTCAACCCTTCCACATTTCCATGGACTTACCTCTGAGGACCCTAACACATTTATGTTTGAATTTTTTGCTATCTGTAGGACCTATGACTATGCCTCAGATGATCAAAAGTTGAACTTATTCCCATCTACCCTTAAGGATGTAGCCTTGCACTGGTTCATGGGTCTACCTAGGAAAAACATTGCTACCTGGGCATAGATGCAAGAGGCCTTCAACAAAAAGTACATGGACTACTGTACGTCCAAGGAAACTAAAGATGACATATTCAGGATGACTTTAGTGCCTGATGAGTCCCTAGAGGACTATGAAGAGAGGTTCTAGTTAAACGATAAGAGATCCAATTGTACCCTTGATCCTAGATATATGCTATCAGGAGGAGATATCTACCAGATTCCTTATGAGACAATCAAAATTGTCTTCAGGAACCATTTCTAGGGAAACTAAGAAGAAAGGCAGAGCTAGCCAAAGTATAACCAATACCCTTCCTCTTCCACATCCATCAAGCATGAGATTGTAAATATGTTGGAGGACTTCAAGAGTGACATGTTGCACACCTTTTCTTTGCAAATGAACACAATGCAAGTAAAGAGTAAGCAAGAGGAAGCAGAAAGAGCCTTGGCTATATTTTTCCCTAGATGTACTAGAAAACACTCTAGAAATGAATGTCCATTAAATTTCATAGAGGTTTGCTTAGTCTCTGAGGAGAATAATGCCACAAATTTTTTTCTCTCCTCACCTAGACTTAAAGTTGTATATCGAGGTGGGGAAGTAGGACCATAAAAACTTTGTTTCATCAACCAGAGAAGGCATCAAGGCCCTAGGTCATATCAGCAGGGTATGCAAGGTGCACCTTATTCCTACTATCACAACAATCAAAATGCATGAAATATTGGTACACCCCCACTCCTCCATCCTCGACTACACCTCCTACTTGGCCTCACAACCCTCCATATCATCCTCAGCCTATGAACCAACAATTTCAGCAGTATGTTCCTCACCAACCTCAGTGGAACAAATCATCCCAGGGGTGGAGGCCCCAACATAATCAACCACCTGATTTAATGCCTCCACCCCAACCTCAACCTGAGCTTGATCATGCTACTCCACTCAAGCTTCCTCAGATGCCTGCGCAACCCAATCTGAAACCGAACAACAAACAAGCACAACAAGTTTATACTGGAGAGACATCCTATCAAGCCTATGTTGTGGAGATACAAGAGATTAATCTCAGGTTGGGAAGAATACTCCCAAAAAACCATACTCCATCTCCACCTGTATAAGTTGAGGAGGAAAAGGAAGAAAGTAACAATTAGATCCAACAACCTCCTTTTCCTGAGTGCTTGATCCATTCTAATCAGCACACCCCAGAGGAGACCAAACTTCTGGGAGAATTGAAAAATTTGCGTGTAAAAATGCCCCTTCTCCAGGCCATTCAGGATGTCCCTATTTATAATAGGCTCATCAAGGAAAAGTTCTTCAAGAAACCTAGGATAAAGAAGAAATATACCCCCACAATCAATGTAGTAGGACAATTGTCCAACTTAATGTTAGGAAGGGTGATCTTCCCAAAGTACCTGGACCCTGGCAATCCAATTTTAGATGTGAACATAAATGGTGTCATATTACACAATACTCTGATTGATCTCAGGGCTGCCATCCATGTAATGACCAAGGAAACTATGCTTAAACTCAACCTACAAGGGACTTTGAGGAAAACCACAATAGGTCTGCAACTTGCAGATCGGTCCATAGTAACTCCAGAAGGAATTTCTGAGGATGTTATGGCTTCAATTGACTCTTGGGAGTATCCTACAGATTTCCTGGTTCTGTAGCCAAAAACCAAGTTTAATGGATATCCTCTCATTTTAGGGAGACCTTGGTTAGCCACTGCCGATGCTTATATCAGTTGTTGGGTTGGAAACACGACTATTAAAAATGGGCCCTTTTCTAAACAATTGATATTATATCCTCCAGCCCAGCCTTCCATTGACCATGAACTACCTATATGGTTGGAGGATCAAGAATAATATGAATTATAAAAAAATACCCCCATTTGTACCATAGATTTTGTTCTTAGAGAGGGGTAGCTTGATGAAGATGAAATCATCTACCCAGAACTAATCCCCCACTAACAGCCCGCTTAAAAACCTAGTCAAAGAATCTGAAAGCCAACCTTGGATGTAACTGCACTCATTTGTTTCAACCTCTAAAAACACCAAGGCTGTGGAGTTTGGCCCATCCAAATCTCTGAAAATTAACTCAAACCTCTCAGATAGAGAAGAAGAGAAGATATGCTAGCTTTTGAAATAAAACCTAGATGCATTTCCTTGGGACTGCAAGGACATGAAAGGGGTGAATCCCTTGGTATGCAGACATCATATTTACATTAAGGAAGGATGCAATACTGTGTGCCAACCCCAAAGGCAGATGAACCCATATCTAAAAGACATAGTCAAGGGAAGAACTACAAAAATGGTTGGATTCAAGTTTCATGTATCCTATATCTGAGAGTGAGTGGGTAACTCCTCTTGTCCTAATCCTGAAGAAGAATGGAAAATGGTGAATCTGTGTTGATTATTTGGAACTCAACAAATCCACCAAGAATGACCACTTCCCTTTGCCCTTTATAGATCAAGTCCCGGATGGCCTTGTAGGAAAGAAGACCTTTTATTTCTTAGATGGGTTAAGTGGGTATAACCAGATCCAAATTAGCCATGAATACTAGGATAAGGCTACTTTCACATGTCCTTGGGGTACCTTCACTTACAGAGTCCTACCCTTTGGGTTGTGAAATGCCCCAACTACCTTCCAAAGAGTTGTATTGAGCATTTTCTTGGAGCTATTCCATGACTCGGTTGAAATATACATGGATGATTTCAAACCCTATGGGGATGAATTCCAAGAAGCTCACTCCAATTTGGGAAAAGTGTTGAGAATATGCATTAATATGCATCTCTCCCCGAGCCCATAAAAGTGTGAATTCTTGAAAAGAGCAAGAGTTGTATTGGGACACTCAGTATCCCAAGCAAGAATACAGGTGGACCCGAACAAAATCACCATCATCAAAAGGGTACCTGATCCTCAAAATAAGAGATACGTCAGGAGTTTCTTGGGTTTAGATGACTACTATATAAGGCTCATCAAATATTTCATTAAGTTGGCTTCGTCACCATTTGGTTTGTTGGCCAAAGACTCTGAGTTTACTTGGTCCAGTCTCTGTCAAGAAGGTTTTGAGCTCATTAAGGGAAAGTTAAGTACTTCCCCCATTCTCTGAGGTCCATATTAGACTCTGCCTTTCCACATTCACATAGATGCATCAGACAAAGTTGTGGGGGAAAACTTGGGGCAGTTAGAAGATAAATCACCTTATGTAATATATTTCATTAGTAAGAACTTGTGCAAGGCTGAACTCAATTATATTGTCTAATAGAAGGAAATATTAGCCATTGTCCATGCTTTAAACAAATTTAGACATTATATCACTTGTTATCAGACCTTTGTACACATTGAACATGCAACCATCAAATATTTAATGAACAAACCGAATGGTAATACTAGAATAATTAGATTGTTGTTACTATTACAATAGTTTGACCTGACCAATGTTGATAAATCGAGAAAGGAGAATGTTGTTTCAGATTTTTTATCCAGGTTAACTCTATCTACAGATGAAGAAGGAATGGTGGATGACCAGCTGCCAGATGAACATATCTTTGCTATCTCAACGCTCTCACCATGGTTTGTTGATATAGATAACTACTTGGTTGCTGAAAAGGTCCCTCCTAACACCTCATCCAAGGAGAAGAGAAAGATCATCAGAATACACACCCCTTTCACCTGGATTGGGGGAAATATCTTCAATCTAGGCCCTGACCAAATTCTCAAAAAATGTGTGAGGGAAGAAGAATTTTTTGACATCCTCTCTGTGTGTCATGATAGCCCTTGTGGAGGCCATTGTGTTGAAAAAAGGTCAACCTTCAAAGCTTTGCAGGCAAGTTAATATTGACCTACCCTTCACCAGGATGCCAGAAAATACACTAGAAGGTGTGACTAGTGCTAGAGGATGGGGAAACCTATACAGAGGAATGAGATTCCTTTGTACCCTCGGGTGGCTCTTGAACCATTTGAAAAGTGGGGTATGGAATTCCTAGAACCCATTGATCCACCATCTGGCCAGAAAAAGTATGTCATAGTCTGCACTGACTACCTAAAAAATTGGGCTGAAACAAAAGCTCTGAAGGTAGAAACCAAGGATAAGGTAGAAAAACTTCTAAGAGATAATGTGTTCTATAAATTTTGATACCCTAGAGAGGTATTCACTGATCAGGGGGCACAATTCACATCTCATCTCGTTGAAAATATTCTAAGGAGGCACAAGTTAAAGCATAAGACTTCCACTGCCTACCACCCTCAAGAAAATGGCCAAGTGGAAGTGACCAACAGAGCCTTGGAGAATATCCTCACCAAGGTTGTGAGAAGCAGCAGAAAATATTGGGTGGACAGAATGGTAGAAGCTACTTGGGCCTAAAACACTACTTGGAAGAAAGCAACAGGTTTGCTCCTTATGACTTTGTCTATGGGAAGAAATCTCTGCTTTCAATTGAATTTGAGTTCAACACCTTAAGGATGGCATCTGAGTTAGACCTAGATATATCAAAGGCCCAACGAGAGAGGTTGTTGTAATTAAATGGATTGGATGAGTTTAGGATGAAATAATGTCTTCACACAGAGGTGATTCAACTGCAAAGGAAGGTCTGGCATGACAAGAACATTAAGGAAAAGACCTTTCAAGAAGGAGATTGGGCGCTAATGTATGACTCAAGGTTCAATGATTTCAAAGGCAAGCTGATGAAAATATGGTTGGGACCCTACAAAGTGGAAATTTTTTATGATAATGGCGCAGTTCATATCAGAACCATAGATGAGGAGAGGATTTCCCTACTTGTCAATGGTTATAGGCTTGAATTTTACAAAAAGCCCCTGTCTAGGGCATAATTTATAAATTCCATAAATGTGGAGGTGTATGTCATGGGAGACTCCATAGTTTCCAGTGCCTCCCCCTCCTAGAAAAAAAAAAGAAAAAAAAAATAAAGAGGCATGGGTGAAAACCTCTCTGAGGCACCCAAGGCCAACTATAGGGTTGAAAACCTCCATGAGGAAATCCTGGAGCAAAAAAGGAAAGAGAGAAAAAGGAAAAATAGAAAATGAAATATACTTGGGTGAAAACCTCTATGAGGCACCCAAGGTAGGCTTGTGGGTTGAAAACCTCTGTGGAGGCAACCCACTTGCCTTAAAAAAAAAAAAGAGAAAAAAGAAATAAACAAAAAAAGAAAAAAGAGAAAGGAAAATACCTATGTTGTCATTTGTTTTTCTGTTTTGCATGTTATTGATCAAAGATGGTTTTTGGGATCCATAGGAGAAGTTTTTATTCACTTATATTTCTCCTCTGCTTACATACACCATAAAATAATCTAGAAGGCACCCATTCATTCATTTCACCCCACAGATAGGAAAAAATTTCATTTTTTTCACCTGGCTGTAATTGCTACAAGAAACTCCAGTAGCTATAGGATTCCTGTAGCACTATAGGAAACTCTTGTAAATGATACATGAAAATTATTCATGAAGGAAGGAGCTCTCTCAAGGATTTATAAACTTAAAAATAGACCATGAAAATTTATTTCTTTCAGGTACCTACCATTCCTAACCCCTTATTTCATTCCATGCACAAGGATTCACTCTTTAAACCCTATGTTGCGCCATTAGCATCTAGATCTTCTGAAACTTGGCATGAGACCTCTTCCCTTACCTATCCACCACTCCATTCATTCCATGATTCCATTCATAGCCTCCGTAAACCATTTCCCTCCATTTCTAAGCAAGTTGAAGCAAGAAGAAGCAAAAAGAAGACTGTTACAGGGAATTGTAAAATTTCCTGTATAAATTATGTGTATGGCACAACAAGGCCAAAAGATGAAGAAAAGTTGATGAAGATTAATTCAAAATAGCACCAGCAGAATCTAGGAGAGCTAGCACACCATCCATGGCACTTGACGACTCCCATGCAACACGTGTAAGAAGAAAAGACAAAAAAATATTAAGCAGCTCACTCAAAAAACAAGCAACTCACTCAAAAAATAAACAAGAAAATAAAAAAATAGCAAGAGGAAGATCATGAATACAACCAAAAGCCCTAGATTCTACAACACACCAACACCAAGTAGGTTCGGTTATGGCCCTTCACCTCTAGTTATGAATTCATATTGGCAAAAATACTTTAATGTCGATGTTTAGAGATTTAAAAGGCAAAAAGGTGGCCAGTTAACTTGGCCACCTTCGTAAAGTTAAACTGGAGGAAAGTGAAAGTGCACGTCACTTGGGCAAGTCAAATAAAGTCAAGAGGGAGTGAATGAGTACAAATATGTTATTACAAGGCTAAGCAATCATTAACTGGAATGGGACCAACTGTCTTTAAGAGGAAAACTTGTGTTGTTAAGTATGAGTCAACACCCCGCTCCAAATTTAGTTAAAAATTCCATCAAGGTGAGTTCTGCCTCATTTTCACCTTTTTGATGGGCATTTCGAAGAGAAGTGAAAGCAAAAGAGCAGTAGGAGCCATCAGGGATAGAAGCATCAAATTCTGGGCTTGCATGCACCATCGTGCTACATGAAACAAAGAATTTCTACAAGAAACTACATAGGCAGATCAACAAGGATATAGAGGGAAAAACATAGTCACCTGTGGGTGTGTTGAATTTCAACAAGAAATTTCAGCACCTACACTAGTGTGGGACCAGGAGGTCCAAGCAACACCTACACTAGTGTGGGACCATAGATCTTAGCAGCACCTACACTGGTGTGGGCTAAATTTGGTGCATGTCTATTTTAGTTATCACTTAATTAAAATGGACAATAAAATGTAATCTAATCTCAAAATAGCTTGTAATAATTAACTGAGTGTGATAAACTCAGTTAACTCATGAATTTCGAGTTGAGGGTAGTTAGTGAGGCATGCAGAGTAATTCTAGTTGTAGCAGAGTTAGAAGTGCAGTGGTGCATTAGTTAATGCAGGTTGTAATTAGTTTAACTCAATTAAGTGAGTTAAACTCAGTTTTGCTAGTTGTAACTGTTAGATACACTAGTGAGATATCAAGTGAATTAAATATTATTTTATTCACAATCAGTGATCTCACATGAAACTAAGGATTTACTATTATTAGCTACATGCATGTCAGTTCCAGTGGAGACCCAATTGAGATCTAGGTGAAAGGGAAGTTGACTATCAGTTGTAGGATTATTGGGTTGCACCCATGCAAAAAAACACCCATTTGATTTCCCATGATCCTTGCGCAGTCAAGGAAGTGAAAAATTCCTATGGAATAGGGATTACATTCCACATGAATTGCACAAGCAAGGAAGGTTGTCATGAGGTAGAAAATTGGCTAAGTATTGGTCAGTTTTATCCAAGACAGTGTGAGACAGTTAGCTGAGTATAGGAGGGCTCTTGTGAGAAGAGTTGTATGTAATTGTTTCATGTATCCATGCTGAATATACAATAGAAGTTAGTGGGATTTTGAGTAGCAAGCTTTCCCCAGGAAATTATATATGTTGTGTTTTGATTGATTCTTCTTTACTTCATGTGATTGGTGATTGTGTTTTAATTCTGCAATTGATTTGTAAAAGTGATTCAGTATCTAGCTTTAGCACATTGTTAGATCGGATTGAATCCATGATATACATGCTTGTTGCATAATTTCTATATGTTGAAATTTCTTCGTAAAGCCACCATCTCCCAAGAAAAAACACTAGAGGAGATAGGTAAGTGATTGCCATCCTCCATAATTGAAATTTCTCCATGAAATTTGCACACAACAAGTTATTATTTGGCAATTAAAGGGTAAAAAAAAATTTCATTTGTTTGAGACAGTCATCTCTAGACCTCTACACATAACTCTCAAACATCTCACCACCCTATCACAACCATAAAAATGGGAAGTGGATTCAACAGAAGGGATCCCATGATATTAAAAGAATTAGGTAGAATCCTCAAGTTATGGAGATTTTCACAAATCACCAATGGATAGGTTTCTTTGAGATTTTTAAAGGTTTTAATGACGAGATAGCTTGAGAGTTTGCAGTGGCTTTGTAATCACACTCAGAAGAGAGAGCCACCACTGTGGTTAGGGTCCTGGACATCACACTTTCACCTGAAATCATAAGCAGAGTCACTACTTTTCCCTTAGGAGTTAAATGGGTTAAGGAAAGGATGCCGAGAACTACAACCAAGAAAAAATTCTTTCTGCAAGGAGAAGAATACATTGAGGACAAGAATGGAGTGAGGAGATAAAGCCTTTCATACCCCTGGGATGAAGTAGCCTTCCATATCATGAAATGAATTTCTTGTGAAGGTAGACTTAGTGTGGTATACGGGTATCATTTCAGGTTGTTGAATGAGCTTATGTTTCAAGGAGAACTCCCTCTAGAAAAAGAATGAGCATACCTAATTTCCTCTTGACCTCAATAAAAGACATGAGAAAAAAGGTAAGGGAAATAAAATACTAGCATTTGGCTCATCATGGACTCATAAAACTTTTAGTGAATGATGATTTGAGAATATTAAACCTCCCTATATATTGGTCCTCATTCATAGACATGGATAGGAAATCCTTCATAGCCACACAAATAGGAAAAACCTCTGCCTCTAGTCTTAGAGAGAGGGAGGTAGAAGAAGAAGAAGAGGATGTAGAAGAAGAATAAGAGGAGTTTGAAGATGAGGAAGCAAGAGAAGAGATGGATATTGAAATAGAAAACATAGAGACAACACAGACAGAGAAATAAAAGGCTGAGGGGAATAAGGAAGAAAATACAAAGGAAAATAAGGGATTGGACCTCCCCTCAAGACACCAGCATGTCATTAGACATTACAGATTAGGAAGTGGCTGCTACCCTAGCCACTTTTAGCATACCTGTAAAAACAAAGAGGAAGAGGCAAACACCTATGTATTTCAAGACTAGAAAGAGCCAAAGGGTAAGGCAAGGGAAACAACAGACTCCCACCAAAAGCAATATTTCCATTGAGGAGTCACCCAAGAAATATGATGAAATAAGGATAGAGTAAGGAAGGGTGCAAGAGGTCACCTCACCTATGAGGACCCCTGTGACCTACATCAAAATACACTAAGTAAGGTTGGCATCCCATACACATCATACAACCCCTACAGTCCCTCAAAAGATAGAAAAAAATGGAAAAACAAGTAAGAGAGAGTATTCAACAAGAGAAATAGATTTTGCTACAGGAAACTTTGTATTTGCTACATGAAACTCCAGTAGACCAGGAATTAGAGAAAAAGGCCTTGGCTGAGGGAGGAAAGACCGCCATGGATGGGAAAGAGGCTCAAGAAGTTGAGGAAAAGACAAAATATGAAGGAAAATATGAAAAAGAGGAAAGAAAGATGATAAGGAGGAGCCCACTTCACCAAAATCAGTCCTCAAAGATGTAGCAGTAGTAACCCTAGCCCTCAACCCAATCTTAGTTCCTACTACACATTTATTGAAGGGGGTAGATTGATTCCTCAAAAGTTCATAGTGCCTTTATTCTATCAGTTGGAAGAGGAGAGGGCACGCACTCATCATTGGATGAAGATTTCCACAACCAAAGGTGTGCATGACATAGGGGTCATTGAGGAAAAAGTGACTAAGTTGGGAAGGGATTTTTCTGATGCTAGGCTCAGAGAATCCATGTTGAAAGAGAAGCTTTAGAAGGCCCAAGTAGAGAATGTAGCATTGCAGGAGAAACTTCAGCAAAAGGAAAAAAAAATGGCCACCATGGAAGATTTGTGTATTGAGGCCATACAACATATATATCCATCAGATTCTGATGCAGTCTAACTCAAGGAGTAGTGGCTTCTATTTAAAATCAAAACACTAGCCTCTCATGGATCCTTACCTTTTCATAACTGCAAACAGTTCATTGAATTTTGCAACCAATCAAGTATGGAAGACAAGGAAAAACTAGCATAATTCTACATGCACAATCTTGTGTTGACAAAATTGAACATCTGGGAACCTAATCCTAGAATGGGAGACATGTAGTTAATGTAATTATCATCTTGGATGGTTAATGAGGAAACAAGAGCACAAGAAGTAAGAAGGGTCATGAGGAGAGAAAATAGAGAACCTCTACACATTAGGGCATAGATATTCAGGCCTTAGGGGAGCCATCAACAACCATATCAATATAGAAAATGATCCTTCACTTGTAGAAAATTATTGCAACACACAAGCTCAAGCCATGGATCACTTTGATGATGTTTCAAGGTTGTTGGGAGATGATTGCATAATGGCTAGTCAAAGGAGATGGAATAGTCTCTGTTGGCGAGGAATCAGGTCTCACAGGAAAGACCCAGGTTTCAGGATTGTGGCCAACAAGGGAATCCGCTGTAGTCTAGAACCATGCCGGCATTATCACCCTACTCCGGAGAGCAGAGAGTCTCACCCGAGGCATGCCGCAACCACATGCAGAAGGGGAATAGATCGATAGCAGTGAAAGGATCCGCAACTCATGATTAACATTGAATCGATTGCATAAACATAGTTATATACGCAAGAACATTCGGAGAGTGAACCGTTATTAAACAAATAAAATTTTAAATCATCACGACCATCATGCATGCATATAAATCACACAATAGGATAGCAACCTGCAATTGTATTGATATCTTCAGCCAAATCCATAGTTACATAGCTTCCGCAAGGAGAGCTTACAAGTCTGATGCAGACGCCTTATAGAACATAAAGGTAAATAAGAGAAACCTAGGAACTACAGAGGTATCATGCCCAATATCTTTCAGTCGCTCTGCATTCTTTCTTCTGTTCGCATTCTTCTTTCTTTCGGCCGGGTGGCTGCTATTTATTCACCCACTATTGCAACTTTTAGTTCCTCTTTGCGTTCTTCTTCAGTTGCTTTCGACTTCTCTCTTGTTGTCTGTGTGTTCTGCTTTATGTCTTCTGCTGTATATTCTCTTCGTCTGTTCTCAAGCATCTGCTTTCTTCATCTATCTCTTACTTTTGCACCACCTTGATAGCTCCGCGACTTACTGTAGTTGCGACTTGGTCGCAATTGCCAT
This sequence comes from Pinus albicaulis, assembly GCA_034641835.2. NCBI lineage: Eukaryota > Viridiplantae > Streptophyta > Pinopsida > Pinales > Pinaceae > Pinus > Pinus albicaulis. The sequence goes on from CM076579.1 coordinate 927,118,931, forward strand.
GTGTCATCATGCCGCAACCCAAAAAGCCATTCTTTATTCAAAACTCAAAATATTCAAAATAAGTTTTCAAAACAAGGGCCCCAACAGGCCCTGACCACAGTTTCTTGAATCATCCTCGAGTTAATCACAAATGACAGTCTCTATCTCCATCGCCCTACTTGATCCCGTGCCCTGTTCGCGCTGTGTGCCTTCAGCTTGTTCCTGTTCTCGCTGTGCACCTTCAGCTTGTTGTTCAAACAAGGGCCCCAACTCTGGGACTCTGCGGAAAGCTGTAGCTCTAAGCTCAGTGAATGACGGCACAACGTGTTGCCACCCCTGCAGCATGGAATCTGTCTCTTCGACAATCTTGGTGACAACGGCCTCTTCTATGTGCGCCAGTACAGCCCCGAATACCGTGCTAATCTGGGTTTCGGCCTCGGCGGCTAGCTATTGCAGTTGCTTGGCACTGAATTGAAGAAGCGGGCGGAGCTCACGAATTACCCATTTGGCCATTGCTGAGCTGGCCTCTATTTGCCAAATCTGTACTTCGAGCTCATCTGCCTGGGCATATAACTGGTCCAACCGAGCGGGGTCCGCGGTTTCTTGAATGTCTCGCGAAATTTGCTATAGCTACGCGGAAATGGGTTGCGTTTTGACTGTAAGGGCTAGTGAGCACTCCTTAAGACCCTTCAAGATGTCGTAAGCCTCGCACGCCACAGAGGTAAGGGCTTCCTGCATTTGAGTGGCCTGGCCCTGCTTTGCTGCAACCTATGCGGAATAGACAATCTCAGGATCAGGCAGTGCGGGCCGTGCGGCTAACACTGCTTGAAGCTCCTGGTTTTCCCTGTGTAGGCCATGGTATTCGATGCGAAGGTGGAAATCCTATGCTACGACACTCGTCTCCGTGACATCGGCAGGCAGCTGAGTAGAATGAGCCTCGACAGTTGGCCAAAACTCTGAAAACACCCAGGTGACATTGTTTATCTGATCTTTCAGCTGTTCCTGTGCGGTGATGAGTTGGTCGCGCTGTTTAGTAAGCGCGGTAATCTATTGCTGCTAGTCATCGCACCTCTTCTGTAGCTCAGAATGAAGCCTTTCAGCTTGCTGTGCTGCCCTCTGGATAAATAAGTACAATTGAGCTGTACCCCAGGTTTCTAAATTGGCGATCTCCAAAGTGCCCTGGTCTGGCCTCCTTTCTTGCAAGGGTTGCCCACTGGCAACTGATCGATTAGAATGCTCTGGGGGGGATGGCGGCGTGGTCTGTGGGGGTGCTGAGTCGGCCATAGTCATATCCGGCCGTTCCTGCTGATCGGTATGGCCAGTTTGTGGAGGGGCAACAGGCTCAGGCTGAGCCTTAGCTGAGTTGGCAACAATGTGTGCCCTCTAGGTAAATATATTAGTTAGAGAAACTTGGGGTTCTCCCGCGGGGTCGACCGGTGGTACTACTGCTACAGTACTGGAGTCAAATTTAGCCCCGTGGTCCCCACCAAGGAGTTCCCGAATGATTGGGTTGGACACGGTAGCAGATGAATTGGATGGAGTGAATGAAGTGGTAGGCAGATGAACGGTGGATGGAACGGTGGATGGAGTGGTGGAGGAGTGTGGAAGGCGAATATTGATGAAATCGGATGGGTTAATGAGGGGTTCTTCTTGAATCAACACCCCTGTTCTCGGTGGCAGTGGTGGATCATCAGCAGTGAGGTCCACCACCGAATTTGCTTCAGTGGTGCGGGCCCGCTTGGCTTGAGGGGCCTCTAATTGATCCGTAGGCTTGCTCTTCTCTCCCATCAGGGTCGTGATTGGGCTTGCCGAAGTAAATAGAACAGTAGGGATGGGGGAAGTGGGAGGAGCTATATGGGGGTGCGAGGTAGAGCAAGAAAGCGGGAACTCGGAAAATAAAGGAAAAGGGGCGGCACCGCTTGAAATAACCTGGGCCGCCGCATTAAAATTGCGTACCTGAGTGTTCAAGTGGCGAACAATGGGGACGAGCAGCTCAGGGAGTTCCGGTGGTGTCGCCTCCGCATCAGTTTCGACAAGCTGTTGCTGCGGTAGCATTCGCTCAAAGTTGTACCTGGGCACCCCGTCCCGGATTTCCATCGCAACCCCCGGCCACGAACAGACCTCGTTGTGGAAGGAGGTATCCTCAAGCTGGAATTTCAACGGCTTCATGCGGAAGGTGTCCTCCAGCACGCAAGTAGGTCGGAGGTAAGTATGCCTATGACTGACCTCGAACCACTCTTTCTCGCTGTACTCATCTAAAAGGTTCCTGGGCACCCGTTGCTAGCCGGCCACCACGTCCGTCATTAGACCGTACCAAGACCGAAATGACTTTGCATTCACTTGTTTGGTGCTAGGATTAGCGGATACCTTCCACGGAGCGAAAATCAGCGCTAGAGGCTGGCCCTCCAGAATGTCTGCGAAGAACCTGACAAGGGGAGTGTGCCATTTCCACATGGCAAAGGCAACGATCAAATATCCATAAATGAAACTAGTAGCGCGCTTGTAGTTCTCCTCGCATGCGTCAAACAGTTCCTTCAACAGGAAGGAGCACCAGTTCAGCTTGGTGCCCTAAACACAGTGCTCTGCAATGAAGATAGTGTCCAGAGTGCATTCGCCCTTTTTGTAGTACCTCATTGTCTTGCTGGCAATGAGGTAGCAGGCGAATTTAATCTCGGGCTTATAGATAAGGTCTATCTGGGCTCCTTTTCCCCCCCTACGGGTGCCATATTTGACATATAGGTCTGCATCTCCCGACTTCCACGCGCACTTAGAGGTGGTCTGACAGGCAGTCGAGACATCCACACCATTCTACGAAAGCCCTGTGAGACAATGGATATCCTCAGCGTGAATGGGAATTTCCTTGTTCAGCCACAAGGACCCATTCTGGATGCGGCTGAGGAGGAATCGGGTGCACTGCAGAGCCGGTCCTGTGGTCCCGAAGACCTAAAAATTTATTAAGTTCTTCAGAGAATATTGCTGAAGGCCCCGGAACTCTGGTAACATTTTGTTTACTGAGTTCCTGACTGTTGTGTAGTAATGTTCCATATACACTTGCCAATGGAGTGCCGGGAATTCGGAAGCATCTAAAAGGTTAGCATCTAACAAGGCCGCATTGTCATATTTCCCTACAAGGGATTCTGTCTTGTGAATTCTGCTGTCGAACTCTAGTTCGAGGATGACTGGGATGGCCTTCGGCATGGTTGCTCGGCGCTGATAGACCTGCAGAATTCGTCTCGGCGTCCTCTCTTGGTGCTATGCGTCGGGAGACTTCTGCCGCTCTGGTACTGCTGAAATTGCTAATTCGAACTGTTCCGGCATTCTCGTGCTTTTGGTTTGCATGCAAGTTTTGTAATTACCTGGCACGAGGGGAGTTGATGAGACCCCCTAACGAGTTAATTCTTGCTGGCATTCTTTTCTGCGATAATCGTGCGATCAATTGCGTGCCAATGTGTATTCTGACAGTTGCTGACGGTGGCATGGGGAAATGGGCGGACACGACGGCTGAGGTTATTGCGAATGATGGAAAAATGATTGTGGCAAGGTTACGTCCAATTATGGTAATTTATGGTGCAAGTCTAGATGATCCTACGGACTGACACAAGTACTGACTGAAATGACCTGGACTGACCTAGACACGTTTATGAATCCTACGGGGATGACACGCTAGACGCGCCCCTCCCCGACCACAATCGGTTGCGGTGCGGTCCTGCAACAGCGCGGTTATTGAAAAACTATGCATGAAAAGAAACACTACCTATTCTCATCCCGGTTGCGGGAGAGTTATTCAACTACGCTACTCTACGGGTGCTCTCGGTTGCGAGAGTTATTGATGAAGATTGAAATAAATTTACTCCTAGTAGGGTTTCAAGCGTGTGCCATTCACCCATCCCGATAAAAAAGTACCGTCTAGCTGAGCCAATCAAACGGCTCCGGACTCTCTAATATCGATGACAAAGTAAGGTCCTAACCAGTGCATATGCAACTTTCCTGGGAACTTCTGGAACTTGCTGTCATATAAGAGGACCTTGCCGCCAACCTGGAACATTTTGTTCTTGATGTGGCAGTCGTGCCACGCTTTCTGCCTGTCCTTCTGAACCTTCTGGTGGAATTCAACCAAGAACAGGGCCTCGTCCAGTTCCTGTAGTTCATGTAGGCGCTTCTGGAGCGAGGCTTCTTCCGAGAACTTGAGAGACGTGGAAATTAAAATACTGGGTACAGTGAACTCGGTGGGAATCACAGCTTCTCGACCATACACCAACTGGAACGGTGTCTGATTGGTCAAGCACTTTACCATAGTCCGGTAGGCCCAGAGTGCAGCTGGTAGCCGCTCATCCCAGTCATCCTGCTGGGCGTTACAGATCTTTGTTAGCCCCTTTTCAAGAATTTTATTAAACGCTTCAACAGTACCATTGGCCTGCGGGTGGTACGGGCTGCTTTTGTGATGTTGGATCATAAATGTGTCCAACAGCGACTTGACCGTGTCATTAATGAAATGCGTACCTTGATCGCTGGTTAAAATTTGTGGGCAGCCAAACCTGCTGATGATGTGTTCAAAGATGAACCGTGCTGCTGTATCCTTCGTGCAATCGCGTACCGCCACTGCCTCAGCCCCCCTGGTGAGGTAGTCGGTTGCGGTAATGATGTAGCGGGCCTTGGAGCGCCTGGCGACCGGGGCTATGGGGCCTACAAAGTCAACAGCCCACTTCTCGAATGGCCACAACACATGTACTGGGTGTAGCGGAAGCTCGTCCCTGTGAAAGGGCCTCCCCATTCGCTGACAGACATCGCATCTCTTAACAAATGTCTTACAATCTGCATGGACCATAGACCACCATTTTCTAGCCTGGAGTACCTTCCTCGCAGTGGGTTTTTCCCCCACATGCCCTCCCGCAACACCGCTGTGGCATTCGCACATCACAGCTTTGCGCTCGTGGTCAAGTACACATTTGTGCAGAACCTCGTCAAGGCCCAGTTTGTACAGCTGCCCCGCAATCAGTTGGTATTTGGTGGCACGGACGACCAAGTGTCATTTCTGGAGCAGGGTGTAGTGCTGAGGGCACTGCCCCATGGTCAGGTAGGTGGCGATGTTGGCCAAGTAGTCCGGTACAGCTTCGACTCGGAAGAGGTCAGCATCCGACAGATGATCATCAAGAGAGCCTTCGTTCTCCCCCGTTTCCAACCTGGATAAATGATTGGGCCCAACGTTCAACCTCCCGGGCTTGAGAATCACCTCAAACGTGAATTCTTGGAAGAGTAGAAGCCAACGACAGATCTGTTCTTCCAAAATAGGCTTATTCACCAAGTACTTCAATGCAGAGTGGTCCGTAAAGAACTTGAATTTGCCTCCTAGAAGGTAGTGGCGAAACTTCTGTAGCAAGTACACCATCGCCAGGGCCTCCCTCTCAGTAGTGGTGTAATTCTTCTCCGCATTAGACAACTTGCGGCTGGTGAAGTAGACTGGATGGTCGACTGTCGTCTCTCCGGGTTGCGCCAAAACAACCCCAAGTGCAATACTGGAAGTGTCAATATGCGCATGGAACTGCTTATCCCAGTTTGGGTGAACAAGAATAGGTGCCATCGCTAGCTTTTCATTCAGAGTGTCAAGGGCCATCCGACACTCGTCCATCCATTGGAATACTTCAGACTTCCGCAGTAGCTTTTCTAAAGGGGCAGTGATCTTCGCATAATTTTGGATAAACCACCTGTAATATCCTGTGTGCCCAAGCAGTGCCCACAACTGCTTCACCGTTTCGGGGGCTTCCATGTGGACGATCACTGCTACCTTGGCGGGGTTGACGTAGACCCCTTTCTTGCATACCACGTGTCCCAATAGCGTGCCGAAAGGAACTGCAAAAATAAATTTCTTTAAGTTCAAGGAAATCTGCAACTGGTGACACTGATCGAACATGATACGCAACAGGGTGGCGTGTTTCTTTAGCAAACTATAGACGGTCCAATCGTCCATGTAGACTTCCAGGAACTTGTGGATATACTCCCGGAAATTAGAGATGACAATCTGGGAAAACACGGTCGGGGCGTTCTTCAAGCCAAACGGCATTACGTGGTATGCGAACGATCCCCATTCAGTGGTGAATGTCGTCTTCAGCTTGTCTTCTTCCGCAATGCGCACCTGATGATAACCCGAAAAACCATTAGTGAAGGAGTAAGATTCATTTCCCGCAACATGATCCAATACTTTGTCGTTGAAAGGAGTGGGAAACTGATCATGGATGCAGGCGTTGTTCAGGCTCTGGTAGTCGACATAGACGCGTATCTCTGCCTTGTCCTTCTTATTCTGAATGACGATAGGACTCACCCACTCTGTTTCTTCCACCGGAAAGATGAGACCTGTGGCCAGCATCTTGTCAATATCCATCTTGACCTTTTCTTTGATCCGTGGGTTCAACCGATAGGGTCGATGCTTTACGGGCCTGGCATCTGGTTTCAACACAATACGCATTTCTCCGAGGTCACCTTTGATACCCTTCAAATATACAACCGACGAAGGGAATAAGTCTTCGTATTCCTGGAGGAGGCTGAATATTTCCTTTATCGTCTCCTCATCCCAGTAATCCCCAATTGTAGCCAGCTTGGGTTTTTCTTCCCTACCTATGTTCAACTTCTTTGTCTTTAGTGGCTGCAAATGGATGCCTTCGGTGGTCGGTTCTTCACTGATATTCCGCTCACCTTTCCTCTCTTCGAAATATAGGTGCCTGAGGTCCTCCAGACTGTCATCGTCGGGATCGCCGTCAATCCGTTGGAAAACCAACTCGCGTCTGGCCTTAGGATGCGATGCAAACTTGCCCCCATCGGTCTCTGGGTCGTGAAGAAATAGTACCCCCTTGATTGCTTGTAATGCTTGGGACACCAGCTCCGTCTCCCCTTCGAACGAGAAGCACCGAAAAAACTTGTTCGTGACTTCCTGCCAGGAGCTGGTTCCTCTTTTCCGCTCTTCTTCCAAGTACCAGGCCTAGGGGATGGTATCTAAGGAGTGGATGAACCGATGTACCCACAACTCTTGCGGGTATCCCAGACCTTGTCACTGCTCCTCACAGCTCTTCAGGTGGTCCCGCGGATCAGAAGTCCCTTGGTAACTGTGCCCGCTTCGAGGGCCTTCGTCTTCTTTAAACCATGCCCGCAAAGCCTCCGCCACGCAACTCCACCGCGACAGGGTGTTGCGGTGGTTCCTCCACCACCTCGCTGATGTGGACTATAGTGCGACATCCAAAAGTGGTATCCTGCTTCCTTCTGGTACCATGTCCTCCACCTTTGCAATAAAGGTATTGACAGCCTGCATGTTCGACAAGGTGAGGTATTCTATGAACTCAGCGCCAATCCATCGGACTCGGGAAATGGTGGCACATATCCGTGTGCTGGTTTCATACCCACCTTGCTGCCAGTCTTCCCAAGCAAGTTCCAATCCCAGCTCCGAGCTCTGGACACTGCGCCAACTGACGGAGCCGGTTGCAGTCGGGTTGATATAGTCCTCCCGCTTCCCTGCAGTCATCTGATAAAGGTGGTCCATCATCTGAGCATCCTCCCGGTTGTCCACAGTTTCGGTATATCGCGGGCCTTGATATGGGTCAAGGGGCTGAGTGAATTGGACCTCTCTATCCTCGAAGATCATCAACTCCTTTTTGAGGTCGATGAATGCGTAATTCTCAAAAGCCCAATCGATACCTAGTAGGGCAGGGTAAGGATCCTTATCTCCCATAATATCAATAACCTCAAAATCCGTGTAAGTCTTCACCCCCGCAAAGTCGACCTCGACACCTTCGAGTCGGTCGATCGGCACAATGCAGTACTGGTTTTCCATTCTGAGTTGGATTGGCGAGTAGGTCAGTCGTGGCCTTCCAAGAGCCTCCCACGTCTTTTGCGGTAGGATGTTGATGTCAAACCCTAAATCAAGCATGGTATCGCTGATTTGGAATCCCGCAACCTGCGTGTTAAGTCGAAACTCTTTTCCTGTGCGTCACTTGTTCTGCTTGACTCGCTGCACATACTGGGGTGTTGTGTCCACAGGTTCCCTCGGGCCTGTATTCCCCTGCAGTGCGTCCTGCAGAGTACGCTTGAGCTGGTCCCGCATCGAAGCATTATCAACAATCTTGAGGAAAAAATGAAGCCATTCCTCAATCAAGGTCCCCGTAGCACTCTGTTCTCCGAAGCCAGTCGTCGGGGGTACCTCGAGGCCCCCGGTTTCCCTCAACTGAGCAAAAGCCTCCACCACCTCCTGGAAGTACCTCTTCTGCGCGTCTAGCCGGATCAGTTGTTTCGGGGAGGCGGGTCGAATAGCCCGGACCGGCTCCTTCCCATGAGTGTCCTCTCCCGTCTTCTTGCCACCCCACGTGATGATCACTACATTCTGCATGGTCAGGGTTGCAATACATCGTGGTTCGAAGTTTACCAAATACATGCCCCTCTACCGTGCCTGCTCCTCCCACTTCTTTATGAGTTTGGGATAGTCCTCTGTTGCATGGGTGTTCACGCGGCACTAGGAACACCAAGGACGTCGAGGAAGGGGACATTCCTGAGCCACGTGACCCTCTTGAGCATAGTTGTAACATTTCATTGGACCTCGTCCCCCTGTGCGGCCTCCACGCATCCCGCCGCCTCTGCCCCTGGAAGCCTCGTTCACCCTATAGGAAGGACGGTCCAACCGGTCCGCGAGTGCGTCAAGAGCTATGCACTGCTCAGTGTTATGAGTCGTGGAAGCACAAAACTCATAGTATACATTGTTTGGGATGCTGGAATACTTCTGTAGTATCAGGCACATCCGAGGTGGATGCCCCATCGTCCGGAAAATCTCGCAATACTCCACGGCGGTTGGGTTTGATTGGGATGGGAACCCCGCATAAGGCTGTTGTGGCGGGTATACCCCCTGCAGATTCATCGCCGCACCAACCCCCATGGGTGGACCCCCCTGGATTTCCACGACAGAGGGTCCCACACCTGTGCCACGCAGCCGAGGACATTCGGTTGCGACGTGGCCTTCAACCAGGCAGTGAGTGCACCAGACGTTCGGCCTGGCTGGTCTTATAGGCTGCATCTCCTTGAGCTTTTCAGTCAGACTAGCGATCTGATGCTGCAGTCCTACCAAGGAAGGATCCTGCGGGGCCGCCCCCCCCCGATATTCCTGAGGGTAGCCCACCATGGCCTCTATCTTCATGGCCTGTTCCAAAGCATCCTGCAAGTTGTCAATCTTCTACTGGGTGAGGGGGGTCTGCGTCAAGGGAAGCAGATCCTTGATGAACCAATCCCTCTGATGGTTTGGATCGATTGGGTAGATGAGTTTCCCGATCGCGTCCTTGAATCGCCGCATCAGCTCCCATGCGGTCTCTCCTTCTTTCTGCTTAATCTCCCAGAGCTCGGACAGACCCTGCTGGTTCGTCTGGGGAAGTTTAAATTCTCGGACAAAATCCCGCTTTACGTCTGCAATTAATGGATTAGGATGGGCCTCATACCACTTGATAAACCATCACAGAGCCCTCTCTCTGAGCGTGGTTTGGAACTCTATTAGCTTCCCGGCATCTGGCGTCTGCCGAGCCCTCCATATGGCTTCGCAGAGATTCCAGTGTTGCTCTACATCATCGTTACCCCAACCAGAGAATTCTAGATACCGGGTGAATGACCCAGCCATATTTACTTGCGAAGGGGTAACCAGGATAAAACCTCTGGGTCCTGGTTGCGTGACTGTACCGCTAGGAAATGCAATACTACTAGTGACGCTGATATTAACGTATGTCGCTGTCGACAATGAACTGCTGTGCAATTGACTCAGTGCTTGTAACTTAACGAAAATATTACTTAAAGGTTCATAGAGTACCAGGGGAAGGTAGGGATCCTTGCCGTGTAAATTTTTGGAAGTAGGGCTGCCTGGAGAGATGAATGCCATCCGCTCTTGAAACAACTACTGCATCACGACGTACCATTCGCCATCGGAACTTTCTTCGGGCTGCACACTTGCATCATCTTCGTCAGTAGTCGTCCCCCCTTTTCTCTTAGCTGGGCTCCCATGAACCCGCCGTACTCCCACAGTGGTCCCTTCCCTTTCCAGGGTATCCACCTGAGTGTCCATAATTCCTATCCTCTGAGGCGCCTCCTCTTGATTCTTCCTATCGTTTTCCTGTCGTCTTAACTCCTGCATCACCCTTTCTTGCCACCGGTCGGTGATCTGCGCCCGCCGATGTGCACGTCTCTCCCTCAATCTCCTCATGGCCTCAAAATCCATCCCCCACTCCTCGCTTCACACTTAACGTAGCATCTGTCCCTTCAGCCCTTCCCCCAGCACTGGAGGTTTACGCTTCCATGCCCAACTTTTGAAATTCCATCAGCCCTTCGTCCACCACGAGGGCCTTAATCCACAGCGGAATCTCCTTAAGCAGCTTCCCCCTTAACCCGAAACGGAAGAGAGCTTTAGCCTTTGAGAAGGATTGGTAGCACTCTACCGCAAACTCCAGAATATATCCATCCAAAGTGGTCTCTACCCAAAAATCCACCGCGCAGGTCAATTCAGTGTCCAACCGATGTAGAGCCACCAGATCCCCGTGCACCCACTTTCGGTTTATCTTCCGTGAGCTATCCCTAGGCACCTTCAACTGTAACCTCCACAGGCAATTATAGAGGTCACTAGGGAATTTACCCCAGGGGATCTCGTAAGTATCATTAGCGAAATCTGAGAAAAGGACGAGATCCTTAAGCGCCCTTTCCTTTTGATTCGTCAACTCCGTTTGCTGAGCAACGAACTGGTCCAGATGGTTATCCCACCATCTCCATACTTCACCTTCGAAGATCCTCGATACCATGATCTAGTTCCCCTCATACCATGCAGGTCCCGGAAACGGAACCATTTGTTGGCGAGGAATCAGGTCTCACAGGCAAGACCCAGGTTCCGGGATTGTGGCCAACAAGGGAATCTGCTGTAGTCTAGAACCATGCCGGCATTATCACCCTACTCCAGAGAGCAGAGAGTCTCACCCAAGGCATGCCGCAACCACATGCAGAAGGGGAATAGATCGATAGCAGTGAAAGGATCCGCAACTCATGATTAACATTGAATCGATTGCATAAACATAGTTATATATGCAAGAACATTCAGAGAGTGAACCGGTATTAAGCAAATAAAATTTTAAATCATCACAACCATCATGCATGCATATAAATCACACAATAGGACAGCAACCTGCAATTGTATTGATATCTTCAGCCAAATCCATAGTTACATAGCTTCCGCAAGGAGAGCTTACAAATCTGATACAGACACCTTATAGAACAAAAAGGTAAATAAGAGAAACATAGGAACTATAGAGGTATCATGCCCGATCTCCTTCAGTCGCTCTGCATTCTTTCTTCTGTTCGCATTCTTCTTTCTTTCGGCCGAGTGACTGCTATTTATTCACTCGCTATCGCAATTGTTAGTTCCTCTTTGCGTTCTTCTTCAGCTGCTTCCGGCGTCTCTCTTGTTGTCTGTGTGTTCTAATTTCTGTCTTTTGCTGTATATTCTCTTTGTCTGTTCTCATGCATCTTCTTTATTCAGCTGTCTCTTGCTTTTGCGCCACCTTGATAGCTCCGCGACTTACTGTAGTTGCGACTTGGTCATGATTGCCATGTGTCATCATGCCGCAACCCAAAAAGCCATTCTTTATTCAAAACTCAAAATATTCAAAATAAGTTTTCAAAACAAGGGCCCCAACAGTCTCCCTCATAGCATTAGAAACATGGAATAACAAACACCAGAGAGATTGAGAGGTGCCCTAGAAAGAGCACCACTATACAAGAGGGCCATACAAGCTAGAAAGATCTAATGGATTGGTTTGAAACTCAGTCAACCCTTGTTGCTGGGGCTGATTGATGAAAAAGATCAAGATGAGAAAATCAGAGAATGGGACGAAACAAAAAATAATGATGGCTTTTACCCTCCTGAAGGGACTCCCACCCTTATTCCTTGGGAAGTCATAGGGTCCATTAAAGCTTTGAAAGAAATGCAGAAGGAGGACTAAGCTGCTCAGAGGATGAGCAACCATTTGGTAGGAGGGTGGTGATGAGCTCCATCATTAGGTACATTTGGAGGGGTTAATTGTCATATTTATGCTTTGTTAAGTATTTTTTCTCAAATTTAATTATATTATGGTCTCATGTTGCTAGTGTATATGGTGATTATGGAATTTCATACTTTGAACGCCTAACATGAGTTAAATGTAGGAAAATCACGAAGATATTGAATTTTTTATGAAGTTTTTTCCATTAAAGTTCAGACTAGAAAACAAGGAGATATTCTAAGGGGATTTTTCACCTCCTTAAATCCCAAGGCAGCCAAGGGATCCTCGAGATTCCATCCAACAACTCGAAATCAAAGGAAACCAAGAAAAATCAAGATCAAGTGCACCAAAGCTACACTTCACTTGCAGTCAAAGTGGACACATCACCTAATATTTAGGGAGTTTTTGGTAGCTATATTGTAGGTTAAATATGGCTGAGCAGGAGCTCATTAGGATTCGAACTTTAAAGGAAGATAATAGAATCTTAGCTCTTGTAATAGGTTTTTGAAACTTTCATGTTTATGTAATGAGACTATTTTCTGCAATAAGATGAGTATTTAGATTGTGCTTCACTGAGTTAGTTTCAGAGGGCTAGGCTTGTGGGTTAGGGCCCAATCCATTGGCCTTAGTCTCTCTTGTGTATTCATTCTTTACTTTTATGTCATTGTAGCTAGTTTTCTTATGAGTATTTATCTAGTTTGCTTACTTTTCAATTCATTGTTTTTAGTTTGCTTCCTTTTGTCTTTTGTTATATATTAAGCTTTCTCACATGTTGGTAGAGTAGTTTATAAACTCAGAAAACTATGTGTCAAGCCTCCCTCTCTCATCTCTTTCATCCGAGCTTGAGGAGGGTAGACCTTCTCCACTGGCCAAATTTTGTTTTTAGTTTATGGTTTCTTGGAAAGAATAGTTAGGTTGTTGTAGTGTCATGAACACTTTTAGAATGTTGAGTTAGATTTCTATTTGTAGGCTAAAGTAGGTTTGCTTTAAAATTCAACTCATTTTTCCATTTCCTTCATAATGAATTTGTCAATATTTGTTGCATGAACAAGTAGTTTTCTTGCAGGTTCAACTAGCACAGCAAAGGAGGACTCCACAAGCACCTTCAACTTCATTTCTCAAATTTCATCAACCTTCTGTTCATCAAATCACCATCAACCTTGTTTTCAGATTTTTCACATTCACACTGTGAGAAAACCCTAGGGGTGAAATACATGCTTCTCAAGAGGTTATGAGCTTAGCCAAGGGTTTGGACACCTTCCACTCATCCAAACACACCTTTAATCCACCTTCCCTACGATTTTATCACCCATTTTTGGCCTTGGATTTCCCTTAGACTTTTTCCTGTAGCAATTCAGGACTTTCTTGTAGCAGCACTTGCAGTAGCACAAGTGGGCCGCTCTTTAAGCCCATAAACCACCATCCACCCCATCCAGACCTACCAAAACCGCCCAGTCACCTTCATCCTTGCACCCATGAGTTCAATCCTTTCCTAAGACACCTTAGCGCTTTCTCCTCCTAGCTGCAAAAAAGTGCATTTACAAGCATAGTTAGGTCATGATTAGATGCATAAGTAAAAGCATGATAGTTAGAACATGAAGTAGATAGAGTGTGTTTAGAAATTTGGCCTAGCAACGTGTGATTAGCTTAGTCTTCTTTATGCAATTTCATTTCAGCAATTTACTTCATGAAAGATGCCTAGTTTGCTTTCATTTCTTGCCATAGCTTAATTTGCAGATTTTGCAGAGTAGTTAGATGTACTTTCTTATTGTAGAATAGTTATTTGATTGTTGATAGAGTAATGTATTTGAATCATTTTTAGCCCTAGGTCTAAATTCAGAAGTGTGACAAACTTCATTCAGAAACCCTAGAAATAGCACCCTTTCGTAGAGCTCAAAAGAGGATGACATGAGTTGAATGCATCTGATGTGTATATAGCACTATCACATCAGGTTTGTATGAACCCTGGTTGGATAAAGTAAAATAGAGTAGCCTTTGGGAGTTGCAGCATTCTTGGTGCAATAACATGGCTCACCACTATGTTTCCTTTTAATTTAGCTTATTACATGTTGAACTTGTTCCAATAATGTTTGACAATCCACTTTGACATGTGACTCTTATCTAGGTAAGCAACCTCTCTACTAAGCAAAGTGTATTTCGTTCGATCATGCACCAAATACATTACCACATTACAAACCACTGAAGACAACAAGTTTCCAACCACACTAACATATCGAACATGGGACATGTCCACTTTTTCTTCTTGTGGCATGGAACATTGATCCAAAGATAAATTTACCCCTATATAAATATGCACCTTTACCGGTTTACATTCTTACATATTAAACCTATACTCTCTACATATTTCCTCTAACTTAACCATAGTTTCATAATTTCCCTATCTCTTTTAATTTCCATTCCCAAGATAAAAAATTTAATACAAAGGTCCTTCTGTCAAATTTAGAGGACAATTGAGTTTTCACTTTCTTGATGATTTCCTTACCACTCTCAATTAACAACATATCATCTATATATAATACCAAATAAATAAAATTATCACCAACTAATTTGAAATATACTTAATGATCTTCTTTGATCCTTATGAAGCCAAGTCCCAGTAATAAGTATCAATTTTTTGATACCACATCCTTGGTAATTCCTTTAACCAAAACATGGACTTTTTTAGCCTACATACTAACTCTTCATTTCCTTGTATTACAAATATTTATAGCTGCTTCATGTATATTTCTTATTCATATCCCCATGTAGTATTTTTTTTTCTTCACATCCATTTTTTCTACTTCAAAATCAAAAGCAACAACAATTGATAAAGGAAGTCTAATAGAAGTTAGTTTGGCAACATGAAAAAACATATTACCAAATTCAATTTTCTTGACGTGGGAATAACCCTTTGGTACTAACTGAGCTTTGTATTTCTCTACTCTACCTTCTACATTCAACTTCTTATTAAACACCCATTTGTTGCTAATGGGATTTCTTCCAACCATAAACTCCACTAGTTTCCAAGCTTCATTAGGGGAATTTTGAGGCCTAAATGGGCCTCCTAAGGTAAAAATAAAATAATAGTTAAAATAATAAAATAAGTGTTAAGAATTATTAAAGAAATAGAAAGGAAACTAACTATTTTTTTTAAATTGTATTGTTTACTTATCTCTTTATAGGTTTACTCAAATGCCAAGTGTAGACACCCATTGGATGCGGAAGTAACTTCCACATCCAACAAGTACCAACTATGCATGCTTCTTAGTAGACCCCATTGAAAGTTTTTGAAAAGACATGAGAAAATGTGTCTACACCTGGAATTTGATTAAACCTATAAGGAAATAAGAAAAAAATACAATTAGAAAAAGTTGTTTTCTTCTTTTCCCTCTAAAATATTTACCCTGGGTATGACATCATCATCTTGAATCTTATTGATTCTTTTTTAAGTTAATTTTTTTAGTGCATTGTTTAGGTCCATTTTTTTACCTCAAATTTCCCCAAATGCATTATTTTCCAAGGTTTACATTACTTCAACCATGGCCTTTCCATCCACTAAATATAGTACCTCCCTAATAGTTATAAAATCATCATCAGTAATAAACAAAGGAAATTTTGAACAGAAATTAGGTGGAGTACACCTTCCTAGTTACCTTCTTTCTCAAACCTATCTCCTCAATATTGGAGTATGTGGTTCTTCTTCTTCTTATTCCCATTATTTTGTAGAGTCTAATTCATCATCCTTCATTTCAAGCTCTATATTTTATGATTCTTTATCCCTTGGTAGGAATCCTTGGTTGATGGCATCTTTGACTTCTCTAAATACCACATCTCAAATATACATAACCTTCTTAGTTTCTAGGTTCCAAAGCTTATAACCTTTTAGACTATCTTTATATCCAATAAATAGACAATTTTTAGCTTTCTTATGAAACTTACTCCTATTATCTTTTGGAATGTGTACATAAGCATCACATCCAAACCCCCAAATATGTTTAAGAGAAGGTTTCTTATTAGTCCATAATATCACATCCAAACCCCCAAATATGTTTAAGAGAAGGTTTCTTATTAGTCCATAATTTATGTGGAGAATTTTCATCAAACAATAATGAGGGTGATCTAATGACTAAATAAAATGCATTTTCCATTTCCTCTACCTAGAATTTATGCCCTAACTCATCACCATTAAGCATGCTCCTTTCTTTCTCCATGAGCATCATATTCATATTTTTCACAAATTCATTCTGCTGAGGTTTGTATGGAGTAGTATTATGCCTTACTATACTACACTTCTTACAAATTTCTTCAAATTCATTCCCTCATAATTATCCACCATTAGCTGTCCTCAACACCTTAATTTTATTCTATTTGATTTTCCACAAGAGACTTAAATTTTGTCAACTTGTAAAAGTCTTTATATTTATTCCTGAGGAAATATATACATGTACTCATTGAGAAAAAATATATAAATGATACATATTACACACATTTACTTAATGATGGAAATGATACAGTTCCAAACACATCATTGTGCACCAACTCCAATATTCCCTCTAACCTCGTAGAATTAGTGGAGAATCTTACCTGATTTTGATTCCCATATAAACAATGTTGACAAAAATCAAAATACAGAGAAAAATTAGACATATGTTCGACCATACCATTATTGTGTAGTACTCAAAGGCCTTCTCTCTGATATGTCTCAACCTTTGATTCCACAATGCAGTATTTTCTCTAGAAGCTACAAGGGTGTTCCCTTCTTCTAATGTAGTCTCGGGAACAACGGAACTAATGCAGCCCTCACTAATAATGCTTCCCAACACCTTATATATGCTTTAAATCATAACTCCCATCGAAAATATCATTACTCATTGAACCATCCTTCAGGTATCGTTTTCAATTTTTTTTTTTTGCACCTACAATGTTCATCTTGATTAAGGAATTAAAAATTTTGGTTAATACCAAGATGTGCAGAACAATAGGGAGTGTTCTAATCCTTAATACCATGAGCTTCAACTTGAATTTTTCTCATCTTATTATTTTTTTCTATCGTTTAATCTCATAAAAAAACATCACAACCAACAAATCTTATATAATTTGAAAATGCAACAAAAAAATTCCTAACTTAATTTTCCCTCGATTAAATTAGGAAAAGATTGAAATTCACATTAACAGACAAATTGAATGATTTAACTGAGGTGATATAGTTGTTATCACTTAGTTATCTTATTTAATTAGATCTTGGGTCATGAACTTGAATTGTGTAGAGTAATTCCTAAATTTTAGGAGCCTAGGTTGAGTTAATTTCAGTTGTAGAAATTTAATTCATTTAAATTGATTTGTGGTCAGTTAAACTAGTTCCACCTATTCGAGAAACTAGTGGAAGGTCTAGTAGTGGGGTGTAACCTCAGTGATCAACTAGTTAAGTGACCAATCAGCCTAAATTAACTCATTCATGCATTAAATTCAAGTTACCATGTTGATATTGGAGTTCAAGGGTAGTGTACTATCAATTGTGGAATTTTCCAATTTGTACAGGTGGTGCATGTAGTCAAAGAAGGAACTAAAGGAATTGTGCAATTCTCAATGAGAAATTTCCCTTATTAATAGGGGATAATTCCTCATCAAAAAATGCAAGGAAATACGAGTTTGGGAAGGCTTGAAATTTATAAGTGTTGGCCAAAGTCAACCAGTCAGGAAAAGGATAGAAGATACTTGTGCAACTTGTGCTCAAGCTTGAGCAAGCATATCATTTTCATCCAAATTATTTGATTAATGAAATACAGATAGGAAGGGGTTTTGAGTGGTTATTTTCCCCTAGATAAATATATGTGTATGTTTGGTGAATCACGATGAATGTTTTTTATATGTGTTCTCAATCGTGAATTTGCTTTCGCGGATGAGTAGAGTAGATTTGAGTCTTATGTTTTAGTACATTACATGAGCAGTTTTGAATCTACAATTAATTTCTACATTGTATCCGAGCTATATTCATAGTAGAGAAGAGAATTTGAAGTTGTCAATGTAGTAGGTTCGAATTTAAAGATCAGTGTTGCAAGTTTTCTCCAGGACTAAGAAGATGGCTTTCAATGGACTCGGGCTCGATTATTCTTTGGAAGGAACCAAAAAATTTTGGGCATGGAATATCAGTATGGAAGCAGTATTAGATGACATGGGGTTGCTATAATACATCATGCCATATGTAGAAAAACCCCATCATCGGATGCCCAAGGTCTCGCTCAGTGGAAGAAGGATGTGGCTAAAGCGAGGAGAATCATACTATTGGAGGGATTTCGAGATCATATTGTCTTGAATATCCATGGGAAAGAGACTTTGTCTGCAATGTGGAAATCACTAACAAAATTGTTTGAGAACAATAGTGACCATAGGAAGTTGGCACTCATGGACAAGCTTTGAAGTATTAAGATGAAAAAGAATGAAATAATTTTGCAGTACCTAATCAAGTTTATGCAGTGTTGTGATGAACTTGGTGAGGTCGGTGTTACTGTACTTGAAGAAGATTTGGTAGCCCTAGCTCTTTTAGCCTCCCCAAGAGCTCGAAAATTTATCAAGATTCAGTAAATGGTAGAAAGAAACTACGAAGTTGGGAGTGGTTATGGTTCAATCTAGTGCAGGAAGAAATAAGGCAGAACAAAAGAGATGGAACCTCATCCAAAGAAGAGGAAGAGTAATTTTCATTATTCAACAAAGGAAGTAATTCCAAGGGGAATAATTCCCAAGGTGAGGTTAATTCTATCCTAGAGGGAGAGCAGAAAGACTTATCTAAAATCAATTGTTTTCACTGTCATGAATTTGGGCACTATGCCACAAAATGTCCACGGAAGAAGGCAAGTAAGAAGGAGCCTACAATAGCAACAACAAGTGAATCTCTAGCTTTACAATTCAAGCTTTATTTTACTCTCTTTACATGCATGTCAAGCACATTCATGGGAAGCATGTGGTATCTGGATAGTGTTGCCTCATTCAACATGAAGGGGAATAGAGATTTCTTCAATGACTTGGAGGAGAAAGACCTCAAGCATAAAATTGAGTTTGGAGATGAAGGAAGGAATAGTGCAACTGGTATTGATACAATCACCTTTCAGAGGGAGTCGAACTCCCCTATCAAATTCAAGGATGTGATGTTTGTTCCAGGACTAAGGAATAATATTTTTTTCGTCGCGATGTTGGAAGACTGTGGCTATGATGTGATATTCAGCAAAGGAAGGGAATTCTTGAGACACATTGCCATGGGACAGGTGAAGAAGATTGGTGTGTGAGTCAAGAACCTATAGGCACTTGAGGTAGAAGATGCATGCAAATCATTTAGGAGTAAGGAAAAGGTTAGATACTTAGTGGTTGATATGGAGCATCATTTACCTCTAAAAATGAAGTCTCAAAAGGAACCTTAGAAAGTTGTGGATCATCCACAAATGGAGAATAATACCGAAAGCAGAGTGGAGACATCCAATCAAGAAGAGACCTACAGTAGGGGGATATTTCAAGCCAAGCTGGAAGAGGGATCACATGCATCTATACCTCTAGGTGTGAGGCGGGGTGATGTGAAGCAATATTCCCAGGAGTGCAGAAATTTGGGCAAGGTCCATTGAGGTGTTTTTTGTCTCATGGATCATTACCTTGCTACGGGGGCCCATAGTATTCAATATTAGGAGGATCAGTGTCAATAAAATATGGAGGAGTGTAGAGAAATTTTAACATCATAGCAAGAGCTCAGTAGCAGAGTCAACAACACCACAATTTTCCCAGTAGACAGTAACATACACAGTTGATTCAATTTTTTTTTATGTATGCTTTTTAGTTGTAGACATTGCAGTAGCAACATAAATAGTGAGAGGTGCTGCATGAAGTACATTCCAAAGGTGTTGGATCATGTTAGTTGTGAATCCCTTTCTTTCAGAGAAGGAGTGTTGAAAATGCAACAAGAAAATTCCTAACTTAATTTTCTCTTGATTAAATTAAGAGAAATTCGAAATTCCACATCAACAGACAAGTTGAATGAGTTAATTGAGGTGATATAGTTTTTATCACTTAGTTACCATAGTTAATTCAAGTTGGGGTCATGAACTTGAGTAATTTAAAGTGATTCCTAAATTTTAGGAGCCCAGGTTGAGTTAACTTTAGTTGTAGCAATTTAATTCAGTTAAGTTGAGTTATGGTCAGTTAAACTAGTTCCAATTGTTGGAGAAACTAGTGGAAGGTCTAGTAGTGGGGTGTAACCTCTGTGATCAACCAGTTGAGTAATGAATCAGCCTAAATTAACTCATTCATGCATGGAATTGGAGTTACCCAGTTGAGATTGGATTTCAAGGGAAGTGTACTATCAGTTGTAGAATTTTCCAAGTTGTACAGGTGGTGCATGCATTCAAAGAACGACCTAAAGGAATTGTGCAATTCTTAATGAGAAATTTCCATAATCAATAGGGGTTAATTCCTCATCAAAAAACGCAAGGAAATAGGAGATTGGGAAGGCTTTAAATTGGCTAAGTGGTGGTGTTGGCTTGGTTTTGGTTGAACCAGGTTAAAACTATACTGCACACCAAAAAAACCCTCAATCACTAGCCCTTTTGGCAACGACCTGCAAGCATATCGTAGTCTCACTTGAAGTGACTATGGATAATGTAGAACTAAGTTTATGCAGCCTTGAGGGACTAGCATATGTGGTATTTTATTGTTATCTTACTCTTAACACTTATCATACATACATTACTTTACCACATCCAATTAATCACATAAAAAATTCATATAACATTATAAACCAATATTGCGTTGATATAAATGCAATTGTAATAACCACTTCGCAACAATGGGTATTAATAAAATATATAAAACACATAATAAATCCAGAATATCATCCCAAAATTCTTCTTTATTAAGATGGATCTTTGAGTAAAAATAATTCTTCGACCTGTGCACTAAGCTGAAAGTGATCTGCGCACTAAGCTACAGACTCTTCGCAGGTCTCTATGCACTCAGCTGCAGAGCCTTCCCTTCGCTACAAAATACATATCGCAACTAGCCCTCTACCACCTGTCATGTCATATATCCCCTCTAAACATAGAATTACATCCCTTTTTATATTATTACATCATTAAAATACCATGGGCTCCACAAAACAAGAAAATATAACCCAAAACCCATTAAAAAAAGGAGGGGCCCCTATGATATTGCATGGTATATCTAAATTGCTCCATTGCACGACCCACTTAAAGCTCCACTGCACGGTCAACTTCACACTCTGCTCCTCAAAATGCGGACTTTTAACCAAAATCTAGGTGAGGGTGGGTTGCGCCCAACAGGCCCCCAACACTAACATGTGATTCATCCCGAGTCACTCAACTACTTTTCCCCGGATATTTGTTGCGATGTTGTCGTAGGAACTGTTGAACTTCTGTAGTATCTTTGCGGCTTGCTTATATTCACTATGCACTTCTTTCATTATTTATCACACCCTAAATTTTCAAAATCATAACTTGAAATGTGTCAAGTTTGTATTTAGATTGGTTAGATTGCATAGCATCATGAAATGATAAATTTTATGATTAGAATAAGCTTCAAAGATTGTTTTAAGTTGTTAGGGATGATATCAAGTCATATCAAAGGAAAAAATCTTGAATAGATACTTTAAATCGACCTAAAGTCTCAAATCTGGCCACCTGTCAAAAATTTTCTGAGTACGCAACAATTTTAGTACTAAATAAACATATTTTGCTTCAGAAACACCTAGTAGTTCCATAAAGAAACTGACACTTGTAAAGCTAAATGTGCTACGAAAGCTTGTCATCCTATAATGGTTTTCTGCATAATGATGAGTTGTTAAACTTTGAGGGTTTCGAGGTCATGCTATCAGAGTAGGGTCATCATTGAAAGTCTTAGGCACGTTTTGGCATCAACTACCATTTTCTTAATAAGTCTCATCTCATTTTTTCAAATCCATCCCTCATTCCTCACACTTTATTTTCCACCCTTGTAAGTTTCTACTAAAGCAGTTTGTTGTCATTTGGATCTCTCCTAGAAATCCTCTGTCATGTCAGCCCTCTTTTACCATAACAACTCGTTGTCATCAAAGGCTTTTACTGAACAGGTGTAAATATCCAAAGAAGGCCACCGCTGCAAAACAAGAAGAAATGGCTACACCAAAGAAAGTAAATAAAGGAGGCCTGCCATTCAGGTATGAGCCTACAAGTCCAAGATTAATCATGGAAGATCCATATTTTGTGGAAATTTTTACAAGAGAAGGATGCATTTAGTTCTGTTAAAGGTGGCAAGGTCATCAAAAACAGGTATCACAAGACTTTGTACTCAATTTAAAAGGAACATATACAAAGGTTGGTTTTCTTCATGTGCCAGTTTCCCCTAATAGTATTTCTCAAGCAACAGGGATTCCTAGGACTGGAGAAGAATGGTTTAAAGCTACAAAGTTTGATTTAAAGAGTTGTGATGATTATCTAAAGCCTGAACACGTAGGAATAAATATGACTGTAGGGATTCCCAGAACTTGCCTTAAAGATAATTACTCTAATTTATTGACAATCATACATAAATACTTTACCTGTGAAGGCAGATTCCATACAATCTACATGTATCACTTCAAGTTGTTGCTTCATTTTACAGGAAAAAAGTTGATAGATATTCCTTTTTACCTTTTTAGAAGGCTTGGAAAAAAGGAAGATAAAGTGCAAGGTAGACCTGAAAGAAGCAAAACTTCCATATTTCACCATGGATTGATGAAATTACTAGTACTGAAAGAATTCAATAAATAGACAGAGACTGGGCATCTTTCTTATTTATGAATGGATATGAAATGGATTTTTTATCTCCAAAGAAAGCCTCTAAACTCAAACTACTTCTTCTAGACAAGAGCTGAATGCTACTACAGAATTAGAAGGGAATCAACAAGAAGGTTTAAAATCTACAGCTAAATTCATCCAAGAGGTAGCACCACATCCAACCACTAGTAAGCAGGCTAAAAATAATGTCATAATTAGCAAGACTAAACCTGTAGCAAAAAGGTCTAAAAGAAGCACAAAGGAAACTATTAGAGGTAAAGGCAGGATTGAAAACATTTTACAGGCTATAGACATTACAGAAACCCCCGTAGTGAAAGAAACTGAGGTAAAAAGATCCAAGGTCAAAGGGAAGGGGCTTATGGCCAAGAAATTAGATTTTTCATCAGAGGATTTAGGTTTTCTTTTCAAACCTAGAAAGCCTTTCACTAGATCATAGATTTCTGAGACTATCACCATTGGAAATAAGTAGCAGAAGGAAGATAAAGAAAGAAGGGCAGCATCACAAGAAGTCATAGTTATATCTCCTATTGAGACAGAGGTTAATAAAGAAAATAAAGGTCAATCTAAAATAAATATTCAGAAGAAATATGAGGCATATTTTCGAGAGGGACAGTTTAAAGATAAGGAAGAAACAATCAAACAGAGAAAGGGAAAGGAAAAATTCATAGAGCAAACTGAAAAAAAAAGATTCTTGAAGAACAGTTAAAAGTAGTTAGGGAAGAGTTGTCTGAAACAAAGAGAGAAATGGAAAGATACAAGCAAGATAGACAAATGATGGATAAGGTGGAAAAGAAAGTGAATGATCAGGTTACTCATTTTGAAAAGTCTATTGGAAAGGCCAAAAACTTGTTGAAGAAATCACAACCTTTACGCATCATAATGACACACACAAGGAAAAGAAATTTATGGTTATAGGCAGAGAGGAAAAGTCTTCAGAGACAATTCAAAGAGCTGAAAGAAAATATGGAGATGATGAAGACAAAATTAGAGAAGAAATATTTGGAAAGCGGAGCTATGGAAAAAACTGTTGAAGTTGCTCATGAAGAAACTGTTGTTAAATAAGAAGGTAACATTGTATTATAGACCTTTTTTGTCTTATATTATCATAATTTACATGCAGATATATTCATGGATCTTTTCAGAGCCCAGATCCTAAGTTTTGTCAAGTCTCTAAAAAATTAGGCAATTCCGTAACGTATACCAGGCTTGAAGCCCAATTTTTGCTGCGGAATTTCTGAAGAATTATTTTGTTTTTAAACCACTTAAAATGACATGTTTAAAGAGATGTGAGGGTTGTGTTTAATTTTTTTTTATCACTTAACACTCTCCAATGGTCAAGAACAACATAAGATTATCACAGATGACCTTTTTTGAGTTTTGCTACGAAATTCACTACGAAAGTAGCTCAAAACTCTGTTTTGACAGCAAGGCGAATTTTTGGAAGAAGGTGAAGGGTAAATGACTATTTAAAATCTGTTCTCCATGAGGAATGATAAAGAGTATCAGATCAAAATATTGCTAAGTGGATATATTTTGTTATGGATACAGTTCGAAGATAGCAGCTCACTATGTTACCATATCATCAAAATGAAAGCTCCTTAATAGTAGGCAGAGCAGCTTCATGAAGAAAATTAGAGTGTTAATGTTTTGTTTGTGGCCATTATCGTTGAAAGACATGATTCCTTTCGAGGAAGATTTCGATCAAATTTAGATTAAATGTAATAAGTAGGTGTTTGAGTCATAGTAGGACTCTAAATCCTAATTCAAAAGGTGTCAGTCTCTAGTTTTATAAATCTAGTTAGTGGTCATATTTGGTGTCAGTAATAGAATTTAATGATCTAGCCACTTGGCAGATTGGATGTAAAGGCTAGATGCCTATAATTAGTGAGTACTTCGATGTATGAAGGGTTGGAAAATGTTATCTCATCAGACTATTTTATTGTAAAGCTTTTGGAGTCTCTGATATATACAGTAACAATACCATTTTTCTTCACCTGAGATTCTTAGTATATTTCAATGAGTTTATGTCCTATCTTTTGAAATGTTTTTCTTCCAAAGTCTTAATGCTTATTACTCAAAATTCATGATTTTTCATGCTCTGACTTCCTTTAAGTATTAATCTATGCTCAAATGAGTTTTAGGTCTTATCTTTGAAAGGTTTTCTTCAATGTCTTAATGCTTATTACTCAGAATTCATGATTGTTCATGCTCTGACTTCCTTTAAGTATTAATATATGGTGAATCTCTTTGAGTATTTTGCTTTCAATACCTTGATGTCTCATTACTTAGAATTCGTGTGTCAACATGCTCTGACTTCCTTTGAACCTCAAGTTATTGGGATTTTCCTGAATGTGTTATTTTTTCATTGAAATATTTACAAGCCTTAGCTTCCTCAAGGAAAGCCTTGTTATTGAGATCCATGTCACTGACTCCATAGCCCAATGGTAATAAGCTCTAATATTTTCAATATGAAAACATATAAAAACAATACATAAATCACAGAGTTAGCCATCTATTTTTATCATTAAACAATATCATAAACCCCCTTGAGAGAGCCCTCTTAGACTGAAGAGTCTAAGCTTCAGTTAGAAGTGGTTTGAAATAGTTACACTGAAGTTTCCTGATCAGTAGCCAATCAGGTATGATTTTGGTGATAACACATTAGTTCCTATCTCACTAGTCCTACAGTCTTCTTCAGTATTTTCCCTTCTCTTTTTCGAAGCTCCTGAAGCTTCCAATATACTTCCTATGACAATTGGAGAGCCTCATCCTTCCATGGCTGAGTTATCTCTGCCAAAACCTGTTCTTCTTTTTGAAACTCCTCGATTTTCTTCTGCAATGCATTTCCTTCATTGATCTTGGAAAACCTTTGTGAGATTGGTGAGGTCTTCGTAGTTGCCTGAATATCTTCTAGCTAATTCTGCTTCTTCTTCTACTGGATGTATTCCTCTAGCTTCTATACATTTGGATCTTCCTGTAATGATTTCAAAATCTGCAAAGTTTCATCCAACAACTTCCCACAATTTGTGACTGATGCGAAGATGTCGGCCATTGTAGTCTTGAAGTTGGTATCCCTCTTCTCTCGAACTTACGGTGGCATGGATAGATGCAACTTCATTTGCAGCTCATTGGTCTTTAGATCATACTCAAACTATACATATGTGATCTTCTTTTTGGATTCCTTGACTGCAAGGTTGAGATTTGCGACCTTGTCTTCCCTTGGTTTCTCCTCGTGGACGTCCATGTCTGGAACTTCTCTACATGTGGATTCGACCACCTATTTTAACTTTTGTTATCGATGTTCTGCCTAGTACTTCTCCTTGATGGCCTGGTCGAGTTGTTTCTTCAGCAAAGCTCGCTCTTGTTCTATCTAAATGTTTAATTTTTAGGTGTGTTGTTGTCGTTGCTTAATCTCATCTTTGATTCCTTGATGAAGATCATGCAGTACCTGAATTGGTAGCACTGTGATGTCCATGTTTACTTGCTCCCATCCTTTCCCTTGTTGCTTTACTTTGATGAACTCAAAATACAGAGCTCTGGTAGGTATCTGCATTATCCTCATCCCAAATGTTGGCTCTATTATTCTTTTGTTTAAAAGCCCTTTCCTTATCAGCAGTGGTTGACTGGTTGTCTGCGCTAAGAGATTTAACTCTGTAATACTTTGCTTGACACCTGCTAGAAGTGTGTCGTAGAAATCTTCTATCTTGTTCCATGACTCCGCTATTACCTCCTGAATCTTCTCCCCAATCTCGTCTAGGTCCCCATCAATAAGGACCAATGGCATTACAACCTTGGACTTATCTACCTTCTGCTTATTGTTTCTCCTAAGGGAAGTTTCGATGTGTATATTCCTCCTTCCTTTGCCTGTATTTTTCTTTTCCTTAGTCTTTTCATTGCCTCCAGGAGGATCTTGTTGATAATCATCATGTTCATGCTCTTGTTCTTGCTCTTTCTCATCCTTGTTTTTATCTCTACCATTTTCGCTTAGTTCTCCATGCTCTGAAGTTTCTTCCTCTGTCTCACTATCCTCTCTATCTTTCTCCATTGTAGTGATCCAATCTGCATGCCATTCTTATACTAGTGCGAAGACGTCATCTTCTGTTACCAAGTATGGCAGTGGATGCCATGTCTTCATGGTGTCCTTGTGAGCCTGTATATATATTCTGTGAAAATATCCCTTGAACTTCACAACAGAGTTATATTGTTGGTACAAGCTCGGTGAGAGGAGAGGATGTTGGTTTACATAAATATGCAAATCCAATCTGATATAAGACAAAGAATATGATGTTCTCCCGTGTGCACGATTTTTTATTGGTATACCACAGCGAGGCATATCGCACAACTTCACACACATTTGATTCTACCGAAGTAAAATCCAAATCCTTAGGCTCTTTCCATGCCAACATAGCCATAATAAAAATCAACCATGCATAATGAAAGGTTGTACCTTTCTCTTGGACTTCGCTACAGTTGTCCAGAAATTCCTTGCAGAGATATCTGGCCCAGATGTACTAAACCTCGTTGTTGCATTATGAAGCTAATGAAACTACTTTTGCGGGGACTTCATTAGCTCGACACTTCCTCATAATATTCCCAGCTAATATGTGTGTGGTGAAGCAGACTCCTTGGTCATTGATTGAGTTGATGTCGTAGCCTCGCTTTCCTTTTGTCAACCCAAACTTCTTCTTCATGTTTTCAACTACTGCTTTATACTGGTAATTTCCCACAAATTCTTCTGTGGGGTCCCGTCCTTGATACAAATTTGTAATTCTCCATATCAACATTTCATCTATGGGGATCCTCTTTCCCATCTAGAGGCATCCATCATGTATCAGTACAAGCAATTGTTTGACACAGGCTGTGTTTGGTGTACTTATGCCTAAGTGCAGAACATTCATCATGTTTAATAATTCAGACTGTTGTAACCCAGTCGCCCACTGTTATGGTTCCAACCGCATCACACCAATTTCCGAGTATTGTACCTGCTTCAGATATCGTCTTGGTGTGAATTGTGGGAATTTTTTTTCTATCGTTGAAGTTAGAGTTTCCTAAATTCAACTATGGGATTTTTCCAAGTAGTTCTCCCTCAAACGACCTTCTCTAGAAATAATGGCATAAAGGTGCCATAGTTCGAATCCTTTGAATATTTCACCATATTTGTGTTTGGTTTTCTTGGTGAAATACATGTTAGAAGCGATGATGGAAATGTTGTGCCTTTTGTTTCCATTTGTTCATGTTATGCTTCCTCCTCGTTGTCTTTCACAAGTTCAGGTTTTGGTTGCGTCTTGATGGGTTTCTTGTCCTATTTCTTCTTTGTTCTCTGCTCCTTGGATGGTTTCTTCCATGGAGATCATCGTCGCGTAAGTGGTGATGTTGTTGCGAGTGAATCAATCAGTTTTTTGGATTCCATGATTCCTCCTATACCTTTCTCTTCAAATATGTGACGCCGCAGAAGCTTGGCGCAACCCAATAGATCAGAATTACGGAATTCCGATATCAATAGAAACCTTTTTTTAAAACTTCGAAACTGAATTTCTTGATTATTCAAAGAGTGCGCAGCCAATTATATTACTTTAACAAAGTGTAACAGTGTTAAAACGCTTTTTAACACAGTTCTAGGCATACGTAGATTTCATTCAAGTCGCAATAAAAAAAACAATTGTGACCAACCATTTACACTAGCGTTAGATTTCACAAACTAAACCCACAATGGATTTATAATGACGCAGCAACAGTGTTAAAATTCACAAACAAAACCCATAATGGATTTCTCAATATCAATAATCGCTCCTTACTCTTAATCGAAACCAAAATCCTTTTCTTTTAGCATTTGAACACTTATAAAAATGGATTTGATGCGATATAACTGCATTTATCACGATCGGCGGTCACCACAATTATATAACATATATATATAACGTTTTACCAGGTTCCAACGCAATTAAATCACAATCGGCAATCTCAAAAATTGAATGCCGGCAATAATAGTTCGCAGATCCGTTCCGATGGGATGGATCGGCAGTCGGAAATCGCGTTGATTAAAAAAAAACAAACCTGTCAACTTTTCCACGGCTCCAATCCAATTAATCAGAAATCAGAATCACCAGAGTTGATTGTCAATTGTTTATCGCCGATTCCATAACGCCAATGCAGATTTCCCGGATCCGATTCAATTCAAACTATGACATTCAATTCCATTTTTGTGTTTCGATAAGGATTTACTTCACGTTTTCTGTATTAAGGACTTCCCAACTCACAAAAGGCGATAGCGCTATGTTTGCAAATAACCACAGATTTTATGCGACTTTCAATACAAACACAGATTGAAATCACTTCAATTAATTACGCAGACATCAATACTCAATCTCCATCGTTTGTCATTCGATTTGGACAGAATATAATTGCGCTCACAATACATAGAAAACAGATAAAACAGAACCTCGTTTTTTTATTATTATTATTCCAGAACTAACAATTCTAATACACACTGTCACACTCACACCCCATCTGAGCTTTTTCTCCACACCCCTCTCTAAAAGAAATCTCTCTCGCACATTACAAATTCCTCTATTTTTTATCCACTAATTCCTCCCACAATAACTAATGAAATCTTCTATTTTTGAAGATCCTAACAAATAAAATCTCCTATCTATTAGCGCTTGCACACACCTGTTTTAACAAATCTTATCACTAAGATAGTCACAGTTAATACAATTAATAACTAACTATTTGAGGAATCGACCTCCTCAGTAAACTAAATTTGACCAAACAGTAAATGAAATTCACCCTGTCAAGTCACAACATGTGGACAAATTTCCACATTGCTGACTAGTTCCGATGCTCCTGCATCAGACTTCCAGGGAAGAAAAAAAAATTTCCTTCAGATTTTCTGGGTTTATTTCATATTTCTGCAATTCAGCTGCTGTCAACCAACTGGAATCTTCCATTGGTTGCTCTTTCTACTTGACAAGATACTGGAAATATGTCTGCCCTCGAGTTTTATTGGATATTCTTTGATCTAAAATAGCTTCAACTTCTTTCTTAGATGTTTTTGGTACCTGTTCCTCCCAATCCATAGTTTGAACTTCATCACTTGTAACTTCAGTCTGCAACTCTATTTCTGCCTCTTTGAATGGATACAAGTCTGCAATATTAAAAATGGGGGATATTCCAATCCCTTCGGGCAATTCAATCTCATATGCATTGGCTGAAAATTTCCTTTTAATTTTACAGGGTCCTATTTTCTTCAGTTTCAGTTTATTATAAGTCTTTGTAGGAAATCTCTCTTTTCTCAAATATGCCATGACCAAATCTCCTACTTGAAACTCCTTTTCTCTCCTTTTCAGATCTGTTCTCTGCTTGTATCTCTTGCTGCTTTCCTGTAGTTTACCTTTGAATTCTTCCTGTAGCTTCTGCATTTGTTCAACAAAATCTTCAGCACTTGCACTTCTGGCTTATTTTTTCCCCAAGTCTCTTAGCTCATATACTCATCTCGGATGCATTCCAAAGACAGTCTGAAATGGACTCATTCCAGTGCTTCGGTTTGGTGTATCATTGTAAGCGAATTCAGCTTGAGCTAATGCCAAATCCCACTGTTTGGGATTCTGATGTACCAGACTTCTTAGTATATTTCCCAAGCTTCTGTTCACAACTTCAGTTTTTCCATCCGTCTGAGGATGGTATGATGAACTAAAACTGAGTTTAGTTCCCAGTTTCTTCCAAAGTGTCCTCCAGAAATGCCCTACAAATTTAGTGTCTCGATCGGATACAATACTTACAGGTAAACCATGTAATCTTGCAATCTCTGAAAAGAATAAATTTTCTATATGTGTTGCATCATGAGTCTTCTTACAAGCAATAAAATGTGCCATTTTAGAAAATCTGTCTACAACAACATAAATAGAATCATTTCCTCTCTGAGTTTTTGGTAAACCCAGAACAAAGTCCATACTCACTGCATCCCATGGTCGATCTGGTATGGGCAATGGCTGATATAAACCTATATTTTGACTCCTTCCTTTGGCATATTGACATACCCTGCATTTCTCAAAAAAAAATTTAACATCAGTCTGCATTTTAGGCCAATAATAAAAAGCATTCACCTGAGCGAAGGTTTTATCTAGTCCAAAATGACCAGACAATCCTCCACTATGCTTTTCTTTAATTATATTTTCCCGCATTGAACATTTGGGAATACATAATTTGTTGCTTTTAAATAACAGGCCTCCTTGAATAAGGTAGTCCATCCATTGACTTCTGTTATGATTCACCGGATTCTGAATTGTTGTGTAGATTTCTTTGAAATCCTCATCATCCTTGTACATTTCTATCATTTCATCAAAACCTACAACACCCACTTTAAATTCTTGCAAAAGAAAACTTACCCTGCTCAATGCATCTGCCACTTTATTAGACTTACCACTTTTATGCTTTATTACAAAAGTAAAAATTTGCAGAAATTCCACCCATTTAGCGTGCTTCTGATTTAACTTTGGCTGATTATTAATAAACTGCAAAGCGTGATTGTCTGAATATAAAATGAATTCCTTTGGCAGTAAGTAATGCCTCCACTTTTTCAATGCCTGCACAATAGCGTAGAATTCTTTGTCATATGAAGAATATTTCCTTTTCACATCATTTAATTTCTTGCTGAAATACGCTATCAGTCTTTGCTCCTGGCTCAGCACCACACCAACTGCTTCTCCACTTGCATCGGTTTCCACTTGAAAGACTTTCTCAAAATTAGGCAATGCTAAAATAGGCTTTTCTGTTATCTTCTTTTTCAGTAGATTAAAATTTTTATCAGCTGCTACTGTCCATCGAAATGGATGATTGACCTCCCTGATTGTCTCAAGGATTGGTGCACAAACTTGACTGAACCCCTTTATAAATTTTTGGTAAAAACTAGCAAGTCCATGAAAACTTCTTACCTCAAATACACTCTTGGGAGTAGGCCAATTCCTGATTGCTTGTACTTTCTTCAGATCCATTTTCAAACCTTCTTTGGAAATCAAAAATCCCAAGTATACCAGCTCTTCTTTCATGAAACTACATTTCTTCAAATTAATTAGTAGTTTCTCTTTCTGCAGATTTTTCAAGACTAACTTCAAGTGTTCCAAATGCTCCTCTTTACTTTTGCTAAAAACCGGAATATCATCAAGGTAAACAACAACAAATTTACCTGTATATTCTTTCAAGACTTCGTTCATTAGTCTCATGAATGTGCTGGGCGCATTAGTAAGCCCAAAAGGCATCACTAAACGCTCATACAATCCACTGTTGGTTTTGAAAGCTGTTTTCCACTCATCGCCTTCCCGAATTCTGATCTGATGATACCCGCTTTTCATATCTATCTTAGTAAAGTACCTGGATCCACTTAAACAATCCATTAAATCATCCATCCTGGGCAAATGAAATCTATACCTGACTGTTATCTTATTGATAGCTCAGGAATCGGTGCACATGCGCCATTCTCCTCCCTTCTTCGGACTAAGTACCGTTGGCACAGCACACGGGCTCAGACTTTCTCGAATCATCCCCTTGTCCATCAGCTCCTGAAATTGTCTTGCAACTTCTGCATTTTCCTGAGGAGTTAATCTATATGCAGCTTTATTAGGTAGACTTGCTCCTGGTATTAAGTCAATATGGTGACTTATACTTCTAATCGGCGGTAATTAATTCGGAAATTCATCCACAATGATGTCCATGTAATTATTTAACACAGATTGAATTTCTTCAAGCAAATCATTTAAATTTGTGGAGGTTAAAATTACCTTTGGTCTCCCCACGATAGCGAAATGCACCTCTTCGCTTTTATCAACCTCCTGTAGCAGTTCTTTGCCACTCATCAACATAATACTATTTTCTGGCAGCTCTTTATCAGCATCATTCTTCACTGGCAGCAACGTATGTTTAATTCCGTCCTTCTCTATGGTGTATGTATTCCTTCTTCCATCATGAATCGCCTTCCGGTCAAATTGCCATGGTCTTCCCAATAACACATGACATACATCCATGGGCATTATGTCACATAGGATTACGTCTTTGTAGGTGCCGATCTGCATCTCCACATTACACTGTTCTGTTACTATGACTTGATGACCTTTCTGAAGCCAAGATACTTTGTAAGGTGCAGGATGAGCTTTCCTTGTTAACCCAAGCTTTTCCACCATCTCTGTAGACACAAGATTATCAGTACTCCCACTATCAATTATAACCTTACAGCACTTACCCTTTCATTTGCATGTAGTTCTGAACAAGTTCTTCCTTTGCGCGGGTTCTCCAATCTCTTTTTCTGATCTAAGCAAAGTTCTTTTGAGTAGCAATGATTCACCTTCTTTAGGTGGTTCTTCTTTCTCCACAAGTCGAGGTGGTTCTGGCTCTGCCTCAGCCTCGTTTTCACCCCTCTGGCTTGCTGATTTGTTATGAAGACAGTCCCGCGACATATGTACCCATTCTCCACAGGTATAACACCTAACATCTCTTCCTCGCCCTCTTCCTCTGGGCGCGAATCTTCCTCTACTAGATTCACCCGTCTGTGGTGATCTGCCACTAGAACTTCCTGCTTCAAACTGATGTTGTATTCCTCTAGATCTGGCAGCTCCTCTACCTCTTGTTGAGCTCTTTCCTTTGTTTCTTTGACTTTGTTTCCTCAGTATTTTCTCCTCTGCCTTCAGGCTTGCTTGATAGGTATCCTCAATAGTTTTCAAACTTATCAGGCTAATCTCATCTTGTATTTCATACCTTAGCCCATTAACATATCTAGCTACTTTCTCCAAATCATCTTCTACATGCCCTGTTCCGATACTTAACCTGTAGAATTATTTTGTATACTCCTTAACAAACATTCCTTTCTGCTTCAGATTTTGCATCTACTTAAAAAGATTCAAATGATAGTTTTTAGGCAAAAACTTGGCTTTCAGTTTGCTTACCATTTTATCCCACTGCTTGATCTTAGATTTCCCTTTTCTCGTTCTTGATGTTTGTAACTCGTCCCACTAGATGGGTGTGTGACCTTTCAATCTAGTGACTGCAAATTTTACCCTTTTATTCTCCTTAATCTCTTCATAATCGAAGTACTGATCTATGGATCTGATCCAATCCATGAGCTCCTCGACATTCAGACTCCCTTCATACATAGGAATCTCCATTTTGGGTTTGCTTCCAACCTTTGCCAGCATCTTGATGAATTTGACATTTTCATTCTCTTCTTCTGCTTCCACATCTTCATCAGATTCTTCTGAAGAACTTTCAGCTCCCTCATCAGGCGCTCTTCTCTGGGCTGTCTCCATTGTCTCCGTTCGTTCACGCAATCTCCGCACTTCTTCTATCAAGACTACATTTGGTTCTGGTATCCCTCGACCAATTCCTCGACCAACTCCTCTTCTTGGTGGCATCTTTGCTGCAAACACCTGTCTCTTTGGCTCCGATACCAAAATTGACGCCGCAGAAGCTTGGCGCAACCCAATAGATCAGAATTACGGAATTCTGATATCAATAGAAACCTTTTTTAAAACTTCAGAACTGAATTTCTTGATTATTCAAAGAGTGCGCAGCCAATTATATTACTTTAACAAAGTGTAACAGTGTTAAAACACTTTTTAACACAGTTCCAGGCATACGTAGATTTCATTCAAGTCGCAATAAAAAAAACAATTGTGACCAACCATTTACACTAGCGTTAGATTTCACAAACTAAACCCACAACGGATTTATAATGATGCAGCAGCAGTGTTAAACTTCACAAACAAAACCCAAAATGGATTTCTCAATATCAATAATCGCTCCATACTCTTAATCGGAACCAAAATCCTTTTCTTTTAGCATTTGAACACTTATAAAAATGGATTTGATGCGATATAACTGCATTTATCGCGATCGGCGGTCACCACAATTAAATGACAATCGGAAATCTCAACAATTGAATGTCGGCAATAATAGTTCGCAGATCCGTTCCGATGCGATGGATCGGCAGTCGGAAATCGCGTTGATTAAAAAAAAAACAAACCTGTCAACTTTTCCACGGCTCCGATCCGATTAATCGGAAATCAGAATCACCAGAGTTGATTGTCAATTGTTTATCACCAATTCCATAACGCCAATGCAGATTTCCCGGATCCGATTCAATTCAAACAGTGACATTCAATTCCATTTCTATGTTTCGATAAGGATTTACTTCACGTTTTCTGTATTAAGGACTTCCCAACTCACAAAAGGCGACAGCGCTATGTTTTCAAATAACCACAGATTTTATGCGACTTTCAATACAAACACAGATTGAAATCACTTCAATTAATTACGCAGACATCAATACTCAATATCCATCGTTTGTCATTCGATTTGGACAGAATATAATTGCGCTCACAATACATAGAAAACAGATAAAACAGAACCTCGTTTTTTTTTTAATTATTATTCCAGAACTAACAATTCTAATACACACTATCACACTCACACCCCATCTGAGCTTTTGCTCCACACCCCTCTCTAAAAGAAATCTCTCTCGCACATTACAAATTCCTCTATTTTTTATCCACTAATTCCTCCCACAATAATTAATGAAATCTTCTATTTTTGAAGATCCTAACAAATAAAATCTCCTATCTATTAGCGCTTGCACACACCTGTTTTAACAAATCTTATCACTAAGATAGTCATAGTTAATACAATTAATAACTAACTATTTGAGGAATCGACCTCCTCAGTAAACTAAATTTGACCAAACAGTAAATGAAATTCACCTTGTCAAGTCACAACATGTGGACAAATTTCCACATTGCTGACTAGTTCCGATGCTCCTGCATCAATATGCGAATGAAATCTTCAGTTTTCATACAATAGCGCACCTTCTACAATTTCTCGATACTCAGAAAGTTTTTAGCTCTCATATAGAAAAGTTCCAAAATATTGGTGGGACACAATTTTTTATAGCGATTTTGAACTTCCAATCTCATCATTATCTCAAATCTTGCTCGAATTTGGCTCATTAACTACATATTTGTTGCTAGATCCTATCAATTTTTCTTCATAAATGTATCCTCCCACGCCTTTCAATGGAAACTTTCCCTTTTAATGATCATATTTTTCCAGGGGAGTTTGATGCATTCATATTACAGCAAACAACCCTTCCTATGTCATGGTTTCTTCGAACTTTGACATAACCTAGGTTGTAGCGAAGCAAATTCCTATGTCGAAGCTCCCTCTGAAATGTAGTTTATAGTCCATTTCCCACTTTCAACTACTGGTGGCACTAACACTTTTCTCCTTTCTTATTCAAAGAGAAGTTGTAGTGTTAGGGTTGTCCCTGTACAACTTCAACCTGCTGCCATTTACTCTTCCTTGAACCAATTATCCATTCAACTTTTCTAATTGATTTGTGCCTTCATCAGTGATATGCTTGATAATGTATGGGCCTAACCAATGTGTCTTGAATTTTAGTGGAAAATTCACAAACATACTATCGTAAAGGAGGACAAGGTATCCTATCTAGAATTTCTTCTTCTTAATATGTCTGCAATGCCAGGTCTTTTCTCTTGCTTTCTGCACCTGTTGATGGAATCCTACTACAAATCTATCTTCCTCCAAAGCAAGAAACTATGATATTATTTCCTCCATTATCTCAGGGTCTGCCATATATGTAAAATCTACAATCCTCAATATAGGCACAATTTACTCCATAGGCATCACAACTTCTTGCCCATAAACCAACTGAAGGGTGTCTGACCTGTTAACTTCTTACTTGTAGTTATGTAAAACCATAACACTAATTGAATTCTAATATCCCAATCATCTTTAGTCACATTGCATACCTTAGTGAGTGCATTCTCCAAAATATTATTAAATTCTTCCACTGTTCCATTGACCTGAGGATGATACGGGGTAATCTTCTGATGATAGACTTGGAATTCCTCAATCAATGCTTCAATAGTATTATTAAGAAAATGTG
Organism: Pinus albicaulis; assembly: GCA_034641835.2. Taxonomy (NCBI): domain Eukaryota; kingdom Viridiplantae; phylum Streptophyta; class Pinopsida; order Pinales; family Pinaceae; genus Pinus; species Pinus albicaulis. The sequence goes on from CM076579.1 coordinate 927,155,698, forward strand.
AACCTTAATCAATCATCAAAATCTTCGGACATCCAAATATAGACAATATATATTCAAAAATAAACTTTGTTTTTGTCTTTGTGTTGCAGTCCTTTACTGGTTGTACTTCAGCCCATCTTGTAAAGTAGTCAATTGTTGTAATTTTGTACCTTGCACCAGTCATTTTCCATGTGGGTAGATTGGTCCAACAAATCAATATCCCACTTATTAAAAGCTTGAAATGTAACTTGTGGTACCAATGGAATCTCATCTCTTCTGGAAGGCTTCCCTGTTCTTTGAAAAACATCACATTCTCTACATTTCTCCTTTGCATCTTTATGTAGTGTAGGCCACCACAATCCTGCTCTGGAAATATCTTGTGCGGTAGTCTTTCTTGCATAATTTCCACCATTTGCGCCTCCATGGGCTTCTGCTAAAATCATCTATATTTCATGTTCAGGAACATATCTGCACAATATCTCATCTAGTTCCATATTATATAAGTGTCCTACTATTATTGAAAAGTCAGCTGCCTTAACCACCAACTCTTTCTTCTGCTACATAGCATACTCTGAAGGAGCCATTCCTGTGGTTAAAAACTGAATTATATCTACAAAATGGTCATCTTCCAATCATATTTCAAAAAATTCTGTATCAGGGAGATTATCTTCTATGTTGGTTGGTTCTTCCCCTGTTTCCAATCTCGATAGGTGGTCAAGGCCTGCATTCAGCCTCCCTAGTTTAAAATTATCTCAAATTCATACTCCTGGAATAACATCAACCATCTGCAAATATTTCCTCCTAAGATAGGCCTATTAACCAAATACCTCAGTGCAAAGTGATATGTAAACGTCTTAAAATGTGACCCCAAAAAATAACATTTGAACTTCTGCAAAGCATATACCATGTCCAATACTTCCCTTTTTGTGGTGGTGTAATTTTTTTTCCCGATTTAAACAACTTCATACTTGAAAAATCTATAGGATGATCAATCTCTCCTTCACCAAGTTGTGCCAGCACCACACCCAAATCTATACAAGAGGCATCCACATGGATATGGAATTCCTTATCTGAATCAGGAAAGACTAATATACGTGAAGCTACCATTTTATCTTTCAATGTATTGAGGCTCTTTTGACATTCTTCATTCCACTGAAAGTTTGCATCCTTCTTCAACAGTTTCTCCATAGGTGCAGTGGCTTGTGCATACCCCTTAATGAACTTCCTGTAATACCCAATATGTCCCAATGTAGTGCAAAGTTGTCTTACTGTCTTAGGTGGTTCCAATTTCACAATGACAAAAATCATAGCACGGTCCACCATTAGTCCTTACTTACAAACAATATGTCCCGACAATATGCCAAAGGGTGCAAAAATTATGCACTTATTTAATTTCAAAGAGATCTAATACTTTTTGCATGTGTCGATGTTAAATTGTGAAGATGTTCTATGCTTAGATGCAAATTTAATTTGACCTTCTAGGGCACAATGAAAGTAAGATGCAGATAGAACATACTAATAGATCGATGGAAGACAAGCCAAAAACAGATATAAATAATGGTGGCATTAAGACAATCAATAGGATGCTTCAACCAGCAAAGCCTTCATAAGGTCAGCCACCCACATGTGTCACACGACCCCAAGGTGATTCATCAAGGATACTCCATGAAGATGCTACACCAAGAAACCCTAAACACAGAACCAAGAATGTAGCTACATCGCCATCCAAGAGAGAAGAAATTCCTCCAGAAAAAAATGTGTGTGTAAAATGAACTCCAAGTCTCTCCAATATATAGGCATCTTTGGGGGTGTGTGACACATATCTAATGCATGTGGGATAAAGCATGCCGAACTTTCACATGTGGAATAAATTCAAATACATGTTCTGCTCATCCGATCAAGATGATGTTTAGATCGATCTTGCACCTCTCCGAAAGAGGAATCCAATAAAAATATTGGCATCGCCATCTGAGCTTCACAACATGGATTTTGGACCTAGTTTCCCAAAATTAACACTCCCTCTCAACTAGGGAGAACTCCATCCACCGGTGTCATCCAAAAATTGTGTGTCATCCCACCTTAACTTGCTTCGTTGGCTTCTTCATTTCAAAACAAAAGGTGAGTCACAAAGACATCACTCACAGCTAACCCTCAGCCAACTTAGAGGTCCGAAACCTCTATAGGACTTAAAGGATTCACACACCAACCCAAATTTGGTTTCACTGACCCTGTTAGGAATCTGTAATTAGCAAGATTGGCAAAGTCCAATCACAGAAACAACATCGTTTCAACCAATTTGGGATTCTAGGATCTAGCCCTCCTGAATCTGGAGAGGGATCTCTCCAATAAGTGCAAATATGGATTTGTCTTTGAAGTTTGGGGTAATGATATTAGGCTAGTTATGAAGACCAAGGGTTTTGTTTATTTATGGATGGTTGAGCATGATTACTGTTTGAGGTGGAAAGTTGCAAGCAATGAGAGTAAGCTTTGACCAAAAAGATAGATAATTGCAGGTTTTAGTCCATTGGGCTATGGAGTCATAATAGGGTTTAATTGGAACAAAAAGAGGCAAGAGTAGTCCATGGGGCAAGTCATCTATGTCTAAGGATCTCTTTGAAGTTTTATTTATGGAATGAAATGATACAACAAGTAGGAGAATTAAACAGATGAGGAACAAATAGCAGCCCAGGATCTGCTAAGTACTTCTAAACTAGCCAGCCTTCGACATAGACTCAGGAAAAACATAAAAGTAAACTAGGATCTGGTAAGTACTTTTAAACTAGCCAGCCTTTGATATACTTTCAATAGAAAACATTTTAAAACAAAGGGAAACTTGAAGGCAACTTTTGGAGTAGAAACCATCGGGCCGGGCTCACCACAAATCCTCTCCTACCTCTTCTTTACTTGGTTACTTTCAAGACAAACATAAAGATAACACAGAATGGCCTAAGATCTGGTAAGTACTTCTAAACTAGCCAGCTTTTAACACATCCCAAGGGAAACATTTAGACAGTTGTGGAGATGAAACTGGGACCAGGGCTCACCATATCTTCCTCAGTTCATCTTCACTTAACATATACTAAAAATAACATTTAATAATAACATTCAACTAAGACAATAAGACGAGGGAACGCCAACATTCCTATGCTTAAACTGAATTAAATCATTCCCAAATAACACAGATTGGAAGAAAACATTCAGATAAAGGTTTTCAGTCAGAGAAGGTTACTGATGTACAGTAGGTCCTAACTCTATGCATGCTATTCTTTATAAGAGAAAATGAAACATAATGAAAACAGAAACAAAATGACAAGTTACAATGAGAAAAAACATCACCGTAAACATAGACCAGGATCCCATAAATCAACTTGTATTGATGCTCCAAACCAATTACAGCTTTAAGTCCAGTGCTTTAGTTTAGCAACCATCTACACATCTCAGCCTAACCTATCTATCACCAGTAGAGCTCCAAGAGCCTGTGAATACTATTTACAATCAGAATTTTCCATCTCAATTACATTACAATGTTCAGCAACCTGATTCACCAACCCCTCTCTCATCTTCTGCAGAAGTATATATAGAAGAATGAGGAGGTGAGATCTGATAAAAGATCTCCAATTACAATTAATACAAAATTAATGGCTTCTTGGCCTTTGGGGGCCTCAATGAAGAAACTTACAATAGGTGTCTTCTGTATTAAATGATTTACATAAAGTTTTAAGCTCGGTGGGAGCTTTTGTTGACCTTGGAGGTTCTGTGTGATGTCGGGATTACTCCGCAGATATTGTTTGCATTAATTTTCCCTGAAGAAGTAACTCTCTGGCTGCGCTGAGGTGAATATCTTCATTTGATCAATAACTTCGGCCTCTAATTGAATACTTTGAGGCACAGGTGGAATTTCGGCAACTGGGAGGAATCAATTTGCCTCAGAGGTGGCGGTGGAGGCTTTCCGTCGATAAAACACTTAAGATTTTCTTCTTTAACTGTGTTTTTAATCGGGGATTAGGCTTTTGATAATCATTATTAGCCGTAATCCCCACAAAACCTATCTTCAATCCTTTGCTCTGGTATGTTTTTGTTGTCGACATTGATACTCTTTGATTTGTGATTGACTTGCTGTGTTTTTCTAATGTGCAGGGCCGCACAGGGGCGATATGGCGTTAATGCCTCATGAAACATCGATGAAACGTGAAGTTTAAACCCTGCGATTGATTTTCTTTGATGGATCAGAGGAGGGAGGATCGTCACCCTCTGCTTCTGAATTTTCTTCAGACATGGCAGAAAAACCATTAAAAACCCTGCAAAATACAAAAAACATTATAAAATCCTGCATATATAGGTTTATTGCTGCGGGAGGACATGTGGGGAGAGCATGGTCGTTGGATGGCATCATCCAACGGCCAAGATTGATCGAGAGGAGTCAAAGGAAAGGCGAAAAATAAAATTAAATCAGAGCCTTCGATCGTGCAGAGATCAACGGTAGGGAACGCAGGTGGAAAGTCAAAAACAGAGAAAATGGGCGATGAATTTTGGGTCGTCGATTTGCAGATCAGATCGACGGCGGAGATGATGTTACTGCTGCGTCAGACCTTACGTTATTGCATGTGCATCTCCAGTGAGCGACCACCATCCGATGAGCGGCCTCAAATCGTACGGTGCACGTCAATATCGCGCGGGGTCTACGTCCGATGTTTAATGCGCGATGGACGGTAGTTTGGTGAACAGTGCCCAGGCCACGCGTCAATCGGTGAGTGGAATCGCTGCCGATCGGGAGAAAACCTCCCTACCGCCGGTTTTTGCACAATAGCCATGGCTGGGACCACCGGGCGGATGAACAACGGACCATCGGATCTGCGGTTTAAATGGATGGCTATGATGCGATTGCGCAGTGAACATGAGTGGGGACCACGAGCGCGATGGGATTGCGAAGACTGTCGGATCTGCGGGGAAATCAATAGTGAGGAATGCTCTCGATAACCAAACGCGCTAAGCACTTTTTGGGCTAGCACTTGGTTTCGGCGCCCGGGTCATGTGGGGAAGAGGTCGAGGGAGCTGGCCGAAGGGGGCTAAGACCCATATGTGTCCAAATGTGGGTTTTTCATGGATTTTCAATGGTTTTCAAAGGTTTAGAGGGGTTCCGATAAGGCAAAGAAGAAGTATTAAACCTTATCAATGGATTTTGAATAAGGGAAAAGGGAGAAACATGAAAGTGAGGGTTTTTCATGGAGGATGAAGGGGTTAAAAATGAGGTCAGTTTTGGAAGAAGGGAAAAAAGAAAAATGGTGCTTGCAGCAATAATCTGTCTTGGAAATATATAGGATTTCTGAATGTAGAATAGGCACAGTAGTGAAGATTATGGACAGAGGCATGAGGCCTTCAAGAGTCTTCAAGAGCCAACACTTTTTAGCAATAAGATTTGTTCCTTGAAGGCTCAAAAAATTTTAGCCACCTTTTGCTATAACAAATTTATAGGTGGCTAAAAATGGCTCCACTTGGGGATGGTGCCTTCTTGAAGGCATCAAGAACTTCAGACTTGCATTCTCTGGGAGGCTGACCTGTGCCTCATCCATTATGTTCTCTGGGAGGCTGACCTGTGCCTCATCCATTGGGCTGCCTTTCTTTCTGTGGATGATGTTCTTTTGAAAACATATTAGTAGTCATAAAAACAATGGTTCTTTCACCAACAATCTTTCTACCTACCCAATCCTACAGATCTAACATTTTTTCTTCATTAGAGTGCACTTGGATTGGCAAACTCTTTTACAACATTTTATTCTTTTGAAAGCAGGAAAAATAATCTATTTTTACTCCTTATTTCTCCATGGACTCAGATTAAATAGTTGAGCCCATATGATTCTCTACCTAATCTACTAATCTGTTAGGATTAAACAGTCTAACAAATTTTTATTCTCTAATTTCTACAACAGAAATTTAAAAGCATACAAGTCAAGATTAAGCAGTCTAACTTGATGCTGGTCTATGGCATAAAAATAAGCTGCACATAGATATTTTTTTGCAGAAAATTAAATAAAAAATGGAAGGCTTAAGATCCGAAAGTTTCTCATCATGGCCTTCTCTTTTCTTTACAGCTCTAGTTTGAATTTGTTTGAGTTGTTTTGTCTTTATCAACTGGTTCAGATTTTGAGCTGATTGGAACCAGATTTTTACATCTCTTGACTCAAAATTTGAAGCAGATTTGATTCATTTTCTTTTTGAAACCTTAGGTTCAAATTTTGATCTTGTTTGAACCTTTAATTTCTATCCTAAACTATCTACTGATAAGCCAAGATTAAACATTTTGGAAAATCTAATTCACTATCCTATCAGCAGAAAATTTAAAGCTAATTAGTCAATATTAGACAATTTGACTAACTAGAAGTGTGTTATTCAGGAGTGGCATTTGAGCTTGCACACTTTCAGATTTGTTTCTCTTTTTTTGGTATGGGGCTATACCTTTCTTGTTTTCACAATCTGCCCTCTTTTCTTTCTTTCACTGTTTTTGTATTTTTTGGTTTTTATAACTTTGAATGCAATGGTGGGTGAAGTATTTATAATGAAAAAAAATATAAAAAGGCTTTCGGAGCATAACATGGATCAAGAGAAGTAATTCTTAAGCATCCTGCCATTGACAGGACCCCCAAAAAATTCTGCTCCATTCAACTCTTGCAAGAAAAATGCGTTGTTACCAGCAGCTGAATGAATAGAGTAAGGGCCAAGCCATAAGTTGTCAAATTTTCCATGCTTGCCCTTTTCTTCCCTCCTTGAGTCCCACTTTAAAACTTTGTCCCCAATTTTGAAAGTGCTGGCCTTTGTTCTTCTGTCAAAAAGCTTTTTAATGCTGATCTGTTTCTGCAATGCTTTGCTATAAACTTCCTCTCTGGTTTGCTAAAGATGGATGGTCTGATTTATTCTTCTGATCATGTAATTATCTTCAGCTTGCAACTCTTGATTCAACTTCATTACTGGTACACCAAGGCTGTTTAGAAAAATTGCATCAATACCATACACAAGCTGAAAAGGTGACATGCCAATATATTTCTTCAAAGTCAATATGTCATCCCAAAGTGCATGAACAAGCTTTGTGTGCCAAGAGTTCTTGTTATCCTCCAACAGTTTCTTGATTATGTTCACTAAAATCTTGTTTGAGGATTCTGCAAGTCCATTACCTTGAGGGTAATAGGCCGTGGAATGCCCCAATGTTATCTCGATATCCGTGACATAACTCAACCATCTTCTTTTGATCCAAATGTCAGCCGCATTATCAAAGATGATCCTGCAAGACAAACAACCGGAGAGAATGTTAATCTCCATAAACTTTATGATAACCTTCAATCATTGGCCTGGCCATAAGGTATGGCTTCTAACCACTTGGTTAAATATTCTCGTATGTGCTGAGAATCCATCTATGTTGGGTACAAGATGGTTGATGGATCTCTCCTATAAATTCAAGTCCCCAATGTTTAAAAGGAGCTTCAACAGTAATGGGATGCAGAGGTAGGGGTAGCAGTTTTCTTTTGCCTTCAAAAAGTTGACATTTGTGATAGGCTATCATTAGGGGAATTTTCAGGTCTAAAATGGGCCTCCTAAGAAAATTATAAAATAATAGTGGAAAAAATCAAATAATATTTGATGACATCATCAAATTTTAGAGGGAAAAAACTATTTTTCAACTCATATTTTCAAATATTTCCCAAAGCTTTTTTACTCATGATTCATCGGCAGCAACCCTAGAGAATTAGTTGATTGCTTTAAAGCTCTAATTCCCCATCCAAGGAGTACCCATGTTGCATACTTTCGATGGGTCCTACTACATGAAAAATGAGAAATACATAAAAAACGTGATTACAATCACGCTTTTTATGTATTTCTCATTTTTTGTGTAGTAGAGTTCATCGAAAGTATGCAACATGGGTACTCCTTGGATGAGGAATTAAATTTCACATCCAGCGAGTACTCCCACTCGAAATTTGAGTAAAAATTTTGGGAGATAAGTTGAAAATACGAATTGAAAAAGTAGTTTTATTATTTTATTATTTTTTAATATTTTTACCCTTTTATTTAAAAAATGGTGAATCATCCCCCATGGTTGACATCATCATCTTGAATCCTATTGGTTGTTATAAAGTTTATTTTTGTTGTACATTTTTCTTAGGAGGCCCATTTTAGACCTCAAAATTCCCCTAATGGATCATCTTGTGCACATCATGGAAAAGAGTAGGCCAATAGAAACCAGCCCTCAAGATTTTGTTGGCTGTTGTCTTCCAGTACAAATGACCTCCACATTCTCCTTCATGGAACTAGTATAGAGCCTCTCAAAGATCAAACTCAAGAAAACATTTAAGCAATAGACCACTTGCATTTTTCCAATAAAGACATTTATCTATAATGCAATATTTTACAACTCCCAATTTTAGGAATCTTGCCTTTGTTTTTTTCAAACCATGTAGTGTATTCAAATTAAAAAAAACATAAACAATATCGGCATACCAAGAGGAATTCATAAAATGGTTTTCAACAATGGGAGTTGAGACTTCCTCTTGATTATCTAAAGCATTAATCATATTAAGATCAAGAACTTCAAAATTGGATTCAGCCATTAATCTAGCTAGACCTTGGCCTTTGATGAGCTTAGTTGGTTTTATCTCTAAATCATATTCAAGGATAACAACAATACACTTACCTCTTTTACCATCTAGGTCCTGTGTTAGAATGTCTTTAACAACTGAGTTTGGGACAAAGGAAATGATGTGTGAGTGAAGGATGTTAACTCTGAAGTCTTTTAAAGCTTTAACCAAAGACAAAGCTTGCTTCTCCATAATGTTATACTTCAAAGGGGCATCCCTCAATGCCTTGCTAAAGAATGCAATAGGCTTCTCTTGTCCTTGCGGATTTTTCTGTAAAAGGACAACAACTATGGTATGTTCTAATGCAAATGAAAAAATATAAAAATCCTTTGAAAAATCAGGACTTATAAGAACTGGTGTTTTGGTTAACGCTTGTTTCAGCAGTTCAAAAGACTCCTTTGCTTCCAAGCTCCATTTTACCCCTTGCTCCTTCTTTAACATGTTTGTGATATTCCTAAGGAGCTCAGCCAAGTTGGGGATGAACCTTCTCAAAAATTTAATCTTTCCAATGAAATATCAGTAACTCCTAGAGTTCTTAGATGAGATATTCGCAATATGGCCTCAATCCTTATTGACATATCTTTATACCCTTTTCGTAAATAATGCCCAAGAAGTTTACCTTCGAGAGACCTCCTGAGTAGTGTCTTCCTCAGGTTTAAAGATATTCCAAACTTTCTGCATTTCTCGAAAACTTTTCTCAAATGTTCTAAGTGCTCTTCATCTGTTTTTGAAAACACAGTGACATCATCAAGGTATATAATGATGAAGAAGCCCAGTTCCTCCGAGAATTCTATGTCCATGGCTCTTTGAAAAGTTGCTCCAGCATTCATTAGAAAAAAAGGCATTTTCACATACATGAAAGTGCCCCATGGTGTAGTGAAGGTTGTCTTTAATTGATCAGCAGGGTAAACTAAGATCTGATTGTACCCTGAATAACCATCAAGCAAAGAAATTCTTCTAGACCCTACCACCTTTGTAAAATATGATCCATCTTAGGTAAAGGACAGTTGTCTTTTAATGAAGATTTGTTCAAGTCTCTAAAGTCTATACAAAGCCTGATCTCTCCAGTTTTCTTCCTAACAGACACCAGATTAGACACCCACTCAGAGTATCTAATAGGGACAATAATACCAGCTTCATACATTTTCATGATCTCCTTCTGAACCAAAGGCAACTGAGCAGGGTTTATTCTGCGCATTTTTTGTTTGAATGGCTTTTGGTTTTCTTTGAGGGGAATTTTGTGCTGTATTATTTCAATGTCATAGGAATTAAGATCTTCGTAACTCCACGCAAAAACATCAAAAAATTCTTTAAAAAGCTCTATGTATTTGACTTTAATATGAGCTGGTAAAGTCTTAGACAGTTTAATCATCATAGGTTTAAGTTCACTGCCTATATTGGACTCCTCCACTTCAGTCTCTACAGGTTCCAATTTTGGTTTTTTGGCCACATCGTTAAGATCAAATAACTCTTCTAAAGGTGCCAGACCGCTTGGCAAACTTTCATCTTTAGAGTGCAGAGTTTCTAACTCCTCTGTTTCTAACTCTGCAGTCATTTCCTTTTCTTTTTTAAGTTTTCTTGTCAGAAAATTAAAATTGACAAGCCCAGGAGACAGCTCTTCTTCACCAAGAAAATTTTCTTCACTGCAGTCTGTATCATAATCTGAGTCCAAAATGTTTAGTTCGAATTCATTTCTGAATTGCATGAAGTCTTCTATTTGTTTGTCATTGTCAAACACCTGCCAATACTTTTCATTATCAGGCACAGCTAGCCTAAATTTTATTTGAGCGGTGCAGTCTTTGGTTTCATATGGCGTTAAGCATGTCCTAGCTGCAAAGGCTAAATTGTGGGCGGCAATATTTCTTTTTCTTGGGACAAAAAATAGTTTGGACTCCTCAAATGTTTTCAAAAGGTCCATGACATTGTTTTGGTAGGCCCTAAGTCTGGTATGATTTGCATTATATTCCCCATTGACTTGCCTAATGACGAACTCTGAATCCCCATACACATTAATTCTTGTGGCTCCTAACCTTTTCAATAGATGTAAGCCTAAGAGAAGGGATTCATATTCTGCTATGTTATTGGAACACTGAAAGTTTAACTTGTAGGAAATGCATTCTGTGTGGTCATTTTCAGTGTTAGAAATCCAGACACCTGCACCAGCGTTAGTTCTAGTGTAGGATCCATCAAAATACATACTCCACAGAGGACTGTTTTTGGTTTCATCCTGGTTACCGTCCTCTTCAACTACTGTGCTTTCTAATTTTTCATGATTAGCGGCACTTAATTGAATTTTTTTTTACTCTTCAGGTTTTTTGTTGAGTGGAGGCACGTTTTCTTTAGTGTCCAGGTTTAAAAACAAAGGATGCATGACTTGCAGTTCAAGACCTTTGTTTAGTTTTCTAATGCTTAACGGTTCAGCAAACTGTTTTAACAGTTCTGTGGTGTTTACCTCTTCCTCCCTATTGGCCATTAACCCTGTTAGAGTAACTTGTTCACTAAGTGTTTCCTCATTAAACATGATAAAAGAATCAAGGGTTGTATTTACAGAATACATAAGAGGGTTTTGTGGTCTATCTTGACTTGTAATTGTGTATTTCATATGTGACTCCCTGTAAAGTCTTCTATTCTGATTGAAAACAGGGATAGTCACATAGGTCATGTCCATTTGCATAGTCCCTTGTAACTTAGCCCCCCAAGATCTTGATAGTAACATTCCATACTTTGGGGGCACATCAGCCACAACAATATCCATGACTAAACATTTGGCTGGAATTTGGGCTAAGTTAACACAGAGGTCTTTGATTAATCCTAAACATTTTACCCTACTTGAGTCAAAGGAGTAAAGGTATTTATAAGGTCTGGTGATTTCTAGACCAAGGCTCTCCATTACAGCTTTTGGCATTAAATTATGAGAAGCTCCTGAGTCGTGCATAGCGTTGTGCAAGATCTTGTCATGAACGTTTAAACTTACATAAAAAGGAGGAACAGGTCCTTCTTGATATCTACCTTCAATCTTAGGACCAAAAATCAGCTCTGGTTGGTCATCATTAAGATTGACTGTGTCCTCATTTTGTTCTATTCTTAAAGCCTTCAAAATTTGGGTCTTATATACACGTTGGGCAGCTAACTCAGTCAAGGGAACAGAGATTTTGATCTTTTAAATTTCCTGCTCCAGGCTGAAAGGAATTTGACTCTTTAAAGTGCTAGTTTCAGCCTTATTAGCTGTCATTCTATTAGCAACATGGGTTTGTTGATTTGTTCTATTTATACTTGACAAAATTGTTTTGACAGGAGTATTAGCTGACAGGAGTATTGTTTTTTCTATTTCCCAGCGAAGTCGCCAGAAATTTTAGGAATCTGTAATTAGCAAGATTGGCAAAGTCCAATCACAGAAACAACATCGTTTCAACCACTTTGGGATTCTAGGCTCTAGCCCTCCTGAATCCGAAGAGGGATCTCTCCAATAAGTGCAAAGATGGATTTGTCTTTGAAGTTTGGGGTAATGATATTAGGCTAGTTATTAAGACCAACGGTTTTGTTTATTTTTGGATGGTTGAGCATGATTACTGTTTGAGGTGGAAAGTCCTAAATGCAAAGAGTTTCAAAGGTGAGAAGTTGCAAGAAATGAGAGTAAGCTTCGACCAAAAAGATCGATAATTGCAGGTTTTAGTCCATTGGGCTATGGAGTCATAATAGGGTTTAATTGGAACAACAAGAGGCAAGAGTAGTCCATGGGGCAAGTCATCTATGTCTAAGGATCTCTTTGAAGTTTGATTTATGGAATGAAATGATACAACAAGTAGGAGAATTAAATAGATGAGGAACAAAGACCAGCCCAGGATCTGGTAAGTACTTCTAAACTAGCCAGCCTTTGACATAGACTCAAGAAAAACATAAAATTAAACTAGGATCTGGTAAGTACTTTTAAACTAGCCAGCCTTTGATACACTTTCAATAGAAAACATTTTAAAACAAAGGGAAACTTGAAGGGAACTTTTGGAGTAGAAACCAGCGGGCCAGGCTCACCACAAATCCTCTCCTACCTCTGCTTTACTTGGTTACTTTCAATACAAACACAAAGATAACACAGAATGGCCTAAGATCTGGTAAGTACTTCTAAAATAGCCAGCTTTTAACACATTCCAAGGGAAACATTCAGACAGTTGTGGAGATGAAACTGGAACCAGGACTCACCATATCTTCCTCAGTTCATATTCACTTAACATATACTGAAAATAACATTTAAGAATAACATTCAGCTAAGAAAATAAGACGAGGGAACGCCAGCATTCCTATGCTTAAACTGAATTAAATCATTCCCAAATAACACAGATTGGAAGAAAACATTCATATAAAGGTTTTCAGTCAGAGAAGGTTACTGATGTACAGTAGGTCCTAACTCTATGCATGATGTTCTTTATAAGAGAAAATGAAACGCAGTGAAAACATAAACAAAATGACAAGTTACAATGAGAAAAAACATCACCGTCAACATAGACCAGGATCCCATAAATCAACTTGTATTGATGCTCAAAACCAGTTACAGCTTTAAGTCCAGTGCTTTAGTTTAGCAACCATCTACAAATCTCAACCTAACCTATCTATCACCAGCAGAGCTCCAAGAGCCTGTGAATACTATTTACAATCAGAAGTTTCCAGCTCAATTACATTACAATGTTCAACAACCTAATTCACCAACCCCTCTCTCATCTTCTGCAGAAGTATATATAGAAGAATGAGGAGGTGAGATCTGATAAAAGATCTCCAATTACAATTAATACAGACTTAATGGCTTCTTGGCATTTTGGGGCCTCAATGAAGAAACTTACAATAGGTGTCTTCTGTATTAAATGATTTACATAAATTTTTAAGCTCGGTGGGAGCTTTTGTTGACCTTGGAGGTTCTGTGTGATGTCAGGGTTACTTCGCAGATATTATTTGCATTAATTTTCCCTGCAGAAGTAACTCTCTGGCTGCGCTGAGGCGAATATCTTCATTTGATCAATAACTTTGGCCTCTGATTGAATACTTTGAGGCACAGGTGGCATTTCAGCAGCTGGGAGGAATCAATTTGCCTCAGAGGTGGTGGTGGAGGCTTTCCGTCGATAAAACACTTAATATTTTCTTCTTTAACTGTGTTTTTAATCAAGGATTAGGCTTTTGATAATCATTCTTAGCCGTAATCCCCACAAAACCTGTCTTCAATCCTTTGCTCTGGTATGTTTTTGTTGTCGACATTGATACTCTTTGATTTGTGATTGACTTGCTGTGTTTTTCTAATGTGCAGGGCCGCGTAGGGGCGATATGGGATCATTGCCTCATGAAACATCGATGAAACGTGAATTTTAAACCCTGTGATTGATTTTCTTTGATGGATCAGAGGAGGGAGGATTGTCACCCTCTGCTTCTGAATTTTCTTCAGAAATGGCGAAAAAAACATTAAAAACCCTGAAAAATACAAAAAACATTATAAAATCCTGCATATATAGGTTTATTGCTGCAGGAGGACATGTGGGGAGAGCATGGCCGTTGGATGGCATCATCCAATGGTCGAGATTGATCGAGAGGAGTCAAAGGCAAGGTGGAAAAGAAAATTAAATCAGAGCCGTCGATCGCGTAGAGATCAACAGTCGGGAATGCAGGTGGAAAGTCAAAAACGGAGAAAATGGGCAATGAATTTTGGGCCGTCAATCTGCAGATCAGATCGACGGCGGAGATGATGTTATTGTTGCGCCGGACCCTGCGTTATCGCGTGTGCATCTCCAGCGAGTGACCACCATCTGATGAGCGGCCTCAGATCGAACGGTGCACGTCAATATCGCGCGGGGTCTATGTCCGATGTTTAACGCGCGATGGATGGTGGTTTGGTGAATAGTGCCCAGGCCACGCGTCAATCAGTGAGTGGAATCGCTGCCTATCGGGAGAAAACCACCCTGCGCTCGGAGACGGTGCAATGGATACCGCCAGTTTTTGTACAGTAGCCGTGGCTAGGACCACCGGGCGGATGAAAAATGGACCGTCGGATCTGCGGTTTAAACGAACAGTTGTGATGCAATCGCGCGGTGAACAGGAATGGGGACCACGGGCGCGATGGGATTGCGAAGACCATCGGATCTGCAAGGAAATCAACGGTGAGGAATGCTATCGATAACCAAACGCGCTAAGCACTTTTCGGGCTAGCGCCTGGTTTCGGCGCCCGGGTCACGTGGGGAAAAGGTCGAGGGAGCTGGCCGAAGGGGGCTAAGACCCATATGTGTCCAAATGTGGGTTTTTCATGGATTTTCAATGGTTTTCAAAGGTTTAGAGGGGTTTTGATAAGGCAAAGAAGAAGTCTTTAAACCTTATCATTGGATTTTGAATAAGGGAAAAGGGAGAAACGTGAAAGTGAGGGTTTTTCATGGAGGATGAAGGGGTTAAAAATGAGGTCAGTTTTGGAAGAAGGGAAAAAATAAAAATGGTGCTTGCAGCAGTAATCTGTCTTGGAAATCTGCAGGATTTCTGAATGTAGAATAGGCACAGTAGTGAAGATTATGGATAGAGGCATGAGGCCTTCAAGAGTCTTCAAGAGCCAACAATTTTTAGCATTAAAAATTGTTCCTTGAAGCCTCAAAAAGTTTTAGCCACCTTTTGCTATAACAAATTTATAGGTGGCTAACAGACCCAAAGTTAGTTGGAGGTTTGAAACCTCTCTTGGACTCGAGAGATTCATATACTAACTCGAAGTTAGTTTCAATGACCTGAAGTCAATTGGAGGTCTAAAACCTCTCTTGGACTCGAGAGATTCATATACTAACCTGAAGTTAGTTTCACTGACCTGAAGTCAGTTGGAGGTCCGAAACCTCGCAAGACTTGATCCCAGATCAAGTGGTTGGACACGTGCCATCCTATACATAGAGAGTATGGCAATCTTTGATGCGTCCATCGGTCTTTCTATGGTCTCTATTCACATTTCCCACCTCATTTTCCAAATGAGAGGTACTTCCCATGAGTCTGAAACTCCATGGGTAGGATGCATACGGGGCACAGATTAAAGAGATTTAAACCAACTCAATATCATCATGGTGGGGCGGAAGCACACCAACAAGGTTTGGCAAGCCTAGCCCTGTGGTTGCTCATAGCTCCAAGAAGCTATTCCCAAAGCCCCCCTGGAGCTCCCAGAGCTCATGGTCCAACAAGACGCTCCAAATAGGGTCGTCCCATGATTCCAAGATTCTCACGGAAGATTTAGGAACATGACCTTCCCCAAGGGCTCTGTGAGAATATCCATGACCTGCTCATCAGTTCCTATATGATTGAGCCTTACAGTGCCTCGCTATACCATATCCTAGATAAGTGATACCAAACATCAACATGCTTGGATCAATCGTGGAACAAGGGATTATCTAACAAACAAATCCCCCTCTGGTTATCACAAAGGATAACAGTGGCATCTAGCACATGCTCAAACAACTCACTGAAGAGATTTCGAACCCAAGTGGCTTCACAAAAGGCCATACATGCTGCCATGTATTCAGACTTAGTGATGCTCAAAGCTACAGAATTATGCTTCCTGCTCGAAGCAGACCCAAGTGTGAAGCAGCATCCAGATGTGCTCTTGTGATCCACCACACTGCCAGCCCAATCAGCATCAGCATATCCACGGAGTCTCAAACTCCTGACAGTGTATCTCAGCCCATGGTCTATTGTGCCCTAGATATATCTCAAGAGTTTCTTGGCACCAACCCAGTGAATCTTATGAGGATCAACCATGTGTTGAATCAAAGTGTTCACTGCACAACATATGTCCGGACGGATGTTCCCTAAGAACATCAGGGCCCCCACGAGTTAATGATACTCAGTAGGATTTGCTAGCATAGGCCCAATAGAAATTTCACTCAACTTCTTAAATTTGAGCTCCATTGGTGTCGACACAGACTTACAGTCCATCATTCCAAATTTTTTAGCAGCTTCACAATACATTTTCCTTGAGAGAGGAAAATCTCGCCAGGTCTCTACCAGACCTTCAGGCCTAGGAAGTAATGTATCAGTCCTGGGTCCTTTATCGAAAGTGAGCTCCCTCTTCCACTGATGAATGAGAGGGTCAAAATCTATCAGGAAGAGATCGTCCACATAGAGAACTAGAATGAGAGGCTTTTTATCTGTCAAGCTTGAAGTAAATATTCGGATTAGCATTACTACGAGTGAAGCCTAGCTTCATCAAGTAGCTATCTATCCTCTCGTATCAAGCCCTAGGATCTACCTTCAACCCATAGAGGGATTTATTCAACCTAAAAACATGGGTTTCTTGATCCTGGACTTCGAACCCTAGAGGTTTCTCTACATACACCTCTTCCTTTATCTTACCATGCAAAAAGGCAGTATTCACATCCATCTGATGAAGATTCCATCCTTTCATAGCAGCAAGGGTAATAATAGATCACAGGTGCATTCATAATCAATGGCTTCCTAGAGAGAAGTCTCAGGAAACACATATTTCCTTGTACTTTTCAGGACTCCCATCAGAGCCATGATTGATCTTATAGAGACATATTGAGGTGACGACAGCTTTGTCCTCTGGTCTCGGGACCATATCCCAGACATCATCCTTCATAATGGGCTCGTATTCTTTGTGTATAGTATCCTTATAGACTTGATGCTTAACAGTTTCTTCAAATGATCCAGGCTCATATTGTACTCATGGCAGCTAGATACCTATAGTATCTATATGGCTTATTGCTTTCCTGGAATGTCCCCCTTTGGAGTCATATGTCTCTGAGCCATGAGGGTCTTCTCTTCTTTCTTCCAACAACAACATTAGCTTAGGATCATATATAGTTTTGGTCTCCCTCTTAATTCCAGCTCCTCTCGAGGGAAGACATCTATAAGAACATCCTCTCAAGGATTTCACAAGTGGCATATCAGATAAGTCAGAGTGTATCATATGTCTTTATGGCACTTGAAGACTAACCTAAGATTTCCTTTGTTGCATCCTTGACAAATGATTATTTTTAGAATTCTAGCATCCCAGACACCAACATGGAAAGGGTTTTGAAATTATTCTCCCATTGTTAAGGCCATACATGAATAATAACCATATACTGCCATATTTTGTCATTTTCATACATATCAGTATCATATTCATCACTACTTGATAGAACAGAAGATATTATTTTTCATATGCCTCAAAGATATCACTGATCAGGATTATATGGATTCTTCCATATGTCACTATCCATATCTTCCTACACAGCAAGATCAAATAAAATGACTCCTCAAATGACTATACATGGTGTTGGGTACCAAATCTGTAAACTTTTCGCTCCCATTTTCGCCCATATTTCTATCTCTTTGTATCATAAATTGTTCTAAAACACACGAGGTAAACCCCTTCTCATTGTATTATATGGAATATTTAATTAATGAAGTGATAGTCGTAGAGGTTTTACCTTTGCAAGTATTAACTCCACTATTTCCACATATTCGGAAAAGTAAAAGGAATTACATTTTCAAGTTGTGAAGCGACTCCGAATTCTAAGCGCCATCTCAGCATGCTTCAATAGCACAACAGATTCCTACTTACCTAGCTCTATCTTCAGTATTTCCGTGGTTTCCTTTCGGTAACTAGGCTGCTATTGTAACAGATGTATAATTGTAGATATTTAGTTGTTAGAGGGAAATTACGGTTCCCTAAACATTTGTATAAAGAGGGCCTCCGAGCTGTGAGTCGGGGGTTAAGCAGAAAGAATGGATATTGTAACAGAAGTATTTTTCATCAATTGAATACAATGTTTTGATGTTCTATTTGTGAGCTGTGAGTTTGTCGCAGCCTTGATCAAAGAGTTGGGCCCACTCTTCTGAGAAGGTGTTGCATATTTCCCTTTTATTGATTTCATATTTTGGTTTATCATTGTAACTGTTGTTCTGGTATGATTCTGTAATTGCTGCAAATACTTTTATAATTTTTCAATCCATATTTAATTGTTGTTACAGTATTTTGTTTTCTTTCATTGATTAAGCATGTGATTTAATAGTAGGTTATGTAATTTCTCTTGCATATAATGTGCACGTTAGTCTTGAAATAATTAATGCACCCGGATTGATAATTTATGTGGAAAAAGGGTTTGAATATTGTTCATATCTGGACACCAACATTTTGGCGTCGTTGTCGGGGAAGGATAACAAGGTGCAAGAACATGATATTCAATTGATGTAAGGGTTGATCTCTCGTCTTGGGGAGGGAATTTATTGCCCTGCTCCAAGTCCTAAGCATAGTGTTCTATTTTCTTGCTTTTTTTTTATAGAACAAATCTCTCATCTTTGGGAGGGAATTTTTTACCCCGCTCCAAGTCCTGAGCGTAGTATTCTGCTTTTCTACTTTGTGATTATTTTCTAAAGGGCCAATTTCTCGTCCTGAGGAGGGTTTTTGATCACCCTTCTTCAGGTCCTAAATTTTGATTTTCTTTTTGTTTATAATTTGATTTTCTTTTTGAACCTACTCTCTTGTCCTGGGGAGGAAACTATCAGTCCTGCTCCGCGTCCTGAGCGCTTTTGTTATTTTAATGAATTATTCCCATCAAATTGTATGAACAAATATCTAAATAAGAGGGGAAAAGGAAGACCCCCAAAAAAAGGAAGGGATCTGGGAAGGAAGACATATATCCAGGAGATCATCGCAAAGGTTGAATCTGAGGCATCTTCTCGCGCTACTGTCAGGGTAAGGGTTCAGACGAAGTCCGAAGGGAAGTCAGTTGAGCAACCAACGCCATCCATGGTACCAGAGGAAATTATTTCAATAGTGGAAGCAACAATAAATAAGATACCGGTGGAGGAGATACCCCTGCTGCCAGCGTAAGGGGAAGAAATAGCAAGCAGAGGGTCAGAAGGATTGAGCAATTCCAATTGGGAAGAAGATCTCCTGAAGGATTTCACTTCACCATGAGATGAAGGGAGTGTTGTGAAACCCCCTACAGTCGAATCACCCCAAGTACCAGCTGCAAAACCAGTTGAAATCCTAGGTGAGTATTGGAGGATATTCATGTCACCTACAAGTTCTATTGATTTTGCAATTGGAAATATTATAGGTGATGCACCAATGAAGCCCATTCCTTTAACGGCTCTGCCTAATTTTCACGAGCTTTCTTATGAATACCCCGATACATTCCTCTTTGAAGCCGACATTGTCTGTCGAGGGTATGATTATATCACCGATGCTCAGAAGCTAAAAATATTTCCTGCTACCTTAAAAGAAACAGCCCTGCGATGGTTCATGGGTTTAGGAGGAAAGACTATTTCCTCATGGGATGAGATGAAGGAAGTATTTTTGGAGAAATACCAAGATTACTGTAAATCCCGTGACGTCAAAGAGGAAATTTTTAAGTTTGTGCAGAAAGAGGACAAGAACATGGAAGATTGTGTGGAATTATTCAAATATATATTGCATAGATCGGCCCATAGTGACCTGGATAAAGATATTTTGAATATCATCCTTCTCCGGCCACTTAGGGAAGATTCCCTGCAACTTTTGAACATAGTAGGAAAGGGGGATGTTTCGAAAGAAGATTCCCTGCAACTTTTGTGCATTCAATTTTCATGGGGGGCTACAAAGAGTGGACAAGGAATTCGGTCATTAAAGACTTCTAGTGGAGGGGTTAAAAAGGAAAAAATTGGAAACCTATTGGATAACTTAAGGACTGATATCCTAAGTACATTATCTGCCCAGATAGTGGATAATACACTTTAAGGGAAAGATTTGCACTCGCTGGATGGGACCTTAGGAGGTGGATGTTGTCTTTGATAATGGAAAAGTCAGGCTAGTTACAATTGATGATACATGTACTTCTTTCATAGCAAATGGACATCGCCTGAGATTATACCACCATCTAGCCTCTAAGGATGCTTTCATCAAACATTTCTCTGAGAAATCTGGTTTGAAGGTTATCAGCGCAGAGAACTCTTCCTCTGCATCCTCACTCTTAATATATATATATGGATATATATATATATATATATATATATATATATATATATATATATATATATATATATTGTTACTATTTATTTGATGTCTTTTTGCAGGAGTTACTACTAAGGAGTAATGTTTCATAACTTGAAAATTATCGATGTTTTTACTCCTCGGATGCTGCTACTCACGATGTTGTTACTCGGTTGCTACTACTCTTGATGTTGTTACTCGATTGTTGCTACTCATGATGTTGTTACTTGGTTGCTACTACTCATGATGATTTTACTTGGTTGTTGCTACTCATGTTGTTGTTAGTCCAGATGCTACTACTCGTGATGCTGCTACTCGATGTTGTTACTCCTTGGATGCAGCTATTCATGATGTTATTACTCGGTTGCTGTTACTCATGATGTTTTTACTCTGGATGCTACTATTTTTGATGTTGTTACTCCGGATGCTGCTACTCGTGATGTTGTTACTCCAGATGTTGTTACTATGGATGTTGCTACTCGTGATGTTGTTACTCCAAATGTTGTTACTCTGGATGTTGCTACTCGTGATGTTGTTACTCTAGAAGCTATTACTCCAGATGTTGCTACTCGTGATGTTGTTACTCCAGATGTTGTTAATATGTATGCTGCTACTCGTAATGATGTTACTCCAAATGTTTCTACTCCTCGATGTTGTTACTCCATCTGCATCATTACGACGCCATTATTTTACCAACCGTCATTTCCTCCAGGTAGGCCACCAGGTATGTCTGCACTTGACTCTTATGGATTTAATTAAATATTCCATGGAAAAGATATTGATGTCATGGATGACTAATTTTAAGTTGGGGGGGTGCCGTCATAACTAAATGACGACGTAATGATGATTCCAAAATTCATTATCACAACTTCGTGTGATGGTACACCCTACGATCCTTACCATATTACGTATAATCATTAAGGATGTATTGGGATTCGTAACATGCATATGATACGAATGGATTAGTCCTTTCCACCTCATACGAAATAATTACTATTTCATTCACTACACTTACCATATTTTTCCATGATTTTCTTCGTTTCCCGAGAATCACCATCCGTATTTACCATTATTACCCCTCATTTTTCACCATGTTGTTTTTTCCAAATTTGGTACCCACCACTCTTTCCAATGGTCTGTTGTTCCAGAGTGTTGTTACAGTCTCTACAGGATGGGCGAACTGGCTTTGTGGCATGAACCAGAAAACATAGTCTTAGTCCGCAACAATCCAGATGTGTGGCAAGTTTTTTTCAATGCAAGATGGGATATCTACTTCAATATATTGCAGGGGTTTTACAAGGGAATCACAATGGATTTTTCACTTAATTTGAATGAGAATTTCTCACGGGTCAGAGGATTGGAAATTCCCATCACAGAAGAAGTAATTGCAGAAGTTAGCGGGCTAAGACAACAAGGGCAGTAGTGGTTTGCTCGGAGAGTTCCCCTTCTAGAGTTTCTTGAATTGTTTCTGCAGGCAAGAGAAAGCGTCGTTCAATATGGGAGAGGATATGAGCGAAAATATGTACCATATCAATGGAACAAAGTAGCAAGCTTTGTAATGAAATACATAACCTGCGAAGGACGGGCCACAAATTTGTTCAAATATCATTTCAAAATCTTGGCTCACCTTCGATTTTTGCAGGACCAAGTTCATTCCTTGAACATGCCTTTCTCTCTATTAAAAAAATTGCAACACATGGCATAGTCTACTCGGTGTTCACACCAGATGCATGCAGTTCTCTCCAATCATGGATTGGTTTGTTTATTGGTCATGCATGCAATAGTGTGATTTCAAGCTTCTTCGGCAGAAATCTATGAGTCATTTGAAGAAGAGATAGTAGCTGCTATTGCTGCTATAGAGGAAGAACCAGCACCTCCGGTTGATTTAGCAGAAGAAGAAAAATCAGAGGAAATGGAATTAGACCAGGAAGAACTGGAAGAAATGGAGATGGATGTTGATCAGGAAGAACCGAAAGAAATGGGAATGGATGAGAAAATTGGTGATATAGTTGAGGATACCACATAAGAACCATCCTCGCCTGAAGAACCTACAGATGAAGGAATTATGGGTATAGTGCACAAAGTTGAGATTATCTTACAGTCATCGACTTTCATTAATGAAGAACAGGAAGGTGGAACATCAGACATAGGGATGGAAAGTGATGTTGTTATGCAAGAAATGACATCACCTGCCCAAGAATATATGAGTATCAAAACAAACAGAGGTGTCACACAAGAACCACCCCTAATTCAGTCAGAGAAAGGAGACAGGGAAGAAATAACCTGCAAAGTCGATATTGCTCCACAAGAACCAGTATCGACCTTAGGTGAGGAAGTAATGCACAAAGGACAGGAGGACAAAAAGGAAATGATCCTCAAAGTCGACATCATTCCACAAGAACCAATGTCGATCCCAACTGAACTATTAGTGCATGAAAGTTTGGCCCAAGTTGGAAATGAGGATGACGAAGCTATTCCCCATTCTCCTTTTCAGTATATGATGCCCAGAGGGGTGAGGGGGGTTCGCTTGTCCCAACAATTAATGGAGGAAATAGTTGTCCCACCAATACTGAGGTTCATCGACTCGGGGAAAGATATGACCAAGATTGGTCCATCAAATGATGATTCTCAGCAGGGGCACCCAGAGGCTCAAGAAGAAAAATGAATTTACGTGGATACAGTGGAACATAGGATGGTCGATTAAAGCATTGACCGAGTGAAATAATTACCTGAGTTAAATGAGAAGGAGAATGCTCCCGAAGAAGGGGAGCCAAACCAGAAAAACCTAACAGAAAAATCAGTTGATGATATCAACATCACTCCACCGCTTCCTAAGCCTGCTACAGGCATGGAAGATGAATTTATTGTCAAACAAGAGTGGGTTGAATAGTGTGAGACAATAATATTACCTCTCAAGAAAAGGTATCATCTTCAGTTCAGTGAAAACATGCGATTAAAGAAGGAATTTCGGGAACTAAAGAGGCAAGTATCCTGGTTGAGGAAGAAGGTAAAAGCATATAAGTGGAAGGCAGTAAAAACTAAAATTGAGGTCTCCTCTACACCTACACAGACTGGTCCTATTGAATATCTGTTTGAAGGCCAAGAATTTTTCTTGGTCGCTGAAATTCAAAGATGGTAGTCTGCTGCGAATGGACATAAGAAGGAGATGATGTGGGTTCGAGAGCAGGCTGCCAGGATTGTCAAAGGGTACATAGACCAATTGGATAGAGCACGATAGAGGCAAAGAAAATAGCAGGGCAGGATAGAGGAGTTAGAAGAACAAGTGCAAACGCTGCAGTCAGATAAGGAGAAGATGTTTTCCCTGGTGCAGCAGGTAATGGCATGTAGACCTCCCACACATAGTTATGCCTTATTCCTTCATGAACAGTTTCTTTTCTTTTGCCTTGAGAGTGCATATATGGAAATTTGTCACGAAATCAAGGATCCAATCTAGTTCCTCTGTATTTTGAAAATTCATGATATCATAGGTCAACACTTAATGTGCGAACTCTACATGCATGGTTAATTCACAAGGCACGATCAGGCCTTCAACCCCGTTCCATTCATGGGGGATATTCATTTAAGAGCCTTCACCTCCTACACTATCAATCAGATTAAATGGAGAAAGGCCTATGATACGTTTGAAGATAACCAAGTTACAAGGCCACTAATGATGAGGAGGGAGCATGGCTAGGCAACAAATATCTATAACAAGCATTTTAACTTTTTAAAAGATTCAGGGACATAGGGGACAATTTTTGACAACCCAAAAATGGTGTGTTGACCTCTATGTCAGACATATAGTAACTTTCTGAAATGAAGTGTTGGACAGTTGTCAAAGGAGGTGGATTTTGTCATCATCAACCATCAAAGGTCGAGAACATTTTGGAGCACCCAACTTTGCAGGAGAATTAGAAAGAGTGCCACATTTTGTAGCATGCATTCAAACTTGTGGGGTCCAGTGGATGGGGCTAAGGTTTCAGTTTCCCCTCATTTGGTTTCCAATAGAGCAATACACTCCTGCATACAATTTCATCCTAGAATGGTGGAAGGATGTTGTTATGAAAGAAGGTTATAAACCCCCTGGGACAAAGATGGTCGAAGAATATGACCTCACACAACTTCATGCTAGCCACAGTCATTCCAACCGAGATCTGAGGAGACGATGAGCTGCATGAGGAGATGTTTAGGGGAGATTTTGGGGGGAGATGTTGGGTACCAAATCTGTACACTTTTCTCTCCCATTTTCACCCACCATTCTATCTCTTTATATCATTAATTATTCTAAAACACATGAGGTAAACCCCTTCTCATTGTCTTATATGGAATATTTAATTAATGAAGAGATAGTCATGGAGGTTTTACCTTTGCAAGTATTAACTTCGTTATTTCCACATATTTTTCAAAGTAAAAGGAATTACGTTTGCAAGCCATGAAGCGACTCCGAATTCTCATCGCCATCTCACCATGCTTCAACAGCATAAAAGATTCCTACTTACCCAACTCTATCTTCAGGATTTTCATGGTTTCCTTTCGGCAACTAGGTTTTTGTTGTAACATATGTATAATTGTAGATATTTAGTTTGTAGCGGGAAATTATGGTTCCTTGAAAATTTGTATAAAGAGTGTCTATGAGCTATGATTCGGGGGTTAAGCAGAAAGAACGGATATTGTAACAGAAGTATTTTTCATCAATTGAATACAGTTTTTTATTGTTATATTTGTGAGCTGTGAGTTTTCCGCAGCGCTGATTAGAGAGTTGGGCCCACTCTTCTGATCAGGTGTTGCGTATTTCCCTTTTGTTGATTTCATATTTTGGTTTATCATTGTAACTTATGTTCTGGTATGATTCTGTAATTGTTGCAAATACTTTTATAATTCTACAATCCATCTTTAATTGTTGTTACAGTAGTTTGTTTGCTTTCACTTATTAAACTTGTGATTTAATAGTAGGTTATGTTATTGCTCTTGCATATATTGTGCGCGTTAGTCTTGAAATCACTAACGCGCCCAAATTGATTATTTACATGGAAAAAGGGTTTGAATATTGTTCATATCTGGACACCAACACATGGGACTTCAACAAGCTACCTTTACCGATTCCCCTTTACACCATTGAAGTGGCTACAAAACACTCCATCCAAACCCTCCTTAACACATCACTTCAACACCCAATTTTAGATTAGAAAGCTCCACGTAATGTTGCAACTGTGGCTTGAAGAGAGGGCCTTACACTAGGCCTCTTGGCCTTTAAACATTCCCTTCACAGTTCTGCAATTCCAAGCCACATTCTGATTCTCCACAAGTTATAATCACAGTTCTGAGCTCTAAACTGAGCCTCTTCACGGGTCTTAACTAGAAGGAGCTTCTTGTAGGTCTGTCTAAGTCAATTTAGAAGACTGTTCAGATTCCTATAGGTTTACCACAGGTCTGAAGTCTTAAGTCTGCTATTCGAGCTTGACAGGAGCCTTTCACACTTGTTACTTTCTTAAGGTGATATGAGCTTCAATAGGAGACAGTTCACCACACTGGTGCAATCTGACTTCTATTCAGGTTCTCTGTGCTCAATCACCATTTCCTTGAATAAATTTTTAGCTTCCGCAAACATACCTTATTTTAAGTAGGCATCCAACAGTGCGTTATACACACAAGCATCTGGAATGCAATCCTTCTCAACCATGGATCTAAAGAGTTTCTCAACCTTCTGTAATTTTCCCTGAGTAATGTATCCACTCATAAGAATGGCATATGAGGTGGCATTGGGGCTCAAATTATTTTCTGGAAACTTGTCCAGACTCTGGAGGGCTTCCTGCAATTGACCGCCCCACAGCGTTATATGACATGTGAGTACGCTCGAGCTTCTCCGAAATGAAGTTGAAAACTTCCAATGCCTTTTGAATCTCCCACATATTGAAAAAAAAAAAACAATCAAAATACTGGCTCACTAGATATGGAACTTCATTAAATGATTGAATGTCACATTACTGGGTGTCATTTCAGCTTCATATATGGCATCCATGTCTAGTTTTTCGCAATGGGTACTCAAAACTATATTGTATGTGACAATATTGGGAATAAAACCATATTTCTTCATGAATTGAACAAGGAAACCACATCAGTGTGTTCACCTACTCAATGGAGGGCGCCGAGGACAGAGTTGCAGGTGAAAACAGTGGGTGAATCCTGAAAAACATGGTTGCCTTCACGCCTTTTATCACCTCCTGTAGTTTTCCCTCCCTACACAGGGTTTGGATGCGGTCGTGGAGGCTCAGTCTGTCCCCCACCAGCACAATTATCATCTCCAAAAGCTTAGGGTTTCTTTATGCCTGTTGTCAGGCGTAATCCTGGTTACGTTGTAGTGCAATCAAAGGTGGATCGATCCGCAGCTTCCTCTTCCTTCGTCGCCTCTCTGTTTCCACGTCCAATGCCACCCGAGACATCACCATTGTACGCGTTAATAATATTTGATGGAAAAAATTCATTGTTTCTCTATGCGTTAATAATTTGGACAGGTGTCGAAGACAATTCATACATTATCATATCGCAGTCAACAACTGCGAGACTTATATATTTATATTGAATGAGTCATCCATTGTCGGTGTTGTTACTGTGATGATTGATCGATGGCTCCAACAACTCAACACACAAGCAGTACATAGCACACCACAATCATCGTCACCATATCCAGTTCACAAAACTCAGTCACAAGCTGGCTCACTTCAAGAAAGTTGGTCTCAGCTTTTAAAGATTCATGTAGGCATTAGCAATGTGGTAGGAAATGTAGGAATACACCATCGATTCTTCTCCAAGCATGCAATCACATAAGACTAGAGCACACAAATTCAGCAGAACACTTTTTGACTCACCGACCACAGATATGTCAACCCTCACAACCTGTCATGGGTTCAATTTTGAATGCACCTTCTGAGGGTTATACCTAAAATAATGTTCATAATGAAATGACTAAAAATTTTCGACCCCTATCTGTCATAGATTCAATGGTTTACTCTATGCTGAAGATTATGGCACCAAGCAGCCCCACAGACTGCCCACGCTATCTCTTGTTGTGGTGGTATGGCCTGTGGCCTACCAAATAGCCTTGTTATAGTTTACGACACCCTTATTTTTCCCTTTGAATAACCCACATCTTGTTTCCCTAGATAAGTTGGGCGTTGTCTTCTCCTAGCTCTGATACCATGTTAAATTATGAAGATGTTCTACGCTTATATGCAAAAATAATTTGACCTTCTAAGGCACAATGAAAGTAAGATGCAGATAGAACATACCAATAGATCGATGGAAGACAAGTCAAAAACAGAGATAAATAATGGTGGTGTTACGGTGATCAGCATGATGCTTTAACCAGAAAAGTCTTCATAAGGTCAGCCACCCACATGTGTCACATAACCCCAAGATGATTCATCAAGAATAATCCATGAAGACGCTGCACCAAGAAACCATAAACACAGAACCAAGAACGTAGCTCCATCGCCATCCAAGAGAGAAGAAAATGCCTCCACAAAAAAAAAGTGTATAAAATGAACTCCAAGTCTCTCCAATATATAGGCATCTGTGGGGGTGTGTGACACATCTCTAATGCATGTGGGATAAAGGCCGACCTTGCACATATGGAATAAATTCAAAATACATGTTCTACTCATCTAATCAAGATGATATTTAGATCAATCTTGCACCTCTCCGAAAGAGGAAATATTGGCATCGTCATCTGAGCATCACAACATGGAGTTTGGACATAGTTTCCCAAAATTAATAGTCGAGCATAAGTCTTAAACTCCCCACATGTTTTCTCAACAATCCAAATACTATCCAATCATCAAAATATACCTCCAAAAACTTATGAATGTATTCCTTGAAAGTTGTTTTCACCACCCTAGAGAATATAGTAGGGGCATTTTTCAATCCAAAAGGCATGATTTTGTATTGATATGAGCCCCATTCTGTAGAAAATGTGGTCTTATGTCGATCTTCAGGTGCAATCCTAATCTGATGATACCTTGAGAATCCATCTGTAAATGAGTAAGCTTCATGTCCTCCCACATTATCCAACAATTCATATGTAAAATGGGTAGGGAATGGGTCATGTAAAAATGCATCATTCAACTTCCTTAGATCAACACAGATCCTAATTTCTCCTTGAGTCTTGTTTTCTTGCACCACCATAGGACTCACCCATTCTGATTCTTCGACAGGTTCAATAATTCTTGCTCGTATCATCTTATCAAGCTCTATTTTCACTTTCTCCTTATGCTTTTGGTTCATTCTATAAGGTATTTGTTTAACTGGCTTTGCATCAGGCTTCAAAGGAATATTCATGACACCTAGATCTCCTAGTATACCCTTCATCTCTGAAAACTTGGTGGGAAACACTTCCTGAAATTCATGAAGTAACTCTGCAACCTTACTAATTATTTTTTCATCATAGTAATCTCCTATGGTTGCAAGCTTGGTATCCTCCTCTGATCCTATGTTTACCTTGTTGATCTTCAATTGATTTTTTATGCCTAGTATCTCTATCTCAGGTCCATACACTTTGCAATATCCTTTTAATTCTTCTATGTCAATGTTGTGATGATATTCTTCTTCTCCATCTGCAATGATGTTATAGCATTTCCGTTCATATTCTATCTGTGCAACCCAATCAAGTTGCTTCCATGTCACCTAGGTGAAATTCTAAAAAATATTCTTCTTGACTGCTTGAAGAGCCAAATCTATGCCTGATAAATCATCCTCAAAACTTAATGTTAATATGAAACTATCCACCATATATGCCAAATTTTCAGTACCATGTCGAAGCTCTGTCTCTAGGTACTAATTCTTAGGGATCGTCTCCAATGTATGAATGAATCCATGTACCCATTCTTGTCCTTCAATGCTGTAGTGCATAGCTGCATATGCTCCCTAGGATTAGTTTGGCCATCATATTTTATCTCCATTTCTGTGTCTATCTGTCCAAATCTTATCCACATCAACCTTCGACATTCCTGACACTCTCATATATTTTTCTTGTGTTCATTCCATCATCTAGCAGTAGTATCTTTCAGAGCTATATCCAAGACTAACAACCTTTGATTTTCTTGAACTTGTTCTTCATAATAATTGAGAAAAGTATTCACATCTCCTATTCCATCATACGAATACATACCTTATTCATTATACAATGAAGTGATTTGGTCATTCTTGCGCAGCGCCTTGTGGTCACTTCATGAAGCCTATTATGCCAATTCTCCAACTCTTTTTCTAATTCTGAGGTATAATAACTATCATGTTCCCAACTCAAATTTCCTTTTGTAGTAGGATAAAACCAGTTCTATCCCTTTGTTGTTATTTGATAAATCTGATCTATGTCAACTACGCAATATTCTTCTTTGATTTTTATGTGTACCTTACCCCTTCTGATGGATCCAACGGAGAAATTACCCTCATATTTTTTCCTTTAAATATCATTTGTCTCTTATTTAGATTAGTTATGGCCAAATTATCAAATTCCCATTCAAGTCCCAGTAATGCAAGATAAGGATTATTTCCGTCGACAATCTCTATTATTTTGAAATTGGTAGTAGTGCGTGCTCCTCCAATATCCACTATGACACCTGATAATATTCCCATAGGGAGGATATTTTGTTGGTTTTCCATCCTTACTTGAATAGGTGACGAATTCCGCTTCAAATTTCCCATCATTTCCCATGTCTTCTTCGTCAAAACATTAGCATCAGATCCCAAATCCAAAATAAATCGATCCATCTCATATTATCCTATCTGTGCATTGATCCTCATTTCTCTTCCAGTTCTCTTTTTTCGATGCAATTTATTGACTGCATGCATCTCTCTTCGTGGTGATTCTTTTGATGTGCAGGAGTCTATCAACTCCTGAAGCCCTTCTACAACCATTTTATCTCTTAAAAAATTCATACAAGTCTATAAAAAATACCTTCAAATACTTACTTGATTTGCTAACTACTGGCCTTTTGTCAGAGCTCGATCCTGCGTCAGAGCTCAGCTTTGTGTTGCAGCTAATGACACTTCGCAGATCCAGGCTTTGGCTATGCACTAGAGCTTGAAGCTCCAGCATCCATAAAACTTCACTTTGCTTCCATAAATACTCCTTTTTGTTTCTGAGTATCAAAAAAATGAACTTTATTTGCAGTCTTTCTAACCCATGCACCTAAATTTTCAAATTCCTTCTTTGCATCCTCCTTATCACTACTCAGTAATGAATCCTCCCAAGATACTATCAATCCAGAAATAGATAGCCCTTGAAATCTTGTGTCGGTGCTCTTGAGTCGTTGTATCACTTCAGGAGTCCATGTCGTAGGTTCATCTGTCTTAAAACAATCCTTTCTTTTATTCAACCTTGATATCCACTCGTACAACTCAATAGGAAGAGAACCAAAGAAAATTTTGTATTGCTTTGTGAAAATGTACTTCTATAACCACGCTTCAAATGTCAGATGAGGATTTCTGTTGTCTTGATCCATAAATTCTTGCTCTTTCAAGGTTATCCAATCTTGAATTCCTTCTTCGACGGGTGCCACATCCACATATCCCTCAAACATATCCTGGTCCCGACAATGGAACCATTTGTTGGCTTGGTTTGGGCTTACCCAGGTTCAAACTATACTATGCATCAACAAAACCCTCAATCATTGGCCCTTTCGGTAATGACCTGCGAGCAGATCACAATCTCACATGAAGTGACTATGGGAGGATGCAGAACCATGTTTTTGTAGCCTTGAGGGACTGGTAGATGTGGTATTTTATTGTTATCTTACTCTTAACACTTATCGTACATAAATTACTTCGCCACATCTAATCAATCATAAAAACAAGTCATATAACATTATAAACCAATATTGCACTGATATAAAATGCAACTATAATAACTACTTCGCAACAACAGGTATTAATAAAAATACATAAAACACATAAGAACTGCAGAATATCATCCCAAACTACCTCTTTATTAAGATGGATCTTTGAGTTCAAAGAGTTCTTCGACCTACGCACTAAGTTGCAGGCGGTCTGCGCACTAAGCTACAGACTCTTCCTAGGTCTTTGCGCACTCAGTTGCAGAGACTTCCCTTCACTACAAAATACAAATCGCAACTAGACCTTAACCATCTATTATTTCATATCTCCCCTATAAACATAACATTACATCCCTTTTTATATTATTACATCGTTACAATACCATGGTCCAAATATCATGAGCTCCACAAAACAAGAAAATATAACCCAAAACCTATTACAAAAAGGAGGGGCTTCAACCCACCCTGAATCCCCTATGATATTGTGGGGTATAGATAACATGCTCCACTCTGCAGTCCACTTCACACTCCACTCCTCAAAATGCGGAGTTTTATCCAAAATCTAGTCCAAGTTAGGGTGCGCCCAACAGTTGGCCAAGGTCAGTCAGTGAGGCAGAGGATAAAAGATAATTGTGCAGGTTGTGCTCAAGCTTGAGAAAGCATATTTTATTCATCCTAATTATTTCATTAATACAATATAGATAGAAAGGGGTTTTGAGCAGTTGTTTTCCCCTAGATAAGTCTTTATGTATGTGTTTTGAATCATGATGCATGTTTTTTATATGTGTTTTTTATGGTGAATTTTCTTCCGCATATGAGTAGAGTAGATTTGAGTCTTATGTTTTAGTACATTACATGAGAAGTTTTAAATCTACCATTAATTTCTACATCCTACACGTGAAACCAGTCCTCGTAATGAGTCATATGAAATGATGCACCCAAGTCAAACAACCATGCCTTATGATCTACATGTATACTTGAATAATTCAAGTGCACATATTCTCCCTCATCTGAGGGGGTTTTTTCCTCTACAATAGGATCATATTCAAATCCCTTCCCTTTCTAACTATTTTGGATCTGAAATATCTCTTATAATGCCCTTGTTTTCCACGTATCCAACATACTTTTACGAACTTTCCTAGAGATTTAGATCTCTCACTCGAGGACTTTGTTTTTTTATTTTGAGAGTGTCCTCTTACAGAAAAGGAATATATTTTTTTTCTTTCCATGTTTTCTCATCCCATCTCCTCCAATAATAAGGATGTGACTATTTCATCTAACTTTAAAGTAGTTGAATTACTACCTATGGAAACAACCAAACTATCCCACAAGTTTGATAGAGAACATAACAAAATAATGCACTTATCTTCATCCAAAATATTAATATCAAAAAATAATAGTTGACTTATAATAGTATTGAAGTTGTTCATATTATTTATCATTGAGTCACCGTTCTTCAACATCAAGTTATATAGCTTATTTTGCAAGGAAAATATATTCATTAGGGACTTAGACTGATACAAATCCCTTAACTTGTCCCAAAAATCCTTTGTTGTAGCTTTCCCTAAACATTTAGTATTACTAAATCTTAGAGACATGATCATATTGAGCTCTTTTCATTTTCATCCAAATTGGTCTAGTGTTTTGTTAACATCCTTGTTGGTGCAATACCTAGACACACAATTATCCACTAATATTTTTCCAAAAAAAAATATTCCATTTTTAGCTTCCACGGCTCAAAACTTTACCCATTGAATTTATCAATATCTATCTTCAAAACAACTCAACATTTCCTTTCACCACAAGAATCACTTTTGCATATCTCCCATGGTAACAAGGTTACTAAAAGCCCAAGCTAAACCCCTTAGTCACAAAGGCGTCCCTTTGAAGCCAAAATTTCTCTAATACCCATTGTAGGTTTTAACCTTATACAATTAATTGATGTAAAAATATTCTTAATTAAAACAGAAAAGATACAATGGAAAACATACACATTAACATATAGATTTTATCCTAGAAAGCCAACAAATTTTTTGAATATATCTATTTTTATATGTTATTAAATTGCAATATATATCTTGCAGAATCCATGAAAATCCAATCCATTTTTCCTGGATTATATTGCAAGGTAGCTCCTTAACCAAAACTACAAAACCATGGGAACACCTGCCATGTGACACAAAACTACTTTGAGCAAAAATCATGTTTTGAAAACAACCAAAAAATGAATGCAAGAAACCAAAAATTGTGATAGAAATGAAAAGGATATAATACACCCCAAATAGTAGTATGAACATCTTAACTTGACCTACTTCTCTTAGTTAGCTTGATATAATTTGATAGATGGACTTCCTGACTTCCAATATTAGATTCAGAGTGTATGCAAATATTTTCGAGTAATGAACCAATATCAAGCACCGTTTTATGAAGTACAATATTGGGGGGCATAGGGAATCCTTCAACTCATTCATACAAATGTGCGTGGACCAATGAACATGGAATCAATCACTAGCTCCAACTATTTCCTTTTATTTGATGATAACTAGTAGGAAAATATGTCTGAAATTGAATGAATTTTAAAATACCAAAGCATTAGAAAAAAAAAAATAGTTTCATTTTACCACTTTAGGTCTGACCATGGAAGTGGATTTTGTTCAATATAGTTTAATAAATTTTGTTCTAAACATTGAATCAAAAGATATCTCATTACACCCTACACCCTATGGTGTATTGGAGTGATTAAAAGGTGACACTTTACACCTATGACAGAAATTAGGTGTGTTCTCAAAGGTTTTGGGATGAGGCAATATTCACAGCGATCTAGAAGAACCCAATGGAAGTATGGTTTCGAGGAAGCCCAAATTAAGTCATCTTAAGGTATTTTGTTCTACTACTGATACCTAGATTCCAAATGAGAAGATAACCACAATTAGAATCTAAGAGTGAAACATTAACTATCACAAGGTACAAGGATAGGAGTAAAGCCTATAAATTGGTTTATATTCACACCAATCTCTTAAGGTTTAGTAAATATGTTTTAGTTTACGAAGAAGTGTTAGTGCCCTATTGTAACCCTCCAAGTAGATAGATAATTCGTTGTGTATTTAGGTTATCTCTATTAACTAAGCCCTATGGTAGACATAATGTGAAAGAAATAATTATAAGAAGGATTCCTAAAAGGTTTTACCTACGAGAAATTTCATAGGAGGTTAGATAGAGACTATATAATGAACTTAAGGAAATTTAATGGGGTGTATTGTGAAGCATATTACAATTGGACCACTATCTATCTATAGGTTCCCCCCTAAATAGGCAACTGAAAAATTCTTTCATCAATAAAGAAATTGATATTTGTGGATTATAATTCTTCTACAATTTCATATTGTTGTTAAAATTTTCCTTTTCTACTCTAAATATTTATATATTCTGCTATTTCTATTATTAATCTTCTATTTTTCTAATAAATAACACCACAAGTGGTATCAAAGCATTTTTATTAACCCGTAATCTTAGAGAGAAAAAATTAGGCTAGAGACATAATCTATAATATATAAATAACACGATGATATGTCATTCATCAATTAAATCTACAGTTAGGAAATAATACATACATGAAATACAATAAATTCCACTTAGTTGGACACCCTTGTAACCCCTATTGATATAATTTCAATATGTATTACTTTAAACTACACTATGTACATAATTTCACCTCCACATACCTTCGAGTATATTGAAATTTCTCTAGGTTACCTAAAATTAGCTTTATGCAAGCCAATTAATCGTCTTGCTACTATAGTGAAAAAAACATAACATTGAAGAAGTTACTTCCTAGTACCTAGGTAATCAAGTGGTATAGTTAAGGGTAAGACTGACCCTCCTTGGTGCCAAAAAATTTATTATAAGTACTCTTACTGGACTCTACACATATATGGGAGAGTTATAACACATGTCACTGCCTTTCTCTAAAGACCCTAGAAACCTTATCCTCTAATGCTAGTCCATGAAATTCCCACACAAATTATAGTATTGAGAATTTGGGAAATTTTTATGCACAATAATATTTAGGAAAGAGTACAACTCCATCAAAAGTGGCCATAAAAATATTTTATCCTATCCTAATTATTATTTGAGACCTATCTAAATAGAATAATTACATTGAGAAGATCAACATAGTACCACTCTCTAGTATGTCTTTTTGGTAAACCCACACACATCATTACCAAGCATCTATCTCAATAGACCAAGTACATAGTGTCGGTTGCAATGATACCCTTCTTGAATACCTTCTTTTTGTGAATGCACATATCTATTGACTCCACTCAAGAAATAGAGTTCTTATAGAAACTATTGTCTCTAAAATTTATGCATGATGAGTTGCACCACAATATATACTACAGTCACTTCTATGCTTCAAGAAAAAAATTGATGTCATTTGTTATGAGCTAGGAAACCAAATTTCCAAATTCAAAGTGATACAAAATCGGGTTCTTGCTTCACAACCCTTGGTTTATCAATGGCTCAACCAAACTACCCAAAAGGAAGGAACTAAATCAATCCTACTGTAAATCACTCCAACCTAAATATTCTTAGTCATATTACTCACATGTCGGATAGACTTCCTAAATTCAATCTCAACAAATTTGATGGGTCTAAACCCACAAGATGGGTCGCACAAATCAAACATTACATTTACTACATGGTACCACAAATAACAGTCATATATTTGGAACTTGAATGTTGGAAATGGGGGCAATGTCATAAGAAATCTCACAAGGGCTATATTTTATGTAAAACTTGACTCGATGAAAGATTCAAAGTGTCTCAACCAAACAGTGGTGGTTTTAGGCACATGTTTTTCATTGCTCATGATTTTGTGCCCATGGATTTTATGTAAAGAAGCCTTTAAAAGGCTTGGGAATACTTCTTTGTAAGTACCAGGGAGGTGAGTGGTGCTCCTCACTTGGCCAAATTTTGGCCAAGGGACCAGTAGAAGTTTATGTTGAGGCCTCAGAAATCCATGGCAACAACAAAGGGGGATAACCACCCAGTCCGGACCTTAAAGCACTTCCTTTTCCGTTTGGGGTAGTGACTCCAACTGGGTGTGATGGGACTAGTTTCCCAGATTTGGGTTTTTTAAGATAATTTGTGGGATTTATTTTCAAAAAAAATTTGCAATGATGAATTACTACAAACTAAGATAAACTTATTTCTAAATGCAAAACCTTGAATTAAATTTAATCTAACCAAGGGATAATAATTTAATGCGATCTAAAGAGATATCTAGTCAATCTGTGATGATGAAATCATCACAGATTTAATAGAATTATTACTGTGTTGGATGATTCTCTTGAAAAATAGTTAATCAAAAGAAAATGAAATATATATCGCATTTATATGATGACCACATATGAAATAACTAATTTGTATCTTTATACAGTACAATAGTGCAACAGATATTTCGGACATAAATTATTAATTCCATATATAATTCATGAAAGCTGAGTTCATCACTAACATTCAGAAACAAAAATAACATATATGATAATAGTACCAGATGTGTATTACTTCTACTTATCGGATTAGTGATAATAGGCCGTATCCAATTCTTCAATCAAATATTCGTTCAAAGAATACAGAAGTGCACCAACAATGATTCAACAAAATGATATTTATAATTGAAAAAGGCTGTGTTCCATTCTTTCATCAAGGCATCCACAAAATTTACTTAGAAATAAGCATTCTTTGTAAATGTTCTTAAAAAAATCTTGGACCCTTCTCTAAATGCATGAGAAGGGTTTAAATACTAAAACTAACTACAAACTAATTAAATTATTTACAAAAATGTAGAGGAGGTTTCAAACAACCTTTCTCTAAAACTTAACTTGAACAATAATCTAGGAATTTAGAACTGATAATCCTAACTTTATGGATCATGCATTTCTGTGTGATCACAAAGTTGGCAGATATCTAACATTGTCTTGAGCTGAGGTGGCTGAGATATTCACGATCGAATTTGGTCCTTGAAGATAGCATTTGAAATTGTCAACTGAGACTTTTTGGCTAATTTTGTGAGAAATAGAAGAGTTTGTTGCTGATGATAAGGTTTGATCAAAAAATTCCAATAATTTTCCTGATCAAACTTATTGACTTTCTTGATTATTCCTTCTTGTTGTTTTTCTCTCTGTGTCCATTTTAATTCTACTTCTTTTGTTATTGAAGACACATCAGACGTGCTTTCTTCAATAAGTCTTGTTTTAAACAATTGGTCACATAAGAGTTGTATAACCTCACTTGATTTTCTAGATGTCTTGGTCGTTGCTCTTTCTGTTTGGATGATCTGTGCTTCCCATTCTCTAAATAATAATTCTTTGTGAAGCTTGTCTATTTGTGGTAGATTAGCTTGCTTTCCCATATCTGAGTCTTGCCACTGAATGTGTTCTTCAATTTTCTTTTGAAGTTTCTCACATTCTAGTTTTTGGATTGCAATTTGCTGAATCATTATTTTATTGGAATCACAATAGGAATCAATCGTAGCAGCTTTATGACAAAATATTTTTTGTTGTTTCTTTATCAAAGCATTTATCTCAAGTGCTTCTTTAATGAACTTTTCTAATTGTGATTGATTCTGTAACTCTGCCATGGCTTTTTCCAACTGTGTCTGTTTATCTTTAAGCTCTGTGTGATGTTCTAACTTAAGATTTTCAATATCTTTATGGAACTCTGCTGAACTTTCTCTGATTTTTTTAGTAGTCTTGACTTTTTTTGCATCTAACGTATTTTCTAATTCCTGTATTCTGGATTCTTTCTGTTTCAACAAGGTTCTAACTTCAGTTGCCTTATCTACAGTGGCTGTGGCATAAGCTCCTGCATATTGTGACAATTTAGTCAAATGATCAGTGGGATCTTCTAATGAATCCTTCCAAAGGACATCAACTGATTCATTTGTCGTTTTAGGAGTTGTCTCATCAGTTATTTTTCTCTTATTCCTTTTAACCACAGCTTTGTGGTTGCGACTGTAGAAAATATCCAATGATGGAATGTCTTCAATCTGTAGGATGATTTGATCTGTAGAGTAAGCCAGAATGATTTCTTTGCTCTATGTTGCTGGGATTCTCTGTAGAGGGTTGACAGTTTCAACTATTTTCTGAGAAGGCTCTGGCATTTGAAAACTTGCTGCTTGGTCAGTATTGACCTTTTCTTTAGGAGTCTTTATTGCTTGGGAAAATTGTTCCCATTCATTCACCAGGTCTTTACCTTGAGATGATTTAGACTGATCTATCGTGCTCTGATCCTTTTAAACTGCCTCTAAATTTTATTTAGTGTCATTATTCTTTTTTTTCTCTTACAACTCTATTTCTTGAATAATTTGGTCGATTTCCAAATTTTCTTTTGTAGATTTAGATTCATCCTCAAATTGATCTGACTTATCAGAGTGCTGTTGAGACTGACCAGATTCATTTTCAAAGCCATCTTTCATTTCTTCATCGAGACTGACACTTGGAGTATGTTTTTCTTATTCAATAACTAACAAATTCAAAAAGACATTTTTCAATCTCTCATTTTTATATACCTGAAATGCTTCAGCCTCTTCTTGACTTGATTGACTAGAAATCCTTTTAACAATATCAGAAAAATTTTCGACCCCTTGGAAGAAGTCATCAAATTTATCTTCTTCCTTTATGAAAGGCTTTGTTTTGAGCTTTGGCATGTAATTTTTAATTACATCGTCGGGGTCATATAATATTCCGGGCATGAATGCTAGATTTAACATCTGAATATTAGGAACCTCTTTGTATGTATGGCCAATATTAGCCGAAGTGAAGGTGCCACACTGTAGAGGGAAAGAAGGCCAAATAGTTGTTTTATCATCTTTTAACTGTTTTGTGACACCATTGATGAGCTGATAAGCTATCTCTCTCCCAAACAATCTATCTGGAACATAATATGGAAAAAAATGTGGAAGAGCAGAACTTCCAAATACTCGAACATATGTGAATTTCTCTTCAACAAACCATCTAGTTGTAGGAAGAATATCTTTACTGACTTCTTTGGAAACCCTAGGGATCTTTTCATTGAAAATCATTTGATACACAGGAAACATGACTCCATAACAGACTTTGTAGAAATGTAGGTGGAATTTAGAGTCCCAAAGTTCTTCATGGTATATGTGAGTTGGGGTAGGGTTTTTAATGGTCCATTTCCAACCCATGATTGGAAATGTAGAAGTGAAACAGATGGAATCCATAACATAAGCAGACATGTAAAAGGGTGAATTTTCTTGGGATGAAGCACTCCTTTTATTCCTATATTCAGCAATATGTTTGGCTAAATAATTGGATAAAAGGTCTGCCCAATTTAAAATGGATGAACTGACATTACGTCAATTAAGGGAACCCAATATCTAGCGAACCTAGTACTATCAAGTTTTGAAAATATCCTACACAACATACCAGCAGCATAGCAATAAGGATAAGGAATTTGTGTAATGAGGTACGTACCAGATTTTTCCTGCTTCAATTTCCCTTCATTGTCTTTCCATTCATGGATGAATTTGATAAGATCTGGATGTTTAGCTCTGAATATTTTCACATATCTATTATCATACTTCTGTTGTGGAGCTGGTAGATGATACATGGCTTTCAAATCTTCGACTTTGAAAGAGCCCATAATCTCTCCTCTGGAATTCTTGAAAACTCTATCTTCAATATTTAAGTTCTCAACTACCCACTTAATCATATCCGTGTAAGGCATAATCTTCGGTCTTGCAGCTATTCTATGAATAAACAAACATGCAACATCAAAAAGGGTTGCATCAGAGGTGGAATTAGTACCTGTTGCAAATGTTTTTGTTATCACTTTTGGTCTTCATCCTCAAAAAGTTTGTACATAGCTTCCCATGAAGAAATGCCACAATCCTTGTTACAGACAGTGTCTAAAAATAACGAAGGCATATCTGTATCCTCTGAGGATGATGCTTGAGACACCTCTTTACCCTTTTTACTCATCTCTGACTTTCTTAATGTTGTGAAACCAGCTCAAAAAATAGAAGAAAAGAGATATCAATGCCTTAGAAATAAGCCACTTCGAGGGGGAAACCTCCAGTACATTACATAAATGAACAATTCTTGGATGATTCAAATTAAAAAACCTCCTTTCTATATATAGGAGTCCATGGGGCCACAAGGTAATCCTAGCCGACCTAACAATAATAATTTAAGGGAACAACAATAACAATATGGGGGTTACAGGGGTACAATAATAACAATAAGTGGGTTACACTAACATCAATAAGGGACTATACTAGTAATATAGGGACCTAACATGCCCCTCTCCTTCAAAAAAGTGTTGTCCTCAACGCTTGAGTAGCTCTGGGTGCTTCTGTATAAAATTCTCATCCTCCCATGTAGAATCTTTAGTGGGTAACTTCTTCCACTTGATGAGATACTCTGAAATTGATCGATTTCGTAGCTGTCGAGTTCTTGTTTCTGTGACCGCTTCAGGTTCCAATATGATTTTTCCTTCCTCATCAAGTTATGGAAATATTGTTTGAACTGGAAGATTTTCACCTATAATCTTCTTTAAGCATGAAACATGGAAAACTGGATGCACTCGTGAAGAAGCAGGAAGCTCCAATTTATATGCCATAGTACCAATATTTTGCAACACCTTGTAAGGACCATATTACTTTGGCGATAATTTGTTATCCTTCTTAGATTGCTTGAGGGACATTTGTTTGTATTGTAGTAGCCGTAAAAATACCTAGTCTCCTACATCAAAACTTCTCTCGCTGCGATGTTGATCTGCCTATTGTTTCATTCGATTTTGTGCCAAATTCAGGTTATCCTTTAAGAGTTGGAGAACTTCTTGTTGATGCTCGATGTGATCTTCCACTGCTTGAACCTATTGGAACGGGGTCTCCTAACAAGCTATGAAACCGGTCCATTTTGAATATTTTGATTATATTTAGCCTAGTGGAAGGGTTTTGGGGTGGGTCAAAGCCCCAAGCGCATTGTAATGGGTCAAAGGGTAAACTAGGGGTCCGAAAACCATGGGTTGTGGACCATAGGAAAGTCGAGGCTAGATTATTATAAATAGAGATGAATTTTGTATTGTAAAGGATAGGAAATGATGAGCTATTGATGTGATCTATTGTTTAAGCTATCTGTTTGGGGTTTGGGGAACGGACTCCTACTGGTTGTGTGCACGGAGATCCTAGTCCAGCTGTGTGCGGACCCTGCTACTGTGTGCGCAGGTTGGGAAGGGAATTGGAATTGTAAGGAAGAATTGATGAATGAATGAATGTGGAATATTGTTAGAGAACTGAATCTGTGAGTATTGTTATATGAATTACTGGTAATTGTTGTATTGTGCGTTTTCTGTCCTTAAGCTGCGAAAGATCTGTGTACTATGTTCTTGGATCTAGATTTGTTATGTTTTGTTTATGTACTGTTGTGTTGATGATATAACAAGCATATAACTATAGATCTAGTGCACGTGGATGCGAATAGAGACTTAATTAACTCTGCGTAGAATAAGGTAATCGGGGATTACAGGATCTAGCTCTGCTCTGCTTGCTTTACCCATCCTTTCTCAGGGTGCAAAACCTGGTTCCAGCACCCACCCATACTACTTCGGGTGAGACTTTGACCTGCGAAAGCAGGTCACTGCCAAAAGGGCCAGTAGTAT
Source organism: Pinus albicaulis (assembly GCA_034641835.2). Taxonomy (NCBI): domain Eukaryota; kingdom Viridiplantae; phylum Streptophyta; class Pinopsida; order Pinales; family Pinaceae; genus Pinus; species Pinus albicaulis. Next base: position 927,197,790 of record CM076579.1, read on the forward strand.
AGGGGTTTGTTGGCAAACCTTGCTTACCAAACCTGGGTCAGGACCCCTCGAGCCAACAAATGGCGCCATTGCCGGGGACCAGAGGAAGTCTGAGAGAGGAATTAGGTAATGACAAGAGAATAATGGAAGCCTGAAAGAAAAGAGATCGAAGACTGGTTCGAAAGATAGATCCTGGAGTTCGCAGTAAATGAAAACCGCAGTGAGAAATTAACGACAAAAAGGTGGAAAAATAGGTACATTATTACTGAAAGTTACAAAATAATCTTTGTAACCTTTGCGATTGAACTCCAGGAGTGGTTGGACAGGCTTGTGGAATTCCAAAAGTGTTGGAAGGACGAGCGAGTCACTCAGTGGACCCCAGAGCTACTTGAGCAGCTGGAGAAAACTGATAATACTATCACGCACATGGTAGATCACTAAGTGGATAGTGTGCTAGGAGGATTTGTGACAGAATTTTCCACTGATCAGTTTGTATCATACTCTGAGGCCAAACAATAATTATTCAAAGGATTTTGAGGCAAATTTCTGAGGATGTTACCATTGCTGATCAAGAAATTACTGTGCGAAAAAAGCATTTTGTGTAGTCATACTGACTGAATGACCTCGGATCTAGACGGTAGCCCGACATGTAGCTGTAAATACTATCGAACCAACCTTGACGGAGGGATATCTGCCTAAAATCCATTGCAGGAACTAGCTGCGCAAGATCCCCTAGCTACATTTCCACCTCGGCCGCGCAAAGGTAAGAATTCGCCTATACCGCCACCCTCCCTAGATAGTGATATGGCTGCGCATTTGAAACTACCTACCTTCAAGGGGGTAGGAGATGAGGATATGGATTGATTTTGGTTCGTTGCAGACTCCGTATGGACTGCGCATAATGTGGCAAGTGATACGGTAAAAAGGGCACAGTTATCGTTGGCCTTCGAGGATAGGGCCCTGGACTAGTATATGCGGTATATTTCCCAGAATGGGGGCGCATCTATTCAAGATATCAAGGACGCTTTGAAGCACCAGTTCAGGAAGCCAAAATCTTATTCCCAGTTGGTAGTAGAAGTAAAATACTTCAAACAAGGTGCGTCTGAGTCAGTATGGGAGGCTGATCAGCGATTGAAGAAAGCAATTATGGAAGGAGGATTCAAATATGATGATAGACAGCATACGGAATGGTTCATCGCTATGTTGTTACCTCACCTGTGCACGCCAATGAGACATCAGACCTTCGAGTCACAGGAGAAGGTTGTGGAAGTCGCTATGAAACTAGAGGCTACCCCCGGAGAGGATACGTCAGCAGGGGTACAAAAAAATTAGGAACAACTTGGGGCTATGCATTTGGAGATACAGAACCTACGAAAAGAGCGAGGAAAGGATGTTTGCACAGATCTCTGGTGCATACGATGTTGGGTGTCTGGCCATACGAAGGATCAGTGCCCTCTACTGATGGATTACATGCAAGCAGGAGGACCTAGCCCAATACACCCAGGGGTAAGTAGGGAACCCATCCTATTACGACCAGGTTCAAGCGGACCTGCACTATGGTGTGATTATTGTTAGGTAGCAGGACTGCATGATATGAACCATTGCCCTCGACTAAGTGCGTATGTCCCAGAACTAAAGCAACAATGGTGTTGATTATATCGATCAGTGGGACATGATGAGCAGAACTGTCATACTTATGACTTAATGATGGATCGTGGGAACTTGTATAGGGTACAATCAGACCCTGTGTCGCCAAATATTTATGTGCACTTTGGAGGATCATCGGCCCGAGGTAGAGGAGGTTGGGGAGGAAGCGCAGGACGCAGACGTGGGCAGCTAGTCTGTTATAACTGTGGAGAAATAGGGCACTTTTCCAGGGAATGCCCAAATCCCACCAGGCCATCATGCAAATATTATAGGCAGCTAGACCATGAGGTAGAAGACTTCCCAATTTTAATAGCCAAGATGCAGGAAAAGCGCCCACCCCTACGTAGAATGTACAAAGAGTTAAATTCGAGCTAAGAAAGGCGGATCCCTATGTAAAAGTCATGACACACAGCGAGCTGGTCACCCAGGGAGAAAAAGAGGAGCTTGCCTCCCAGGAAGGGGTGCCTTTCAAAGAAAAAACACCACTGAAAGTCCCTACGCAGCCACCAACACAACCTCAGATAGAGGAAGGGTTTGAGCCCTTTTTAAAGGCATGTCTGAAGCTACTGCAAAATTTGCAGGCTATAGGAAGTCTCCAAGCACTACTGAATACCTGCGCGGTTCGGACCAATTTGATCCCTAAAACCAAGGATGTACACAAACTATACAGCTATAAGAAGCACACCAGAAGAGAGATGCGATTGACTGTGCAGATTGGTGACTACGAGATGGATTAGGTTATCTTAGATCTGGGGTCAGATGCAAATGTATTACCAAAGAAAACATGGCAACGAATGGGAGAACCTAAATTAGAATGGTCCACCATCCAGCTGCAAATAGCTAATCAACATAAAATCATCCCTCTAGGGAGATTACCAAAATTCATGGTTGACATCGTAGGGTTAAGGATCCTACCTAACTTTGAAGTCATAGAAATTGTGGAAGATGTGGATCCCTACCTTGCGCTCCTGGGACTGGACTGGGCGATTGACATGGGGGTTGTCATCAATCTCAAGAAACGCAGCATGGTGTTTGAAAGAAAAGGTACGTGTGTCATAGTACCACTAGATCCAGCAGAAGGTGCGCAGTATACAGAGCTAGCCTATGAGGAGGAGGAATTAGATCACATCTATAAATTAACTGCGCAGGATGAAGATCAGGTTAACCCCACGGATGAAGGGGTGCTCTGCTAGGAAAAGGACAGTGACTTTTTTTCTGACTCTGATGAGGAGATGGAAAATTGGCAAGGCCGATTCCACGAAGTTTCGGCGCTCCGATGTCTTTAGACCGTTAGGAATTTTCGGTGCATCTCTACCACGGAAAGGAACCTGCCCTGCCAAGAGGACGCAGATGATAGTTAGAAGACGGTTGAACCTAAGATTCCCATGGAACACAGGCTAGGGTCACTATAAATAACATTGCGCGGAGCACCTACGCAAAGACTGGTATTCTCTGCTCAGGAGAAGTATTGGAGAAGGTTGATCCTACACATAGGGACCCTAGTTGCCATATGGACTCCGAGGTCAGTCGACCTATGTGGACACTTGCTGACATACCACACTCAAGGGTGCAATCAATCCCTATACGGTCAGGCTTATTGGGGTACCGCTGCCCTAGGCATGCGTCGGATTATGGACCTGCCCGGACCCACGCGTAATTTGAAGAATTCGTCAACGCCTCAAGTAATAAATGGCATGAGGACGCGTGACGTAGCCCTCTGGTGCAAGGACGTTCCAACCAGGGGTGAAGCGCATGGCTCAAAAATACTGATGGCCAACTTGCAGACACACCTCACGTCGACCTTCATTTAGGGTATGTGAACGACATACAGGCGTCATCCGTGGTCTGACATTTCGTGGATATGACCTCAAGCACACAGGACGACCGTCAGCACATCCCAATTTAATAAAAAAGGGATCTTACAAGTATGCCCAATTGGCGGCAGATCATCAATGTAGCCATTTATGGTAAGATTTATCTACCTGATCGATGGTTAGTCTCACGAATAAGCTACTATCCCATTAAATATCTCCGAACGGTGTGCAGCTGATTAGATAATTACACACCAGGCTATTTATTCACCCTAAAACATGCTCCTACTATCTGTGTACTGGTTTTTTGTGCTCCTTCACATTTTTTGGTTTGCCCGCTTTCGTGTTGCTAGGATGGACCCAACCAGTGAGCCTAGGAATGCTGAGTGCAGTCACAGGGGTGAACGCGGGCTCCTGACAAAAAGGATTGTCCACAATCCACGCACAGCAGGAACGCCGCGATACAGGGACATGCTGCGGCTTCTCCGAAACTCCATAACACCGCCTAGCCGAAGCAATGTGTGTTCCCTCCCTCTAATTTCCCTTGTCAATGCTCCTGATCCAACTACGGGGGACATCCAAATTGATTTAGCGCAGCTATCTCGCACAGAGCTACAAATACTGCACACCAGAGTGTTGCGCGACGTTCACCACCATGACCGAGCCAGGCAGCAGCAGTATAAAGTACCTCAGGAAGTACAGGACCAGCGGATTGCAGAAGTCACAGAGGCAACGCGGATTATTCAAGAACAGCTGATGCAGGGCGCACAATTGGTTGAAACAGCTACACAATTATGGATGGCAGTGCAACACCATTCCACGCTTCATCATATCCAGACAGAATTACATCAGGCGGAAGCTACTCTGGACCAAGTCAGAGCCTCCTCACCCTCCACCATCTCCTCGCATTGTCTAGCCATCTTGGACAAGATTGAGAACATTCGCCACAACAAGCATGTCATTCGAAAATGGTTGAAACCACGGGCTGACACTGCACTTCAACTCGCCGAAGACACTCAGTCTGCCATTGCGCGCCTCCACCGACTATTGGAACGGATCATCGCAGCTCCAGAAGGCCCTACCTCCTTGACAACATTGTGCAATGAGCTGCAGCCCAGCGTAAGGAAGTGCTTCTGCCACTCCTTCGCACTCTGGCTACATTGCGCGTGCAGATGGAAGCCGCACCACCATAGTGACTCGAGACGAGTCACAAGATTGTGTTGGGGGACTATTGGAATGGGGTCTCCTAACAAGCTACGAAACTGGTCCATTTTCAATATTTTGATTATATTTAGCCTAGCATAAGAGTTTTGGGGTGGGTCAAAGCCCCAAGCGCATTGTAATGGGTTAAAGGGTAAACTAGGGGTCCAAAAACCATGGGTTGTGGACCATAGGAAAGTCGAGGCTAGATTATTATAAATAGAGATGCATTTTGTATTGCAAAGGATAGGACATGATGAGCTATTGATGCGATCTGTTGTTTAAGCTATCTATTTGGGTTTTGGGGAACGGACTCCTACTAGCTGTGTACGCAGAGATCCTAGTCCAGCTGTGTGCAGACCCTGCTGTTGTGTGCGCAGGTTGGGAAGGGAATTGGAATTGTAAGGAAGAATTGATGAATGAATGAATGCGAAATATTGTTAGAGAATTGAATCTGTGAGAACTGTTATATGAATTACTGGTAATTGTTGTATTGTGTGTTTTCTGTCCTTAAGCTGCGAAAGATCTGTGTACTGTGTTCTTGGATCTAGATCTATTATGTTTTGTTTATGTACTATTGTGTTGATGATATAACAAGCATATAACTATAGATCTAGTGCACGTGGATGAGAATAGAGACTTAATTAACTCTGCGTAGAATAAGGTAATCGAGGATTACAGGATCTAGCTCTTCTCTCCTTGCTTTACCCATCCTTTCTCAGGGTGCAAAAACCTGGTTCCAGCACCCACCCATACTACTTTGGGTGAGACTTTGACCTGCAAAAGCAGGTCACTGCCGAAAGGGCCAGTAGTATAGGGCTTTGTTGGAAAACCTTGCTTACCGAACCTAGGTCAGGACCCCTCGAGCCAACAAAACCTTTGAATTTTCTCTTAAAGATGATGTGATGGATGGTGGATGATATCCATAAAGTGCCATAAATGAGGTCATTTTTGCTACAATATGGAAGGAAGTGTTATACCACCATTCTGCGAGAGGTAACCACTTGACCCATTGTGTTTGTTGATCAGATACAAAACAACGAAGATATCCTTCCAAACATTTATTTACTATCTCAGTTTGACCATCAGATTGAGGATGATAATATGAGCTATGAGCTAATTGTGTACCCAAAAAAGAAAATAACTCCCTCCAAAATTTTCCAGTAAAAATGGGATCTCTGTCGCTCACAATAACCCTTGGTGTTCCATGTAGCTTTTGAATTGTGTCCATAAATGTAGTAGCAACTGTACTTGCTTTAAATGGATGAGATAATGCACAAAAGTGTACATAATTGGTAATCCTATCAACTACCACCATGATGACACTCTTTCCTTCGGACTTAGGTAAACCTATGATAAAAATCATTGAAATCTCCTCCCAACGTTGACTTGGAATGGATAAAGGTTGTAGAAGACCCGGGGTCTTAATCGTCTCAACTTTATTCTGCTGGAAAAACAAACATTCCGCCACAAACTTTTGAATATCTGATTTAAGTCCATCCCAAAAAAATTATTTATTCACCCTGTGATAATTTTTTAAAAATCCTAAGTGTCCTCCTAAAGGAGAAGTGTGCAATTCCAAAATAATCTTTTGTTTTAGTTGGGAATCCTTACAAAGATATAAGCGATATTTGCACCATAAGGAATCATTTTTCCAACTAAATGTATCAAATGTACTAGGATCTTGCTCCAACTTTTGAATGAGTGTCCACACTTCTTCGTCCTTCTTCCATTCATCTCTTGCTTCGGTTATCCAATCTGTTGGATAATAGAAATGGCACAAAGTTATGCTTTCACCTCTTCATTTTTTCTTGAGAGTGCATCTGAAACAACATTTAGCTTCCCTTTTTTGTAGATTATTTCAAATTCATAACCCAACATCTTTGTGGCCCATTTTTGCTACTCTTCTAAAGATATTTAAGACTATCATGATCAGTTTTTACCTTGAAGTGTCTTCCCATTAGGTAAGTTCGCCATTCCTTTAGTGCATGCAGTATTGCTAACATTTCCTTCTCATAAATAGGTTTATGTAAATACTTTCCTTTAATTGGAAAACTTTCAAAAGAAATGGGTCTTCCTTCTTGTATTAAAACAACACCAATTCCATTTCCTAGGGCATCACATTCCACAATAAAGGTTTTTGTGAAGTCTGGCATAGCTATGACCGGTGCTAGGCACATTTCCTCTTTAAGATGTTCAAAGGCCTTAGTTGCTTTAGGAGTCCATGAAAATGCATATTTCTTCAATAATGTTGTTAGAGGTGTTGCTATTCTCCCATAATTATTAAAAAACTTGCGATAATACCCTACTAACCCGAGAAATCCTCGCAACTGCTTTATGGTTGTGGGGACTTTCCATTCCTTAATGGCTTTAATTTTTTTAGGGTCTACATTAACACCCTCATGAGATACAATATGACCCAAATTTCCACCTCTTGTACTCCAAAGAAACATTTGGATGTTTTTGCATATAATTTTTTCTCCTGCAATAGTTTGAGCACCCTGTCAAAATGTTGAACATGATCCTTCCAAGACCTGTTGTAGATTAGTATATCATCAAAAAATACAAGCACAAATTTTCTAAGGAAGGGTTTGAAAATAGAATTCATCAACCCTTGAAATGTAGAAGGTGCATTGGTAAGGCCAAAAGGCATGACCAAAATTTCATAATGACCCTCATGAGTTCGAAATGTTGTTTCGAAATATCTTCAGTCTTCATTCTAATTTGATGATATCCTGAACGAAGATCCAACTTGGTAAAATAAATTGATCCATATGATTCATCCATTAATTCATCAATCACAGGAATGGGAAATTTATCTTTAATGGTGAGCTTATTGAGCTCCCTATAATCCAGACACATGCGCCATGATCCATCTTTCTTGTGTACCAATACTACAGAAGCATAGAAATAACTTTGCCTAGGTTGAACTATACCCGCCTCTAACATTTCTGCAACCATACGTTCAATTTCGCTCTTTTGGACATAAGGATATCTATAAGGCCTGATGTTTGGAGGTACACTTCCTAGAATCAAATGAATAGCATGATCGTGATTACGAATAGGTGGGAGTCCTTTGGGAGTTTCAAACACCTTGGAATGATTGTCCAAGACTTTTTGGAGATCTGCAAAAATAGATGATTTTGATGTTGGAACTTTTAGTGAGCATAATTGTGCAATTACGCCTCGTTGTTATTTCTTTAGAAGCTTTGTCATGACTTTAGAGATTATTATCTTTCTCGGCTTCCCTACAATACCCCGTAATTCAACTTCCTTTCCTTCTGAAAAAAATTTCAAGAAAATTTCTTGAAAATTAAAAGCTATCGTCCCCAAAGATTGTAACCATTGTACTCCTAGTACAAAATCAGTACCTCCCATCGAAATGGAAAGCATTGGACTATTCAATACATATTCCCCCATGGTTATCTTGATATTATGGCATTTTCCAGAGCAATTTATAGTTCCTCCATTTGCAACCATCACTTGACATTCTGGTGCTGGGTATAGGAAACAATTCAATTCCTTGGCTACCTTACAATGAATGAAATTATGGGTACTACCCGAATCAATCAGCAATATTACCTTTTTCTTCTTGATATGTCCTTCTATCTTGAGAGTTTGCAGAGTGTTAATTCCTACCAATGCATCACATGATATGGTTAAACTCATTTCTTCCTCCTCTAGGGTTGGTTCCTGGTGTATATCCTCTTCTTTTGAAGATTATTGTTCATTTTCTTCTTTCCTCCTCACAATCCATGTAAAATAATTTCTTCTCAGCACACTTATGACCTTTAGTGTATTTGCTATCACAACTGTAGCAAAGCCCTTTTGCTCTTTTTTCTTCCAATTGTTGTGGTGTCAACCTTGTAGGTTGTGGAAATCTAGGAGTAGCAACACTTCCCTGTTTATAGAAGTGAGTGGTAGGCTTCCTTGTCACCATAATTTTACATTTAATTTTTCTTGCCAACCTTAATGCCTTCTCCAATGAATCGGGTTCCAAAACGCGAACTTCATGTTGGATGTTATATTTTAAAGTACCTATGAAGAGATCAATCTTGTGTTCCTCTTGAATATCAATTACCCTTATATTCAATTTTTGGAAGTCCTCAATGTGATCCCCCATTAAACCCTTTTGTTTGAGATTTATCAATTGGCTAAAGAAGGTGTTGCTCTTTGTATCCTCATAATGTGCTAAAGTTCTTACTCCATAAGTCAATGAGAATCAATTTTTTTACGGGAGCAAAGCCATCGATACCATACAAATGTATTTTGTTCTAAATGTAAAGTTGCAATGCATACCTTTTGTGTGTTTTTCACATTATGGAGATCAAAATATTTCTCCATCTGTAGTATCCATGTTACAAGATCCTTTCCATCAAGCTTCCTCATATCCATTTTTGGAATATGGTGGTTCTTCCCGCCAAAATTAGATTTTATGAAATGATGATTAACATTTATTTTGTTCTCATCATAAGTTTCCTCTACTATCTTTTCACCATTAGGAAACATTTCTTGTATCAAATTTCTCAAACTTTCCATGTCTGCTTTTAGATCATTCTTCATGTTTTCCATTTTAGATTCCATGCCAGCTTCCATGCCATCTATCTTAGATTCCATGCCATTCTTCAAATCATCCATCTTAGATTCCACGCCTTTCTTCAAACCATCCATCTTAGTTTCCACGCCTTTCTTCTAGCCATCTGTATTTTGTTGCTCTTTGCGAGAGCGAAATTTGTTGCACTTGCTCTTGTAATTTTGATATGTCATGTTGCCATTTTTCGTCTTCATGAGTCATAGTAGAGCCTTCTAAAGGCTTAATGGGTGTTGAATTATTTTTAGGGGCCATCTTAGAAACCAATACTAATATCTATTCTACAATATGCCCTTGGAATCAATTCAGCTTGATTCTTCAAACAAGACTTATGCAATTCGGGAAAAAAAATACACACCTTTTACTTGCTTTTTCAGATCTCTATATTGAAACAGAATTATCTCTATAATTGCAGATCCTCAATATCTTAAATTTGGCCCTGTAGTAGTCCTCTAAAGCTTCTTTCAAATGCCATAGGTCTGACTTGATTTGGATTATTCAAGGAAAAGTTATGTCCAATGTCCCACAATGACCTAATTATGGACTGGTTTAGTAGAGCGAACTTGTACGACTTTCCATGTGTCACTGTTTTCTCCTTTGGCTCTAAATTTTATAGACAGGAAACTACCATACGTGTACTTATATTCACTTCTTCTGAGAATTCAAATCCGATACTCGAGAGGAAATATGAAACTTTTCCCGATCACCTCTTTGAGATGAAATTGAGAACTGAAAAGACTACTTCCACCAGATCATATCTCAAGAAAATATTGTGAACCAAGCTACGGAAATTTTCAACGATGTTCCTCGGGATCTCGCCGCACTCTAAAACTTTTAGCTTACGAATCTTCGTAGAACAAAATTTATAACCAAAACTTCCCATGATGACCTTGTTAATTCAAATTCGAGAAACGCCAAAATCCCTACCTTCCACCAGATCATATCTCCGAAAATATTGTGAGCAAGCCTCACCGGGAAATTTTACGACAATGTTTCCTAAATTAAACTTAGCATCTAAAAATTTCGACTTCTGAACCTTCGTAAAAAAAAAATTATAGCGAAAATTCCACGATGGCCTATTTTTTAGCAGGGAAACCATAGAATCGAAAGCTCTGATACCAAATGTTGTGAAACGAGCTCCAAAAATAGAAGAAAAGATATATAAATGCCTTAGAAATAAGCCACTTAGAGGGGGAAACCTCCAATACATTACATGAATGAACAATTCTTGGATGATACAAATGACACAAAACCTCCTTTCTATATAGGAGTCCATGGGGCCACAATGTAATCCTAGCCGACCTAACAATAATAATTTAAGGGCACAATAATAACAATATGGGGGTTACAGGGGTACAATAATAACAATAAGGGGGTTACACTAACAACAATAAGGGACTATACTAGTAATATAGGGACCTAACACTTAACTCGATAATTGATTTCCTGAGAGCAAAGTGAAATATACATATAACGAGCATTAAAAAGATATATCAGGGATTTATTTCAAACTCACACGAAAAACTTTCAATATTATCAATCATCTCTTCATAATTCCTTATGATTTCAAAATTTAACGCTTGACATGGCTTCACATGACTTCGCACACAATACTTATCAATCGTTTAAAGTCGTTAAGATCTGAAATTCAATTTGATATGACATAAGTTGCTTTTCACACGCTGATATCATTAAATGCGCAAATTGCAATGATTCCTTCTAATATTTCATGATTGTCTCATAAATGTTGTGAAATGCGATTTGTGCAAATCGTAGATCGCAAGATTTAAAAGATACGTTTAAGTCTATATTATAATTCGCGCGCGATGCGATTTGCGAAAGCTTAAAGTGGATGCGATAGCGAAAAAGGATTTATATTTTTGAGTTTACTTGCTTCATCGGGTCCACGGCTATCGCAACTTATATTACTTTGTTTCTTTAAGTCTTAACTAAATCAAGTACGATGCGAAAAAAGGAAAGTAAATGTTTTTATTTATTTGGAAATGTTTTTTAAAGAGCGCATTTCGCAATTCGCAGATTTTATGATTTAGGATTTTTTTTTTAAGGATAAAATATGTGATAAGCGGTGCGATTTAGGCAGAAAATTTATTTTCTAAGTGTTTTTAAAAGAAATTTTAAAACGGATTTTCCTATTTATTTATAAAGAGTCCCTATTTATGAAAAATAAATGGGGGTTGTTGTATAGCACAATAGTTTGTTAGCTATCTTTTTCCTTGGTTTGGGGTTTCCATGTTAAATATTGCATGCATATTTTGATGTTATTATTTTATTTTTTCTCTCACAATAAATTTTATCACTATACTAATTTGAAACAGATACTCATTATTTGGTATAATTGACCATGCCTAAGTAATCTAAAATATTTGAATATTTCATCTAGACTGTTGAGGATTTGACCATCCGTATCGATCGGATGTCTATTGCATATTTTAAGGAATGATTTGTCAGTTGTATGAAAGTAGAGATACATGCACAAATTTTAAGGAATCATATTATTCTTGATTGGAAGCCTCAAAAAGAGTCTAAGAAGCCAAAATTTTGGTGAATGTTATAATAAAATAACCCCATTTATTACCCAGCCTCATCCCACAATTTAATTCCTCCCTAGCCCAACCAATCCCTCTTTTTTCTCTTTGCCTCTCAATATCCATAAGTTTACCCAAACCAAGATCATAGAACACCAACTTAAAGGTATCTAATACAATGAGAGATTTTCCTCCATATATAAATCTAACCAAAAAAATATTTAGGGCTATTTTTGTGGAAATTTATGATGATGAAGTTGAAATTGTTCCCCCCCAAATCCCTTAATCCATCCATTGAGGAAATTCCCTTGTCTAATCCACAAGATGTTTAATTGAAAATCATGATGCATTCCTTGACTCGTATTTATGCTCCCCAAACACTTAAATTATTTAACTACATCAAACATCGTAAAGTCACAGTTTCACCCATAACTTTTTTCATAGACTTGTATCCCTAGAAACCCATTACTACATCCATGTTGTGAACAATTTACAAATCGCAATTGCTAATAAAGGTTCTATGACTTGTGATGTTTGTTGCAAAAATTTGAGTTTTCAAATGGGTTGTGATTCCCTCAAAATTGAGAGGTTTGCTATTGAAATGGGTGGTTATAAGGGTTCTTCGAAATTGTTTTTTTTCCAATTTATCAATTTTTTTTCAAGAATTTAAAAATTAGAATTATAATGAAAATATCCTTTTTCGCTCTGACGTAGGTTCCATCAGTAGTAATCCTTCATCTCCGTCGGGAACATTGGGAATAGTCGAAAACGGTATCGCTGAACCAGCCCACTTTCCCTATCTCCCCGTTGCCAGTTCGACCCGCATGGAAAAACTTATTAAAAAGGGATATTCAAGCATTATAGCTCAATTCCATGCCAAATATTCCTTTGAGAAACCTCCTCAACCCATTAATCCTAAAATTTAGTTAGTCTTCGACAAACATCAATACCTTTTTGAATTTCCCCAAGGACTACCATCCTCCTAAGGTGATTATGAGCATCCTATTCATGCCATACCGCATAGCCTCCCACTTAATGTACACTTGTATCACCATCCATTTTCTCAAAATAATGCAATAGAAAAGGTAGTTCAAAATTCATTATTTATTGTCATACACCTTAGTATCAGTCGTTATTCATCCCTAATCATCATAATCCTCGAGAAAAAAGGCCCTTGGATAATGTGTCCTAAATTTTGAGCTCTAAACAATCTCAAAATTGAGGATAAATTTTCAATTCTAGTCATTGATTACCTTTTGAATGAACTCAAGTGTGCTCAATTTTTCACCAAGCTCAATCTTCACTCTAACTTCCTCATGTCTCTCTTTTTCATCCATATTTCGTAAATATACTAGCATAGCAAGACCACTTCTTTGTGTTATATAGAAATTTTGACGTGTTGTGATATAATTGAACCAAATCCATACTAATTCAAATTGTTATGGCTACTCATATGGTGCATGTAGAGGCCAACAGTCATCCCGTCCACAACTGTGGTTGTCAGTTATTCTCCTATGAAGATACCCCTATTATGATGACTCGCTTATTGAAATGGCTTGTCATTCCTTCCACGGGCATGCTATCCCTTTTGATGTAGTTTGGATTTTTATGTCCCTATACTTTGTTAGGATTTATGTTGAAGGTTCCTACACATACAAAACAATAACCAATCACTTCGTATCTGCATGTCATGCGTCTTGTCCTTGTTATGATTTATGTTTGACTAATCTCTTCCATCTAGCTATGTTGGTCCCTAACACTACACATTACACACATCTGCAACAAATATGTGCGAGGGATCTCCCTATGCGCAATATTTCCCGTTGTGCATTGTCCTTATTTTTGTGTGACAAAACACACAACTAATAATTCTGCAAATAACAAAAATAAAAAATTCCTCTTCTTCTTTTTTCAATTGACTTATATACATAGAACATTAGTTATAGTGCACTCCCTTAGTTGTGCATGGAATATCGATTGTCCATATACAGTTTCAATTTACTTCCATTCACAAAACTTTCTGTAGGTTCACCATTGAGATTTTCCATTTGCATTGTTCCTACAAATGTCACACTTCTAATCACATAGGGTTCAAGCCAATGCATTTGAAACTTGCAAGGATGCTTCAAAAAAATATTGTTATATAGCAACATGGAATCCCCTAGTTGAAACTTCTTATGTTTTATGCATCTATCGTGCTAGGAATTTTTTCACGATATTTTTCCAGTTGCAACAACTCCTGAAGTATTTTTTCCAATGCACCAGATTCAATCATTTTTGCGAATGAAACAATGCGCAAACTTGGTACAAAAATTCCATAGGAATCACTGCTTCTTATCCATACACTAGCCTGAAAATTGTTTATCTTGTCATTCTCTTGCTACTATTTATATATTCCCAAAGTACTGCTAGTATCTTCAAATTCCAATCATCCCTATTTATATTACAAACTTTAGTCAAGGCATTCTCCAATATCTTATTAAATGCTTCCACAGTTCCATTAGCTTAGGGGTGATAAGGTGTTCTTTTGTGAATATATATTTCAAACTCTTTAGTCAAAGAAGCATTTTTTTAATTGAAAAAGTGGATTCCTTTATCGCTCATCAAAATTTGACATCCAAACATGGTCAATACATTCTCAAATAAAAATTCTACATCATTCTTTGTGTTGCAAACTTTCACAAGTTCTTCTTATGTCGACTTAGTTAGGTAGTATGTTGTAGTGATAATATATCTCACTCCTAATATTTTTGTTGGTGGGTTAATAGGACGCACAAAATCAATTTCCCACTTATCAAAGGCCTGAAGTTTAATTTTAGGAACTAGGGGCATTTCATCTCATCTACAAGGTCTTCCTACTGTTTGAAAAACATCACAACTCTTGCAGAACTCTATAGCATTATTATGTAAGAAGGGCCACTCTTGCAGAACTCTACAGATGGAAAGTTATCTTATAGATTCCTAACTTCCTCTGTGGTGTTGATCCTGGAAAAATGAGATGGACTTGCATTTAGATTCCCATGCGTGAAAACTACTTCAAAGTCATACTCATGAAATAATTGCAAGCATCTACATATGCAACCTTCCAATATTGGCTTGTTAACCAAATACCTCAGCACAAAAGGATCTCTACATAACTTAAACTTTTTTCCAAAAATATATCGTTGAAACTTCTACAAAGAATATACCATTGCTAACCCTTCCCTTTCTATAGTTGTGTAATTATGTTTGGTTGTAGACAACTTTCTACAAGAAAAAGAAATTGGACGGTCCAGGTATCCCTCTTTTGGTTGCACAGAATCACTCCCAAGGCTATGGATGGGGAATTTACATGCATATGCAACTCCTTTTTCCAATCTAGAAAAATCAAATAAGTGCAGTGAACATCTTCTCTTTTAGTGTATCTGATGCATGTTGACATTATTTTGTCCATTATAATTTCACATCTTTCTTTAGTAACCACTCCATAGGTGATGTAATACATGCATATCCCTTGATAAAAAAAATTCAATATCTAGTATGGCCCAATATTGTGTGTGACTATCTAATAGAGGTGGGAGGAGGAAACTCTAATATTATTACAATCTTGGCAGGGTCTACCAATAACCCTTGCTTACAAACAATGTGTCACAAAAAAATACCAAATGGAGATTAAAAAAATACATTTCTTTAAATTCCAGGAAATTTGTGATTACCTACACCTATCCAACATTAATCACAATACCTCTATGTGTTTCTTTAGTAGACTAAACACAATCCAATCATCTAGGTACACTTCTAAAAAAAATTGTATGAACTCCTTAAATTCTACTACAACAATCTTGGATACAATCGTAGGTGAATTCTTTAACCCAAATGGAATCATTGTTTACTTGAAATGACCCCACTTTGTAGCAAAGGTAGTCCCATGTATGTCCTATTCAACTATTTTGATCTAATGGTACCCTGAAACCCATCAGCGAATGAATAAGCTTCCTGGCCTCAAACGTTTTCTAAGACCTCGTATGTAAAAGTCGAAGGGGAAGGATCATGGACACATTCATCATTGAGCTTCTTTAGGTATACACAAATTCTGATTTCCCCTGAATTTCTATTTTGAACCACCATAGGACTAATCCACTATGATTCCTCCATTGGCTCAATTATTCTTACCTCCAACATTATGTCTAACTCATGCATCACCTGTTGCTTTCCAAATTTGTAATATTCCCAATTTTCCATCAGTTAATTGGAATATTAAAGTTATTACTTTCCTCAATTAATTAAGTAAATAAAAGGGTGGAGGGACCCATAAACCCCATAAATGAATAAAATCCACTTGTGTTGTGTGAATGTGGGTTAGTAGATAGTAGATCAGCATCATGGAGTAGTGGAGCAGCTCATTAATGAAGGAAGAGTGGAGATTATGGAGAGATAATGAGGAATATGATGGAGATAGTGGAGGAATAAAAATAATATCATAGAGAATTAATGATGCAGTGATGGATGAAGTGGTGCATTAAATGCACACATGATGGAAGGAGTGGAGATTAATTGCAAAGTTCATGGGGATCATGGAGAGACCGGACAGTCTTCATGGAGACTAATGGCCACATGTGCAACGCAGTTATGAGGTGGGCCAAGGCCAGGGAAGGCTCACAACCATATAAGGAAGATGAGGGAAGCAAAGAAAATCAGTCTGGAATTTTATATTGTATTTTCGTTTGACATTTCTTTGCACGCTTCAGCTGTTTAGCTAAGCCTGATGTGTTGTTTAGCACACGAGTGTTCCCGAACGGTAATCCCACCCTTACCCATGGGGGAATTTGAGTGCCTACTATGGGAAGGTTATTTTGAGCAGTCATTCATCATACAGCATTGGTGCCACATTCAGCCCCTCTCTTCTGCATATACAGCTTCAGGAATTACACATTATTGTCCTAGGGTTTGAGAGGAGGAAGGTAGTTTCTAGCATTTCAGCTAGGAAACTTGTGGAGGGTTCTTCCTTTCACCTTGTGCATTCATTTCAATATTCCAGGAACAGCATTGTGACATCTGGCATCATCATTTTACACCTCCATTCAGCAGCAGCTCCATCAGGAATTGTGCAGTCCAGCCGAGTAGATCTAGTGGAGGAAGGAAGTTCCAAGTATTTCAGCTTGGAATCCTGTGAGGTACCATTCCCTCACTTTGGTGAGATTATTTCTATTAGTTGTGAGCTATATATAATCATCCAACAGTAGGCTATAGCTTCAGCCTCTTTGACAGTGCATTCCATTCCAGCAGTAGTGCAGTTTGCAGCTGCAAACTTGAGCCGAGGAAGGAGGAGCTAGATATCAAGTTTCTAGCTTGAGAATCTAGAGAAGGGGTCAACCCTTCATGTATTGATATAATTAGGTTGTATTGCAGAATTTATATCATCATTTCAGCCCTATCTCAGCATTTACCCAAGAGGAGTGCGTAAGTCAACCAAAAGGGGTGCAATTGGCAACCTAAAAAGGGCCGAAAATCCAAATTTAAAATCTGGCCAAACCATTTCTAGATTTTTCTGGGACTTTTGAGTAGAGTCCGTGGTTAAAATCCTGGATCTTTCTGAGCACTCCAGAAGCCTCCCACACATGGTTCTTCTTCACAATAGCAGCAGCAGCAGTAGCAGCACAACATTTCCAATGCTAGTTTTCATTAGTGTATTTAAGCCACTTCTTGTTGGCTTAAGTGAATCTTCTTTATAGAATTGTTTACTTTATATTTTATGTTGTTTATAATGATATGACTCAGTTGTTTCTGCTCATAGTTATAATGTATTGATGTAATTTCAGTTGCAACATATTTCTGGCATTTTCCAAATTTTAGCTATATTCTTGTTTTACTTTATTTGGAATGTTGTAGATGTTCTATATTCCTGTCTTTTCCATTTTGGAATATTACAGCAGTTTCAGAGCACGATCTTTGGCTCAATTTGTGGGCACTTCATGACATCAGAAGAAGTAGAAAAAGAAGTCCTCAATGGTGGAAGTATTAACTATTTCCACACTTCTCTTTGGATCTATGCAAGAAATCTCTACAGAGATTAAAGAAATGAGAAGGGGAAGGCAAAGAGAAAACTCAAGAGGGTTTCATAATGAGGAAGGTCCAAGCACTTCCTATCAGCAGCAAAAGAAACCAGCAATGCATAGAGCTCCACAACAATCTACTATGTCCACTTTCTTTGAAGAGGAAGGTGAATGACATGGATATGGAGGAAACTTGGAGCATGGGACTCTAAGTAAATATCTTGCAGAGTACAAATCACAGTCTAGAGAATTCAAGGAGAATATATCTCTCCAATATTTTTTACAACTCAAAGAAGAAAGGAGATCCCACAGCAGTAATAGAAGACAATGACACAATAGATTCTT
Source organism: Pinus albicaulis (assembly GCA_034641835.2). Taxonomy (NCBI): domain Eukaryota; kingdom Viridiplantae; phylum Streptophyta; class Pinopsida; order Pinales; family Pinaceae; genus Pinus; species Pinus albicaulis. Next base: position 927,215,941 of record CM076579.1, read on the forward strand.
CTTGCCTACATTTGATGGATCATTCACAAGCACAATAAAGGCTTGGAGGAAGAAGTTAAATGCATTCTTCCTGCTACATCCAATAGCAGAAAGAGAGGTTGTTGAGATTGCAACGCGGCACCTTGAGGGTGAAGCAAAGGATTGGTGGTTCCATTAGGGGAATTTTGAGGTCTAAAATGGGCCTCCTAAGAAAAATGTACAACCAAAATAAACTTTACAAGAACCAATAGGATTCAAGATGATGATGTCAACCATGGGGGATGATTCACCATTTTTTAAGCAAATTGGTAAAAAATATTAAAAAATTATAAAATAATAAAACTACTTTTTCAACTCATATATTCAACTTATCTCCCAAATTTTTTACTCAAATTTCAAATGGGATTACTCGTTGGATACAAAATTTAATTCCTCATCCAAGGATTACCCATGTTGCATACTTTCGATGGACCCTACTACACGAAAAATGAGAAATACATGAAAAAAGCGTGATCGCAATCACGTTTTTCATGTATTTCTCATTTTTCGTGTAGCGGGGGTCCATCGAAAGTATGTAACATGGGTACTCCTTGGATGAGGAATTAAATTTTTCATCCAACGAATACTCCCACTTGAAATTTGAGTAAAAAATTTGGGATATAAGTTGAAAATACGAGTTTAAAAAATGGTTTTTTTCTTTTTTCCCTCTAAAATTTGATGATGTAATCTAATCTTATTTTATTATTTCCACTAATATTTTATAATTTCCTTAGGATGCCCATTTTAGACCTCGAAATTCCCCTAATGAGCCATATGAAACATGCAAGAGTGATTTCTTATGTAGATTTCACTCAAAGGGTGACAAAGAAGTTTGGTAGAATAAAACCGGAGACACTTTCCATAGAGACATTTTACCACATTGAGGAGAAAGCACATGAGGAGCCAAAGGCAGTTGTCAACAATATCACTCCGGAAGAGGATCAAATACCACCACCACCAGCTGCAGAAGTACTTGCATCAGGTGAAGGAGTACTTGCATATTTGCAAGATGGTCTTGAGCACTTGACATTGGGAGTCCCATGCATGATTCAGGAGATGCATGAGGAAGAGGAGGTAGATACCAGCGATGGTACAATAGAAGAGGAGCAGCCACCACCATTACCAGTAGTTGGAGAAGCCATTGCACTGGTTGGAGTAACTCTTATAGCTATGCAAGATGTTCTCGAGTTTCAGCTGATCCAAGGTTTGCAAACATTTCCATCCCATCTTATTTCAGCACCTCAGCTTGAAATTTGTGAGATCATACCATTAGGACAATTTCATAACCGAGGATTAGAGCACCTTGCTAAATTGGAGCAGAAAAATATCATTGTGTAGAGGACCCTTGACTTGTTCAAGGAGGAGATGTATAGCCATCCTAGTTTTTCATTATCGAGCTACAAACAACACTTTGTGTTGAAGTGTGGAGTTTCGAAGGATGGGATAAGTATATTCCTAATCAGTACAATGTCATGCTATGAGTTCAGCATTGTGTGTGGTCATGAGACAGCAGATGCACCATCATGGATATCAGCAGCGTTGTCACTGAGGAGAAGTGATGAGTTGTGGGCCCAACTATTCTTGGAGCATTCCGATGACCGCTTCACTCATGAAGCATTGGATGGGAATATGGTAGATGATAAACATATTGTGATGGATAACATCTCCCATTATTATGATGGATCTTTCTTGATGAGCACCTCACAGCTCAAAGAGAATTTTTTGCCTACAACATATTCAAAATCTTATGGATTCTACTAGGTCATCGACGATAGGTTCTCATTGAGAAACCTCAAGGAGGGTACACTTCAACATATCATGAAGTGCAAAGATTATCAAATTGAGGAGGATGGTATTCTACATTGGGTGGATATCAAGTTGGAGCATGATAGCATTCATCACCCACGGTTGGATGGATGGGTGAGTATGATGAGAAAGTGGTTGAAAGGCTACTTGGATATCTATGATACAGGGCAACAAGAAGCATGTTTAATTTTGGGTGAGTATGGTTGCTAACCAACATCTCACATTTTTATGATCCATGTCTTTCATAGTACTGGTGTGATGCAGCAACAGGAGGCATGGCTGCGTTGGTTACTCTTGAGAGAGTTTTGCCATCACATGACATATCCTATGTCAATGGGTGTGTTATTGTTTAGGACATTGCATGGCACTCACATGATGTTCCATAAGGGAGTTTGGTTATGTTGGGCTGATGTGACATTCTACATGTCAATCAGTATGTTGTTGCTCCATGGCTTGCATGATGGTGATGTGAGGCAGTAGAAAGATTCATTGTTGCTTTGGTTACTCTTGGGAGAGTATGGGTTGACTTTCTCCCATACGTTGCATGACGAGGAGGGAGGATGGCAACAAGAGGCCTCACTGCGTTGGCTTCTGTTAGGAGAGTATGGCCACCATACTTGGTATAATGATGAGGTGGTATGGCAGCAAGATGCATTGCTGCGGTGGCTATTATTGAGAGAGTATGGTTCAACATTTCACATGTCAACCCATATGTCTATGTTTCCAATTTTTCACAGTGTTGAGATGATGCTTGGATCAAGCAGGGGAAATAGGTCCAATGATGGCAACATGGAGAGGTACATCTTACTCCATGTAGCATGGGTTGGAGAGATAGTTTATGAGTTGGGACTTTCCTTTGGGGGGAGGAACCACTTCACTTCATATGTCTCATGCAAAGAAGAGGCACTAGAAGAGCACATGGTTTCCACTTGGAGGTTCATTGATGAGGAGAGGCATCTATCTTTACAGTTGGAAGCCATTCTAGAAATTATAGAGAGGCGGCTATGGAGTTGGGAATTCATTACACAATGGAGCAAATGGGGAGACCTTCCATATGAGGATGCCATTTTGAGGGAGAAGGATTGTTGTAGCATTCACTTTTGCAGTTGCTTGAGGACAAGCAACATTTTGGCGGGGGGGACTATAATATTCCCAATTTTCCATCAGTTAATTGAAATATTAGATTTCTTACTTTCCTTAATTAATTAAGTAAATAAAATGGTGGAGGGACCCATAAACCCGATAAATGAATAAAATCCACTTGTGTTGTGTAAATGTGGGTTAGTAGAGAGTAGATCAACATCATGTAGTAGTGGAGCAACTCATTAATGAAGGAAGGGTGGAGATTATGGAGATATAATGAGGAAGACGATGGAGATAGTGGAGGAATGAAAATAAGATAATAGAGAAATGATGATGCAGTGATGGAGGAAGTGGTGCATTAAATGCACACATGATGGAGGGAGTGGAGATTAATTGCAGAGGTCATGGAGATCATGGAGAGACAGCGCAATCTTCATGGAGACTAGTGACCACATATGCATCACAGTTATGAGGTGGGCCAAGGCCAGGGAAGGCTCACAACCATATAAGGAACATGAGGGAAGCAAAGAAAATCAGTGTGGAATTTGATATTGTATTGGCATTTGACATTTCTTTGCATGCTTCAGCGGTTTAGCTAAGTCTATTGTGTTTTTTATCACACAGGTGTTCCCGAGCGGGAATCCCACCCTTACCTACGGGGGACATCGAGTGCTTACTCTGGGAAGGTTATTTTGAGCATCCATTCATCATCTCACATTGGTGCCACATTCAGCCCCTCTCTTCTGCATATACAGCTTTAGAAATTATGCATTCTTGTCTTAGGTTTTGAGAGGAGGAAGGTAGTTTCTAGCATTTCAGCTAGGAAACCTGTGGAGGTTTCTTCCTTTAACCTTATGCATTCATTTTAGTATTCCAGGCACAGCATTGTGACATCCGACATCAGGCCATCGTTTTACACCTCCATACAACAACAGTTCCTTCAGGAATTGTGCAGTCCAGCAGGGTAAATCCAGTGGAGGAAGGAAGTTCCAAGTATTTCAGCCCTTATGGGGAATATTCTTGTTGGGGCCCTTGTTTTGAATTTTGCATGAAGACAGATTTTAGACTTGCAGATCGGCACGTGGAAGGTGCAACAACAGTAGGCAGTGGAACTGCCGAGGTTGCGGAGAAGCAGGAGATGGATGACGAGGTTGGCGCAAACAAGTGCAGACAAAGAGAAGATGCGGCAAAGAATAGATAGTGGAACTCATGTGCAACAAGAAGAAGCTGAAAGTAGCTGAGGAAGAACACAAGAGAAACTAGTAGTTGTGCTGGTGGGTAAATAAATAGGCCATCACCCAGCAGAAAAAGGGATGCACAGATACAAAGAGAGCAGAGAGGTTAGAGCATAACGAGGTTGAAGAGCAGACGCCGCAGGAGAGCTCTGTTCTAAGCATGACATCCTTGTATTTCCTGTATCTCTATCATTTTGTTACTGTTGTATTATCTCTCTCTCTTCCCTGTGGGACCTTTGTAATGGGATTTGGAATCTCATTCTATTGATCAATGTAACTCTTGATCCGCTGAATGGGTATTAATATATCTGAAGGTTGTTGTCCTACCGTCTGACTTGAATGTGTTGCATGATGTCTGTGGTACTTTAAAATTTTATTTACTTAGTATCTGCATGATGTTTTTAAGATATATGCTACGTATAATGTTATGCATGCGTATGATTCTATGTTAGCTTCGAGTTGCGGATCCATCTGCCGATACCAATTTGTTCCCCTCCTTCATGTGGTCGCGGCACGCCTCGGGTGAGACTCTCTGCTCTTCGAAGTAGGGTGAAAATGTCGGCGTGGTGCTAGACTACAGTGGACTCCTTGTTGGCACAATCCCCAAACTTGGGTCTTGCCTGCAAGACCTATTTCCTCGCCAACGAATGGTTTCATTGCTGGGACCCTAAACTTCATTAGGGGAACAAGATCATGGTATCAAAGATCTTCGAAGGAGAAATATGGAGATGGTGGGATAACCACCTGGACCAGTTTATAACTCAACAAGCTGAGCTAAGAAGCCAAAAAGAGAAGGCGATCAGAGATCTAGTCCTCTTCTCGAATTCTGCCAGCGATACCTACGAGATCCTCTGGGGGAAGTTCCCCAGCGAACTCTATAACTGGTTGAGGAGGCTGTAGACCAAAGTGACTAAGGATAAATCATGGAAGATCAACCGCAAGTGGGTGCATGGAGATCTAGTGGCCCTTCATCGGTTGGATACTGAATTGACCCAAGCTGTAGATTTTTGGGTAGAATATACCCTAGACGGATATATTGTGGAGTTTGCAGCGGAGTGCTACCAGTCGTTCTCTAGAGCCGAAGCTATATTCCGATCTGGACTAAGAGGGAAGTTGTTGAAGGAAATTCCATTGTGGATTAAGGCCCTAATGGTGGACGAAGGGCTGATGGAATTCCAGAAATCAGGCATGGATGCGTAAACCTCCAGTGCTGGGGGAAGGGCCTGAGGAACGGATGCTACGCAAAACGTGAGGCGGGGAATACGGGAACGGATGCTGAAACCACAAGGAGGTTGAGGGAGCGACGTGCACATCAGAGGGCGCAGCTCGATGAAAGGTGGTGAGAAAGGGTGATGAGGGAGTTGAAACGACAGGGGAATAGTCGGAAGGATAGAAGGGAGGAGTCTCAGGAGATAGCGGACATGGAAGGCTAGGTGGGTCCCCAGGAGATGGGAGGGATCATTAAAGGAGTGCGACGGGTACATGGGAGCCCAGCCAGGAGGAAGAGAGAGACAATGTCTAATGCAGGAGATGCAGACGCGCGCCCAAACGAAGATTCCGATGTCGAGTGGTACGTCGCAATGCAGCAGTTATTCCAAGAAAGGACGGAATTCATATCTCTAGGTATTACAACTCCCCAAAATTCAAATAGCACGGATCCCTACCTTCCCCTGGTACTTTATAAACCCTTAAGTGATATTTTTGTTAAGTTAAAAGATTTGAGTCGATTGAATAGCGGACAGTTGTCAGCAGCAATGCATGCTAATAGTAGCATTACCAGTTGAATACTTACGCAACCAGGACCCGGAGGGTTCATTCTAGTTACACCTCCGCAAGTGAATATGGCGGGATCATTTACCCGGTACCCAGAAATTTCTAGGCGGGGTAACGACAATGTGGAACAGCACTGGTACCTCTGTGAAGCCATATGGAGGGAAAGGCAGACACCAGATGCAGGAAATTTAATTGAATTCCAAACCATGATGAGAGAAAGGGCATTGTGTTGGTTCATAAAGTGGTCAGAGGCCCACCCGAATCCAGCGATTGCGAATGTCAAGCGGGACTTTGTCAGAGAATTCAAGCTATCCCAAACGGACCAGCAAGGTCTGTCCGAGCTGTGGGAGATTAAGCAAAGAGAAGGAGAGACTGCATGGGAGCTGATGCGCAGGTTCAAATATGAAATCAGAAAACTCAGCTACCCGATCGACCTGAATCATCAGAGGAACTGGTTCATCAAGGCTCTGCTTCCCTTGACATGAACCCCCTCACTCAGCAAAAGATCGAAAACTTGCAGGATGCATTGGAACAGGCTATGAAGATAGAGGCAATGGCGGGCTACCCTTAGGAATATAGGGGAGGGGCGGCCCCGCAAGATCCATCCCTACTGGGGCTGCAACATCAGATTGTCAATCTGACCGAGAAACTTAAGGAGATGCAGCCCATCAGACCCGCCAGGCCGAATGCCTGGTGCACACATTGCCTGGTAGAAGGACACGTGGTGACCGAGTGTCCTCGGTTGCGAAACTAGGGAGTGGGGACCTCAGCAGCGGCAGTGCAGGGGGCTCCACCTATCGGAGGAGTTGCGCAGATAAACTCATAAGGGGTCTATCCGCCATAATAACCGTATGTCGAATTCCCAAATCAACCGACCCAAGCCGCAACAGAGTATTGTGAAATCTGCCACACAGTGGGTCATCAACCTCGGCCGTGTCTGATTTTGCAGAAGTACTCCAATGTTCCGAACAACATGTACTTTGACTTCTGCGCTTATACAACTCACAACACTGAACAGTGCAGAGCTCTAGATGCATTGGCAAACCAATTAGACCGGCCCTCCTACAGGGTGAATGAGGCTCCCAGAGGCCAAGGAGGCGATATGAGGGGAGGCTATACCGGAGGATGAGGTCCGCTGAGATGCTACAACTGTGATCAAGAGGGTCATCTGGCTCGAGAATGCCCACTACCTAGACGGTCGTGGTGTTCCCAGTGCCGCGTGAACACCCATGCGACAGACTGTCCGAAACTTATCAAAAAGTGGGAGGAATGAGCAAGACAGAGAGGCACGAATCTGGTGAACGCATAACCTCGTGGGACAGCGACTCCGGACATGCATAACGTAGCCATAGTGATGCGAGGAGGAACGAAAACGGGGGAGGATGCTCGTGAGAAGGAGCCGATGCAGGGGATCAGACCCGCATCCCTGAAACAACTGATCAGGCTGGATATGCAAAAGAAATATTTCCAGGAGGCCGCCGAAACTTTTGCCCAGCTAGGGGGAGACCAAGGTATTGAGTTACTTGTGAAGAAAGATACCGGAGAACAGAGCACTGCAGGGGCTCTGATCAAGGAATGGCTCCACCTATTCCTCAAAATTGTTGACAATGCTTCAATGCGGGAACACCTCAAGCATACCCTGGAGGACGTGTTATGGGGGAACGCAGGAGTGAGGGAATCCCTGGAACCAACACCACAGTATGCACAACGAGTAAAGTGGAACAAACGAAGAACGGGAAAAAAGTTCTGGTTAGACACGCAGGTTGCGGGATTTCAGATCAGGGACACCATGCTTGATTTGGGATCCGATGTCAACATCCTACCCCGGAAGACATGAGAAGCTCTAAAGCGACCACAGCTGACTTATTCACCAATCCAGCTCAGAATGGCAAACCAGTACTGCATTGTGCCAATCGGTATACTCGAAGACGTCGAGGTAGACATCGCAGGGGTAAATACCTACACAGACTTCGAGGTAATAGATATTATGGGAGACAAAGATCCGTACCCTGCATTTCTAGGAATCGACTGGGCTTTTGAAAACTACGCCATCATTAATCTCAAGAAGGAGTTAATGATTTTTGAAGATGGGGAAGTTAGGGTCATGCAGCCTCTCGACCCATATCAAGGTCCGAGATATACAGAAACAATCGATAACCAAGAAGATGCTCAGCTATTGGAAAACCTCTATCGGATGACAGCAGGGAAGAGATAGGATTACATTAACCCGACAGCGATCGGCTCCGTCAGCTGGCGAAGTGTCCAGAGCTCGGAGTTGGGCTCAGAACTAGCTTGGGAGGACTGGCAGCAAGGCGGGTATGAGACCAGCACAAGGAGATGCGCCAGTATTGCAAGAATCCATTGGATTGGGGCTAAGATAAGGGAGTACCCCACCTTGTCCAACATGCAAGCAGTAAATACCTTCATTACGAAGGTAGAAGACAAGGTACCAGAGGAAAATAGAATACCACTCTTGGACGTGGTGTTAAAGTCCACCTCAGCCAAGTGTCGAAAATATCACCACAACTCCCTGTCGTGGTGGAATTGTGTTGTGACAGCTTTGAGGGCGCGGTTTAAGGAAGACGAAGGACCTCGAAGCAAGTGAAGGTACCAAGGAAACTCCAATCCGAGAGATCATCTGAAAGTCTGTCAGGAGCAGTGGCGAAGTGTGGGGTACCCGGAGGAGCTGTGGGTACATCAATTTTTCCACTCCTTGGATACCATTCCTCATGCCTGGTACTTAGAGGAAGAAAGAAAGAGGGGGACCAGTTCTTGGCAGGAGGTTGTAGACAAATTTGTTCAGTGCTTCTCATTCAAGGGGAAGACAGACCAGATATCCCAAGCATTGCAGGCCATAAAAGGAACATTGTTTTTCCCCGATCAGAGCGCTGATGGGAGGCCATTAGTGATGAACCTCGATAGCAGACTTAATTTGGCTTTCCAGAGGATTGATAGCGAGCAAGAAAATGACAGTCTGGAGGACCTGAGGCACCTATACTTTGAAGAGAAAAAAGGAGAGCGGAACAACCAAGAAGAGCCTACCACTGAAGGAATACATCTACTTCCGCTGAGGACTAAGAAACTAAATATGAACACGAAGGAAAAACCCAAGCTGGCTATACTTGGGGACTACTAGGACGAGGAGACAATTGAGGAAATTCTTAGTCTCCTTCAGGAATACGAAGACCTATTCCCTTCATCGGTTGCGGATTTAAAAGGGATCAAATTGGATCTCGGAGAGATGAGGATTATATTGAAGCCGGATGCCAGGCCAGTGAAGCATCGACCTTACCGGCTGAACCCACGAATAAAGGAGAAAATCAAACTAGAGATAGACAAAATGCTGAAGGCAGGCCTAATTTTCCCGGTGGAAGAAGCAGAGTGGGTGAGTCCCATAGTCATTCAAAATAAGAAAGACAAGTCAGAAATCTGAGTCTGTGTGGACTACCAAAGTTTGAACAACGCATGCATCCACGACCCATTCCCCACCCCATTCAGCGACGAAGTACTAGAAAATGTTTCGGGGAATGAGGCATACTCCTTCACCGATGGGTTCTTAGGATATCATTAGGTGTGCATCACGGAAGAGGACAAGAAGAAAACGACATTCACCACCGAGTGGGGGTCTTTTGCATATCACGTGATGTCGTTTGGATTGAAAAACGCACCTGTTGTGTTTTCTATGATTGTCATAGCTGCTTTCCAAGAATATATTCATAAGTTCCTGGAAGTCTACATGGACGACTGGAATTTCTACATCTTGTTGAAGGAACACGCCACCCTGCTACGCATAATGTTCGATCGGTGTCGGCAATTGAAAATTTCATTGAACTTGAAGAAATGCATATTTTTGGTTCTGTTCGGAATGCTCCTAGGACATGTGGTGTGTAGGCAAGGGGTCTGTGTCGACCCCGCCAAGGTGGCAGTGATCTTCCACATGGAAGCACCGGAGACTGTGAAGCAGTTGAGATCACTGCTGGGGCATGCGGGCTATTACAGGCAGTTCATCAAGAACTACACGAAGATAACTGCTCCTTTGGAAAAGTTACTGCGGAAGTCAGAGGTGTTCCAATGGACGGATGACTGCAGATTAGCCCTTGCCACTTTAAAGGAGAAGCTGGAAACTGCGTCCATTCTGGTCCACCTAGATTGAGATAAGAAGTTCCATGTGCATATCGATTCTTCCGGTATTTCACTTGGGGCTGTCTTAGCGTAACTAGGGGAGATGACAGTTGACCACACAGTGTACTTTTCCAGTTGTAAGTTGTCTCATGCGGAGCAGAATTACACCAACACGGAGAGGGAGGCACTAGCCATGGTGTACTCGCTCCAGAAGTTCCACCACTATATCCTAGGAGGTAAGTTCAAATTCTTCACTAACCACTGTTCCTTGAAATACCTAGTCAACAAGCCAGTTTTGGAAGGACAGATATGTCGATGGCTTCTACTCTTTCAAGAATTCACCTTTGAAGTGATTTTCAAGCCCGAGAGGCTAAATGTCAGGCCCGATCACTTATCCTAGTTGGAGACTGGGGAAAATGAGGGCTCTCTAGAAGATTAGTTGCCTGATGCTGATCTTTTCCAGGTAGAAGCCATACCAAATTACTTGGCCGACATCGCAACATACCTCACCACGGGGCAGTGTCCTCAGCACTATACCCCGATCCAGAAACGACACCTGGTCGTCCGCACTGCTGATTACCAACTGATTGCAGGGCAGTTGTACAAATTGGGGCTTGACGAGATTCTGCGGAGGTGTGTCCTCGACCATGAACGCGAAGCCGTTCTGTGGGAATGCCATAGCGGCATCGCGGGAGGACAGGTGGGGGCGAAACCCACAGCTAGGAAAGTGCTACAAGCTGGATTATGGTGGCCGACAGTCCATGCCGATAGTAAATATTTTGTCGAGAAATTCAATGTTTTTCAGAGAATAGGGAGGCCCTCTCACAGAGATGAGCTTCCGCTACACCCAGTGAACGTATTGCAACCGTTCGAGAACTGGGTTGTTGACTTCGTAAGCCCCATAGCACCTGTTGCCAGGAATTCAAAGGCCCAGTACATCATCACTGCCACGGACTATCTCACCCGATGGGCCAAAGCAGTAGCGGTAAGGGATTGTACGGCAGAGACGGCAGCCTGGTTTATCTTTGAAAACATCATCAGTAGATTTGGCTGCCCAAGGAGCTTAAACAGTGATCAAGGTACACACTTCATTAATGCCACAATCAAATTGTTGCTGGACACTTTCATGATACAACATCACAAAAGCAGCCCGTGCCACCCACAGGATAATGGCACTGTCGAAGAGTTTAACAAAATCCTCGAAAAAGGCTTGACGAAGGTCTGCAATGCAAAATGGGATGATTGGGATGACCGTCTACCAGCCGCACTGTGGGCCTTCCAAAAAAAAGTGAAGCGCTTGACGAATCAAACACCTTTCCAACTGGTGTATGGCCGTGAAGTTGTGATTCCCACCGAGTTCACCATACCAAGCCTTCTGATCGCCACATCCCTACAGTTCTCAGAGGAGGAATCACTACAGGAGCGCCTGCACGAATTACAGGAACTTGACGAGGCAAGGTTCCTTGCCGAGTTTCACCAAAAGGTTCAGAAAGACAGGCAGAAGGCGTGGCATGATCGACACATTAAAAGAAAAACGTTCCAGGTTGGCGGCAAGGTTCTGCTATATGATAGTAGGTTCCAAAAATTTCCAGGGAAACTGCAGATGCACTGGTTGGGACCCTACTTCGTCGTCGAAATTAAGGATTCCAGAGCAGTTTGGTTGGCTCAACTAGACGGTACTGTTTTACCTGGATGGGTAAATGGCGCACGCCTGAAGCCCTACCATGACTAAGTTTCTTTGGCTTTTCTTTCAATAAATCTCACACCCGAGAGAATTCAGTAGAGTAGTGTAGTTGAATAACTCTCTCACAACCGAGATGAGCGTAGGTAGAGTCCTTTGTCCATGCATAAGTCGTCAATAATAGCTGGGTTACGGGGACCGCAACGCAACCGATTGTGGTCGGGGAGGGGCCCATCCAGCATGCCATCCCCGTAGGATAATAAAATGTGTCAAGTGTTAGTCCCCATCATTTCGTTCAGTACTTGTGTCATTCCGTAGGATCGCCAGGATTTGCAACATAAATTGCCATAATTATAAGTAACCTTGCAGTAATCATTTTTCCATAATTAGACATAACCTCAGCCATCACGTCCGTCCATTTCCCCACACCACCGTCAACAGATGTTAGAACACACCTCAGCCGGCGACTACCCACACGATTATCGCCGCGGAGGATGCCAGCGAGAATTAATTCGTTATGGGGTCTCATCAACCTCACTCGTGCCAGTTAATTACATAGCCTGCATGGAGAAAAGCGCGAGAATGTCGGAGAGATCCGAGTTAGAGTTAGAAAATTTTGAAAAAGCAAAGGCAATTGGAGCAGAACCAGAGCAGCAGAGGTGTCCCGAAGAAAAGAGCCAAGAGAAGGGGCCAAGAACTATTCTGAAGGTGTATCAACGACAAGCAAAGATGACAAAAGCCAATCCAACAGTAGTAGAACAGGAGCTCGACAGTCGAATTCAAAAAATGGAGTCCCTCATCTGGAAGTATGACAGTGCAGCCCTCATTGATGCAGACCTCACGGATTCTTTTGAGTGTCCTACTGTCTGACCTAAATGTGTTGCATGATGTCTATGGTACTTTAAAATTTTATTTGCTTAGTATCTGCATGATGTTCTGAATATATCCTCTACGTATAATGTTATGCATGCGTATGATTCTATGTTAGCTTCGAGTTGTGGATCCATCTGCCGATATTGATCTGTTCCCCTCCTTCATGTGGTCGCGACACGCCTCGGGTGAGACTCTCTGCTCTTCGGAGTAGGGTGAAAATGCCGACGTGGTGCTAGACTACAGCAGACTCCTTGTTGGCCCAATCCCCGAACCTGGGTCTTTCCCGCAAGACCTGCTTCCTTGCCAACAATTCTATAATTATTTTTCAACCTCAATTGAATAGGAGACCAAGTAAAGTTAGTATTTCCCATCACCTCCCATGTCTTCTTTGACAAAATGTTTATTGATGCAGGAGCATCGGACCACCCTTAATCAAAATTGAAAATCAAAGTTGTGGAAGGAGTGACATGGAAAACCATTTGAAAAGGGAGCTAATTTCCATGAAATTTGGATAAAATGATAAATTGTTATCTCAAAGGTGGAATCGATGCATCTAGAAGATATGATCAGTTTTTAAATCTGCCATGTAATCAAAATAAGAGTGATCTCAGGGATTAGTTAAGCGATTGTGGGAGAAAACGTTGGATCTTAGATGATCCACTCATTTTGTAATTTCTTTATAATGTGAAGTTTATGTTGTATGATGGGCAGCACAATGTAGCCTTAGAGCGAAATTGTGATTCAGGCCTTAGTGGTCGTATTCTGTAATTCGAGCTCGATGAAATAATGAAATTCGTGTATATCCAAGAATAATATGGATTTTGTATTATCTGTATGTTTACTTAATTTCAATCTTGTTAAATGATAGGTTGTATGAAAACAAATAGTGAATGAAGTTCCTATGAACTTCGTTGTAGATTAAAGTATGGCAGAACACGGGTGTTATTGAAACACGATTCCATCAACAGGTATCAGTGTGCGGTTGGAACAGATGGTCGGGATCAAGTCACAGAAATGACAGCGAGATAATGGACGCATCGGATTATGTCGCAGTGGCCAGAAGATGGTTGGCGCACATTGCAATCGACGACTTTTATATTTACGTGTTAAAACATCACAAGTTATATTGTTTGAGTTGCGACGTGATGAGGAGCCACATTTCAAGCAGAGGTCCATGCACATATCACACATCGCATGCGATATGATATAACAGTGAACGAGGTAGAGGTAAATGTGTGAAATGTCGATTTTCGATGGGTTAAATTCTGAGACGTGCAATAAGGTTTTCGGGTTGATTGCAGATAAGTTAAAATGTACGGTTTGCGATGAGATAAGGAATGCGATCTACGATTTGTCTAAATTTGTTGAGTTGTGATAAAATGATCTGTCGATGCATGCTTCCGAGTATATGTGAGCCATAAACCACATGTTCGCATATTGAGGAAAATTTGCAGTTTCATCTGCATCAAGTGGTATCATAACAGAAAAATATTATGCGTGAAAAGGAGGTACAAATATGTCGAAGATTGGTAAGTGTGTGGTCTTTATATTTTGTGCAGGTAGCATAAGGTGACAAGATTGCAGCAGCCTAGAGCAAGGAGTGCTCAAATGGTTCTAGAGGAGAGATCCAAAGATATGTCAAAAGACTGAGCTCGGAGGAGAGAAGCTTAGTGAGGTATCATGTAACAGGGAGGACTTGCTACTGCAAAAGTTTTTTTGCAGCTCACGAATGTTATTACGAAAATATCACGAAGGCAATTCCATAGAGGATGTGGGTATAATTTCTAAAGAAGAGGACTTGGTACTGATAGCAATTAGTAGACTTGTTATGGATATTAAGAAGGCATATGACTAGGAGGTCATAAAAATTTTGTACCTCGGGAGTCTGATGCAAGAGAATTGGACCACCCTTAATCAAACTTGAAAATCAAAGTTGCGAAAGGAGAGACGTGGACAATCGTTTGAAAAGGGGGCTAATTTCCATGAAATTTGGCTAAAATGATAAATTGGTATCTCAAAGTGGAATCGATGCATCTAGAAGATATGATCATTTTTTAGATCTTCCATGTAATCAAAATAAGAGTGATATCAGGGATTAGTTAAGAGATTATGGGAGGAAATCGTGGATCTTAGATGATCCACTCGTTTTGTAATTTCTTTATAATGCGAAGTATGTGTTGTATGATGGGTAGCACAATGTAGCCTCAGAGCAAAATTGTGATTCAGCCCTTAGTGGACTTAGCCTGTAATTCGAGCTCAATGAAATAATGAAATTCGTGTATATCCAGGAATAATCTGGATTTTGTATTATCTGTATGTTTACTTAATTTCAGTCTTGTTAAATGATAGGTTGTATGAATATGAATATTGAACGAAGTTCCTATGAACTTCGTTGTATATTAAAGTATGGCAGAACATGGGTGTTATTGAAATGTGATTCCTTCAACAGGTATCAGTGTGCAGGTGGAATAGATAGTCGAGATCAATTCGGAGAAATTTCAGTGAGAGAATGGACGCACCGAATTACGTCGCATTGGCCAAAAGACAGTTGGCGCACATCGAAATCAGCGACTTTTATATTTACGTGTTAATACATCGCAAGTTATATTGTTTAAGTTGTGATGCGATGAGGAGCCACATGTCGGGCGGAGGTCCATGCGCATATCGCACATTTCATGCGATATGATATAACGGTTAACAACGTAGAGGTAAATGTGTGAAATGTTGATTTGCGATGGGTTAAATTCTGCAACATGTGATAAGGTTTTCGGACCAATTTCAGATAAGTTAAAATGTACGGTTTGCGATGAGTTAAGGATTGTGATCTGTGATTTGTCTGAATCTGCTAAGTTGCAATAAAGTGATCCGTTGATGCGTCTTTCCGAGTATATGTGGGCCATAAACCACAAGTCTGTGTATTGAGGAAAAGTTTCAGTTTCATCTGCATCATTTACATTTGATCCTAAATCCCTAATATTGTTGTCCATGTCATAGTCACCCACATGTGTGTTAAAAATGAACTTGTTAATTTTCATGTTCTTACGCGCAACCTAATTAATTGTGTGTTTTTGGGTATGTGTTGTAACTGCTTTTGTCTCTTTAGTGCACTAAACTATCAATATAGAGATATTCTCCAATGCACCTTCATCTTTCACCTTGTCTAAACAACTTTTCAATACATTTTTATTAGGAATCCATTCAACTTCAAGGTTCCTGGTATTTTTTCTATAATAAATGGGAGACATGACATATACTGAAATATCTTCTGGAATGTCCCACTCTAATGCAACAAGCTCCCTGTGTGCCTTATTATATGTTTCCTTCTCTATAAGTGGATTGAAATTTGGCGCGGGATCTGAAACTTTCCTTACCCATTGTCTATTGTATTAGGATGCTTTGTGGCATTCATTCGAGCCTTTGTACCTTCGCATGTAACTACCCCCACACATGAACGGTCCTTGCACATTTCTGGGGTGATCATCTGAACGTTTTCTCCATTCTTCTCTCACCATTTTGCAATCAGCTGAGGAAAATATTTTCTTTCATGATCAAGTGCTCTACATAAGTGAAACTTGATCAAGGGTTGAGGAAATCCCTTGCAAGATGTCTGGGATGTCCACAATTATATCAGATAATTATCGCTTTGCCCCTTCCTTGGCCTGGTCCTCCAAGTCATTTTCCCATCATCCCTCAGCCTATTCTGTGTTTATTATGTGTTCCAGGCTTATTGTAAGTTTGTGCAATTCCCTTGTTTCCTTATTTCACTCAGTAAGAATCCATAGTGTGATCCCTCATCAAATCCAATGCACAACAATCATGAATATCATGTCCCAATGACTTGAAGAAATCACAAAAAATGGTTCTTACATAAGTCTCATAATCCTGCATCATGGGATAGTTCATAGGTGAATGTCCCAAAACTCTACAAATTTTTCACCACAACCCTCTTCCTTGAGCCAATGGATTGGTTGTGTTAATGGCCATGTAATATATTATCATATGAAATTCATTCCTATGGCGTCCCTTCTTCACCTTTGGTCAAGTCTTGTAACTAAATTTTTAGCGTCACTATCTATAACTAAACCTGAGCCATACTAGTACTATATCCACTTGCTTTTGGGGATGCTTCCAATTTTAACGCAATCTCCAAGGCTTTTGACTATGATGCAATTTTTTTTGGGTCAATGGTACTCAAATAGGGGGAATTAGTCCAGCAATGAACCACTCCTTGCATTGTGCATCTAGAATTCAACTTCCAATTTGGCAAAAAATACCTTAAACATTTAATGAGTCCCAAACAGACTCATTTTGTCCCTACTTAATCTCCTTCAACTTTGTAATACGTTGTGACTCGGACTTGGGTTTCCATAACTCCTTCAATAATTCCTACTTTATTTCTATCAAAGTTTTATGTTTTCCAACTAGAGTAGTACTCTTATACTTCATGTACCGCGTTAGTGTGTGGTCCCTAAAGGTAGTTTCCAACTACGCAATATTAGTAGGCTCGTCTTGGACTTGTTTCACATTCCATACCGCCTCACATACAAAAAAATGTTGGTCAGGATCATCAGTCCTAGTACCATGAAACACAGGCATCTTTGAAGTATCTGTCATTTTGATCTGCACACTAGTCCCCGATAAATGATTTCTAGGTATAATTTTTCTTTGTTGTGGCACACTCTATGCAACGTTCTTTAATAGATATTTATGTGGCAAACTTCCCTTCAATGCATTGGATTTACTACTATCATTATTATAACTACTCCTACTTTATTTACTAGCTATGGTATTCAAAACATTTCTAGGTGAACTTACCTCCTAATCAATTGATGTGCATGGGTTGTGGGTTATGTTGTAGCATAATTTGACTCATCTAAAAGTCAAGAGAGGTTCTGAGCAATTCAAGGTTGTTGAGGAACAGTTATTAAAAATTCAAGAAGAACTGCAACATGTTCAAGAATATAACCACAAGCTCAACATATGTTGCTCAACGATCTCCTCGTCTCATGCCCTGGATGTGTTTCGTGGCTCGATGAGTCAGAAAATTAAAAGGTACAAGCATGAAATTTTGAGTCTTCATGGAGGTGGAAAATTTTCGAGGAAGGGAGATGCTTCACGTGTCCTCCATCACATAGTTCTTGAAGATTATGTTGTAGAATATATTATGAAGAGTGATGTCTATGGATCATTGTTATCCATTTTCAAGGTGAACAAAAAAAAAAGGCCCAAGATCTTCTCTCAAGACGTATAACACTTGATATGTGATTTCTTGCCTCCAAGATGGTGGATAAGCATGAGAAATATGATACTACATTGAAGAAATTTTAGTTGCCTAAAACAAATACGAATTCCCTAGATGAGGATGGGTTCCCTCCTCTTCAGTTGAAAATTGATCCAACCCTATCTAGCAAGCTCTATGTTGCCTTGCATTTCCTACGAACGATACTTATTAACGAATCTGGAAGAAATATTATGCCTTATCATATTTTGGGGAAAAATGTTCTGCAACATATCAACAAAAGGGTGCCTAGAAAGACATTTCTTGAAATAAATGGTATTGGAAAGGTTATTTCAAAGAATGAAAAGATGCTTATCTAACTCTACATACGAATTCATAGCTGAGATAAACAAAAATTTGAAAGGAATTTGAAGAATTGTGCCAAGATGAAGAATTAGGAACATATGATTGCACATCTCACAAAATGCATACATTCCCAGCACAAGAATATCGGGCTCACTTTCGGGCAAACGGAGAAAATTTTCAAAAATCCGCGACATAGGTTTTGTGCAAAGGGACCCCAATTGAATTTTTCGTGAGAATTGTCCAAAAATTCAAAGTCGTTTTAGATATTTTTCCAATTCCTTAAATGCCAGTTTTATTAAAAAATGTCTTGCAAGTTGTGAATTCTTGGCAGAAGAAAATATTAGCTTGCATCAACTTCAGACCAGTGTTTGTTTCTCTCAACGTTTATGCATGATCCCTTTGTCAACGCAGCCACCTCCCTACTAGGCTTCCATCATAAAGGTTCAGTAAAGTTGGTTGTTGCAAGATTTTTGTGTAGTTTATGTGTTATTGGATAGAGGAGACACCTTCATTCAGCCTTGCTTGCATTGTGTCACTAGTGAGTCAAAATGAGGTAGAATAACACAAATTTACACAAACAAAATTATCGTTCCAGCAAATATCACAAAATTGATGGTATACATTATTCGCTCCTAAAATTAACGCAACTCGGACACATAGTTAAATGGTGAAGTGATCCCATAAGCGGTTTCTCCTAAACTTCCATCTAATATATCAACGATTAATATTCAATGCGGAATCACTGTTCTCACTTCCAAAAACTGCTACAAGTGCTCCCGTAGGCAGTAATTGGTTTTCAAAAACCATATGCGATTTTTTCAACATGCATATGAGTACAACGGCAGGACCCAAAATGTATTAGTTTTTCTTCTTTGACTTGTAGTGAGGTGAGGTTTTTATTTTAATTTTTAATCTTTTGTTTATATTATATATATTATATATATATATAATATTAAAACTAGTATTTTGTAATTTAAATTGATTCAAAATTTTCCAAAACTACTTTAAGGATCAGTTTTAAAACTGATCATAATTAGGAAGTTAGATTAGGTAGCAGATATAAAAGGGAGGGGAATCAAATTAAAGGGGGTTCGAATTTCCGAACCTTTGGAAGACTATATTTTTGCACTTATTTCTCTAAAGAGTTAATGAAAGAAGTCTCAAGTTTCCTGCAACTATTGATGGTGGTTTGTTTTTCTTGTGCCATCTTATGTTATTTCTTCTTATGAATGAAGTGAAGTAAAGAAGTTGTTGGTCTCTGAATTACATTTGTAAGTAAGAGTTAAATATCCTTAAATGTGCTCCTTCACTCCAACTCCTCTCTGTTCATAAATTATCTCTGAAACTTAAGTTAATAGATCTTGTGTTTACAGCATACTATTTTAAGTTTCCCTACAGTTCTTCTTTTTCATTCACATTTCAGTAGTTAAAGGCATCGTGTAATCTTTTATTACTCCAAGCATTAAGGGGTTTTAAAAAAGTAATTTCCAAAGGAATAGAACAAAGACCAAATGATAAAAAAAAAATTCATAAAATACTTTTAAAATGTCTTAAGCATTGATTCCTTTTCACAACCAAGGGACTATCCCTTAAGAACCGACATTTTTTTGGCGTCATTGCCGAAGACGAAGGCACGAAGTTATTTTTCCCTGGGTATTGAGATCTATTTCTTGATTGTGAACAATATTTAGATATAAAATTTGGTTGTTTATTATTCACCTAGCGACTCCACTAATGAAAGTTTCATTAGATGACGAATTTTGCTGGCAAGAAAATGAGAAAGCGTCATGGAAAAACAGGTATCGGAGTTTTATTTTTTTAAAGGAAGTTCTATTTTTTACTATCAATTTAGTGTTCTATTTTCCCTCACATGTCAAGAATATTGTTTCTTGCTTTATTTTCTCAGAAGATTGTAAAGCCCAAAAAGTACATTCTTTATTGGAAAAAGAAGATATTTCTTCTTCTCATATTATTGATCTCGACACAACTTTATCTCCTAAATATGAGAGGAGAGATGATTGTTGCATTACAATCCCTGAAGATAATCAATTACAGTCTCAACATGAAGAAGATGATTCATCAACTTTGACAACCACCATTTTTCCTCACAAGCAATTGACTGATTTTCAGCTCAAAAACAAAGAAATCTTTAAATCCTTGAAGTTGCCCACAATTCTTCATCAATATCCTTCAAAAGGATTCAAATTTCTACCAATTTTCTCTAGAGAGGAAGAGGATATTTCAATTGAACAACATATCTTGGAATTTGAGTACTTTCTGGACAAATTTCAAATTATTTATGAAGATGTGGCTTTAAGGATGTTTTGTCATTCATTAAAGCAAGGTGCTCAACAATGATTCCAGTTTTTGGAAGCAAGTTCAATTATTTCATGGCAAGGTTTTCAAGATATCTTTCTTAGATATTGGGGCAAGCACAAGTCATACGAAAAACACCTTTTGGAATTATATTCTATCCAGAGGAAGAGCAATGAATCAATCGCTAAGTTTAATAGGAGGTTTCAAAAAATTTATTTCGGCACACCAAAATAAATTCGACCTCTTGAAACTGCAGCTATGGTTTACTATTTGAGGGCTCTTTCTATTGAATTTGATTTTTATCTCAAGGAGAGAAAGCCTTTCACTCTCGAGCTCATGTTTCTTTATGCATAAGAAATTGAAGATAATCTATGGGTGTGTGGGAAACTTCTTTATCAGAGAAAATCTATTGTTGAAAACAAAAGGGACTGTCAAGAAAATAAAGGAAATTCTTTACAAGAGAATGAATGGTTAGAGATAAGAAGGTATTTTAAAAAGGTGTCATATTATTCCCATGTTGCTGAGACACAAGAATTTAAGAATTCTGAGGATTTTGATCAGAAATTCATTGCAACAACTAAACTAGACATGGAAAATATGGAAGATTATTATAATTTTCATAATGTTTGTGGTGTTTTGAACAAAGGAGAAACTAATGGAGCTCCTCAAGTGTTTTTGAAGGAGGAAAAATATTTTTTTCAAGAATTGGCATTGTATGAAAAGCATCGGCATTATGGGGAACAAACCTCAGATTTCTCTTTTCAGCCTAAATGCATGTCTTTAGAAAATGGCAATCAAGTTCCTCGCACACAATTCCAAATTGAGGAGTCAAACAGTGAAATAGGTTGCCTTGTTCAAAGGAATATACATCAGCAAAATGTTCAAGAAAAGGAAGCTACCGAAATTTTATCTCATAAGTTCTATGATCCATTGGCTGAGTATATGACAAATTTCTTTGGTCAGCAACAAGTATTTATGCAAGGGTGTGTGAAAATATTTGTACCTGGAAAATTCTCATGGTACATCCCTATTTTTATTTTTAAATTTCAATAGTATGGAGGCATTAATTCTAACACGCAGATGTTGGGTTGGTGCCATTGGAAGGTTGACTTCACCTGATTAAGTTCAACCATGTATATATAGGATTTGTACACAAATAAGCTTAGAAGTTGAGCATTTTCAGTTACAGTATTTCTAGTTCGGTATTTTCAGTTTAAGAATAAAGGAAGAATTCCAAAATGCAGCAGGTTTTGCGGAGATACCATATTGGGATCAACTTACATTTTTGTTTGACTCCATGCCCAATAGAGGCTACTGGTCTACAATTTCTGATCACTTTTCTACCAAAGTGTTGTCCCCAATTGGAGCCAGATGTTGTAGCATAATTTGACTCAACTAAAAGTCAAGAGAGGTTTTGAGCAATTAAAGGCTGTTGAGGAACAGTTATTAAAAATTCAAGAAGAATTGCAACATGTTCAAGAAGAACTGCAACATGTTCAAGAAGATAACCACAAGCTCAACATATGTTGCTCAACGATTCTCCTCGTCTCATGTCCTGGATGTGTTTCGTGGCTCGATGAGTCAACAAATTAAAAGGTAAAAGAATGAAAGTTTCAGTCTTCATGGAGGTGGAAAAAGTCTGAGGAAGAGAGATGCTTCACATCTCCTCCATCACATAGTTCTTGAATATTATGTTGTAGAATATATTATGAAGAGTGATGTTTATGGATAATTGTTATCCATTCTCAAGGTGAACAAAAAAAAGGCCCAAGATCTTCTCTCAGGATGTATAACACTTGATATGTGATTTCTTGCCTTCAAGAAGGTGGATAACCATGAGAAATCTCATACTACATTGAAGAAATTTTAGTTGCCTAAAACAAATACAAAATCCCTAGTTGAAGATGGGTTACCTCCTCTTCAATCGCAAATTGATCCAACCCTATCCAGAAAGCTCTATGTTGCCTTGTATTTCCTACAAACGATACTTGCTAAGGAAGCCAAAAGAAATATTATGCCTTATCATATTTTGGGGAATGTTGTTCTAAAGCATATCAACAAAAGGGTGCTTAGAAAGACGGTGGAATTTCTTGAAATAAATGGTATTGGAAAGGTTCCTTGAAATAATGAAAAGATGTTTATCTAATTCTACATACGAATTCATAGTTGAGATAATAATAAAAAAAAAATTAAATGCATTTGAAGAGTTGTGCCAAGATGAAGAATTAGGAACAGATGAATGCACATCTCATAAAACGCAGACATTCCTAGCACAGGAATCTCGGGCTAAATTTCGGGCAAATGGAGAAAATTTTCAAAAATCCGCGACATGGGTTTTGTGCAGAGAGACCCCAATTGACTTTATTGTAGGAATTGTCCAAAAATTCAAAGTGTTTTTATAGATTTCCCTAGTTCCTTAAATGTCATTTTTATTAAAAAACGTCCTACAAGTTGTGAATTCCTAGCAGAAAAAAACATAAACGTGCGTCAGCTTTGGACAAGTTTTTGTTTCTCTTAACATATATGCATGATCCCTTTGTCAACGCTGCCACCTCCCTACTGGGATTCCATCGTAATGGTTCACTACAACTGGCTATTGCAATATTTTTGTGTAGTTTATGTGTTATTGGACAAAGGACATGCCTTCATTCAACCTTAATTGCATTGTGTCACTAGTAAGTCAGAATGAGGTAGAATAACACAAATTTACACAAACAGAATTATTGTTCAAGCAAATATCACAAAATTGATGGTCTACATTATTCGCTACTAAAATTAACGCAACCTGGAGGCATAAAATGCACGGATGTTAAATGGTGAAGTGATCCTGTAAGCGGTTTCTCCTAAACTGTCATCTAATATATCAACGATTAATATTCAATGCGGCATCATTGTTCTCACTTCCATAAATTGCTACAATTGCTCCCGTAGGCAGTAATTGGTTTTCAAAAAACATATGTGATTTTGTCAATATGCATATGAGTACAACGATGGGACCCAAAACATATTATTTTTCTTCTTTGACTTGTAGCGAGGTGGGGTTTGTATTTTTTTTTAATATTATTATTATTATTATTATTATTATTATTATTATATATAAACCATAGTATTAATCCGACAAGTTCACATAGAACCCCATAAATATGAGAGCTACATTTTGAAAAATAAAGAGCTTCACCGGAACAGAAAACTTTATTTGACCAATAAATAAGCATTTACATCACAAGCATTATCTGAGTTACAATCCTCTCCCACAACAGATCATTATGGGTTTCATAAAACATGTGAAAGGATCAAACATTCATTTTTCTAGAAAGGCGTGAAAAAGTACAGGTATGCATTTGTCCCTAAGTGTGACATTTTCTAATGACATAAGGAGAAAACTAAAACCTCCAAGAGAACTACAACGTTAATCTATTCAACCAATTGTATGGATTGGTATTTCTATGAAATTCGTTGTGGGGTTACAAAAATCTAACAATAAATCTGTAACCATGGTTTTGGTTGATCGCCTTTCCAAATATGATCATTTTTTCATCTCCAACATCACCTCAAGATCTCTATGTTGGTCAAGTTTTCATAGATAATATCTTTAAACTCCATGGTATGCTGCAATTAATAGGCATGGATCCTAACCACATTCGCTAGCAATTTCTAGCAAAATATGTTTCAACTCCAGGGAAAACAATTGAATCTTAGCACCGCACAACACTCTCAAATTAATGGTCAAATCGATGCTTTCAACAACTTCTTTGAAGTGTATTTGGAATAATTTACTTCAAAAAGACAATATTAATGGGTCCAACAGCTACTTCTAATCGAATTGTAGTATAATACAACTTATCATGGTTTCACTCGAATGACTCAATTTGAGTCTATCTATGGCTAAAATCCCTCATCACTACTATCCTAATTACTAGGAGTCTCTAGAGTGAATGAGGTTGAAAAAATCCTCATGGCTCAAGTTTACATTCTCTGCACTCTCAAGGATAGTTTGGTCATGATTCAAAACCATATGAAGCAGTAGGTTATTCAACATTGTTGTGAACGCCATTTAGATAAATTGGTTTAGGTGTTTCTTGGTATACAACCTTATAAGTATATATCGGTTAAAAACACATGTAACAAAAGCTTGATCCCTAGCTTTGTGGCCCTTACAAGGTCCTCAAACATATTGGGTTTGGGGCTTACAAACTAGACCTTCCTATCCACTCTAAAAATCATTTAATATTTCATTTCTCCCGCCAAAATAAAGTGGTGACTTCTAATTCACATATTCATAAGTACTTGGATGAACAAGGGTTCCAATGGAGTTCTTTAAATTCGAATATGTACATCAAAAGTATATATGTTGAAGTTGAGATTCTCCATCACTTTCCCACTGGAAACTTTGACGTTGCCCACTGGTTGCTTTAATGATACCCACAGGTAAATTTGACGATGCCCACTGGTTGCTTTGATGATACCCACTGGAAAATTTGACAATGCTCATTGGTTGCTTTGATGATACCCACTGGCTGATTTTATGATTTTGTCAAAACTTTTAGTCTAACAATCATTTCCAATTCCATTATCATTTCCCCCCTTTGTCAGCTAAAAGGCGAGAGAATCATTTTCAATTGATTTTTGAACTCCCTCCCTTAAGGTGTAGGAGAGTTTCTCTTTTTAAGTATTTAGGAAACTTTATCTTTAACTTTGTATTAAGTAGCTTGTAGGACTTATGCAGTTTCTTCATTTCTAGATTCCATCTTCAAGGATTTATCCAGCCATAATCAACTATCACTTTAGTCTTCTTCTGCATTCGACATTTCTCAAATAGATGATTTTTCTTGCCACAATGGTGACAAGGATGTAGGTCGAAACATTTACTCTCCATATGACCATTTCTCTTACAATGGTTACACTTAACGTGATTCTGGGTATTTTCTAGAGAACCTACACTTACAAACTGAAATGGTTTTGCGAAATCTAGAACATAAAAAATGTTTTCTTTGTTGTATCCCAAGCCATGTTGATCTTTGTTGAAAGAAATTTCCTCCCAAGGTCTAATCACCTTCTTGGAAAGACCATTTTCTTATTGTTCTTCACACTTGTTACAGTTGTTGATATTTTGTGCTTGATTCATTAAGTCATCTCTATCACACTAAGCATCAATCATTTTTATTAACAATTCATCTATATAGCATGTTGCATCAAAATTTTCAATTAGATCTTCAGTACTACTAGTTGCATCATTTAGTAGTACAACTTGTTGGATGAGATCATTTGTCGCAACTTACATCAACTTGGTGGATTAGATCATTTGTGTTACATCTTTTATTAACATGTTGAATGAGGTCATCTGTTTCACAACTTGCATTTTTTGTTTTGATGAGGTCTTCAGTGTCTCACATTGCATCTATCTTTTATGTACATTGTGCATCTAGTAGATCTTGTTTTTCACTTAATTTAATATGGAGTGCATTAATGAGTTGTTCTTTCATATCTAGTTCATTTTGAAGATCATTTGTTGCTTCTAATGAGCTAGTCATATGAATGATTATGTTTTGATTTTGCTTTAACTTCCACTCAATTACTTCCATTTTTTTGTCCATCATTACACCCTTTCAATTCATTAATTCCTTTACCCATTTTGGTATTTAACACGCTCGCTTGTACTAACTCGTTTGATTTTGATTTGAACTTGCTTTATTTTGTGAACTCGCTCGCTTGATTTTTTCTTCACTAGGATGAGGGTGTCAGATACCACCAAAAATGTCCAAGAGAATTGATTAAGATGATTTAATCACAAGTTCAAATGACTTAGACTTTGAAATAACTCAACCTCCTATCAATTTGACTTTTCGACTCCATACCCTAAAATTTAAACCTTAGGTGTCGAGTTCAACCAAGAATACACCCTTTCTGTTATAATAAATAACTCCATTTTTATCTTTACTTTGACTTGATTGACTTTAACTCTTTACTCACTTACATTACAAGTGACTTTAACTCTCAACAGTCCAAAAAAACGACTTCAACTTTGATTTTATGAAACTTTTAACTAGACTTCACCTTATCACTCCAAATTTACAAAAAATAATTACACATTATCACTCTAAAAAAATATCTTCACATACAAAATACACTAATAAAAAAATTGTAGCAAACCTTATTGCTTCCCACCATTCAAATTTCCTTATCTCCTTATCTCTCCATTGAATTACAAATTTCAAAAATAAATAATACAAATTATTCAAATAATTTATGTCTCCCTTAAGTTCCATAAATTAACAACAACAACAAAATTATATTTTTAATTTCTTTTTAAAGTTAAATTAAAACACAATTTACTAAATTTTATGGTGAATTAAATGTTGTACTCTTTAAAATTTACATTTAAAGATGTAATTCGTTAATAAAGGGATTAGCTAAGCATCATTTGTTTTACGCACCACATAACTTAGCAACCCAAAATATTTTCAACGCAGTTACTCTACCCAAAACTGCGTTCTTAGATGGTTGGCTTTGCGTTTGATGCTAGTTCACTGGTCTCCCACGTAGTTTTCTCCTGAAAAACGCTAGAGTGGGCTTACGTTGGTGCTCAAGGATTTACGGTGGCTCAGCAAGAACCCACGCACGCAGGACGGGAATTGTCATTCTAATGCGCATGACATTGGTAGTGGGCTTCTCACAATGTCCACCCAAGATTGAAAACGCATTACAAAGCATAAGCCAATGATATATGACAAAGGAGAGCCAACTCAGAAATGGAACACAGTTCAACAATTGGGGTTTGTAGGGATACATGTGGTTGAGATATAGGAATTTCTTATGCACAAAACTAAGCCAATATTGTTGGAGATCCAGAAACGCAGAATTAAGAAAAGCAAGAAATATTTAAAATATTGGAAATAAAAGTCATGATCATCGGCGCTTTAATCTATTTTCATAGTTATACCAAGCGGAATTACCTCAAATGTCTGTACTTTCCAGACTCTGCCTTCCTCTTCCTCTTCCTTATCGCCTGTTGTGCCTCTCTGCTCCCCTGCTCAATAAAAAATTGTCATTAAGACCTGCGGAACCACGCAGCTCATTCATAAGCCACTGCAAATGGTTGCGATGGTGTCTTGCAATCGCCCTAATTTTACGCTAACTTGGCATGGAAGCTCAATGGGCCTCGATCAAACCCAGTGTTTTGTTGTTTGCTTCTTCAAAATCATCTTCCCGATTTCATTCAAAACTCAATGTTGTTAGCGTGTCTCCAGCTCCGGAGTCCTTCTCCATCACAGGGGTAGTTGACTCCCTTGATAAATAAGACAGATTTTTCGGAATAAGAGGTGGAGGCAGTGCTTGGTCATCTACTATGTGAAGGAGCAAACGATGCTCGGATTAAAAGTTGTGTATGTATTACCCTAGCTCTCATACCAAATAAAGGATTTAATACACTGAAATTAAGAAAGATAGGAAAGTTTTAATGTATATTGTATCTCACTCAAGAATGATAATCATACAAAATATAAATATATCAAGAGTATGTTTCAAGATAGTGCATCCATTTTGGACACAATCATTTTGGTTGGGTGAATTCAACCAACTATACATAAACAAACACCCAAGTTTGAGTAACTCACTCAAATAAACAAGTAAAAAGAATCCAAGTTTTATAATTTTAATTATTTTAGACTTTTGAAAGAAGCAAAATGATCTTGTAAATCCCACAAAGAAAGGTAATGATTCAGCATTGATCCAAGTTTCAAAAAAACAGCAAGAGGAAATATGCAGCAACCAAGGAGCAATTGGAACAAAGAGAACACATTCATCTAAGAGTCCAAGTGCCATTATAATCTAAAGAAACGGAAATAGTAATTTCCTTTCCAACCCAAACTCTAGGGGTTGGCAAAAAGTTCAAAAGAGGAAAAGTTAAAAAGAGAAACCAGATTTATCTAAGTAAATGTAATTTTGGTTTGTGAAATTTTCCCATGTTTTGAGTGTTAGTACCTATGTTACCATGCATGTGTTAAGCACATACAAAATTTTATTTTATTTTTTAATAGAATGAAAAGTTTTTTCTTCAAAATTTGATCTGAAAATAGGCAAACTAGTTTTTCTGTGCTAGCTCCCTCATTAGTATAAAATAAATGAGCTTAGGATCGTCTCAAATTAGCGAGTTATGTGAGGGTTTAAGTGTCAAGTTTAAGTGTCTTTTATGAGAAACTCATTAAGTAAAATAGTTTTTAAAAACACATGTACAGCAAGTAAATTGTAAAGAAATAACACACACAGCAAACACATTACACAATAGTTGATAACGGAATTCACCCCATTGGGCTACATCTCCATGGACCTGCTTCAATGGCTGGGCCCTCTTTGGATTAATGGTAAATTCTCTGATTAAATGCACCTACAGTGCTCCAATGGCTTTGCAACATGCTCCATTTGTATTCAGAAGACCCAAAAACCTCAAAAAAGACTCTTCTGGCTCTGAAAATGGTCTTCAAGTGATTTAGGCATGGCCTCCTCGCTGGCTTCTTTAATCTTCAAAGTGAAAAAACACTTACAGAAGTACACATATGTTTCTGCAACCTACACCATCATTCTCAGAGCATCCAAATCATCTAGGATTGACTCTTTCTGAGCCTAATTTGGTCAAAATATGCCAAAGTTATGGCTTCTTCAATTTCTCCTAGAAAAGCTCCACTAAAACTGGAGTAACTCTAGTTAAGCCCACAAAACTGGAGCTCCGCTGAAAATGGTAGACTCCGCAAACTTCTCCTCGAGTGACAAGTATGGTTTAATTATCGGTTAAGTGTAGTTTAAAATGGAGCTTAGCGTGTTATGCGCGATTAAACAAATCCAAATTTAAAAAATCATATTAGCGCTAACTGCAGTGGTTAAGGGTTAATTAACCCACATTAAAATTTAATCTGCACCATTAGTCAATGGTATCTTCCATAGGTCACGAGACACGGTTATGTGGTAAGGGTTGGCCCTTCTTGCCTCCGCCCAAACCTTTATTCAACTTCAAATAAACGTTATGCTTGTTATATATTGAGACCCACGTTGTAGCACAGTTTGTATGTTGTGTGCGTAGAGTAGGGGAGGTCACGAGGTCGAGCTCGACCTCTGCCCAGCCATAACATAAAATTTTTTCCCCTCATATAAATGAAATTTCGACCAAGACTTAGTCAAAAATTTGGCCTTTGCGAGGGGCACGTGGCAACCTCCGAGCTAGCCACGTGTCAGCAAATCATTGGCTCGTTCAAAAATAACCAAAAACTGCCACATAGCCCATAAATTTGGGCCATTCACAAATTAACACTTGTCATCACGATATTGGCCAGTGGAAAACCATATATTTGACCCCTTTGACCCTGTTTGACCCTTCTTTTTGAAAATTCGCATGTTTGGTCAAGCGGACAGCAGGCTCTAACTTTCACATACAAGTTCGTTTTCGATGAAACGAAGTACGTCAGATTCCTAACGATGAGACCTATCCATTCATTCTCGTTTGGAGCGATTTTGAGCACTTTTAATTTTAGAAAAAAATTTCCCCAATCCAGATTCCAATCACTCCTTCCCATTGACTCACAAAAAGTTGGTTATCTGATGAGAGTTGAATACTCTTCTCTTTCCCAAGTTCTATCAACTTGATTCTACTTGGAAAAATCTCTATGACTTCACTTGGGTTCATTGACATGCCTTGCCTTGCAAATGGCTTGCCAGTTCAACCAATGTCCTCATTTCGCTGCTGACCTAATCCAACACTTGTTGGCTGCTTGCTGACTGATAAAACACCTTGTTGTACTAAAGCGATCCCTCGGTGCTTGGAAAACTAATTGATGGCCTTCCCACTGCAAATATTCTTCCTCATTTTCACACACATGCATTCGATGCAAGCTTCTCCTTGGAAACCACTTTTCCAAGTTAAGCGCATCTGAGTGAACTACATAAATAAGTTCCAATATCAGTAATCACAAGAAAACAAATGACCATTATTTTACCTCCGTGGTTCCAAATTCCACATCTGAAAGAATGCATTCGCCATATCTTTTTCTTCTTGGCATCAACACATCAAATGGTCTACAATGTCTGATGTTTTGGCTACAAAATTTTTGGCATCTTATCCCTCTTTCCGCTTCTTGATTCCATCATCCTCCAATATTGACATGCTTCTCATGCCATGATTTGAGAATGAGGCTAATCATGAGCCTCTCGCTCAAGAGTGGACCTTCCCAAGATTAATGGCACAACCATTAATCTTGAAAACACATCATGCAAAAAACACAAATTGGCGGCCTCTTTCTTTTTCTCCTTCAAAGCACCAAATATCACATCCAGTGAACATCGCCATGTACTCTTACATCTTGGTGTACAAACTCATCAACCAAACACAAGTCGAAAAAGCATGCCTCTTCAAACAACTGACTCTCAAGTGAAACAAAAACTAGTGTACATGTTTTTTTTTCCAATAACTTGACAATTCTTCTCCCAAAACAAAAATAATTTCACATCTCATGAAACAATTCGTCAACATCTCCCTTTCATCTTTGGAGACAAAATCAACTCTTCCAAATCGATATGACATGCATGCAACACACAATCGACCAACACAAGTCGACACTCATGCATGTTCAAGCACAATGAAACTATCAAAAATTCCATTGTTCACACACAAACTCTCATGCATGTATACAATGCTTCGACTCTCTCGCAAGTAAAATCACAAGTAAGAGCTGAAATGACTAATTTTGTTGCAATAATAGTGAATCAACATACTCCACTTTTAAACACCTTCCTAGCGTAAACATGCAACATGCATTCTAGAGAAAAATAAATGCATTCACATGCAAATTGCAACTACAAATTGTCATATTTGTTACATCTAGGTTGTCAACATTACTCTACTTTTCAAACATCTTGCTTCGTGCAACATGCAACGTACTTTCAAGAGAAAAGAAATGCATTCAATTGGCAAAGAAATGCATCAATAAGGCAATATTTGCATCAGCCATCAAAAGAAATGCAAGGCCTTAATTGGTTAAGAAATATAACCATCTCTTTCCAAACCACTTCAATGGTGCTTCTTTCAGCTGCACTTCATCATGTGAATCATCCTCGTCCACATCAATTATGGAATCCTCTTTTCCATTCTTGTCAATATCTCTTTCCACCTTCAAATTTCATGGATGACTTGTTGGATACAAATTCCAACACTTGTCTACCAGATGACCCTACTTATGGCAATGAGTGCTATATAATTGTGTCTTCTTTTCAACATGGTTTTCATTATCCAATGGATCTTTGGCTTTCTGTCTCTTTTGTTTAGAAATTTTCTTGTGCATATCTATCTTCTTCCAACATCTTGAAACAGTGTGGTTATTCAAACCACAAAAGGAACATGTAAAATTTCTCCAAACTTTCTCATAATCAAAATCAACTTGATTAAAGGCAGATTTATACCTTGCACATTCACCTTTGTCGCCTTCTTGAGGAGGTGAATTTGATGAGGTAGTGGCTCTCTTCGAAATACCAACAATGGCTTCAATGACTTTATAGCTTTCAACATCCTCTTGTTTTCCATTCTCATTAGTTGCATGTTTATGAGCATCTTCTTGCAAAGTGGGTATAAAAATTTTCCATTCCTCACGAACACAAACTTCACAATCTTGAGGAAATGAACATGTAATGAAAGTCCTCCTTCGAACACATTCATGTGCCTCATTGGCTTTGGAGCATTCTCCATCATGTTTTCCATAAATAAGACAAATACCTAGGCCTTTCCTCAACAACAATTGGCTCAACTATGCTTTGTGCATGTTTGCTCAATCATTTACCTTCATATCCCATCTTCATCAATAATTTGGACCATATTCCTCTAGTATGTCTTTCAAAAGCACCTACACATTCATTTTGAGAGGAAATAGAAGATAAACTTGAATTGCATACATCTTTTTCATGCATATACTTGGCTAAGGTTTCCTTGAAATCATGGAGTTGAGTCTCCATCTCATGCAACCTTGATAGGTTTTCATTTGCAATATGGAGCTGAGTCTCTGTCTCATGCATCTTTTCAAGAAGCTCTTGCTTCTCCTCCTTCATAGAAATCAACTACTCTTGAAGTATAGTATTCTCCTTCCTATCTTCAACCAACTCTTACACCATATCTCTCATGATGCAGAGCTTCTGCAACATCTTTTTATCAAAGAGTCTTGCTAAGGAAGATGGATTAGAAACAGTGCTTGATGAAGCTGCCATCACACTTGTAATGCATAAAAAACTTCTTTGTTGTGATTTGAGAGCAGAGTCCTCAATATTGAACTTCTCCTCTATTTAGCTTACACACATAAACGTGTACACAGTTAAATTATCCTTGCACAAATACAAAACCAATAGCTAATTCTCTAGCTAACCTTGGAAAACCATCTCAAGGCTAAAATGAGCTAAACTGTGCTCTGATACCAACTTGATCTGAATATAGGCAAACTAGTTTTTTTGTGATAGCTCCCTCATCAGTATAAAAAAAATGTGTTTAGGATCGTCTCAAATTAGCCAGTTATGTAAGGGTTTATGTGTCAAGTTTAAGTATCTGTTATGAACAATTAATTAAGTAAAATAGTTGTTAAAAACACATTTACATCAAGTAAATTGCATAGAAATAACACACATAGCAAACACTTTGTTAGCATTGCACCAATTCTCAAGACTGAAAAGGAGACCAGCAAAGATAATCACGGACCACTTTGACCTAGTAGCTAGCCCTACTAGGGTGAGAGGGCTCTCTCAATGAGATCACAGTCAAATATTGATTGTGACATGAAATATATTAGGCTAGGTATGTAGATTAGTGTTTGACTGATTTGATGGTTTTTTGTTGGATGGTGGTTTAAGTTTAGGAAGACTAGGTCAAGGCTCTGAAAATCAGATTTGCAGAGATGTAATGGGGCAAGGTAGCACATACTTTAGCACTTTAAAGGTATCTTTGTGTATAGGGTAGATTGGTAAGGTTTCAAAATGAGCATGAATCTCATGAATTCATTTATATCAAAAGAATATGAACAAAAATGTTAAAGCTTCTTCAAAACAGAGCATTAAATCAATGAATTATGTTTATCTTCTTAGAAAGAAAACATGTGTAGCATGGAAATGGAAATGGAAATGGAAGGTAAAATACATTCAAACATATGATGACAGAATGAAAAACATTTCTAAAGTACATACCACATGAATCCCACTACAATAGCTGTAAATTATGTTCATTACTTCCTGCCAAATTCACATAGTACACTAGTATCCAAGGTTCAATTCCACAGCATCCAACCTTTGAAAACGATTACAAAGTACCTCGTATATCCACTTAGGTTTAAATC
This sequence comes from Pinus albicaulis, assembly GCA_034641835.2. Lineage (NCBI taxonomy): Eukaryota > Viridiplantae > Streptophyta > Pinopsida > Pinales > Pinaceae > Pinus > Pinus albicaulis. Next base: position 927,249,781 of record CM076579.1, read on the forward strand.
CTCCCTTGGAGATCGAATTTCTAACAAGAAAAGCCAAATACATGCACCTATCCAAAGTCTACTACACACAAGGGAGGTTACTTAGCCAATTCCTCCTTTTCCTAACCATCATGAGACATTTACTAAAAGCATTAAATGGATGATAAGACACCTAAGAAACCCTATTTTTACCCATTTACATTTACTTTGACCCCTTACATTCATTTACTTTAACCTCTTGACTTTTACAAAAGTTAACCTGAAAATTGCCAAAAATTACACAGTGAAAATTTCATGAAAATTATAAGAAATTGCAGATGCACAGCGAGCTGTTGGAGGCCATTTTTAAATGCCTTGTTGGAGTCCAAATTCAAATATGAGACCTGTTTTGGAAATATGGGAGATTTTAGATGTATTTTGAGTATTTGAGCATGGAAAATGGCCCATTTTTTACTAAGATATGGCCATTTTCTCAAGATGTCTCCAGGTGCACAACGAAAGTAAAAAAGAGAGGCATAATGTTAATTTTTTACCTCTTTTTTGCATCTTTCTCAAAATCTGAGCCCTGAATCAAAAATATGAGAAAATGGGTTTTTAGAGGAGGTCAACATCTTTCTAAAAATTTCAACCATTTTCCATTTGGAGGCCTGAGGAAGAAGCACAGCATGAGCTCGTTGTGCTTCTGGACCTAGTGAAAATGTCTGACTTTTCCAAAATTTCACCAAAATGCAAAAAATTCTCCAAATATTCTCAAAATTGGTCCAAAAGTTCCAAATGAGGTGTGTTATGCTATCATGGATGCATCAACAAGTAATTCCAACTTACCCTTCTCCTCATGGTTGATTAGGGTTTCCTTTAGTTTGGCTTGTAACTGTTTGACCTTTGCATTAAAAATTTGATTTCTGGCATAGCAATGGTAAGTGATGTGCTTATGAATCTTGTTATCCTTGTTGGCCTTGTCAAGGAGCTTATCCAAGTGTATGTTGACTTTCTCAAGCCAAAATTCCTTGTTCTCATTGATCTCATTGACTATCATGTCTTCAAAACTGAGCTCTTCATTTGTAGGGTCTTGTTCTCTTTCTTTCTGCAATGCTCTTTTGAGACCCATGGTCCTTGGCGTCTTCCTTCTTACCTATTGTTCATGCTCATCATGATCATCATGCTCTTCTATGCCAGCGATTGTTTTGCTTTTCACATCATGCTTGCTTGCCTCAAACTAATTTTTCTCCAAGGATAATTGTTTTGCCTTCAGCTTCTTATTTTCTTGCTCTAAAAAGGAAATGATGAAGTTAGCTCTTGCCAAGTTGTCTTGGAGCTCTTTGATCTGTGCATCCTTATCTTTGATCATCCTCTTTAGGTTTCAAGCTCATCACTAGCCTCCAAGTCTATTAGGTCAAACTCATTCTCTTCCTCATGCATGGATGTGTCATGTTGTAATGATGTTTCCTTCTTTGTTGATGTGGGCTTGGCCCCTTCCTCAATTTGAAGAGCAAACACAATCCTTCTGTCTCTCTGATATGTATGAGTGACCTCAGGCCTAAGTTTCTTTGTCATTATTTCTTTAGGTGACTGAGTTTCCACCTTGCTTGATGAACCAACTTCCTGCATGGTAGGTGACATGTTTTGTTGTTGATTTGGTGTAGTGATTATGGGCATTTGCAAGAATGCCTCAATGAAGGAATCCCATGTCATGTTATTTTCTTCCAGCTGATGGAGAGCCATGACATTTATCAAATTGTGATGAAAGAGGCTAGGATAATTCTCTCTACCGCTCACCTGCACCTTTTGAAACATATTAATCACACTCCTGTACAAGAAATTGCACAAATTGAGACTTAACACTTGTGAAGTGCATGATCAGTATTATATGGTATTGATACATTATTGAAAACCTACCCTCACATGTAAACAATTTCATGAAAACCTTCATTAATGGTGCATATCTCTCCAACAAATATCTGAATGGGAAAAGATGTGAAAGAGCTCCTTTGTGCTGTGATTTCAAGTAGGGTTTGTATTCTTCAAGATCTAGGTTCATGCCTTTGAACCAATTCTCACCATGGTTTGGTATTCCTGTAACATGAGATATAGCATCCACTGAAAATATGAAATCAATCCCCGAAATGGTAGCCTTTTCTCCTTTCAAAGTGGAGGCAAACATTTTTGTGAGTTGCTCATGATAACCTACTTCCTGCACTCTTTCACAAAACCCTAAAGAATTCACATATTCAAAGAATTTTTTGATGAATGAAGAGGAAGTGATTTCATTGCAGTTGGAGGGCTCAAACCTCAGTATCTTTCCCCCTTTGTTGTACTTTCTTTTCTCTGATGGTGATAAATCAGCTTCCATGATGAAACCATAGATGATAGGAGGGCAAAACAGGGAAAAGGAGTAAAGGAATAAAACGAAGGAGTTAGTGAAGGGAGATAGGAGTAGGAAAATTTAGGGAGATGGGCAGGGGTCTTAAGGAGCTTTAGGGAGTGAAATGGAGATAAATGAGTGATGGAAATGAGCTAGGAAATTTAAACACAATCCTAGCTAGGAAAACTACCCAAATTGGCAGAATTGGGCTAGGGTTTATAGCGAAAATGGTAGGAATGAAGGGATGAAGCTATGTAATGCATGGAAGTGATATATCAACTGCAAATAAAGATGTAGGGGCAAGAAAACTAGGGTTTGGTGCAGCAATTGATCATTTGGAAAGAAAAACCACAAAGTCAAAGAAAACCCTAGGAGAAGAATTGTTTCATTAAATCCTCTTGATAAACAGTGCTAGGGGAGTATGAAAGGCTTTAACTTACCTTTGGAAGGAGATGGAGGTTGAAATAGCTGAAGAGAAGCCTTCAAAAACCAAATTTGATTGATAAACTCCACTTCTGCAAGACTCTTCCCCATGTGCAGCGAAGGCCTCCTGTGTGCAGCGCCCATGTGCAACGCAGTGCTTCTATGCACAGTGTTTTCCTCAAAATCACAGCGTAGTATCTATATACGTTGCGAGGTCAATTTTTTCCAGTGAGAGGTAAAAACGCGATTTTCCTTGCCACTGTGAGAGGAGAGCTTGATAATAGGAGAGTGAAAGAGCGCAAATGAGTTTCATTTTTGTCTTTTTGGCCTTTTTATAAACATGAAGTGACTCCTTTTGAGTGAGGATGGGCCCCACATGTCTTTTCCAAGCATGACTTTCATTTTTTGAAATTTGTAACCTTGGACATTTTGTAACCTTGGCCTTTTGTAACCTTTGGAACTTTATAGCTTCTTTGGAACCTTGAATCTTTCTGAAACCTTCAATTGCAGCTTTAGGAACATGAAGTACTTATTACATATAGAAACATAAATTACATTTTTGAAATCAAACTTTATTGAATAAACTTTCCTATTACCACTCCTCTATTTTCCGGATTTTATGCATGAAATGATAGATTTGGTGACCTTGAAACCCTAATGACCTAATGGAGACACTAAACTGAATGAAATCAATGATGATGATGATCTTTGAATGATGATACACTCAACTAAGTGATGACATGGACCAGCATGTGAAAATTTTGGAAGGAGTGGAAAATAGTCCTAGACCTAATACTCAGTGACCAAAATTTTGCTTGAAAACCTAATTAAATGACAAAAATTTGACTATAAGACCCTAAACGAACATGATAAGAGCTCATTTGATCACAAATGACAAGTTGTATAGACTGACACTAACATGCATTACACAATAGCTGATAACGGAGTTCACCCCTCCTGAGCTACATCTCCATGGACCTGCTTCAATCGTTATGCCCTCTTTGGATTAATGATCAATTCTCTTATTACATGCACCTACAGTGCTTCTATGGATTTGCAACTTGCTCCATTGGATTCAAAAGACCCAAAAACCTCAAAATGGACTCTTTTGGCTCTGAAAATGGTCTTCAAGTTATCTAGGCATGGCCTCATCTCCTGGTGGCCTTGGGCTTCTTTAATCTTCAAAGTGAACCAAAAAAAAAAAAAACACTTACAAAAGTGCTCCTCTACCTTCGCACCCTACACCATCATGCTCAGAGCATCCAAATCATCTAGTTTTGACTCTTTTTTAGCCTAATTTGGTCGAATTATGCCAAAGTTATGGCTTCTTTAATTTCTCCTAGAAAAGCTCCACTAAAACTAGAGTAACTCCAGTTAAGCCCGACAAAACTAGAGCTCTGCCAAAAATGGAAGACTCCGCCAACTTCTCCACCAGTGATAAGTGTTGGAAATGTTGTCATTGATGGCAAAAGAGATGACAAAGGAGGAACACTTGAAAACATCAGTCAAGGAGCAGAGGAGGCAAAAAGAGGAGTAAGGAGCAGCATCAAGGAGCACAAACCTGCTTAGAAAGTTGCACAAACCTGCACATAGCCCTGCTTGAATCTGCAGAGAGCTGCATAGGGGAAGAAGGCCATCAGATTGAAGATCTGGGCAGCCGGTGGTTGTAATTCAATCCATTGTGTAAATAAGAAATGTTTATGCATATTTGTGCCTTGTGGATTTAATTTATGTGCGAATGTATATCTGCTCTGCTTGAATTAGTTTGTGTGAATATGTGCATGCGTCATGGTGGAGAATAATCGGAACCACGAGTGAAAGGCGGAGGAACCTGAGCGCAACGGAATAGGGTGTTGATGAACAGAGCCTTGGAAGCACAGAGTAATGGAGTTGTGCGTTATACATATGGTAGGACCGTGTTGAAATGTCAGGGAACAAGGGCCACTTATAAAGGAGCGGAACACACAAAAGTGCGGAACAAGGCGAGGACGGAACCTGGAGTAGGGAACCGTGACCGAAGGAACAGTAACGGCAGTTTAGAGCTGAAAGGTGGGTTTCATTGCACCATCTATCGCCGACAAGCGGTATTTGAAGAGTTGCGAGCGATTCCATAGAAAGCTCGACGTGTGTCCCCGACCGACATTGCAAAACCGCCATCCACTACGCGCCATCGTGGGTTAACTATCGACCAAAGACTCGGTGCGATATTGATACATATCGTTGATATGGAGGCTCAATATCTAACGGTGATCGCTCGCAGGATTTGCACGAAGTTTAATAAACGGTACGGTGTATGCATTCCGCAATTGTATTGTGGGCCGGGGCGGAGATATATGTAATGAATTCGGTTTATTAATGTCAGTCGACGTATTGTAACCTTAGCATAAGGTCTGATGGAAAATATTAAAAGAGTTTAATTAAGGTTGAACTGTGTATGGTGGCACCTCGTCGTGAGGCCACAACCCTGTGGTTGAGGGTTACACGGATGTTTCGGGCCAATTAATACCTTGGGTTTAATAGCCAGCGGAAGGGTGACTTAACCCACACACACCTAGTGTTAGTTGCATGGAGTCATGAGAAGATGGACTATTGAGTTATGTGGCCGAGAGATTGTAATATGGTGCAATTATATTATATGGGCGCAAGGTTGAGAATGTCATTCCAAAAGTCTGTAATTCCGGAGGCCTCGTATATTGGTTCAAGAGTTAGTCATCAACCCCCGCGAAATTTAAAAGGAATGGTTCAATATATCCGAAGGTTTGGATATAGTTCAAGACATTTTATATATATATTGATATGTTACAGTATGCATGAAGAAGTCGTATATACTCGTGGTGGAGTAACATTTGGTTAGTAGGGAAGGTCTATATGGTATGATTGGTTCATATCAAGGACGCAAATGAGAGTGACAGTGACCATGGGTTGATAGTAGAGCTCCCACGGAAAAGAAGTGGAAATGAGATGTTACATACATATACTAACTTTGAAATTAATATCTCAAATCTATGAGATTTGAGATATTAACACTCTCAGATTTAAGTGTTTAATTTGCCAGCGTAGAATAAAGTGGTGTTGTGAGATTGCCCAGATTTAAAATCAGTTGTTATATTAAAAAGCAGTTTTGTATGCAACAGGTGCACAAAAGTAAAGTGAACGGGTGAATAAACACAGGGATGAAAATGTGAGACTAACAGAGATAAACAAAGAATGTAGGAACTGAAAAAGTCACAGGAATTTTTGCAGGCATGATGAACGGAAATATACAGATCAGTCACTCAACAGCAGCAGAAAAGACAAATCCAATAAAGCCAAAGTTCAGAAAAAGAGCTGAGTGATATTGAAATGTGTAACTGAAAATGTAAATATTTTTGTTGTTTATATTGTTTGTGATGCAAAGGCAAGTATCCTAAGGAAAAGACAAAATCCCACTGAAGCATGGAAATTTGTACATATTGTTATAATTTTAAAAATGAGTTGGATAAAGGAATAAGAAGATAGAAGCTAAAGAGTCATGACTGTTCACTCCAAATTCTTTGTGAAATACAAACAGTCATGTGAGGAACTCTATAAATAATATCAATTGGATATGCATAAGAGATAAGAGAGAGTAAATCGAGAAAAGGCAGAATATAGAAGTGTGAGGCAAAGAAGATTAAGAGAAGAAGAGCAGAAAGAGAAGCTACAGAACAGAGTTGATATCTGAGGTAAATCAGCAAACATTCAGTTTGATAAATTGAAGAAGTTGGAGCTTCCCTATCAAGTTGCAGCTTGATAGCTGTCAGTTGTAGCTGACTGAGGTTGGAGCCTCCTGTAGGTTGGTGCCTGCAGAAAAATTGAAGGGAGTTGGTGCTTCCTTGCAAGTTGTAGCTTGTAGAATTGAGGTTGGAGCCTCCTGTAGGTTGGTGCCTGCAGAAAAACAGTGGTGAGAGGGAGTTGGAGCTTGCCTTTGCAACACAACAATAATAAGATGTGGTTTTCTCCCATTATGGGTTTCCACTTATACCTGGTGTCTCTGTGCATGATGTTTATGTGTTGATCTGATTTATATCATCTACTTAATACCTGCTGCTCTCATATTAAGTATGTTGTTATATTATATTAATACTTGCTGCTCACATTCTAAGATTACTCACATATTAAGTTGGATATGAAATGAAGGTGTAAATAAGGTTTAATAAAAAGTATAAAAAATCATGAATGTGTTAAACTGATTCACCCCCCCCCCCCCCTCTCTCAGTTTAACTAAGGGTTCAACAATAAGTATGGTTTAATTCTCGGTTAAGTGCATTTTAAAATGGATCTAAGCACATTAAGCGTGATTAAACAAATCCAAATTATTATAAAAAATAAAAAAAATCAGAATAGTGCTAACTATGGTGGTTAGGAGTTAATTAACCCACATTAAAGTTTAATCTGCACCATTAGTGAATTTTCTCTGCCATAGATCACGAGCCATGGTTTTGTGGTTAGGGTTGGCCCTTCGAGGCTGGCCCTTCTTGCCTCCACCCAAACCTTTATTCAACTTCAAATAAACGTTGTGCTTGTTATATATTAAGACCCACGTTGTAGCACAGTTGGTATGTCTTGTGCGTAGAGTGGGGGAGGTCACGGGGTCGAGCTCGACCTCCACCCAGCCATAACATAAAAAAAATTCCCCTTATATAAATGAAATTTTGACCAAGACTTAGTCAAAAATTTGGCCTTTGGGAGGGGCACGTGGCAGCCTTTGGGCTAGCCACGTGTCAACAAATCATTGGCTCGTTCAAAAACAACCAGAAACTGACATAGCCCAAAAATTTGGGCCACTCAAAAATTGACACTTGTCAGCACACTATTGGTCGATGAAAAACCATATATTTCACCCATTTGACCCTGTTTGACTTTTTTTTTTAAATTCGCCTATTTGGTCAAGCGAACAACAGGCTCTAACTTTCACATACATAATCGATTTTCGATGAAATGAAGTGCATCAGATTCTTACTGACAAGACCTGTCTGGTTGTTCTGGTTTGGAGCAATTCTGAGCACTTTGAATTTTTAGCAAATTTTTATCACTAATCCAAATTTCGATCATTAAAAAATAAAAGAGTGATAGAAGTGGTAAGATAGTGAGGACTAGCTAAATGGACTTCTATGTAATATAATATAAAATTTATGGAAATAATTCAAACATTTTTTACTTCTCATAATCAAAGTGATGAAATGAAATAGATTTGAAAGAAATAAGATGCATGTTGTGACTTCAAAATAATGAACTACTTTAATTGATGAGATCAAACTAGTGACTTGAGAAGAATGAAGCAACTACTTACACTATATAAATGATGAGTTTTTTAATATTTAGTAGTCTTAGAAACACCTTTAAAGGTGTAGAGGATAACATCATAACAATTTGGCTCTATAAAAGCAAAACAATCTTAAGAAAGTTGGAGATATGTAATGAAAAATTATTCACAATATCAATAATGATGAAAGGAAATTTTTTTAAGTAGGCCAATATGGTTCAATAAATTAAGACTAAAATATAAAGGTAAAAAAAAAAAGTTACAATAAAATGTAACAAATATAAAATATATTTGTAGGCTTCTCTTACACAACTTCAAATTTCCTTGCATTGATTGCACTGAAAGAATGTCTATATCCTAATGGTGGCATGGAATGTGAAAGTGGAGTGGCAAGGTGCCTATGTTACGTTTTTTTTATTATTATTATTATTGAAGGTGCCTTTGTGGCAAGTTGTGTATATTTGAAGGTAAATAATCTTAGAAAATGTTGGCATAAGAAGATGATGAACTTAATAGTTATGTATATGAAATATGACTCAGAAAAGAAGCATTTTTTGATGAAACCACAGAATTGTCAATCCTCAAAGAAGATATGGAACTTAATAGCTACATATATTGAAATATAACTTGGAAAAGAAGTAATTCCTTGAAGAAAGGAAATAATAAGGTTTAGTGCTTAATAGCTACATCATTAATAAGCAAGTATTATATAAATTCTTATATTTTGTTCAAACGATTCTAGACCAAGCTAGGTTGTACCAATGCATCTTTTACATGTGAGAAAAAGGTACATATTTTTTTTTAACAAACATAATGATTTATTTCTTTATCATGCATCTTGTGTTTTGTCACTTTATTGTCTCAACATCTACCTCTTGTAAAGCTATAACATGTAAAAGCAAGATTGGTTCAATAGCCTTCGACAAAATTTCATGTAAAAGACAAATCAAGATGAAATTCTATGAAAAAAGGATGGCATCAATGATTGATGGATATATCATTAATAATCAAGTATGATTTAAATTTTTTATATTTTGTTTATCAAGCATAGTGTTGAGAGAAATAGATATATGTTTTCTTTAATAAATAAAAGAGTAGATTTGTCTATTATGCATCTTGCTTTTTGTTCCTTTATAGCTTGGATGTCTACAGTTTTTGAAGGTATAACATATATACACACAATTGCTTCAAAAGCCTCAACAAAAAAATTATTAACAAATGGAACTTGGAGTTGCCAAGGATAAATGTAGAATAAGAATCCATGTTTCAATTTTATGGAATTCAAAAAGAAATGTAAAAGATATTTCAAAAGTACCTTAATTATTGACAACACATTATTAAATATAATACAATTTTCTATGTCAATACCACTGATTTGAACACCCGTTAAAGCTTTAAGCAAACAATGAAAATACATTGTGAATTATTTAAGGAACCAAACCAGAAATCTCATAAGATACATGTACCACTTCATAACAACAATTATAGCTTTAAGAAAACAATGGAAATACATTGTGAATTCTTTAAGGAACCAAACCAGAAATCTCATAAGATACATGTACTACCACATAACAACAATTATAGAAGTCATTCCTCCAATAAATTTATTAACATCAAATACTAAATGAAATTTTGGGTAGCAATGTACATCGTGACAAAATGTCCACCAAATTGATTACTAGATTTGTTGTTTGCACATTGAGTGCACCACAATAGCTATTTGCTTAATTCACTCCAAGACATTAATTTCTACAATAAATTTATTGACATCGAGATGCTAAAGAAATTTTAGCTAGCAATGTAAATCTTCATATAATGTCAACAAGTTGATTAGTGGATTTATTGTTTGTCCAATGAGTCTGCCACAATAAATATTACTTTGATTCGTTCCAATATATGAATTATGAAATTATTACAAAATCTGAATTATCTCATTCTTGTGCATTTCATACTAAATTTTTTGTTTTAAATTCATTACCATTCAATTCTTGTGCAAAGTTAATATTTATTTCTTTCTTTCATACCAATGAGATTTTTGGTTTAAATTCATTACGATTCAATTCTTACCAATCCTAGAGAAAAATTAATATTTATTTCTTTTTTAGCACCTCATTCAAGAATTGCAAGCAAGGGTTCCACAAGATTTAAACCTTGATGTTTTCATGCTAAGCACCTAGCACTAACCATTCAACCATATGCCAATGGATGATTCTTACCAATTGTAGTGATTCCTTTTAAAAGCTTCAGTTCCTAGAACTCAAGTTGTTGAGATTTGCAATATTGAAAATGGCACCTAGGAGGCTTCTAGCTTAAGTTTCCCTTAATTAAATTAGAAGTAAATTGTAATTCCACATCACATGACAGTTTGTAACTGTTAATTGAGTGAAGAAGACTTAGTTAGCTTAGTGAATTCGAGTTGGAGGTCAAACTAGAGGCATGTAGGGTGTCTCATACTTTTGTGAGTTGTAATTAGTTAACTTGATTATTTGAGTTAAAATCAGTTTAACTAATTCTAAGAGATGAGCTAGTGATATGTCCAGCGAATTAAATCTGATTTAATTCACATGCAGTGATCAATTAGATAACTAATAATTCTGCATGTCAGTTCTAAGGAAGACTCAGTTGAGATTGGAGTTAAAGGGAAGTGTATTATCAGTTGTATAATCATCCAAATCGTACATGTGCATGCAATTAGAAAAAGACCTAAAATAAATCATTCCTTAATTAGAGAAATTTGCCTTTAAAAGGAGGAATGAAGGCACAAGTTTAATCATTGTTTTGGTGAGCACGAGTTGGTCAGACCAAGCAATAGGAAGCACAAGTTTGTGTGTGGAGATTGTGAGAGAAAGGTGTGCCAAGATAAGCTTGTGCACATGTTGGTAGTGTGAGACAGTCAACAGAGTGCAGAGGTTTCTCAAGAAGAGAAATAGCATTGTATTGTTTCATGTTCTTGACTTAATGCAATAGACAAATGGCAGGGTTTTTAGTTGTTCTTTCCCCAGATACATCTTGTGTTGTGTGATTAATAATTCTTTCTCTTACTTGTTTATGTGATTGTGCAATCAAAATTGGTTTCCGCAATTTGTAGAATTGATTCAGTGTTTTGTTTTAGTACATTACAAGATCAATTGAATCTATTTAGATATTTCTACACAAGTGATTGTACCTTATGTAGCTCAAGAAAAGCATTATCTTCATATAGCTCAAGTAAGACCTTCGCTATAAGTAGCTCAAGAATGGCAAGACCTATAGGGAAAGGAAGGCTTTCATCTCAAAAGAATTGCAATACCTATCTCAATGCTTTCAACCACCTCCCATGTCCTTATTAGCCATAGATAAGAATTGTGGTACCTATCTCAAAAAATCCATATCTCAAGGCTTTGACCCACCTCCCATGTCCTTATTAGCCACCAAATTATAATTCCTACTTGAAAGCTCTTCTCAATCTTGCATTTTCTTGAACTTTGTGAGAATGTTGAACACTTCACCCTTAACCTTCAAACTATAGATCCAAGTCTCGAGAGAGAAACCATCAATAAAAGTAACATAATACCAACTTCTTATCAAGTTAGTCGAAGACATAGATCCACATACATTTGAATAGATTAGATCAAAACTCACTCTTGATCTATGCTTACTGCTAGAAAAACCATCCTTGACATGCATACCAATAGCACTTCCTTTGTAGATGCCTTCTTTCTTTATCTTGAGGTTTGACAATCCCTGCACTTAGTTCTTCAAAATAGGAAGCACTTTATGATGCAAATGACCAAAACAATTGTGCCAAAACTAACACAACTTAGTTCTATCATGCACCAAAGCACCATGCTTCACTGAATCTACCTTCAACTTGTAAAGTCCTCTAATGTGAATGATTTTTACAACATGATTTTGACTTCTAAAAATGACCTCCTATGCATCAAACTCAACCATAAAATGAAGATCCACCATACAGGATACTAAAAACAAATTCATCTTCAACCCATGAACAAACAAAACATCATTGAACTCAAGAACATCACTTGAAAGTGTCTTGCACGAAATGGAGCCAATTCCTCCCACACAGTAAGTATCATCGTCTCCAAGCTCCAAATTCATGCCTCCCCCTTACTCCTAGATCATGTTGAATAATGACCTAGCATATGACATGTGGCTTGGAGTTCCATTGTCCACATACCATCTAACACTAAAAGTAGTTTTAGAGGACAAGCAACAAACCAAATCCACATCCATCGTGAAAAATCTACAATAAGAAGAAACAACCCTTCCAACACTCAAGGTACTTCTCTAAGGAAACCTAGGGTATCACGCTCAACAACCTCAACAATGTCAAGCACCTTTCCACTTATTGTTCAGCTAAAATACAATATCCCTCTTACACTGTGGTCTTAGCAACCAAAATTTTGTATACCATGTGGATTGTTTTTTACTCGACTTTTAATGCAAAATGGAAATTTCACCTCTTAACAAGAGGTTTCCCAAATATTAGCCCTATGAATTTTCATCCTTGAGACTATTATGATATGCAAATAAATCATCAATAACAACAGGCAATATTCCAAATCTTAAGTCTTAACAAGGCTAAACATCTAGGCAATCCAAAGGAAAAGACGGCAATGTGTTTCGACAAGTTTCGACCCTAGGACTATTATGAAATACAAATAAAACAACAATTACGACATATAATATTTCAACTCTTCACAAAAATCAATGTGTTTTGACAAGGCAGTCTTATTGTGCATATAACATAGCTGAAAACACTTATCGTTGCTATAAATCTACCCTTATTTTCTTCAATTTATAATTTCAAATCACTTAATATAAATCACCCATAGCTTATGTCAAAACAACAAGACACAGTGTTGTAAATTCCAAACCATGCAGTATATAGATGGCTGAAAATCAAATCCACAATTTACACAAGGTTAGTACAATCCTCTAGCTCTCTAAAACCTTGGCTAGGAAAAACCAAGAAAAGCAAATCCAACAAGCATGTCCTCCAAGGAAAGATGTATCCTCTTCCTTTTCACTTCAACAAGTACATACTAGGGTTTCATCTCAAAATCCTAATCTCCAAGAGATTAAACCCTAAGCCTAGCCTTCAAGACACTCCAACAAGCTCAAGAAATCCTAGCAACTCTATGAGAGAGAGAGAGAGAGAGAGATCATGTACATAAGAAGGTCCAAGAGAGAGAAGAATAGTAGTGCACTCCTCTTAATCACAACACTAACATGAGTGATAAGAATGAATAAGTGAAGCACTCTTTCCTTACTTTATCTTTATATATATATATATATATGACAGGTAGGGATCTAGGGAGGACAACAATACATATATTGGCCGATGACTTTACAAAGAACCTACAATAACACGTGGAGCACTACACACCAAAGGTACACATGTCAACCTCCAGGTGATGTCATCCACAAGCAAGGCTCCAAATGCAAGGGTGTTCCACAATGTGTCTTTAACACTCCTACAAGCCCCCAAAGGCTCTAGTCATCATAATCCTTGTACTCGACTAAGTCCACTCCCTCTACATGAACAATATCACAAACCAATCATCATCGAGCCAACTCCAAGCCTCCATGCAAGCATCCAAGTTACCCTATGTTGTCTATGCCCCAATTCCCTCCTTGTGAATGAAAAATGCTCCTCCTCCTCAATAATGTGTTCTACAAGCAACCATCTCCATGTGGACATTATGAAGAATGTCACCAAAGTTGCTAGGAGATCTTTTGTGTTAAGAATATCAATAAAACATTTGATTGAGGTCAAGCAACCACTAAGCAAGCCATCTTCAATGTGCATATCCATCATAGACCATCTCCCATATGAAAATCCATCACAAACCATCCACAGATACCCCTAATATTATCCCTAATATTATGACCCACCCCAACAATGTTGTAAACACGTTTAGAAACCTCGATAGCTAACATCCGATCATGGTCTTTTAAACTTTTCTTTGCCATCAACTACATTTAGTTGGAGGCATACAACACCTCGTTGTCTTAACAAATGTTCACTCCTAGCATTTTGATCTCAACCACAACCTGCAACTACATTGACTCATTAGTGTTCAACACATCACCTAAATCATCAGCATTACTCCTTAAACAGTTGCCTTCAACCCTCCTTTGTGACTTCAACTCAGAAGAAAAAAAAAGGGGAAATGTTCTGGCACTTTGTTGAGAAATGGTATTTCCTGCTTTGTTGAGAAATGGTCTTTCCATTTGAGTAATGTCTACAATCGAAATTGTTGCAACTCCAAATTGCAGCCACAACTACAATTGCAACCTACTTCCATAACGCTATACTACATATTTATCCATAACCACAATGCCCTCTATCTAGCATAGTAGGGGATATCAACAACCACGATCTCTAACTCTATTTATTCTTCCTTCTTGGTACTTCCATTCTTTTGCAACGAACTAGAGTTCTACCATGCACCATCTAGTATCATCTAACATATGCAAACACTCAAAACCTCTCACTAATACCAAGTTGCTCCATAATGGGCCAAAGGAAAAATTGTTGATGTTAAACTCTTGTTAAGAGGTTCAATCAATATGGATATAGGTTCAATCAATATGGATATCACAAAGCAAAGCATAAGTGTATAGGGCTTATAATCAAATTGATTTCACTCTAATGACATATTATAATTCTGTATTGATTCATGAGATGAAATAAAGACAATCATTACATTTCACTACATTGTGCAAGAGAAAGAAATGCAGGAAAATAGCAACATGCAATACTAGGCAATCAAGTCTGAGAGGAGAATTACAAGGAGATTCTATTACTGCAACTTTGTTATTGTTCAAAGTGACATAGTAGTATGGCTTTTGGTGACCAACAATTCAATTGTGGCTTAAAATCACTGTGCCCTTCTTTCCTTCACAAAATTCCTTTGCCCAACCAAAACTTGTTGACCTCTTATTTTATTGCAACTATGGTATTTACATCCATAGTTACAATAGCAATGACACCTGTCTTCACCATGCACAAGAAATTGTATGACGTAATTGTCTCTCAAACTCTTCATTCCAACTTCAACCTAATTTTCTATATCATTTGCAATGGCTTCAAACTCTCAATTGTCTTGTAAGTCTACCCACCAATCTGCAAAAGCATCATATGATTGCAAGAAGATATGGAAACCAGATTGACTTGCCCAACCATTGTGCAAACCACATATATACATAGTTCTTACTCTACATCCATTGGTAATTCTCCACTTTCAATTGTAATCAATAACAGTAGTTCAATTCATCCTCCAACCACAATCCACATCCATCTTAGCAATCCACAAGCTAGGCATGTTTGGATTTTGCACTTTTTATCGAATTTCCACCTTCAATTCTCTTTGCAACCACACTCTAGCAATCATTTTAGCCAACTTCATTCAAATTTCACAGCTTCTTCCTAGTCAATCACACTACTTCCTTCAACAAGTACATGGTCAATTTTTCATTAGATCTCCCCATTCACAGTTGTGCATTTAGCATTGTTTTGTGTGTGTATGTATATGTGTGTTTATAATACAAGACTCCACAACAACTGTCTCAGTGAACCCTGGTGCAATGGCCTCCAGTAGACAAAGTGCTACCATGGCATTACCCCTGTAGACCCAAAAGGCACAAAGATCAACCCAAGGATACACTAATTATTTTAACTATAAAGTGAGATATATGTTAATTATCCTCTTCTATCAATTATTTCTCATGGGGCAATACTAAACTGTGTTTGTATCAAAACAAATCAATTTTTCTTGCGTATGTACATATGTATTATGTCCCCACTTTTCCCCTCTTGTAGGCTCACCTTCTGGACATCAAAGACATAATCCACATACACCTGCATGGCATGAGCCTTATCAATATGCAAATTTCATGCCATTCAAGTCCACAATGCCCAAAGGGCCTATAATGCATGAATCGCTCACAAGGCACAAACAACCTTAAACACTATTTAAGTATGTTTATGCATACATATGTTATATGTATGCATGTATCGGTTTCATCTTACAATTTGACAAACATGAATGTACGAACACACAACCATCGAATCTGAATCATGGCATGTCCCTTCGGCTGCCAAAACTTTGCTCAGCAAAAATAACAATCACCACAATAATGTCATATAAATATAACTCTATAGAGCAACACGGACTTGCCAAATACATTTGTGTGAGGTCTGAACAATAGTTATATAGAATATAACCAATACTTCAAGTACCTGCATATTTACATGGATCAGACCCCGTCTGCATTACAGAAATTTTGAAGATACTTATAGAAACAAAAAAGGTATTGATCAAAACTTTTACCGACAAAAGTAGAAACAGCAAATCATATAGATACTTCATTATATACAGTGGGTGCATACCTCTATGCAAAACCAAAGCCTTCTGCAATATGAACTTCAGTGATGGCATGAAGACGAGCATGCATCATATCAAAACTAGCATATGGTGGAAGGACAAGCTGGTAAAAACATGTATGTGCTATAGGAAGCCAGCTTAGGTTGGTATGGGCCTTGTGAATATGAAACTTTGAAGGAAGTCCTGAAAATCCCTCTGGTGGCAGGTGGGTTAGAGAGGTTGAAAAGAAGATTAGCCTTCTGCATTGTTCGACTGTCATTCCATTGACCACCTGCACAATACAAAACATGTTCATAATTCAAACAAATACAAGATGAAATTTTGGATATAAAATGAAATGAGCTAGAGGCCTGCTACTCTACTGTGATATGCTGGAAATTTCTCACACCAACATAGATCCATCTTAACTCTGAACCTATTAAGCATGAAAAGGAATCAAAAAAACTTGGGATGTAAATTTCTGGTGCTTAAAATTCACTAGTTCAGAGGGATCTAGGCTGGTGTGTGTGTGTAATAATGATTTTGTTCTTTTCTTAAACTTTCCTTCGACATTGTGGAGTTTTTCTTATATTTTCATTTATCAGCACAGACATTATGCGTCATCTATACTGGCATTGTTTTTTTTAAACTATATTGGGTCAACTTATGCCACGTGTCACATCAGTGTTAGGAATAGACATTAAGATTATACGTCTCTGGGTTGTCTCTGGGTTGTCGAATGCACCTCACTTGTCTTGGTGCAACCACTTTCAGATAAAAATTTAAACAGTAAAACAAAACTTGAATAGGTTATTATCATATGAAGAGCTGTTCAAGCCATAAAATGAAAAGTGATTCAAGAGACTCAAATCTCAACTGAACTGGAATTGACGACACACTAAATGTTGCATGAAGATATCATGACTGATAAATCGCACACGAAAGTTCAAGAAGCCAGCATCTGGTCTTGCCTATTTTGAGATAATGTCTCTTCTAAAAAAACTTAAATATGCTAGAGAGTAATGACCATTCTCTAAGTTTATGAGATGTTAGTGATTACTGTAATAATAGATGTTAGTATCTAGAGTTTAATGTCATATTAAATATGAGCGTCCTTTGTCACATGATAAATTTATGGATCATATCTAATGTAGTTTCTAATCATATCTTTAAGACACAAACGTAGTTAGTGATAACTTCTATTTTTCCAACAGTTATTTATCATATACAACCCTTATATTTTATTTTCCTCAATAATTAATTAAGTATAGCATTATTTATTCATGTGCTCTCCCTCTCTCTCTCTCTCTCTGAATCCAAAATGGTATCAGAAAAAAGCTGATGGAAGATGAAGATGGAAAGAAGGTACTGACAGTGGCTCAGTGAAGAAATTTAATGAGCTGCCTTTTTAGAAGATTGAAAAACCATAAAGGTAAAACAAATTGTGTTGCATAGGAGACACTGTCAGAAAACAATTGAAGAGATGCTCACTTGGAATTTCCAAACCGCTGCCTGGGAAAATTAAAAATAAATATGAATCGGTGATTCGAAAGCCCCACTGCCAAGAGATATCAATGAGCCATTCCTGGAATTTTTTATGTGCCTCTGTTGGAGATTTAATTTGTTACCCACCTTGACACAGATTTAAGGAGCTGCCGTCAATTGGAGTTATTGTGCCAACTAAGTTTGGTTCCAAAATTTGGGCAGTTTCGTTTAACTGAGTTCATTCCCCAATGATGTTTAAATCAGATTAACAGAACCAAAAAAAAGTGATGGAATCGCTTCTTGTCCTCTAACATTTTGGCTGGCTGGAATCAATTTCTGCCACTTTTTCCAGAGGTGTGAACAACAGGAGGAAGAAAGGGTCAGTTCTGGCATCTTGGAATAATCAGTAATTATTCCAGAACACATCTCACCAAGCAATCTCCAGGCACACAATAAAAATAATAATGAGGATAATTAAAGAGTTCTAGAAAAAATTCCATTTGTTTGGGTATTCTGCTTGTAAAGTCAGCTGATTGAGGGGGTTCGCTTTTGGAAAAGCATTATGCTGGAAAAATTTTACATAAACTGGTATTTGGCCCAGTTCACTGTCATTTTTCCCCATATCCCCAGTAGATTGGAAACCAGACCCCAAGGTGGACAGCTTCACAGAATCCGCAATAGGTTTAAGAGGTAAGAAACTATGGTAAGAGTTACCCAGGGGGTCGTTATCACTAATTTCTGTAAATTTAAGATAAAATTCAAAATCTATGTTGTGCAGAAACACAAGATGAGAAATATACTTGGCTATCGAAACTTGAGGAATATGATCATGGGTAGAGAAAAAAGACCAACAAATGCAGCCCAGCAAGCACTTTTGTTGAAAATAATGGGTAAGGCTTCTTGATCATCACATTGTCAATCGCAGATAACATCATACCTCATCTTCAGGAGTTACCCAGGGGGTCATTCTCACTAATTTCCATAAACCAAAGTTGCACGAAACGGGGAAACAGAAACAAGTTTACGAAATGGGTACAGATACGAAATGCGACCTCCCCAAATTTTGGAAACGGGGAAACGCAATATATATATATATATATATATATATATATATATATATATATATAAATGGGTACAAATACGAAATGCGACCTCCCCAAATTTTGGAAAAAGGGAAACGCAATATATATATATTATAATCTAGGACATTTAAGAAATGTTATGTGAAATCATAAAACATACATGATAAATTAGAATTTATTACATTCAAAGCATAAACTATTACATCACATTAACTCATTAATGATAAATGACACATGATGAAAATAGCAATATCGGGATATCCAAAACCAGCCTTTATTATATATCAAAATCTCAAAATCAGTCTTTATTATATATATGAGGCTGCAAGTACTATAAAGTCAAAAGACTAATACTCATTATCAAAATCCTCATCAAAAATAGCAGCAGAAGCATGCTCAACAGTGGATGGTGTAGCTGAAAAAGATGATTGGCCAGTTCCACTTCTATGCTCCTAGTCCTCAATATTCATGGCAGCAAGAGAGAGCTCCAAATCAAGATTTTCTCGATCCACATCTCATTCTTTAGAAGGACCATTGCCATATTCTGGACCCCTACGAGATGCAAGACGAAGGTTGGAGTGCACATAAAATATATCCTCTGCCTTCTATCAGCCCAACATGTTGCACTTCACAGAATGAATAAAACCATAGGTGCTCCAATTCCTTTTCACTAATGAAGAGCTTGCCACTTGTGAAAGGATGCAAATGGCAAGGTTTTGCAAATGTACACAATTTGCTCACCTAACTGGATTCATGGTGCTTCTCTCCTCTAAAGATGATTATTCCTGCAACAAAACTGGCAAACTCTTCCTTCACCTCCCCGTGTAGATGAGCTGGAAAAATTCTCATAAGGGTTTTTTTCACCCCATTAGCCACCTCTCTATCCTTATGCGGTGTCTTCCTCTTCCCATTGCTTTGAGCAATAAGCTCCTCATCATAAAATTTGGGGTTCAAGGCATGTGCTAAAGTGTGCAATGAAGTGTTGAAATTGTTTCACCTATCAACAATGATTTTCTTGACTAATTCAGCAAAATGATCATCTACAAACAAGAGTTGTGGAGACTCTTGTGAAATGATTTCCGTAGTTTTCTCAACCATGGAATCCATGCCATCATATACCTCTCCTAAGAAAGGTTGGTCAGTGTCAGCATTCCGAAGAAGTTCAAATGCAGGGGTTGTAAACATTAGCAAGAAATCTATCTTGCTCCACCAATCCTCATCAAGGCTCAATCTATGCACCGTATATCCCTGCTCTGAATCTGCTTGTCTCCACTCAACCCAAAGTTGACTCGCCACCATAGACAGTAATGCTTGCTTAACCTCAACAAGGCGGCACAATATTATGATGTTTGAGGCATATCTTGTCTCAAGAACTTTTAACAACTCCAATTTGGAGTACTCTCGAAATATTGATTGAGATTGGTGGTGGTTGGTGATGAATTTAACAATCTCCCTTGCTTCCCCTATGAGTTCCTTTATCCATGGAACTTTATTGTCGATCTCCTCTAAGATCGGATTCAAATTATAGACAATGCAGGGTGTCCAAAAGATGTGGTCATACCTTCCCTCAATAATTAAACCTGCAACTTTGCATACTAGTTCATTATCCGTGATAACTTGCACCACCCTGTTAGGACCTACTTGTTCAATAGATTTTATAATAACATTAGCAATGAATAGTGCATCTTTTACCTCTCCCGAGCAGTCTTTTTGTTAAATTTTTGTAGATGTTCTATGCTTGATGCAACTTTACCTTTTATCCCAATATCAGTTAGCAATCACATAAACAATAAAGTAAAATGTTGATAGAACATACCAGTAGATCAATAGAAGACAAGCCAGAAATATATAAGTGCGTTGGTGCGTTATGGCAATCAATAGGATGCTTCAACCAGCAAAGTCTCAATATGGTCAGCCAACCAGAACTGTCACACAACCCTCTAGGACAGCGAAAACAGTCAACCCAAAAGTCAACGTTGTCAGTCAACAGTCAACGCAAACAACAACAGCAGCTAGGTCAACGCAACCAAGTCAAAGTCAACGTCTAGCCTCGGGAATAGTGCCAAAAAATGTGGATTTGGAAAATCGAAAGTTTGGGAGAGTTTCAGTTCTGTTTGACCTTGTGTTAGACCAAAGTCAATGCTGCTGTAGAAACCCTAGGCCTAAAACAGAAAATAGTTGTTTGCTGAAATTTCCCACGTGTGAAGAGAAGAGCCTCCAAGGTGATTGAACCAATCAAATGAAGAGAGAGAAATGTGTGAGGATGAGATGAGTGAAAATGTCCTCCAACGTTGACCAATATATATCCATCAATGAGGGTGTGTGACACAACTACTGGCGCTAAAAACCTTCAAGCCGACCTTCACATATTTTGAATAAATTCAAAATAAATGTTCTGCTCATCAGATCAAGATGATCTTTAGATCGATCTTGCACCTCTTTGAAAGAGGAATTTAATAAAAATATTGGCATCTTCATCTGAGCATCACAACATGGAGTTTGGACCTAGTTGTCCAAAATTAACACTCCCTCTCAACTTGGGAGAACTCCATCCACCTGTGCAATCCAAACATCGTGCATCATCTCGCCATAACTTGCTTTGTCGGCTTCTTTATTTCAGAACAAAAGTGGATCAGTCACAAAGACATCATTCTCGGTGTTGACCACACTTTGTCAACGACCCCATAGCAGTACACCCCCATTTTTTCAAATGGGATTCATCATGTTCGACGTGTTCACGCCATTCAGATTTCATCATCAGTCGGCAGTTTCATAAATGATGTAAACCCATTCTGCATGTTTATGATGTAAATGATCTAAGGAAGACCACCATGTATGTAACAACCTAGGTAAGCGTAGTGTTTTGGTAATGATTTCTATCCTAGGAAGTTTTTTGTCTCACTGATTCATTTGTGTTTCTCGACACAAGTGATCGGCAAAGTTTTCCCCTCCAGCTTCACCCCAAAGCTAGGGTGGATTTTGTCATCAAGATGCTAAGTGAGTCCTAGTGTTTTCTATCGAGTCTTTGTAAAAGTAGTTTGGGAATAATCCTAGCTAATTGGCTAGCTTATTTTATTACAAGTTGCTTGGTCTACTAGATCATGTTTTGAGTCGCAGAATTGGGTAGCTACTTAAGGATCTATACAAATGGGTATTCCCCCTTTATGTGTCTAAATGTATTTATCTTATGAAAAGACGGTTGGAAAAATAATTAAATCCCCTCTCAGTCAATTAATTAAATTTCCTAGCCAAATTAATTAAGAATCCTAAGCCAGAAATTTAATTAATTTCAAGTCCTAGGTGACTTAAAATTCTTCAAAGGCAAAATTTGTGGGTCCTTGAAAAATAAATTTTTAAAAGTCCCAGGCCAAGGGAATATTGAGAATTTCAAGAAATTTTGGACCCCTGGGCCTTGGTGGTTAAATCAAAGTCAAAATTTTGAGATAATTAACTCAAAAATATTATTTTTGAGTTAATTAAAATGGAATTAAATAATAAATTCGAATTTCCTCAAGATTATAATTTCGACGGTCTAGATTAAAAGATAGTTAAATATTTTCGACGGTCGAGATTATTTTGACAATGATCCACTGAACTAGCCGTTGGAGATTTTATCTTATAAATTAGAGGTCTTTGTCAATCTTTCAAACATTCGATATCTGGATCGTGCACTCGCTCTTGAAGCTCTCCTGTAATATTTTCTGGAATAATACAAACGAAGACTTTGGGGTTTTATTTGGATGGTGGTGCTCCTCTTCATTATTTTATGGTAAACTTGTTCTAAACATTCAGTTGGTGATTATTTTAATGGATTGTTGATTAATGGCTCTTGTAGAGTAATCTATTGCACAGGTTTCTTGCTTAGGTTACTAGATTTAGGGTAAGAATATTAATTGGATTGAGTTAGCAGTTATCTCTAGCTCTTGAAAATTTTATCTTTTATGTTACTTCTCTATTAATTTGACAGTTTAACTTTAAGTTTGCAGAAATCTTCCGAATTTAGAATTGGGCGTTTGGATTAGTCCTAGTTTAGACTAGCTGACTCCCAAGAAAATAAGATCTGAAGAGCTCTCCAGATCTAATTCCCCAGGCTTATCTTAAATTTCGTTTTTTGCAAGGTTCTTTATTGAGCTAATGCCTCTCTCTTCTTTTTCTTATTTTCTGAATTGTGTTGAACGGTTTTAAATCTGGCCATGAAGGCGTTAATCTGTAAAATAGCATTGTAAATCCCGCTCATTTTTATTTTACTCACTAGGGTTTTGGGGTTTTCAATTTGGGCATATATTGAGTTTTTGGGTTTCTTAGTTTCTAGTTTCTGCAGGTCCTATTGGGAGATTCTCAGGAATTTTTTTTTAGATCTGAGCCAGATGTAGGCCCTGGAGGGTAAGATCTGGCCTCAAGTTTGTTTTGGGTTGCAGATCTGGGCAGCATCTTGTTTTAAAGAAATAAATAATTACAAATGCATTGGTTCTAACAGGAAAAATTTGAAAAATCTGTGTGCCTGTGTTGTACGCCTGTAGTTGCGCCCTTGATATGCTCCTGCTAGTGCCATTTCCTCAGCATTCACGCTGTTGCCCATCGCACCCATATGCCGCAGCTCCGTTTATCTTCATTGCTCCTATCCAAAATTACAACCCGCAAACTTCATTTCCAGCATTCCTGCTTTCCCACACTACACACTATCTGTTGTCGTTGCCTGCCTTGCACACGCACAGCCCTCACACAATTCTCATACACTACCAATTCCTCTACGCTGTCAGTTGTCGGCTTCTGCATATCCCCTTTTCTTGCCGTCCTCATTTCTTCCTCACATTGCACGTTTCTTGCCTCTGTGTAAACCCTTTCATCTTCGCTGCCAGCTCTTCAATCCCTCCTCACGTTAACTTGTCTGCTCCTTTCCATCGCGTCCTCTTGCTTCCTTGTTGCACTCCTTCACGTAATATCTGTGCATTTTCCACGCTGACCTGCATTCACAAACAAACTTAATGCAAACCAAAAAAAATTAACGCATCATAAACTTTTAACACTCGTTTTTATTTTTTGACTTTTTCAATTTTGATTTTATTTTACTTAGTTTGACATTTGGATATTTTAAAATTTTAAAAATAAAACATTCACCAATATTTGATTTCATTTTATTTTTATTTTTTTTTAGATTTCAACTTTTGAATATATAATTTGTATAAAGTTTTCATTAACATTTCTAATAATTTTTCTTTTAGCTTTTTTCTAAATCTTAAAAAATAAAAATCAAAATAAAAAAATCAAAACTTTTAACTTTGATTACAATTTGACATTAGCTTTTAGATTTTCATTAACTTTTAAAAAATATTCAAAAATACTTCAAAATTTTTAATTCTAACTTTCTTTTGTCTATAGTTAAATTTTAATCTTTGTGTGTATAAATATTTGGAAAATCAAAAAATTTGGGACATATAAATTTTTGATCTAATTTGCAAAGATATTAAATTGTGAAATAAATCCTATGGTGGACATGATTTAAATTTTTTTATCCTCGGTCTAACTATAGGAGAAAAATTAATTTCTGGATTGGAATTACTAAGAACATCATTTTAATTCGGAACTATTTGAAATGTCTAGCACTTGAACTCGATGGTCCTTTCATGATAATATCTTTTTCGGAATTTAAATTTTTTAAAGATTGCACTTGGTTCAAAGTATTTTTCATGCTTAGCACCTAGTGAGATTGATGATTGTTTAAATGAGCTTTAACTATGGTTTCATCTGCTTGAAATTGATATTAATTGCCTAGTCAACTTTGAGAATATTTCAGGGGACGATAAATTGCATGACTTTATCAAACATTGTTGATGCATAATTGTGAGGATGTTTTATCGAATGTTAAATCGTATTATTGAAAAAGGCTTATCTTCCATTTTGATCAATTGAGCACTTCATTGAGGAATTAAATATTATCTTGGTGGATTGATTTTTTTATAGCAGCAGTTACCTATCAATTACTTGATTTTAATTTCATAACGGGATTTTTTGACTCCACAAAGCACTGGTTTTAGACTTCAAATCTAATTGAATCTATAAAATATCATTAATCTTAACAAGTACTTGGTCATTTAACTGTCTCCTAAATTTGTTAGTTTTCAACCAATTCTCCTTCTTCATTTTCGTTAGGGTCTACCTCCCTTAGTCTACAAGGAGACAGCTTAGATAGAGAGATTGGAGATCAGGGTGACAGCCCCTGATCTAAGCCGTTGTCGCGGTGCCTAGATATTTGGTGCGACAACATTTTTTGGCGTCGTTGCTGGAGATAGAGTTTTTCTGTCTTTGGTCTTAACGACATTTTATAATCTTCTAATCTTTTTTCGCCATTCATTAGCCTATCACACGGGATCACATTTTCTAGCATCATTTCATATCTTCATCTCTTCATCTTTTTCATCATCTTATCTTTCGTCATCTCACTAATCATTTCATCATTTGCACCATTAGCACCTGGACATTTCGATTGGCTTCCTGTTTGGGTGGCGACTCCACTTATTCATCTATTTACTCCCAGACAAGAATCCCCCCTGATATCCATCTGCTACTCTCGACTATTTCTTCTATTTTAGAACTAGGTTCATGCTCAAGTGGCGACTCCAATTCTTTCATTTCTTACAAGAGTTCCTGCTAAGAAGCTCGCTTCTTGAGGACCTCTTGACTATTCTTGAACAAAGATCTCTTTCTCTAACATCCACTTAACCTTTAAGCAGGTCATCATCGATGATACCTTTCACGACATGCCGGAAGAGGCCATTCCTAAATTGCCTTTTTACTCAGGTGGTAATATCGTCATTGCTCGAAAGCATCTATTGACAGTTACTCATATTATAAATATCTATTGTCGTCCTTCACAATATAATCATGAAGATGTCAAGATACGTCTCTTTGGTTGTTCCTTAAAAGGTCATGTTATCGATTGGTTTCGAAATTGTCCTGAGGAGTATTTTTATTGTTTACAACACATCATCAATGCTTTTAAAGATAAATATATAAAACAAGGTGGCTCGCCTTGTACTCCCAATATTATGCAAAATAATGAAATTGATCTTGTAAAAAACTCCACTATTAACAGGAGATTTCAAGACAGTTCTCAGGATGAATCCACTTGTACCACGACAACACAAATCCATGATAGTGGTGAAGCAGAAACAAGTTGTCAAATCAGTGTTGACAACGATAAGCATCTTGTTAACGAATTGATTCAAATGGTTAAGTATATACAACTAAATCAAGCTCAGGTAATCAAGAATATGGAGGCCAACCTTAATCATTAAGAATATGGAACTTAATCAAGAAAAATTAATAGCGGATCACGCCAGAGAAATTGGTTCTATGCAGAGTAGGTTATTGGCCTTAGAAGGAAAACATAACAAGGAAATGACGATCATGGAAGCAAATCATGAGAAGCAGATGAACTATATGCAAAATTTCTTCATGGCCATGAAAGCAGATAATGATGAAACAATAAA
This sequence comes from Pinus albicaulis, assembly GCA_034641835.2. Lineage (NCBI taxonomy): Eukaryota > Viridiplantae > Streptophyta > Pinopsida > Pinales > Pinaceae > Pinus > Pinus albicaulis. The sequence continues at coordinate 927,276,258 of CM076579.1, forward strand.
AAACATGGAAATCAGTCAGATGTCCCTTCAACACAAATTGTTGACTATTGAAGAGAGTCATGCAAAGGAGATTAGTGTTGTAAATGTTAAGCATTCTAATCAAATGACTGTTATTCAGAATAAGTTGGAAAAAATGGAAAGATCACACATGCAGAATTTCCAACCCAAGTCAGAATTGTCAACAGATCATAGGCCTCCCAGTTTTTTGAAGCAATTTCCATCTCATCACACGGAGGTCACTTTTCCCGTTAAGGAAAAATTAACTATGGTTACAAAGGATGTTAAGAAAGACCAAGCTTATGTGTCACCATTGACAAAGTATATTCAGAATAAGATCGGTCACACTCCAAGTTCATCAAGTGTTTTGTACAAGCATCTTCAAGATAAGGACAAGAAATCTATAGTGGTCTCATTGCTAACATCATAGCCCACTAAGAAGAAGAGAAAAAAGAAGAAAAGAAGAATTAAGTGGTTTGATTCGTCTGATGGCCGAGAGCAGCTTGACATTCGGATAAGAGAGAGTCCTACAATATGCAAGATTGGACATAGCACATCTAAAAAGCAGCCTACAGACTTGCCTGAAAGCAGGCAAATGCTCAGTATGCACTATATTGAACACATCTGATGACACAGGGCATCCTTTGTATTGTATCTCTAACCCTTACACCTTGTTATTTCAGCATTTCATTTTGTAGTTAGAGTAGATTTACTTTTCATGTTAAGTAGAATAATAAATGAAAGAAGAGCTTCTATTTTTCATGTGCTTAATGTTATATGTTGATATTTGGATGGACACTACTTATGTAATTTTGTGTGTTGCTTGGATACAGAGTCTGGATTCTCACATTCCTCCGGTGAAGCAACGTGTCCCCAAGTAGAGCCAGATGTTGACCACACTTTGTCAACGACCCCATAGCAGTACACCCCCATTTTTTAAATGGGATTCATCATGTTCGACGTGTTCACGCCATTCAGATTTCATCATCAGTCGGCAGTTTCATAAATGATGTAAACCCATTCTGCATGTTTATGACGTAAATGATCTAAGTAAGACCACCATGTATGTAACAACTTAGGTAAGCTTAGTGTTTTGGTGATGATTTCTATCCTAGGAGGTTTTTTGTCTCACTGATTCATTTGTGTTTCTTGACACAAGTGATCGGCATAGTTTTCCCCTCCAGCGTCACCCCAAAGCTAAGGTGGATTTTGTCATCAAGAAGCTAAGTGAGTCCTAGTGTTTTCTATCGAATCTTTGTAAAAGTAGTTTGGGAATAATCCTAGCTAATTGGCTAGCTTATTTTATTACAAGTTGCTTGGTCTACTAGATCATGTTTTGAGTCGCAGAATTGAGTAGCTACTTGAAGGTCTATACGAATGGGTATTCCCCCTTTATGTGTCTAAATGTATTCATCTTATGAAAAGAGGGTTGAAAAAATAATTAAATCCCCTCTTAGTGAGTTAATTAAATTTTCTAACCAAATTAATTAAGAATCCTAAGCCAAAAATTTAATTAATTTTAAATCCTAGGTGAGTTAAAATTCTTCAGAGGCAAAATTCGTGGGTCCTTAAAAAATAAATTTTTAAAGGTTCCAAGCCAAGGGAATATTGAGAATTTAAAGAAATTTTGGACCCTTGGGCCTTGGTAGTTAAATCAAAGTCAAAATTTTGAGATAATTAACTCAAACATATTATTTTTGAGTTAATTAAAATCGAATTAAATGATAAATTCGAATTTCCTCAAAATTATAATTTCGGCAATCCAGATTAAAATATAGTTAAACCTTTTCGACGATCGAGATTATTTTGACAAGGATCAACTAAACTAGCCATTGGACATTTTATCTTAAATTAGAGGTCTTTGTTAGTCTTTCAAACCTCTGATCTCTGGATCGTGCACTCGCTCTTGAAGCTCTCCTATAATATTTTCTGGAATAATACAAACAAAATCTTTGCGGTTTTCTTTTGACGGTGGTGTTCCTCTGCATTATTTTATGATAAACTTGTTCTTAACATTCAGTTGGTGATTATTTTAATGGATTGTTGATTAATGGCTCTTGTAGAGTAATCTATTGCACTGGTATCTTGCTTAGGTTACTGGATTTAGGGTAAGAATATTAATTGGATTGAGTTAGCAGTTATCTCTAGCTCTTGAAAATTTTATCTTTTATCTTACTTCTCTATTAATTTGACAGTTTAACTTTAAGCTTGCAGATATCTTCCAGATTTAGAATTGGGCGTTTAGGGAAGTCCTAGTTTGGACCAGCTGACTCCCAAGGAAATAATATCTGAAGAGCCCTCCGGATCTAATTCCCCGGGCTTATCTTAAATTCCATTTTTTGCAGGGTTCTTTATTGGGCTAGTGCCTCTCTCTTATTTTTATTATTTTCTGAATTGCGCTGAACAGTTTTAAATCTAGCCATGAGGGCTTTAAACTGTAAAATAGCATTGTAAATCTCGCTCATTTTTATTTTACTCACCGGGGTTTTGGGGTTTTCATTTTGTGCATATATTGGGTTTTTGGGTTTCTTAGTTTCTGGTTTTTGCAGGTCCTATTAGGAGATTCTCAGGAAATTATTTTTAGAATTGAGCCAGATCTAGGCCCTGGAGGGTAAGATCTGGCCTCAGGTTTGTTTTGGGTTGCAGATCTGGGCAGCATCTTGTTTTAAAGAATTAAATAATTACAAATGCATTGGTTCTAACAGGAAAATTTGAAAATCTGTGTGCCTGCGTTGTACGCCTGTAACTACTCCCTTAATCTACTCCTGCTTGTGCCATTTCTTCAGCATTCACGCTGCTGCCCATCGCACCCATCTGTCGCAGCTTTGTTTATCTTCATTGCTCCTATCCAAAATTACAACCCGCAAACTACATTTCCAGCATTCCTGCTTTCCCACGCTACACACTATCCATTGTCATTGCTTGCCTTGCACACCCACAGCCCTCACGCAATTCTCATACGCTGCCAATTCCTCTACGTTGTCAGTTGTCAGCTTCTGCATATCCCCTTCCAAATCCGCACTGTCTTTTCCCCCGTAACTTGTTCGTTGCCCTTTTTCTTCATGCTGCCCTTTTCTTGCCATCCTCATTTCTTCCTCACATTGCCCGTTTTTTGCCTCCACGTAAACCCTTTCATCTTCGCTGCCAGCTCTTCGATCCCTCCTCGCGTTGACTTGTCCACTCCTTTCCATCGCGTCCTCTTGCTTCCTTGTTGCAGTCCTTCATGTAATACCTGTGCATTTTCCACGCTGACCTGCATTCACAAACAAACTTAATGCAAACAAAAAAAAAAAAATTAACGCATCATAAACTTTTAACCCTCTTTTATTTTTTGACTTTTTCGATTTTGATTATATTTTATTTAGTTTGACATTTAGATATTTTAAAATTTTAAAAATAAAACATTCACCAATATTTGATTTCATTTTAATTTTACATTTTTTAGATTTTAACTTTTGAATATATAATTTGTATAAAGTTTTCATTAACATTTCTAATAATTTTTCTTTTAGCTTTTTTCTAAATCTTAAAAAATCAAAATAAAATAAAAAATCAAAACTTTTAACTTTGATTACATTTTGACATTAGCTTTTAGATTTTCATTAACTTTTAAAAAATATTCAAGAATACTTCAAAAATTTTAATTCTAACTTTCTTGTCTATAGTTAAATTTTAATCTTTTTTGTGTATAAATATTTGGAAAATCAAAAAATTTGGGACATTTGAATTTTTTATCTATTTTGCAAAGATATTAAATTGTGAAATAATACCTGTGGTGGACATGATTTAAATTTTTTTATCCTCGGTCTAACTATAGGAGAACAATTAATTTCTGGATTGGAATTACTAAGAACATCATTTTAATTCAGAACTATTTGAAATGTCTAACACTTGAACTCGATGGTCCTTTCATGATAATATCTTTTTCGAAATTTAAATTTTTTAAAGATTGCACTTGGTTCAAAGTATTTTTCATGCTTAGCATCTAGTGAGATTGATGATTGTTTAAATGAGCCTTAACTATGGTTTCAACTACTTGAAATTGATATTAATTCCCTAGTCAACTTTTAGAATATTTCAGGTGATGATAAATTGCTTTATCAAACATTGTTGATGCATAATTGTGAGGATGTTTTATCGAATGTTAAATCGTATTATTGAAAAAGGCTTATCTTCCATTTTGATCAATTGAGCACTTCACTAAGGAATTAAATATTATCTTGGTGGATTGATTTTTTTATAGCAGCAGTTACCTATCAAATACTTGATTTCAATTTCATAACGGGATTTTTTGACTCCACAAGGCACTGGTTTTAAACTTTAAATCTAATGGAATCTATAAAATCTCATTAATCTTAACAAGTACTTAGTCATTTAACTGTGTCTCCTGAATTGGTTGGTTTTCAACCAGTTCTCCTCCTTCATTTTCGTTAGGGTCTACCTTCCTTAGTCTGCAAGGAGACATCTTAGATAGAGAGATTGGGGATCAGGGTGACAGCCCCCGATCTGAGTCGTTGTCGCAATGCCTAGACATTTGGTGCGACAACAACCGGCTGATAGATTCAGCACAGAGGTCTGAAACCTCTAGAGGACTCACAAAGAGTCTCATACCAACCCGAAGTTGGTTTACCTGACCCGAAGTCAGTTGGAGGTCTGAAACCTCACTATACTTGATCACAGATCAAGTGGTTGGACAGTGCCATCCTAGATAGAGAGTACGACAATCTCTGATGCGTCCATCAGTCTTTGCTACTAGTCTCTAGCTTTTCCCATCTCACTGGCCAAATGAGAGGTACTTCCCATGAGCCCTGAACTCAATGGGTAGGATGCATACGGGCCACAGATCATGAGAGGTGAACCAACTCAATCATCATAACGGTGGGGAAAAAGCACACCAACAAGGTTCGGCAAGCCTAGACCTGTGGTTTCTTATAGCTTCGAGAAGCTATCCCCAAAGCCCCCCAGAGCTCCCAGAGCTCATCGTCCAACACGACACTCAGCATAGGTTCGTTCCACGATACCAAGATTCTCACGGAAGGTTAGGAACTTGACCTTCCCCAGGGGCTTTGTGAGAATATCTGCGACCTGCTCATCAATTCCTATATGATCGAGCCTTACGGCGCTTCGCTGTACCATATCTCGGATAAAGTGGTACCTGATATCAATATGCTTGGATCGATCGTGGAACACAGGATTCTCCGACAACCGAATCCCACTCTGGTTATCACAGAGTATCACAGTGGTATCTAGCACATGCCCGAACAACTCACTGAAGAGCTTTCGCAACCAAACTGCTTCACAACAGGCCACACTCGCTGCAATGTATTCGGCCTCCGCGGTGCTCAAAGCCACCGACTTCTGCTTCTAGCTCATCCATGATATCGAAGCAGAACCAAGTGTGAAGCAACATCCTGATGTGCTCTTACGACCCACCACACTGCCAACCCAATCAGCATCAATATATCCATGGAGTGTCACGCTCCCAGCAGTGTATCTCAACCCATGGTTTATCGTGCCCTGAAGATATCTCAACAGATTCTTGGCACCAACCCAGTGAGTGTGATGAAGCTCAACCATATGTTGACTCAAAGTGTTCACAGCAAAACATACGTCCAAACGAGTGTTCACCAAGAACATCAGGGCCCCTACAAGTTGACGATACTCAGTAGGATTTGCTAACACAGGCCCAGCAATGCTGCCACTCAACTTCTTGAAGTTGAGCTTCATCGGTGTCGACACGAACTTACAGTCCACCATACCAAATCTTTCCAGAAGCTTCACAATGTATTTTCCTTGAGAAAGGAAAATCTCGCCAGGTCTCTGCCAGACCTCCAGACCTAGGAAGTAATGCATCAGTCCTAGGTCCTTCATCTCGAACTCAGCAACGAGCTCCCTCTTGCACTAATGAATGAGAGGGTCAACGCCTATCAAGAAGAGGTCGTCCACATACAGCACCAGAATGAGAGGCTTTTCTTTATCAACCTTGAAGTAAAGATTTGGATCAGCATTACTACGAGTGAAGCCCAGCTTCATCAGGTAGCTATCTATCCTCTCGTACCAAGCTTTGGGTGCTTGCTTCAACCCATAGAGGACTTTCTTCAACCTGCAGACATGGGTGTCCCGATCCTGGACTTCGAACCCCAAAGGTTGCTCCACATACACCTCTTCCTTTATCGCACCATGCAGAAATGCGGTCTTCACATCCATCTGATGAAGACTCCATCCTTGCGTAGCAGCAAGGGCTATGATAGATCGGATGGTGGTATATCGGGCCACAGGTGCAAATATATCATTATAATCTACGTCTTTCTTTTGAGAGAAGCCACGAGCAACAAATCTTGCCTTGAACTTTTCAGCACTTCCATCAAGATCCATGCTTGATCTTGTAGAGCCATTTCGAGGTGACAATTTCTTTGTCCTCCGGTCTTGGAACCACATCCCAGACATCATTCTTCATTATCGAATCATACTCTTCGTGCAGAGCATCCTTCTAGACTTGATGCTTTATGGCTTCCTCAAAGGATCTAGGCTCAGATTGTAAAATAGTACTCATGGCTACTAGATACCCTTAGTATCTATTCGGCTTCTTGCTTTCACGGAATGTCCCCCTTAGGGCTATATGACCCTCGGCATCCTCGAGAGTGTCCCTGAGCCATGTTGGTCTCCTCCTCATCGAAGGAGGTGGATCAATCGGGTCCATCGCTCCTTCAGTGTCAACGCTGGTCAACGTTGATGCAGAAACCCTAGGCCAAAAACAGAAAATAGTTGCTTGCTGAAATTTCCCACGTGTGAAGAGAAGAGCCTCCAAGGTGATTGAACCAATCAGATGAGGAGAGAGAAATGTGCGAGGATGAGATGAGTGAAAATTTCCTCCAACGTTGACCAATATATATCCATCAATGAGGGTGTGTGACACAATTGTTGGGGCTAAAAACCTTCAGGCTGACCTGCACATATTTTGAATAAATTCAAAATAAATGTTCTGCTCATCGGATCAAGATGATCTTTAGATCGATCTTGCACCTCTCCGAAAGAGGAATCCAATAAAAATATTGGCATCTTCATCTGAGCATCACAACATGGAGTTTGGACCTAGTTGTCCAAAATTAACACTTTTTCCTTTAAAAACATTGCTCCTTTTGGTGAATTGGCAATGATATTTATCAATGGTCCACACCTTGTATCTGTCCATCCATCTAAGACTATGGTAACCCCAAAGGTACTCCAAGAAGAACAAATTGGTGATAAGACATCCTCCACAAGATCCTTCTCATTTTTTAGAAGCTGAGTTCTAACTTTCTCATAGTTGGGCCCCTTGTACCCTTGAGGAGCTTTGTTAACTGCCCTTATCATATCTTGCCAGTAAGGAGAGCAAACGACATTGAATGGGATACCACATGCATAGATGCACCTAGCCACTCTGTAATCAACTTCTTCTGTTGCTTGCACATTCACCAATTTAGCAATTTTGCTATCTTGAACTATATCGGATGCTCCTTTGGATGGTGGTTGTTCTGGTTGTTGAGTGGCTTTCCTCTTCCTTGCTTCAGCTACAATCCTTGGCTCAATGTTTACTGGATCTTTAGGAGTAACTTGACTAAGCTCATCATGCCTTCTTTTAATTCCATCCGCCTAATCTTACTATCTTATATATTCCCTCCTCACCATAGGGTCTGATGTTTTTGTGCAACCTGCAATCCCCTATCCTCCTCCATGCAAAAGATGTCCCTTCACTCTTGGGTAAGTGCCCTTGTAAGAATTACTACAAAGATTACATCGCCATTCCCATGAGCCACCACCTACACATCTTTGAAGCTTTTGAACATGCCTCCAAAGAGGATAATATTCAACCCTTGGGTTGGACTTGGGACTTGAACTTGAACCTTAGATGGAAGCCATTGCTGCAAAAAAAAAATAAAAAAACAAATGTGTAAATAAAAAAGGGTTTTCATTATTTTGGTAGCATAAACCCTCGAAAAATAGAAGAAACAATGGGAAAAGACAAAGAAATTGAATGCTTCTTTACCTAAATTAATTTTGTGTAGTTGAAGCTACCCCAAAATGTCACAAAAGACAAGAGAAATATGGTTGTAGATGAGCCAAAAGCCAAGAATGTTGTAGCTGGAAACTTCACACTCCAAATCTGCTTTTGAAATCTCTTTCTCTTGATGCTGAAATCTCCTTTGCTCACTCATGAAAACGCCCTCGCTGAAGCACTACTCTCTTCCTCTTTCCTCCTTGCTAAAGCCCTTCTCCAAGTGAAATGACTTGCTCGATTTATGTGATGAGAGAATGAGGCGAGAGTCTTTTTATAAATTGAGATAGCCATCTAGAAGCATCCAAAAGACACTTTCCACTATTAAAAAATAATAATAAAACACGCGTAAACCAAAAAAAAAGTTTAAAAAACATGTTAAAGCGACAGAAACGCGATCGTACGACCTAGAAATGTGTTTCCGATCGTACTGGGCACGTTTCCCCAACGAGAAACAGCCTAATACGGACGAAAACGTGTTTCCAAGCCGTACAGTATGCCAAAACGCGTTTCCGTTTCGTTTCTGCGCTGAAACAGAGGCTAGACCCACATTTCCTGCAACATAGCCATAAACTAAATGGAAAATCTATTTGTGTGGAAACACAAGATGAGAAATATACTCAGCGATCGAAACTTGAGGAATATGATAATGGTAGAGACAAAAGACCAAGCAATCCAGCGCAGCAAGCACTTTTGTCAAAAAAAAATAGGAAATACTTCACATTTTCAATCACAAATGACATCATACCCCATGTGAGGATGTAGACAAAGAACATGAAAAGCTCAGGATGCTCTATGAAACTTGAACTGAGACTAGAATCTTATATATGATAAACAAGCTGTAAATCTTGAAAATGGCAGCGGAATCTCTTAATGATCATATAACAAGGCTCAGAGAGATTAGAGATCAATACTCCTGAGTTCTTTGCAACTAATCCAAGTATGACAACAGCATCAAGAACTATCCTTTGAAGAACTTATGGGTCTTTTATGGAAAAAGGAGAAACAAAATAAACAGTCTGAATAAGAGAATGAAGAGAAGTCTTTTGCAACCAAGCTAATATAAAGAGGTGGGTATATTTCCCGAGTTGAGACAAGAAACAAGATTTTAGATCCGGATGATGTTGGAATATTAATCATTAATTGAATATGAATGCCATTTCTACCTTCATCAATGTACAAATATGCATGTTTACATATATTTTGCAACTTGTTGGAAAATGTAATTAGCTTTAGTCTTCGTAATTGTCATTGTACTCATGTCATTATGTATATCTTATGTAACAAGCAAAAGAAAGAAAAATTATTATTTCAAGCATGGGTTTCATGTTTCTTTTGATTGGTCAACTAGGTTAAACATGTTCTTCATGCTTCTACGGTTTGTCATGTCAAAAGAATAATTGTCATTAGTCAAGAGAGTCAATATCATTTGTATAAGACCCATTTTGGCAAATTTTAACATATAAAAGAACTTACTTTTGAGTCTAGAAAGCTAAAAAGACCTCCAAGACCAAGTCAGCCCTAACTGTATGAAGTTGGCCTAAGAGAGGCTATTCGACCTCATAAGAAGGTTATATAAAGGAGATGAATTTGACTCATTTTGGACAAACAAGTTTGATCTGAAGCAAGCAAGAAGAGGAACCAAGAGCGAAGGTCAAGGAAGCAAGAAGGAATCAATGAAAAGGAAGCAAATTTTGATTTTGTGCTAGCAATCTCTCACACGTGTGAAAGTTAGGGTTTCTACAGCTATTGGGAGGCTGAAAATTGCAAGGCTGAACTGTAGGTCTGAAATAGAGAGCCGAATATCTACTTTGACCAGGAATCTTGAAGTTTGACATTCATTGACCTTATTGACTTGAGCTTGTTTGAAGAAGGAATCTTCGAAAGGCTAACTTGGTAGTTGGAGGAGGTCTTCGCTTTGGTCTTTGGGTCTAGGATTTCTCATTTGATCGGATTCTATAAGAAGAAAAGAGATTATTTCTGGGCTTTCCCCTTCGAGGGGTTTTGCACTGGCTTGGAGCCTATATTTTGTGTCCAATGGATTTCTTGGAGTCTTGGCTTTCGTCTTTGGGTCTTGGATTTCTCATTTGATCGGATTCTATAAGAAGATAAGAGATTATTTCTGAGCTTTCCCCTTCGAGGGGTTTTGCCCTGGCTTGGAGCCTATATTTTGTGTCCATTGTCTTTGAATATCTTCTTGGTTTATGGTCTTGATAATAGTTTGAAGAAAAGAATCTAATAAAGAATAACAAGAAGTTAATACAAGTTCACAAGTTTTTATCAATGATAAGGAGAATTGTTTTAAATAGTTGCCCTACTAGATTCTCCAACATAACTAATTGTGCATTATGCATGTTTTTTTAATATAAATGCAAAATAAAATGAAACACACACACGCATATATATATATAGAAAGAGAGAGAGAGACGCACTCCCAAGGTGTTGTGCTTCTGAGGTGTTTTGAAAAATGACACTCCTGCTCCATGCAACTACGAATGGACCAAAATTAATTCAAACATGACGGATTTGTCTATAAGGAAGTTCAACCTCGGTTGATAGATTCCAAAGCACAAATGGAAGGTGCAAAGACAATTTGGCATAGGTTGTAAACTTGTAAAATTGAAGCATATATTGCAAACTTGAGGCATGTGGCCTAATACAGAGGAGCAAAGAAGAAAAATGCAAAATGATGGCCATGTGATGATTCCAATTAATGAACCAACTATCAACACCAACACAAACACCAAATTTCACAGCAAGAAGAGGTTCAATGAAGAAGTGGTTGAGCCACTCAAGGAAACATACAAGTGCAAAACAAATTATCTTCATTTACACAGTCCAAATAACCAAACGCAAATTCAGTTTGCCTGGGGTTTGAAGCAGCCAAGCAATGACCAAAAGTAGCAACAGCAAACATAGTCATGAGATTGTTCAAAATCCTTGAACTTGAAATTCAGTTTACCATGCCACTATTGAATTATTGAATGTTTCTATTGAATTATTGAAAAAAATTGTATGCATGAACTATATCATGGGAAAGAACTTTCCTACAGGAATAATTTCTCAAGAAAAGATCCAAGTTATTACTCATCAAATTTGGTGTAAGTACAAGAACTCTAGACGTATTGCATTAAAAATGATGTCAAACTATAGCATATCTCATGCTAAGTTTGTAATACACTAAAGTGAGGTTTAAGAATTTTAGCTCAAAAATAGAGTTAGCAAACACATTTGGAAGTTTAGGCAGGAGAGGCATTGAATGTACAGGTTCTAGCCTGTATATGATATAATCCTCCCAAAAAGGTTGTGAAGTTGGGAAGTAAGACTACAGTTTTCAACTGTTGCGTGAACTTTGAGTTGGATGCAACTGACTCCAGCCCCAGTAACCACACTAATGCACTCCATGCCAGCCACAGGCCTTCCACTTCTAGACAAAGATCTATTAAAATCTAAAAGTTCTATGTAGAAATTTAAAAATTCTTTGCAGAAACTTGAATGTTCTATACAAAAAACTGAATGTACTTGCAAAAAATTGAATGTACTTTGCAGAAAATTGAATAGAACTTAATGTACTTTGCAGAGAGTTGAATGTACTTTGCAAAAAATTGAATGTACTTAGCACAAAGTTGAATGTACTTTGCAGAAAACTAAATGTACTTTGCAGAAAAATGGATGTTCTATGTTGTTATAATTACTTAGAATGAAGATTTCTTCTTCACAAATTTTCAGATCAGCGATTGTAGATAGAACATAAACTTAAGGATCATATGAAGACAGCAAAGTACAAATATGGGACACTGAGAGTTAGGTCCAACGACCAGGGAAAAACTCACAAGGGAAAAACTCACAAGGGGAAAACCCAAATGATTCTTCTTCTATTAGATTTCTTCAATTGTTCAGCGGAGAGAGAGAGAGAGAGAATAAAGTCACCAAAGTTTGATCAACTTGCAATTGAACTGCTTTTTCTCTTTGCTTGAATATCTCCTCCTTCTCTTGATCAAATCTTGTCCTTCAGACTTGCTCCAGCTCTTCCATTGCTCTTACTCATCACTTGCTCTCACACTTCTCTTGCAAACACTCAACACTAGCTCTCATTCACAATGAACATAATACACTCAACTCTCACTTGCTCTTGCTTAAATAGATGAGAAATGAGAGGAGTTATAAAATGAATTCATTCCTTGAGCCAATAATAGGAAAATCGAATTCCATGAGGGAGGAGTTACTTGAGAAGTGTAACTCATCCCAAGAATAGAGAGAGAGGTACACTTGTCTTGAGGAGTTACAATTCGAATTAGGGAGAGAGAGAGAGTCACACTTAAACATGAGAGAATATTTGGTGAGAGTTACAAATTGAATTGAATGAGGGAGTTACAAGTGCATTTAATGAGTTACATTTTTGCCATACATTGAATTAGTGAGGGAGAGTTACATTCTCTAAGTGTGGAGTTACTATTTTATTCCAAGAGAGAGGTTTGATTTGCCAAGTAAGATATTCTCAATTTAATTTACTTATTCCATGAGAGAATTTGTTTTTATTAATCCATAAATGGTGAATGACATTAGACTATTTTATAAATAATAGTATCATAATAATAATAACACTAGTAAGGATAAAAATATTAAATATTGACTTGCATAATCATGATTGATTTGATTTTAAAGTGGATTCCATATGTCGAGATCATCCTTGATCATTTAGACATGACTTTCTATTTTTGGAAAGTCGCTTCCAAATTGAGATGTGACTTACTATTTTCGGAAAGTCATATGAGAATTGTCAGAAATGAAATTTTATTATATTTGATTCAAACAGAACTTAATGATATGATTTCTTCTAGGAGAAATTCATCCCTAAGCTGCCAAATTTTAACAAGATCCACTACAGAGGCCCATAAAAGAGGCAAAGGCTCGAGGGGCATTGATACCTGCTACATTTATATTTGTAGTTTGATATGTAATTTAGTTTAGTCTCTTCGATTTGTTTTTAATTTTTTTCAGAAATGGTGTTTATAAGTGACTTACAGTTGTCCTTTGTCTAAGCTACCACATTATGAGGGACTTGCACCTGGCCTAATCTGCACGCACATCGACAGACTCTCCAATTTTTGGATCTTGACAATCCAAAGCTACAAATAGTTAATGTATGTTGGCACATGATTGGGCATCTTATGTGTCATGTATATGTAGTTTATTTTCATATTTATGTGGAGACATGGTTATTTGATGTTGTTCTAACTTTTAAGTTTATGGTTTAATCTTTTGCTGATACAAGATCAAATTCTATGCATTTTTTTATGTTCATCGATTTTTTGAGATTTTGCCTATTTTTCCGTTCAGTTACTCTTGAGTCAATGATTGGAGGCCCCAACCAAATCATTCCCATATCCAACTTCTACAATGCTGCTACACATATTTCTAGTTCAACTTTGGTAAAACTCATGTCTTCATCATAGTTATTGTTTATGAATTTGGATTGTATTTAGATATGGTATGATACAAAATAAAATCATAGGAGAGAAACCCAATACAAGGAAAATATAGTATACATCTCACTAAAACCTAAAATATGCAATTTCGTCAAAACTTTAGGTAAAAAGTGTCAAGGAAGTAAAAATTAAATAACATCCATTATTCACTGAAACTTGTAGGTAACCTCAATAAAATGCAAACCCTGTAGATTTCCAACCTTTGGTAATTATTTTCCTTGTGGATGTTGAATTTTCTACAAGATGAACAGTAGAATACAATTTCCTGATCTGATAATTACTTCCTAATGATTTCCAACCAACAATATTTATTCCATTAATATCATTGAATAATTACACATTAGAAAATCTCAACGGCAAATGCAGCAGAAATAGTAAAGATCATAGAAAGACAGCCATGCAAAATAGAGACAACAAATTTTACCCTGGGAAACCCAACCTTGGGAGAAAACCCAGCAACTTTTTTTAAGTGAAATTAATCCTCAGCAAGGTTTACAAATCCAATTTGTCTAGAAATATGTGCTAATATCCAAGTCAAAAATACCAGTCAAACCTAGTCAATCTTCAGCAAGTCATCACTGATCAAAACTAGTCAAAATCAGCACAAGTCAACCTGCAGCCAGTGGTCAACTCCTGTAGTCAACTTAGACCTTCGATCAAATCTGTGGTCAACCCCTTACACATGCGCTCAAACTCACCTTGTTCTGCGGTCAAAAATTGGTCAAAAAACAGGTCAAACTTAGTCAAACAAAAGGTAAACTCAGCTCAGTCAAATCATTCAAACTTATCCTCCTTTCTCCACACATGTTATTGTCCAAGAGATATCAGAAAACGATGAACAAAGAAATTTGTACTTGCTTGGTGGAGAAAATGAGATGTCACATCATCTATTTATACTAGTTAAATAAGGTGAAATAACCCAAGGGACACATCCCTTCACTCTCCTAGGCTGACTAGTCATTCAAAAATCAAATTTTTAATTTCATTTTTCATAATTCTTCTAGGTCAACTTAGGCATACGAGGATACATCCCGATGCTACACAAAAAATCAACACTCCCTCTTAGCGAGGGAGGTATTCTCCTTGGCTACAAAAAGATTTCTGCTTAGCTAAAATTTCTCCTCCACAAGAACAGTTCATGAGCTTGCTATGTTGATGTAGTGTCTTCTCACATGCACGTCTATAGGTCACTCCATCTTGGAGAAGGCAATGTGACTCCTCACATTCACGTTTATAGATCACCCCATCTTGGAGTAGGCAATGTGAGTATCCTGAGCCATTTACCTCTAGCCAAATTAGCATGGCTTCTCAGGTAAATGTATCAATCTCCTCCAGTCAAATCAACATGACCAAGCCAGATTCCTCCATAGATTCTCAAGAGAGGATCTGCCCCTAGACCATTCACCCCCAGCCAAATCAGCATTGCCTAGCCAAAGTGCTTCATGGATTCTCAGGGGAATTACATCAATCTCCTCTGGTCAAATTAGCATGACCCAACCAAAGTCCTTCATGGCTTCTCAAGAGAAGATCTATCCAATCTTTCAGTTGCCCTAGGCAATTCACCCCTGGTCAAATCAACATGGCTTCTCAAGAGATGGTTTGTTGATCCAGATTTATGCAAGAACACAACAGAATACACATATAACCATAGATACAGAGATGCAATGGAAATAATGCTTCATTTTATTATAATCAAATGCCTGAAATAAATAGCTAGGGCGCTGGTAGGCATATCTCTGAGAAGAGATGTGGCGGCTATAGGGCTCTGAACTGTGTTACAATGAGACATAATGGAAATGAGTGAGCGAGGGCACTGGTAGTGCATATCTGAGAAGAGATGTGACGGCTACAGGCCTCCCCACTATGTTACAATACAGACATGATGGAAATGAGCGAGCTAGGGCACTGGTAGTGCTTATCTCTGAGAAGAGATGTATCGACTACCAACCCCTGCACTGTATTACAATGAGGCTCGAAGGCCTATTTATTGTTGAGAAACAATGTAAAACCCGAAATGTCCAAAAAACCTAACCCTAGGAGATGAAGCGCCAAAACTGTGGGCCCCGTTTGGGTAAGTTGGTGTTTCAAATTCCCAGGGACGTAACTTTGGCATCCGATCTTCGTTTGACGTGCTCAATAACGCGTTAGAAAGATCTATCCGAGGACTACCACTTTTGAGTGAGCAACATTGGTCTAAGACCCATGTTTCTCCCCGTTTTCCCAAAAAGCTTCATTTAGGGCCTCAAAACGGCTCCGGAAGTTCGGGACCTGAAAAACTGCTATAGATAGTAAGTTGTGTTGAAACTTACAAACTGAAATAATTGATGGTGGGTGTTCAAATGGACTCGGTGGGTGGCCACCAATATCCACATGGATCATTAAGTCCCCAAAACGGCTCTGGGAGTGCAGGACCCGAAAACCTGCTAAAAATAATAAGTTGTGCTGAAGCTGAAAAACTGAAAGAATTGATACTGCGGGTCCAAATGGAATAGGTGGGTGGCCACCAATATCCACCTGGATCATTCCTCCCTCCTTAGGAAGCAATGGTCTTCATTGCGTTAAGTTCCTCCATTGGGGGCGGGGGGGGACAAATTCTGCTGAACTTGGTGTTGGATTTGTCCATGATGTCGCGGACCTGTTGGCGGACGTGCTGGATGTAGATGTGCCGTCGGTGGGCAGCCGTTGAAGGATCCGAGAAAACTTATCCATCATCGCGTTCCTCTGCTTCTCAAGGGCCTCCTCGAGCAAGATTTTGATAAGATCTCCTGCTCCCTCGTCTTTCTTTCCTTCCGCCATGGGGGGTCGTCGGGGTTGCGAGGTTGAACTCCTTATACCTTGGCCGCGTTGGGGACATGAAAAGAAAAACAGAGAAAGAGCAGACCACTCTGATACCACTGATCCGGATTTATGCAGGAAGGCAACAGAATACACATATAACCATAGATACAGAGATGCAACAGAAATAATGCTTCATTTTATTATAATCAAATGCCTGAAATAAACAGCTAGGGTGACAGTAGGCGTATCTCTGAGAAGAGATGTGGCAGCTATAGACCTCTAAACTGTGTTACAATGAGACATAATGGAAATGAGTGAGCGAGGGCACTGGTAGCGTATCTCTGAGAAGAGATGTGACAGCTACAGGCCTCTCCACTATGTTACAATACAGACATGATGGAAATGAGCGAACTAGGGCATTGGTAGTGCTTATCTCTGAGAAGAGATGTGTCGGCTACCAGCCCCTGAACTGTGTTACAATGATGCTCAAAGGCCTATTTATTGTTGAGAAACAATGTAAAACCCGAAACATCCAAAACACCTAACCCTAGGAGATGAAGCGCCAAAACTGTGGGCCCCGTTTGGGTAAGTTGGTGTTTCAACTTCCCGGGGACGTAATTTTGGCATCCGATCTCCGTTTGACACGCTCAATAGCGCGTTAGAAAGATCTATCCGAGGACTACAACTTTTAAGTGAGCAACATTGGTCTAAGACCCATGTTGCTTCTCATTTTCCCAAAAAGCGTCGTTTAGGGCCTCAAAACGGCTCCAGAAGTTCAAGACCCGAAAAACTGCTATAAATAGTAAGTTGTGATGAAACTTACAAACTGAAATAACTGATGGTGGGGGTTCAAATGGACTTGGTGGGTGGCCAACAATATCCACCTGGATCATTAAGTCCCCAAAACGGTTTCGGGAGTGCAGGACCCGAAAACTTGCTAAAAATATTAAGTTGTGTTGAAGCTGAAAAACTGAAAGAATTGATGTTGCGAGTCCAAATGGAATAGGTGGGTGGCCATCAATATCCACCTGGATCATCTGCTCAATCCTGCAAAAACATCAACACTCACTCTTAATGTCGAAGACGTTCTGCACCACACCAAGATTGTCTCTGAAATATACAAACTTCGAACTAGAAAGAGGCTTGGTGAGAATGCCTGCAATTTGCGCGTTTGTGGATATGTACTGAAGCTTCACCAATCCCTTTTGCACCAGGTCTTGAATGAAGTGACTTGACCAAATAGTCCTACAAGAAACTTTCGAAGCCACACTGCTTCAGGACTTACGAAATTGGTTGTGATATAATCTATCTCTGTTGTATTGAGTGTGACAGAAGTCAGCTTCCTACTAAACCAGAATAGCATAGTCGATCCCAAAAGTAGCACCCTAATGTACTCTTTCTATCCTCTGCATTCCAGGCCCAATCTGAATCAGTATATCCCTGCAGCTTCACTTCATCACCCGAGAAATAATCTCAAGCCATATCCAATTGTATCACGCAAGCACCTCAACATATGCTTTGTTGCAACCTAATGTATCTACCTCGATTCAACCATATACTGACTCAGGTTGTTCACTACAAAAACAAAATTTGACCTGGTGTTAACCAAGTACATCAAGGATCTAATCAACTACTTGTACATCGTGGGATCTACCAAATCTGAATCTGAAGCAGAATCACCAAGCTTCTTCAGATTGGTCACCATAGGTGTAGCTATGGACTTGCAGTTCATCATACCGAATTTCCTCAAAATCTAGAGTATGTACTTCCCCTGTCTGAGGAAGATATCATCTAGTCTCTACCATACCTTCAATCCCAAGAAATAAAGAATCAAGCCAATATCTTCATCTCAAACTCCAAGGCAATATCCCTCTGACACTGAAGCAGATACACCTGTGGTAATCCAGGTTGCTCCATTTGTCACATAAGCAGGTCCCTCTGCCACTGTTGCTCCCTCTATCACTAAATCATACTCTTTTGTCTAACATGGTCAATTCATAGAAGGCATACAGCTCCTAGAGACCTCTCGTCTCTGAGCATCTGACAATATCAACTCATGACATCCTCTTGGAAGGTTAATCCTTCCATTCTGCCTAACTATATGCTCCCTCGAAACTGGAAGCTCTTCCGGTCATCTGGCACGATTCTGGACGCCCTATCAATCTGTACAATTTCCTTCTTTGAACATTGACCATTTGGTGACTGGAGTAAAAAAAATCTCCTTGAAGTCCACTCCTTTCTGGGAGAACCCTCTTGCCACAAACCTTCTTTTGTACTTCTCGTTGCTACCTTTTTCTGCATGAATCATTGCATTAGCAGTCTCTACAATGTACATATTCTTCCTTTTTGTAACTCCATTTAGGAGGCCATGGAAAAGTTGTAACCAAGCAAAGAATACAAGGACAAGAGGTTGACAAAAAATTAAATAATTTTAATAATAATAATCAAGGGAGAAAAAATATGATTTGAATTACTTATCTCTTGATTAAGGAAGAAAATGTGGAGGATTGTCAACTCTCTTTCTGACAAATATTGTCGACTGTCCCAACACCTTTCGCAGCATACTTGGCATTGTCTCCAAGTTCCACATCCCATGTTAAATGCCTCTCAGTCAGATAGGTGACAGAATCTTGAAAACCTATCATGTGTCTAGAAGCACCACTATCCACCAACTAAATATCACTATCTGTAAAGGAATCTAAAAGAGCAGAAACAAGGATTTTCTCCTCAGCTCCCTCTGGTTCTAGAATAGCTTCATTTTGAAGATTGGTAATAATATTCAACCTGTCAACCATTTTGAGACTTGCAACCATTTGGAAATAGATATAAGATTAAAAAATAATAATAATCAAGGGAGAAAAATATGATTGGAATTACTTATCTCTTGATTAATGAAGAAAATGTTGAGGATTGTCAACTCTCTTTCTGACAAA